>OY720675.1:45842329-47092329 GCA_963170755.1 Amphimallon solstitiale | reverse complement strand
CGGTAAAGTATTGGTAGCTGATTTAGTAATCTACATGACAGTACTAATCAGAGTCATCTGGTGAAGTTTGCAGGTACCAAAAACTATAGCTACAAATGTTTAATCTAAGTTACGCCCCCCTGGATATATCGAGTTGATATTTCTGTCATTTTAAAAGTCTGGAAGTGTCTTAAACTGACGTTTATTTATTTGGCGCTTACGCGATTACTGTTATTTGTCTTTATTTAGCGTTCCACATTTTATTTTTTTATTGTGTTGTTTATATTATCTTTGTCATATTTTTCTCACGTGTATATTATACTCAATATTTAAAACATATAAGTATTCACGAAAAACTTGAAAAGATTTCTTTTCCTTCATTTGTAATTAAATATACTCATCTTTTATATTTTTGATGTTAAAGATAAAGCATAACCAAAAATGTTATTGTTAAATGCTGTTGGGATAGTCTGTGGGAACTTTCGATTTAATCGGGTACCAGCTGTATGTGAAATGGCTATACGCATATTAGTAATTTGTAGAAGTAATTACATTTTCATTTCAACATTCAAAAGAAACAACGTGAATACAGTGTACCATTCTCAGAATCTTATCTATAGATCTGGTAATTAGGATTTTTGTTAGTAGTCCATCATTTTATTTGAAGTGTACAATTTACTTGGTCAACGGAGACGATCATCAACGGTCTACAAAATTTCATTTATTCAATTTTATTGTTCTCAACGAACATCAGGTGGAAGTGACTTAGAAGAAACAGTACAAGAATAATTATTCTTGGTCTGTTATAAAGCAATTTGTCCGATGCCTAACAATTAGTTGCATAGTCGAGTAATTTTTTTAATAAAAATGCTAAATTTTTATTTGTGTACAAAACGTACAAGGAAGTCCTGACCGAAAAATATGATTAATATGGTGTCACTACCTTTGTGTATATATACACGAACAATAGCGCCACAGGTCGATTAGAATAAATGATTAATTTACTGAAGCTTTGTGTATTAATTTCATCCGCAGTTGAATTACCGTTTCGGTTACGTGATCAAAATTAATATTTTATGAGGATCGCTTTTAAAATTCATATCCAGGTCGCAGTTCTAATTTTAAGGAACAGAACAGGTGCATGGCAGCGCGCACTCTTGATGTAGTGGACACGTATATACGCTTGCGTGAACAATTGCAAGGAATTTATACATCGGATAATTATGTGAAAATGTGATTTGTTGTGTTTATTTTTTAAACTAACAATGGCAAATTTTACTGTATTATATTTAGCAATAGATAAAAAATAATTAACTGAATAGCAGGTAGTTGTTTGTACTCATGTTTATACGGCATAAGTACGTTTATGTATTGATGCTGTCATATTTAAAAATTTTCGCGTGACTTGAATTTCAACACATTTATACTAACTATTATTATAATTCCACGGAACACCTTTGTAATCACATGCTAGAAATATGCAATATGATTGGATATACCAAGCCCAGTTTACGATTATTTTATTACTCAACAAATATTCTAAAAATATTGTTGTTCCTTTAGAACTCTCAGTCTTTTCATTTAGAGTTTATGACATGTATTGTAACGTTCTTACATTCTTATACATAGTATAAGGAAGTAATGTGATAAAGAAAGTTTTCGAACTCGAAGTGTTTGTAAATATCCGCATTTTGAAGTTCCCTGATGCACAAAAATGTTTTTTACAAAATGTCTCTTTCTGTTTCTCTGTGTGTGTGACCACGATAGTTGTCAAACGGCTGAATCTATCAATTCTATATTTTATATTTACGAGTATAATCTACCTCTTGAGATCTGATTACATTTTCAGTAAAATCGGTCGACCGGAAGTAGTAGTTTACTTGAGTGAAAAAACCTAATTTTGTTAGTATTTTGTCAACTACTAAGTTTACGCAAATTTATAAAGAACTCATATGTACTTAAAATTAAAACTGTGAACAATTTTATTAAAAAAGTTTTTCGAAATTCCTAAGGGAAGTAGGTCTTTTACTCTTATCGAAAATCAATTTTGTTGCAAATATTTTGGAAATCATGCTTTTTAGACAGGTACGTTACGGATATAAAAGTATTTAAAACATAATTTTCAATACCTTTTGTATAAAAGAAAGTCAAAATTCGGACCGGAAGTAACACTTTTACTCTTAACGAGTAGTACTTTCTTTCGAATATCTCGCAAAGTATGCATTCTATAGAGATTTATTAAGAGAATAGAAGTATTTATAATAGGACTTTGAATAGAATTTTTTTATACAGTGCCCGCGGAAAAGTCTGCACCATATGGAAAAAAAATTTACTCTTTTAATTTTTAAAATTATTTTTTGTAGTTTGTTTTTGCATAATTAGAAACCAAAAACTAACCTAAAATATTTAACATATCGCATTTGCTTCAATGCGTAAATGTCATTTAAAAATTGCCAACGTCCAAACGTGCCAGTATTTGTCAAAATATAAGAAGATGCCATAAGAAAAAGTTGTTTGTACTTTCGCGGACATCCTAAATCCAAAGTTTCGTACAAAAATTTTAATTTTAATTTTTTTTTCATAATTTTGTAAAAAACGCCTGTATATTTTTTAAGTGTATTTTTCTCTCGAATTCTGATAAAAACCTATGTTACCATGTAATAAACAAAAAAAAACAATTTGTATTTCAGAATAAGGTATATTTTTTTTTAAATAAATGATTTCGTTAAGAAAAGTGGAGGACATTCTTGGACTATTTTCATATTCTCGTATGTACCATTAAAAATAAATTAAAAAACATAATGGTCAAAAAAGCTAGAAAATAATCTTTTAAAAATGAGAAAAAAAAGTAATTTTATTTCAACTAACAAAGTTAATTTCAAAAAAAACCAATTCTAATTCTTCAAATTAAATAAATTCACTAGTAAGCGTAGTCAACAATTCCAATTTTACAAAAATACCGTTACTATACAGTTAAACTAAATGAATAAAAAAATGTTAACAATACTACATTTCTGTATGTCTCCCTTCTCTTGCAATACATTTGATGATCCTTCTAGAGATCTCTCTTGTAATGTTTACAAAATATGTGGCCGGAATTTCTAGGCAAACGTCACGTATTGTGTTTTCTAGATGTTCAATGTTTCGAAATGGTCGTTTGCGGTACACTTTCTCTTTTAGATACCCCCACAAGGAAAAATCTAACGGAGTTAGGTCAGGGGATCTCGCTGGCCATGGATACGCTGAATATCTGCCAATCCATTTGTCCCCAAATAATTGATTTAAATAACTCCTCACCGCCAGTGTACTATGTATAGATGCGCCGTCTTGCTGAAACCATAGGACAGATCTTTCTTCCAATACCATATCATCAATTAAATCGGTTATTTCGGTCATGAGAAAGTTCAAGTACCTTTGCGAATTTAAATTTTCGTGGAAAAAATAGGGTCCAATCAATCTACCATAAAAAATACCACACCAAACATTTGTTTTAAAAGAATATTGGTCCCTGTATTCGATGATAAAGTTAGGGTTTTCATCAGCCCACCATCTGCAGTTCTGCGAACTCACCGTTCCATTGGAAGAGAACGTTGCTTCGTCCGAGAACATGATTTCTTTGGGGAAACGACGGTTTTCTTCGAGCTCTCCTTGAAACCACATACAAAAATCAAATCTTGCGTTAAAATCTAGTTCTTTTAGTATATGGACATATTTTGGCTTAAATGGACGGTACTTATATTTCTTTAAAATTTTTCTCACTGTAGTCTCTTTTGCCCTAGTTCTGTTGGAAATAACAGCAATTGATGTAGTTTTATGCTCTACTACATCTAATAATACATGTTCTTCATGCTGCTGAACTTGCCAGTTTACATGTGGCTTCTTAAAATCATTTAGAACTGAACCGGATGACTTGAACTTATCTACAATACGACCAACAGTAGAGTGCGAAACGAATTTGTTAGGGTGTCTTTGATTAAAAATATTTGCCGTATCCCTGTTGGTTCTATTTTCTCCGTGAATTAAAATGATTTCTATTTTTTCTTCCATGGATAACATTTTAAAACAAATCTATTAGAGAAATACACAAAACTGACATTTATTTAGTTGTTTATGTCTAGAATTTGCAATTATTTTCTAGGCCTACTTGTGAATTTATCGAAGTTTAAGAATAAGCTTGTTATTTCCTGCTTTAGAGATACTAAAGGAAATTTTGCTTAAAACAAACAAGGCTAGGTACATAGCATGTTCTAATCTTACAACTAGTGTTATTTTCTAGGTTTTTTGACCATTATGTTTGAAAAATATACGAAAATATGAAAATAGTCCAAGAATGTCCTCCACTTTTCTTAACGAAATCTTTTATTTAAAAAAAATATACCTTATTCTGAAATACAAATTGTTTTTTTTTGTTTATTACATGGTAACATAGGTTTTTATCAGAATTCGAGAGAAAAATACACTTAAAAAATATACAGGCGTTTTTTTACAAAATTATGAAAAAAAAATTAAAATTAAAATTTTTGTACGAAACTTTGGATTTAGGATGTCCGCGAAAGTACAAACAACTTTTTCTTATGGCATCTTCTTATATTTTGACAAATAATGGCACGTTTGGACGTTGGTAATTTTTAAATGACATTTACGCATTGAAGCAAATGCGATATGTTAAATATTTTAGGTTAGTTTTTGGTTTCTAATTATGCAAAAACAAACTACAAAAAAATTATTTTAAAAATTAAGAGTACATTTTTTTTCCATATGGTGCAGACTTTTCCGCGGGCACTGTATAAAAAAATTCTTAAAATTCTGTAATTTGAAACTCTCATACATTATGAGTATAAAAACATTTAAAGCTTAATTCTGAATACTTATTGTATAAAATTTTCAAAAAAATTTCCGACCTGAAGTAACACTTTTACAATATGTACCAAACTAGGAAGACGAAATAAGTTTAGAGAATATTTAATTTTTTACCTATATTATGTCGAGATTTTCTATACTTCTGTTAAGAAATGTAGATGTATGCGTATCAGTTTATTGAAATATTGAATAACTTGTATACTGTACATCAAATTTATATTCAAAAATAATAAATGGAGACTTAACTAATAAAATAATTTGTGTTAAGCCTGTTCACTAAAGCAGCATAATGTAACATTTTCTTTCGGTGTGTATCTGCGGGAATTAAGAAACTGTAATTCCAGCTCTACTGTATTTATACTGGCGAAATTTGTCGTGATACGTACATCTGTATACCATCTCCGAATGAAATAAATTACAGAGGCTTTACTTCATTGAATATTTATCGACTTGTAGTGTACCACTGGATCTCCTTTTGGACCTCTTTGTTTCATTTGCGCATTACTATCTTCTACATGCCTTACATATGCTTATGAATCGAAAATAGTACTTTAAAATAACCAATTTGTGTTACCAATGCATCTAAAATCATTATTTCAATGGATTCAACTAAACCATAGCTTCCCTTCGGTCGCTCGTGCTTTCAAAGTGCGCTCATGCGGGAAAATAGTCTTCCCGCACTTGGTTCGTAATAGTTATTTACGAACCAAGTGCGGGAAGACTGTTTTCCCGCATGAGCGCACATTGTAAGCACGAGCGACCGCAGTAAGCGCAAGTGGTTTGTACAATATTTTTTGTACGAACATTAAATTAAAAAAATATTATTGATTAATGTCATTGGTATCATACCTAACCTAAGATAGATTACCTAATTAATTTAAGCATTTCATGTACGTAACTATTACTCACCTTTCCCTAAAATTAATTTATTATATTCAAACATATGGCAAACATGAGGTATTTATTCTTATATTTATAAATTTATTGTACATTTATTGCGTTTTCTTTGGTTCAATTACAATATTATATGAACTGCTAGTTGAATGTCAATAGATGGCGCTTGAATGTCGCTTAAGGGTGTTGTATAGGTACATTTTCAAATATTTACAGATTAAAGGCTACCTTTAAACTTTATGCAAAAATGATTTAGATGAAATATTCTTATAATGTTAATCTACACATCCCTAGGCATTTTGTTTTTTCAATTTTTTATTAATTGTTATAAAAAATTAAATATAAATAGACCATCGAAAAATAAAATGCGTACCGACGTATAACATGTTATTGTGAACATTAATTTCTAGCAAAATTTTTTCGTATTTATTAAGATAAATGTGTAATTTGATAAGAAAGAAATGCATTTTTGGCACTGCTTTAGTACGCCACCTGCAGTCAAATATTTGATATATCCTTGCAATCCAAGACAGGGCGGAGTTACTTTGTTTAGGTGGGGATTCACTTTACGAGCGATATTCGGAATACAGAAATCGTTGTTACAGTTTTGAGTAGGTATTTGATTAAACATTTTTTATATTATTTTACATATCATAAAATTGAAAACATTATCCCGTAACCTTGATTTAACTTTATAAAATTAATATATATTTTCTTTTTGTAAAATTTACTTATATTATTTTGTATTACATTTCATAAAATTGTACACATTGGCTGGCAGGCTTTGATAACTTTTACATAAATACAAACTTAAACAAAAACATTACATATGATTCATAAATAATACTCCCTCCGTCCGAAAATATGGTATACATTTGAAATTTTTTTGAAAATTATTGAGACATTAGTAACGAACTATAATTAAATATACTTATTTGGCAGTTCTTATGCTAGGTAAACAACTATAATACATAGTTGGCTGATGTCCGATTTGGTTTGTGTCAAAAACGTCAATAGAGTTAAAACGTCATTTCATGAAAAATTATTTTACACATGCCCTATTCACAAAATTGATGAATTGATCGAATGTGTTAAAAAAGCCTTTGACAATCTAGACAGAGAGACCCTTGACAATGTTTTTCTAACATTGCAGAGCTGTATGGAATCAACTATGTTGATTGAAGGAGGAAATTCGTATAAGATTCCCCACATCAATAAGGCCAAACTTCGACGTGAAGGACGCTTACCATCTAGTTTAGTGTGTTCCCAAGAAACTATAGACAAAGCTCGATCCCTTATCAATTAAATTTTATTTGTAATTATGTTTAATACTCTAGTACTTAATGAAAATTGTAAATGTATACCATAAATCCGGACAAAAATAAATTACAAAATGTATACCATATTTTCGGACGGAGGGAGTACTAGCTTTTTTAGTTCTTCCACTATTTTACATTTATCAAGATAAAATACTACTGACATTTATAAGTGAGTTAAAAATAATGTAAAACTAATATAGAAAATGACATGGATATAGATGGTGCCTACTTCCTCTGTACAGATATTGTACCAGACTGGTAGACGTTCAAAAGATTAATTTACGACCTAGCAAAAAATTACTCTCAAACTATTCAGTGTTCGGACAGTTATAAAAAGATTTGAAGTAAACCAGAAATTGGTCGGAAAGGATAACTTTTATTTTAAAAATTTAGCTAGATTACTTTTCCTGTTATGGCAAATAAAGAACAGACAGAAACAGGACTTATTATTTTACAGATGTAGTTACATAATAATAATGAATAAACATTAAACTTTAAATAATTTATATATAATAATAAAATAATGAAATTCCATTCAATACATGATATTATAGTATAGTGTATTTTTTTAGAAAAAAATATGCGAGACTATTTTATTTGATTAATTGTTAGTGGGGTATGCGACGACTCTAAAACCAAACAGTTGGAACCCCCCTTCCCTCCTTGTGGGTTTTTGGTAATCTCAAAAAGTTTTTGAATGGAGTTTCCGAGTAAATGGATGGTCGAACAACAAATTTTTTTAACAAAAAAAAATATTATCTACAAATTATCTAATGTACTCGCTGCGATAATGAAGATGGCAGTAAAGTTAAAGAGATACCACGTGACTTGGATCCGGCGCATTCAACAATTTCAACAATCTTGAAGGACAGGACTAAAGTAAAAGATGCATTAAAATCATCGACAGGTTTTAGAGCCGTAATAACTAGGCAGCGGAAAGGTCTGATTCTTGAGATGGAAAAGCTCCTCGCGATTTGGTTGATGACCAGATACAAAATAGAATGCCGATGAGCCTACTAATTATTCAGGCAAAGGCGCGAATGATCTCTGAAGTTTAATAGAAGTATTAGCGGTGAAGCAGCAAGCGTTGACGTCGAAGCAGTGGAATAATTTATTGAGCAATTTGATAAAATTATGGATGAAAAAATGTAAAATTTCAGAAAGTGTTCACGAATAATTTAGATTTTCACAAAGACGAGTACACTAATGCCATACATAAAGTAGTGGAACTTACTAACATACTTAATTTAGAAGCTGAAGTGGAGGATATTGAAGCATTAGTTGAGTATATTGAGGGAGAATTAACAAACGAAGATTTAATAGAGTTGGAAGTACAACGGCTCCCGGAGGAGGAACCAGTAGAGGAAAGTGAATGAAACTACTAAAACTAGAAGATATGGATTCAAATATTGAACGGTTCACGAAAGTTGAACGGCCAATAAGTGAAGTTTTACAAGTTACAAAGCATACTACATTAACGACATTCTTTTCAAAAGCTATAACCAGAACTCCTGCCCTTGTAAATACTTCTATTTCTTCGCCTCCATCTCCCTTACCAGGCCCCTCTACAGCTTTTGATAGCTCTGGTGATAAATACAATGACGACGTTGATGAACCACATTTTGCACTACATATCATGAATAGTTATTCTTCGTTTTTCACACAATGAATTTAAATTTTTTAATACGTCACTTTTTAATTTTTGTATGTATTCTTATGTTCTGTAATATATATAAAAAGTTTCCTTAATGATTCACTATAGAATGCATACTTTGCAAGATATTCGAAAATAATAAAGTGTGGCCACCACACAACTTTCTTATACGTATGAGAGCTTCAAACTATAAATTTTATGAATCTTTTTATACAAAAATTATTCAAATTCCAATTTTGTATAATTTGAAACGCTCATATGTACAAGAAAGTCGTGTGGTGGCTACACTTCATTATTTATAATGGTCCTCCGGCCCATTGTGGAAGAGGTGTCACTAATTTTCTCAATGAACAGTCTCCAAATCGATGGATAGGTCGTGGTGGTTCCATAGCTTAACCACCGCGATTTCCGGATCTCTACCCACTAGATTTTCTCAAATGGGACATGAAAAAATCTAGACACTTACATATTCAAGGGGAAAGCCTAAAAATACCGGCTCATCCATAAGATTCATGACATTTTATGAGGCGAAAAACAATATGGAGAACTACAACTGGGAACGAGGACTCTGACGGAAGATTTAGTTATGCATTGTACAATGCGGTGGCCACATTGAGCTGCTTTAATAATGCTCCGTAGGCTTTCCATAAAATAAATCACATTTTCTTCTAAACCCTCTAGTAATTAATTACAGCTTCGAACACCGATATTTCAAGAACCGTTAGGAATTCGGAAAAAGTGAATAAGAACATTTCTGCTTAAAATTAGTCATTGAATTCATGTACGAGGTTTCTCGGATACCTTGCCGACCACCTTGTATAATAATAGTACCTATAGATATAAATAATTATCCTGTGATTTTCAATACGGCCAATGGAAAAGATAATCAAGACGATGACATTAGTGCCTTTCAACAAAATATTATTATTATTATATAGTATTCATAGGCACTAAGTAATATTTCTTTTAATCAGAATTCCCTCTTACATATTAACTTATTGAACACATGTCAGACTAAAAAAATTTACGATCTACATTCCTGTAGCGCCAAGACACCAGACTAAATAAATCATACAAAATATTACTAGCACCTACGTTACGTAGAGTATGTGTAGCCTGAACAGAGACAATTAGCACTTAACGCATCAGACGTATGTCATCTCGAATGCATCGCTCCATAAGGGCGGTACTTATAAACTGGGAACTGTACAATTTAAATTTTTACTATAGCATTTAGCAAAACAGTACATGGTAGTGGGGTATTGGCAAGTCCCACCCATGAGCACTACCCCCCGATACCCGCGCCGAAGACGTCGAAATTTTTAGTTTGCTATACAACACCCTTAAGATGTCGCTTAAAATGTCGTCAAATAGATGGCGCCACAAATTTATTGTGAATTTTTAATTATTACTCTTATTTCCTCAACTTTTAGTGAAGAATAGTCGAGGGAAGTAGTATTTTATAAACTAAATTTTATTACTATCAAGTTAGATTTTTTTTTAAATGTCCCAAAGTGCCAGTGTTTTTTTCAATTTTTACAGTCGCCTCGACCGGGAAATACTCTTTCCTGGTCGAGCGACACATGCGCCAAATGTCACTTTACAGGCGGTGAGTAGAAAATAACTATTAGGTAGGTACATTATTCTTAATATTGAAGTTATTGTTTACAAAAACTGGGTTATAAGTTTTTGTTAATAATTTTGTAATTAAAAAAAACGTTCAAAGAAGACAGTTTTACTTGTGCAGTTTGAGTCATTTGCCGCATGTTATACACTTGTGTGTATAATTAATTTTTCCTAGTTAAAAATTCACCAGCAGTAAAGTTCGCTCAGGAAACCTGGCAAAAGAATAATAAAATATTTAATTACGATCATGTGTGTAAAGTGAACCCACGTCGTTAAATTTTAAACTCTTTTCTCCGAGCGTGTACGCTTTTTTTCGACATCTAGTGTTTCGTGATCCGGATAAATTTTGCATTCTAAAAGGCATCAGAGCACACCTAGTCCAATTAAGGTATAAACGACGCGGTTCTTGTCCCGCATTCGGTTCACAAATTCGTATGTGCGTTCTAACGCGTCCACTAATTAATTTGTTCATTAATAATATAATAAATGCGAATCGTTTGTGCATATAGAAGAGCTATTTCGTTTTAGAATACTCACGTCTGGCAAATGTACGAGTGTATACAAAATGGTATTACATAATTTTATTTTTAATAGAGACTACTATTGTCCAAATAACTAAATCACATGTATTTTGCAAAAAGTATAAAAAAATTTTTATAGAGGAGGCTTTTTATAACACTTTATTTTGAACAGAAACTAGATGATTATGGTCAAATTTAATTATACAATTTTAGAACTTCAAAAAGAATTATTTCACTTATTAAAAATGGCCTGTGTTTTAGAAATAACTTCACGTATATGTTACACAACTAATTTGTCAATAGTATATAATATTGCCATGTTCTGCTGAAATTCAAGTAGCATTGTTCTTGAACTACTGGCAAAATTATATAAAAACAGATTATTTTAGTACTTGACCAAAGTACCTAATGACGCATTTTATATTACCTACTCCTTTGGTGTTTGGTTACTAGTAGAAATACTTTAAAGTAATCAAATGCAGATAAAAGAATAGTTTTAAAGGTCATTCAAATATATATTCCTATTAAGCAATTAAATAATGAGGTGTGGCCAATACACGATTTTCTTATACGTATGAGCGTTTCAAATTATACAAATTTGTCCCAATTTTTTTAAGTACATTTATCTTCTTAGAAAAATAAACCTGTGAGTAAGTTTGTTACTTCAAGTCCTAACCTTAAGAATTTTTTTATATAAAAATTATGCAAATTCTATCATAAGCACTTTTACTCTTTTAATAAATCTCCATAGAATATATACTTTGAGAGATATTAAAAAAAAAGTGCTACTCCTTAAGAGTCAAACTTTTACTTAATATATATAGAATATATAATTTATGACATATTTGCAAAAAAATCGCTATTCGATAACAGTAAATACTTTTATACTCGTAATGTACTTGCCTAAAAACCATGACTTGCAAAATATTCGCAAAAAGCTGATTTGCGATAGGAGTGAATTACCTCCTATTTCCGGTAGGTATTTCGAAAAACTGTTTTAATAAAATTCTTCTTACATTTGAGTACATTTGAATTCTTAATAAATTTGTTAAACTTAGTAGTTGACGATATATTAGCAAAATTCGATTTTTTCACTCAAGTAAACTGCTGCTTCCGGTTTACCGATTTTACTTAAAATCTAATCGGATTTTAAAAGAGAGATTATACTCGTAAATATCACAATACTTCCTTATACTACGTATAATAAAGTAAACAGTAATTGGAATACAGTATTAATTAAGCTATGAAAATAATCTGACAATCAATAGACACAAACAGAAATAGAATTTGACGCTATATCAATAAATGCTGTAATAAAGTAATTAACAAACATCAACAAATGAAAATAATTTTTGAAGAAAAGATGTTATCAGCATTTTCAATTTGTATTTCGACCACTTTAAGTGTATAGGAGCATACGGAGAATCATCTTTATGTGATTTCGTGCTATCAAACCGCAATTTAATACGCCTCCACAATATCGAATGTGGTTTCAATTTATGCACGACATGCAAGTGATCACGCATACACATAATATAATATTCATAAAATGCAATCTCTTTAGCAGCCGCATATGTATGTTTTATGAGTGTAATACAATTTTGTAGGCTATAAAAAATAAGTTGTATATAAAAAATATCTGATAGGACTTTGTGTAGTTCTCAATACTGTTTTTCATATTTTCATGACTTTTATGCATTAATTTTATATTATGTAACATATGTATTATTGATGAATATAAATATGTTACGAAAGATAATGACTAAGATTAATATTAGATTCAGATATTGCATGTATAGACAGACTTATTTCTCTAAGATCAAAAAACTTAGCGAAACAAAACAAAAAATAGCGAAACCTACTAAAACAAATTAGTTAAAAAATGTGAATTAATAAATATGACGTTTTAAAAGAAAAGATATTGATTACGTTAACCAATTATTTGGAGCGTTATGGAACATGGGTTATTCATTATACATTAGTTACAATAGACAACACCTTGCAAATGCCTTCAATTTTTAGTCTCCTACATTCTGACTTCATCTGACCTACATTTTAATCAACATGCCATATTTTTCTCATTTTCGTTAAAATTCTTAGTTTAATTGCCCTCAAGTTGTAGGCTCATTTATGTAAACTTTACCCTATGTACACCTACCGATAAAAGTCAAGGGATATAAAATTATCTGGTCGATAAAGACCTCCATTAGCAACTCCATTGTTAACCTGCTCGGATAATATGTGACTCTCTATACGAACTAGATTTTGTAGCAATACGATCCGAAGTGCCGTGAGTTTCAGCATATGGGATGAAACTATCATTGGCAACTGTTGAATTAGCCCATTTATGACTGGATTCATATGAAATTGGTTTCCTTTTACTTTCTTATACGTAGTATAAGGAAGTATTGTGATGATGAAAATTTTCGACCTCCAGATTTTTGCAGATGTCCACGTTTTGAAGTCCCCTGATACCCAAAAAGTGGTTTTTAAAACATGTCTGTGTGTCTGTGTGTCTGTGTGTCTGTGTGTCTGTGTGTCTGTGTGTCTGTCTCTCTCTCTCTCTGTGTGTGTGACCACGATAGCGGTCAAACCGCTGGAGATATCAATTCCAAATTTTGTATTTACGAATATAATCTCCCTCTTGAGAACTGGTTAGATTTTGAGCAAAATCGGCAGACCGGAAGTAGTAGTTTACTTCAGTGAAAAAATCTAAATTTGCAAATATTTCGTCAATTACTAAGTTTAGACTAATTTATAAAGTATTCATAAGTATTTAGAACTTAATTTCCAATATCTTTTATGTAAAAGAAATTTCAAAATTCGGACCGGAAGTATCACTTTTACTCTTACCGAATAACGATTTTTTGCAAATATGTCGTAAATTATGCATTCTATATACATTTATGAAGAGCACAAAAGTATTTAGAGTTGGATTTGGAATATTTTTTGTTTAAATGAAATTTCAAAATTCGGACCGGAAGTAACACTTTCATACGTATAAGAAAGTCATGTGGTGGCCACACCTCATTTTTTTTTAAAGTAGTTGGAAATGAAGATCATACTGACATCGATATTGATAATCTTGCACATATAACTGAAACACAAGCTGAAGTTTGTACTGAAATAGACCAAGATATCTCAATGCTGAATATATTATATTAAGGACGACTTCAACTTACTAGAAGTTTTCCCATTTTAGTAGAGGTGTGAGATTTAACTCCACCTTTTGGGATCATAATATTTTATAAAGATGAAGGAATATGATTTTGTAGCATAGATATTTAGTTAGTAGATAATTCTTAGAATCCTACTTGTTTCCAGTGCGTACCTACGAGGCAATTCAGATTCGTAACCGTTTTCATAAAAACGCATTTTTGCTACATATAGCAAAAGTGATTGAATGATTTTTACAATTAAATTCTACAGACATGATTCCTTTCTCAATAATGTGTCTTTTCATGGAAAATCTTAAAAATGCCTACTTTCTCTATATGGAGGCAAGACAGTTAACATTAGAGTTAAGGTTTAAACCGCAAACACAAGGCTAGGCATTCTGTTTTTTGTTTAAATTAGATGTGTATCTATAATATCCCTGGTTATCACTACCACGTCATGAATATGCACCCCGATACAATTCCGCTTGTAACCTGCTAAATAAGCACATATTAGTAATTTATGCTCCACTCATTTTAGTACATGACAAAAAGAATTGGCCTAATATTGATATCAGTGGCACACCGTAAATAAAAGACTAATATTCCAAGTAATAGCATTCGCTGTGGCTAGGGGCACGCGAGCGTGCCGATTAATTTGGAATTATAGGCACATGGCTGACGTCACTGCTGTTATGACATTATCATTTAACGTGCACCTAAATTTGAAATTAGAGGTACGTCAAATCATTAGTTTATTCTGCGCCAATCTATAAGTTATGAGAATAATTAATAATAGTTTTCATTATTAATTTTTTTTAAGGAATAAATAACAATTAGAGTCAAAATAAGTCTTTTTATTACAAAATTCAAAACATCAAATTAACAAAACTCTTACAAAGGATAAGTAAAATATTATTGGAAAGTTTTAGTAGAACATTCTGTATCAAAGGATGCTTTGCTTATAGCGTCTAGTTGATTATTTAAAATAAATGTGAGAATGTCTTGCTTTTACTATTTTTATTGCGTTTATTAAGATTTATTACTGTCGTAGAATCATGTCCCTCGGGTCGCCCCTTTTCTTAATTTTTGAGGGCAACACTAATGATTTTAATAAATCAGTTTCAATATTTTCATTATTATTATTGTTATTACTGTTATTTTCATTATCACCAAAGGGTTCATCAACAAATGTAATGTGTGGCATGTTTGCTAAATTACTTGTACTATCTGTCAATTCACTAATATTTCCATCAGACAATACTATTCTAACACTATTTTGTTGTGAGATCGTTTCTTAATTATTATCGTATGCCTCAGTACTTGTTTTTGTATCGATCAGATCACAATTTGCCTCACCTGTTGTAATATAATTCCCACTTAATAATTGCCACTTCGTTTCTAGTTCTCCAGTAGTGTTCCATTTTCTTCTATAAATCTAATCTATAGTTGAATTCACTATTGCTGGAAATGCTAATTAAGTTGATTAAAGAATTCGTAATTAAAGTGGCTGATTTTCGCTTTTCGGTTAACGTCATCACGTTAGGCTTTTCGCTTACTACATGTTTTGCTTTTGCCACAATATCTGACTTGGTTGTTGCAATTCTATGTTTTGATAAATAATAATTTTTTGTCCATCGTATGTGACACAAGTAGTTTGAAACATACCGTCATTATATTCCTTTAATATTTTTACTTTAGTGATTAAATCTATCCGTTTCTGGATATATGTACTTGAAATTGTAACCTGTTAAAATATTCACACACTGCAATAAATCTTTTTCATGGTTTTGAAATCGGTGCAGTGGTCGCTTCAAAATGTGTTTAGCTGCTTGATTGTCGATTATCGATTGATTATGGCTATCTAAAACAATGAAAAAATATTTAACAAAGTCGGTTAAAGTTGAATTGTTAGGTACTACTTGTTTGATTTTATGGTTAATTGAGTCCATACGGTTATTTGTTGTATTATTTAAATTGCCTTTTGTTATGTTACATACAAGCCATTCATTCCGAATAGTATGCCAATTTTTATCAAAATAATCACATACGCTTTGAGGAACGCATTCCTTAAATTGAGTATATATGATATCATATTCAGCCTCATTCTTACAAAAGACTAATTTTTGAAGGTATTCTAAAGATAATCTCGATCCTCTTTAGAAATATTCAACTTCTCGCAGCCTATTAGGGTCTGTTTCATTTAATATACGATTTTGAGGGAAATGATCAAAAACTTTCTAGAAAATAAAACCATTTGCTTACAATCGAAATTTCATGTTTTGTATGTTCTATTACAACTATATACTTTTAAATATTGGCCTGCTGGACAAATACGTAGTTTGAAATTCGCAATACATCCTAAGCGTAGCGTGCTGAAAATTATTACAGAAGTCAAAACAATTTTATCGGTTATTTAAAAGCTATTGTAACCTGGTCTGTCGTAACCCATTTCCTCTTTTAGGACGTTCTTTACCATGGATACATGCATATTCAAGTTTATAAAATTCAAGAGAGGACTTCAACGGTCTTTGTATGTATTTAAGAGAGGAGTTTATTGTACGACTTTTTTTTTATAAATTTTTTGGTTTTGTCTTGTTCATAGATTTCTAAATATTTCTTTAGTTAGGTTTCCCCATGTATAATAAAATACCTTATGAAGTATTGTTTATGACGTAAATCTAGTCAGGATAAATTATTTCCTAACCCCAATTCCTCAAGCATTAATTTTGTATTAGCATTATGTGTGCATAATACAAAATCAGAGTACGCTCTGTTTAGTGATTTAACTATTATTAAATAGAAATTATTAAATACAGCGTTTACCTGTTAGATCGTCCATATTTAATAGTTTATGTCGTTATCAACTGCAGTAATCCACTAAAACTAACAGAAATCCGCACCACAAACTAGAAAATGCATATTTCCCCGTGTTTTATCCACGTGCTTTTAATTTCAGATTTCAGGGCACGTTAAATGATATCGTCATAACAGCAGTGACGTCAGCTACGTGTCTATAATTCCAAACTAAGCGGCACGCTCGCGTGCCTCTAGCCATAGCGAATAGCATTTTATTGCTAATTTTTTTATATCTGTCATAATGAATAGTTTTTTTTTTGACACGAAACAAGGTGTTATTAGTGCTGTTATCTGTAATTTTATTTACCATCGACATTCAATATAAGCTTTACTATTTCAAGTTTGTGGGTTAGAGGATGCCGAAGGCTAATTTTGCATTCAAAATATGAAATGACAAAAGGCAGTTGCACCAAATTGGATGATATACAGGGTGGGGCACCTCATTCCCGTCGGTTTATATACGAAAAGCGGTAATATATTTTATCGTCTTCACAAAAAAAGTAGTCCTATATTATATGAATTAAAATTCAAGACTTATTACTTTTATGTTATTGCATAGTATTTTTACTTTCTTATACGTAGTATAAGGAAGTATTGTGATGATGAAAATTTTCGACCTCGAGATTTTTGCAAATGTCTACGTTTTGAAGTCCCCTGATACTAAAAAAGTGGTTTTTAAAAAATTCCTGTCTGTCTGTGTCTGTATGTCTGTGTGTAACCACGATAGCGGCCAAACCACTGTAGCTTTCAATTCCAAATTTGGTATTTACGAGTATAAGTTTCCTTCTGAGATTTGATTAGATTTTCAGTAAAATTTGCAGGCCGGTAGTAGTTAGTTTACTTCAGTGAAGAAATCAAATTTTATCAATATTTGGTCAACCACTAAGTTTAAACAAATTTATACAGAATTCATATGTACTCAAAATTAAATTTAAGAAGAATTTTATTAAACAAGTTTTTGGACCTACCGGAAGTAGGTCTTTTACTCTTATCAAAAATCAGTTTTTTGCGAATATCTCGCAAGTCTTGCTTTTTAGACAGGTACATTACAAGTGTAAAAGTATTTAATTTTCAATACCTTTTGTATGAAAAAAATTTCAAAATTCGGGCAGGAAGTATTTAATTTTTTACTTTTACTCTTAGCGAACAGCACTTTTTTGCAAATATCTCGCAAAGTATGCAATCTATTTCGATTTATTAAGAGAATAGAAATACTATAATAGAATTTTGAGTATTTTTCTAAGATAAAAGTATTTAACACAAATTAGAACAACTTGTGTATAATTTGAAACGCTCATACGTATAAGAAAGTCGTGTGGTGGCCAGACCTCATTATTTTCATTTATAATATCATTTATTTGCATATCGATACATATCATCATTTCTGCAGCGTCTGTTATTATATCGATTTATGCAACTATTTATGTTAAGTTTATCAAATTTCTGTGGCAGCTGTGTAAATACTAAATATTTCAACGCGTCTCCAGTTGTCTTTCATGCTTGCAAAGTATTTCATGCTTTATTAAAATCAATACGCGTACGGTTTTACTTCGGAAACACTCCTCCTGTCTTCTTTTTTTATATGTTCACCCACCCAAGATTTCGTATAAATCACTCTTCTCTGGCAGACGTCATCCAATTACCGCGACTTCTCTGTAAATCTTCGGATATTCCCTGTATATAAATTTGTTCACCCTCTTTGGGCCTCCATTTTGTCATCGTAATCGTATGGCAGAGGGTGAAAGACAAAGACAGGCTAGGATTTTTTCTATCTTCATCTTCTTATATTTCAATCGATACATATACTTTGGGTATATTAATGATAATATATATAAACGTCTGGAAATTGTTCATTGATAATTACATTGTCAATAGGAATTAAAGATTTATCAATGGGTGACGTACCTAGTATTTCATTATAGTTTGAGTGAATGCTTATTAATATATGTTATGGTGAGTATGGGTTTTGTTATTAATGTTAAATATTTAAGAAGTCTACTTGTATTGCATGTACCTATAGTTTGCACTATTTTGAAACTGGAGCTTAGAAAGATTTTTTCCGGGGTTTAGTTTAACTAAATCTTACTAGCCAACTTTATAAAAATTAAAGCACAAGTCTCGGAAATGAAAGACAACTGTACCATCTAGTTAGCGTGATTTATTTACACCAGCGCGCATTTTTTTAAAAAATCTATGATGTAGATCTTATTAAGCTTTTCATAAAAGAATCTGTCAGAATATATATTTACATATTATATTTAAAGAACTCTCATACAATAAGAAATAGAATAAGAAAACGTTACATTAATAATTAAGAAGTAAGTGTGTCGTTTAAAATTCAATAAATGTGGGGAAAATAAATTAGATTGATTACAAATTTATAAATTTGAATTTATAATGTGTAATATGTACCTTGTCAGAGAATAATAAGGAGAAGTGACAGTATAGTTATTATTATTATTTTGAGAAGAAATATTAAGTGAACTAAATAAAATGAAATTCATTTTTTTTAGCTTGTTCTTGTTTTTTTTTCAATTTTCACTTGAACGACGCTTACATGTCAATTATTTCAAAACCCTTAATTTAAACAACAGGATTTTAATTGACTTTGATTTAAATCATTCCCTAATAATTTGCTCGGTTATGTATTATTCCTCAGTATTTCCTGATTGCATAAAATGCATTTAATTGAAGTAGTCTAAGTAATTAAGAAATTTAACTTCATTAATTTTTGCGCAAATATGTGCTTTGACTTATTACCTTAATGACGACATTCATTAAAACCTAATAATAACATCACCTTCCAATGGCACGTCATGAAAGCCCTGCAGGTGTTTGTAAAATAAAACATTGTGTTATTTAAAATCATTTTAATATTGAATATTGAAACCGGAACAGATCAAACGATTTTTTTAATATTCCTTATATGATACTTTTAATTTGTAAATATAATCAGAAGCTATAACAATGCCAAAGAGCGGACTGTGTATATAATTTGCTATTAGCTGGAAACATACCTATTGATTTCACTGTAGTTACACCTTAATTCTACATTATTTTCGTGGTGGTTTAACAAAGTAGAAGAAACAAGTTTTTAATTTAAATAACAAAAGAATTTTCCTAATGTAAATGTTATTTTGATGTAAGTACATTAAAACAATCCTCATGTTTTGTTACCGGGTACCATTAACATAAAAATACGTTTTAGTTTTATTTTAAAAATAATAAACAGTCGTGCAATTTTTTGTTAGTTTTAGCATTTTAGATTATCATAATTTTAAATTTAATTTTGATTCAGTAAATAATACTTCCTGAACACTGTAATATACTCGTACTCACAGAAAAGTTTATTTATTTCAACTTTAAATTTATGCATTTTTGGTAAAATATAAACGTGTGCAACAGAAAATTTTATGACTCTTTTATGCGTTGGATCAATAAGCTCAGTAATACTAATTCCGTCTGGCTAAGATCAGATGTTAGATGTTCAAAAAGTTATATAAGTTGTCAAATCAAAACTTAACACAACAAAAATGTCAGGATAACATTATAAAGGAATAAAACTGAATTAAACGTTTTGGTGGTGCATCTACAGAGATGGAGCATGATCTATACAGGGGACAGAGAAGGATTTGGAACACACTAAAGAATAGAAAGAGAACGATAACCGAAGAAGTACAAATAAACATCATTGCTCCAGGAGAATGGGAAACGCATGTAAGAGATTTATATGACACAGGAGCAGGTGAAAATGAAAATAATCAGGACAACACCTACACAGAACAACTTTTGGAAAAAGATAAAATAACACAAGACGAAGTACATGAAGCACTATTAAGATTGAAAAATAGAAAGGTCCCTGGCCCAGACCAAGTCGTTAACGAAATGCTTAAGTCCGGATGACTTCAAATGGCAACATCAATCATACTATTATTCCAAAAAATTATCTCGACCGAAAATGTGCCTACAGATTGGAAAAACAGCATCACAATACCAATCTATAAAAAGGGAAACAAGAACGACCCGGGAAATTATAGAATGATATCTTTACTAGCCAGCATAAGGAAGCTGTTCACAACAGTTATAACAATAAAAATAACGAACAGAATAGAAATAAGCGAAGAACAACAAGGCTTCAGAGAGAATAGATCGACAGTGGACGCAATATTCATCCTTAGCCAAATGATTGAAAAATCCCTCGAATGTAATAAACCTTTGTTTCTCTGTCTAATAGATCTCAGGAAAGCGTTCGACAGATTACAAATAGCCGACATCACAGATATACTTTAGGAAAACAGGTACGGGTATCCGGATTTCCTCACTTATTTATTTTGGGTTAACGCCAAAGGAAATACGCAAATTGGTTAGTAGATCAACTAACAATCAGAATAAGAAAAAATGTTATATAATTTAAAAATTGTCCACAGGTTTTTCAATTCACTATACAAAATGAAACAACCGTTCCTCCCAAATGGTCAGAAAACGGGCTAGCTGGTAAGGACTGGTTTACGAATTTCATGAGGAGACACCCCAGTCTCTCTATAAGAACCCCAGATGCGACAAGTTATGCACGAGCGATTAATTTTAACAAAACAAATGTCGGAAATTTTTTTGATAAACTTTCCCTCCTTTTTGAGAGATACAAATTTAAAGCCTCTGATATATACAATGTCGACGAAACAGGGGTCACAACCGTGCAAAAGCCGAACAAGGTCGTCGCTATAAAAGGTTCGAAACAAATAGGTGCCATTACCTCTGGAGAGCGAGGCACTTTGGTGACTGTTTGCACAGCTGTAAGTGCTGTCGGAAATACCGTGCCACCATTATTTCTCTTTCCTCGAAAAAAATTTCAAGCCCATTTTATACGAGGCGGACTTCTTGGATGCATTGGCGAGGCAAATGGCTCAGGCTGGATGAATGAAGACACTTTTCAGATTTTCATAAATCACTTTGTAAAGCATGTAAGACCTTCGCCCGAAAAAAAAGTTTTGCTATTATTGGAAAACCATAATTCCCATCTATATGTTCGAACTATAGACCTTTGTAAGGCAAATGGAATAGTGCTTTTATCTTTTCCCCCACATACGTCGCACAAGTTGCAGCCGCTAGATCGTGGCGTGTACGGCCCTTTTAAACATTATGTGAATGGCGCTATGGATAATTGGATGAAATCACATCCTGGTCAAACAATGACCATCTACGACATACCGGCTGTAGTTGCTGAGGCTTTTCCAAAAGCGACAACTCCAATGAATATTATGGGAGGATTTAGGGTGTCTGGAATTTGGCCATATAACAAGGACATTTTCGGCGACGACGAATTTTCCCCGTCATTAGTAACCGACAGGGATCTACCAATGAACACCCAAGCAGAGGCTGTATCCACTGACAATGCCTGAGTGGAAAATAACAAAGGTATCGCAGAGATGGCAACAGCAGGTTCCAGCACAAAGCCGGTTACTACAGGAGATGCAGATGCATCCTTTGAAGGTCTTGAAAGCATTCGGCCACTTCCAAAGGCGTCACGTCCCCAAAAACAATTGCCAAAAAGAAGAAAAAAACACAGCGCTATATTGACAGATACGCCAGAGAAACTGGTACTAGAACTAGAACAGAAAATAAGAAAACAAAAAGCATCCAAAATGAAAAGAAAATTAGTTAAAATTGATGAAGAACGAACAAAAAAAATTAATGAATGTACAAACAAACAAAAATCTCCTGAGAGACTTAAAACACATAGCAGTAGATGAAATGCTCTCTGATGACGAAGGGGAAGATTCATTTTGTTTGTATTGTTTAGAACCTTTTAGCAATAAACCTGGAGCAACGTGGATTCGGTGCTACAAATGTAAAGGATGGGCGCACGAAAATTGTGTTCATAAACTACGACCTGATTTTTTCTTCAGCTTAAACTGCGATGATGATAATGATGTTGGAAGTGATTAGTTTAATTACCCTCTAAATGTTGCATAAGCATGTTTTATTCACTAATAAAAAATAATATCTGAAACATTAAAACATTGTTACAATTGACCCCCATGGGTGTTACATTTGTCCATCCACGGGTACATATGTAACATTCTGCGTTCAAGCATTCATATTTTTTTTCTTCTGTTATTAAAGTGATAAACATCAATATTATAATTTTTACTTATAGCTGTATTGTAACAAATATCGAATTATATTTTTGAATTTGGAAAATTTATAACATAGCTTCAAAAAAAGAAAATCTGTACAAATTGTTACAACTGTACCCGACCTCCCCTACATATACGTATTTCACTTGTAAAGTAATCAGTATACCATCGCTGTTTGACAAAGCTACAGTGTTAGCGAAATGCATCACAGCCTTTACATGTTTATAAATATAGTGAAGATTTAAACAAATTTGTTGTTTTATTTTACGTTGAGAAAAATTGGTCCATTTTGGGCTCTAAATAGTTTTGTATTCTAGATAGATCTATAAAAATTGTAAGTAAGTAACAACTATGTACTTTGACAATATGTTTCACCAAGAGATTTCAATCACTTCATTTCAATTATCTATAAAAATGCATAATTTGCTACATATTTCCAAAAAAAAAAAAAAACTGTTTTTCGCTTAGAAAAAGAGAGAGGAATTTCGAAAAGTGTCTTTATAAAATCTTTCTAAAATTCAGTTTTTAATATACTTTTGTATTGTTCGGAAATTTGTCTAAACTGAGTAGTTGACGATATATTATTATTTGTAAGTTTTGATTTTTTTACGTAAGTAAACTACTACTTCCGGCCTACCGATTTTACTGGTGTACTGCTGGAAACGGTAAACGTTTTCCGAGATCTTGGAGTCCTTTTTGATAGTAGATTAAGTGTTTCCAGCCATATTAATCATGTTTGTGCGTCAGCCTCAAGATCTTTGGGTTTTATTATCCGTTCGTCTAGGTTCTTTAGCAACCCACTAGTTTTGAAGAGGTTATATTCTAGTTTTGTGGTCAGTCAGATGGAGTATGCTTCACAAGTGTGGTCTCCACAATATATTTACCTGCAGCATTTCATTGAAAAGGTTCAGCGGCGATTCCTGAAATATCTCTCGTGCAGGATTACCGGGACTGATCCTCCTCGAGGTGTTGACTACTCGTTGCTGATGGAGACTCATGGCCTTCAGTCTTTGAGGCACCGACGCGATATCCATGGAGCGCGATTTATAGGAAAGCTGTGCAACGGATGGATGGATGGAATGTCCAAATCTTCTTTCCTCTCTGAACTTTATCACTCCCAGACTATCCTCTCGTTGCTCTTCTACTTTCCTAATTCCCTTCGCGAGAACGAATTTACTGTAGGGGTCTCCGCTCGTCAAGATGTGTCGCTTTTCGAACTTCCACTACGGTGATATTTTCTGCACCAATGGCTAATTATAGAATGTTTTCTTTTTAATTTTTTTCTAAATAACATGTATGTATATTTAATAACGTTGTCCTTTAATTGTAAAGCGTTGGACAAATAAAGTTATTATTATTATTATTACTGACAATCTAATCAGATCTCGTAAATATAAAGTTTGGTAGTAATATCTGTAGTCGTTTGATCGCTATCATGGTTACAGACAGACAGATATAGATAGAGAGAAGGAGAGAGAGATAGAGAGCGGTAGAGAGAGAGAGAGAGAGAGAGAGAGAGAGAGAGACTCACGCACACAAACACAAAGAGAGTGTGTTTGCGAAAACTACTTTTTTGACATAAGAGGACTTCGAAACGTGGACATGCAAAAATTTCAGGGTCGTCACAATACTTCTTTATATACGTGTATAAAGTGTATGTGTATGTTTAACCATTTTAAAAAGATTGTTTAGACACACGTAAACATACATTGTAGAATTGTTCCGTATATAATATATAAATAATAAACATTTAACATAAAATGAATATGTCAAGGATCGATTTTGAAGGAGATGAATGCAGAGGAAAGTTGTCAGTGTCTCCATGGTAATCATTCAAGCGAGAGTCATTTCTCATCGGGGTATTCCAACGTGGCCGCCTCCGGCAATTAGCAGAAATAGAAATAGTGAGATCCATAGAGTCTAGAACGCTTTGTATTGTCGACCATGCGTACCGCTCGCTTGATTTCTACAGATAACGGAGAAAAATTATGTTTGAGATAAAAGTGTTTAGTAGAGGTGACATACGGCACGTTATGAATAATGCGATACCAGAAATATACATTGTCTGGGTTTTCGTTTCCTTATTATAAATAGCGCGCCGTATTAAAGCGTTCATTTTTCACGATTATTTCTGAATTCATTTGTCAAGAGTGCGGTCGGCCACTTGTAGCGGTTAGTAGCGGCGGTATGCGCTTCTATATCTTGGTTTTTAGACTTTCTGCATCTCTTACTTTGAACTTATATATATACGGGTCGTTTCATATTATGCTTGTCGTGTAAATTGTTAGAAAACATTTTAAACACAATCTTCTTTAACGAAATAATCCCCTTCTAAACGTACTGAACGAGTTAGTAAATTAAAGTAGCGTGAAGTGTTTCCATGCAATTTGTTCTTATAATATAGGAGGTAGGCGCCATAAATTCTCGGCCTGATATACAAAAAAAAAAAGAAACTTAGAACAATATAAGAATTTTTATTTATCAATGTAATCTCCCCTAACTTCTATACATTTATTACAACGATTAATTCATAATTCGATACCCTTGTAAAATTAATTTGAAGTTTTTCCGTCAAAATGTTCTATAACAGCTGTTTGCAAATCACTGTCGTCCTTAAAACTACGTCTCCGAAGGTCTTTTTTAAATTAGAAAACAAAAAAAATCACAAGGAGCCATATCCGGACTATACGGTGGATGTTCCAATTCTTAAAAGCCGCATTCGCGGATGGTAGCTTGTGAAATGGCGGCAGTATGGACAGGAGCATTGTCGTGCAATAATCGCACATCTTTTGTCAATTTTCCACGACGTTTTGTACGAATACTGTTCCTTAATTTATGCAATAAAGACGCATAATATGTGCGTTCACACTTATATTGCGCTCTTTAAAGTGAATTTGCAAAATGCCCACACAATCCCAGAATATTGTGGCCATCAGCTTTTTCGTTGGTTGAACGACTTTTGCCTTTCTGGGACGAGGTTTAAGAGATCGCCGCCACTCCATGGACTCCCTTTTCGATAGAGGATAGACTCCAAAATCGGTTTTGGGTCGTCTCCACACATGTTTAAAAACGACTGCGCATATTCGACTCGACTAGTTCACATTGGAGAGCAGAAAGAAGTCGCGGTACGTACTAATTCTATTCATACCCAAATGGTCATGGAGAATTCAGCGAATATTTGCTTCGAAAATGTTTGTTATCACTGCTAATTCCTTCACTTTCAAACGGCGATCTTCTAGCACTAAATGTTCAATAATTTAAATTTGTTGAGGCGTTATCACTTCAATTGGTCGACCCGACCGATCAGCATCTTCCAGGGATTCTTGTCCCAAACGGAAACATTTTGCCCACTTTTTTACAGTTGAATACGAAGGAGATGAATCACCGTTAACGCCATCTAAACGTTGTTTAATGTGATAAGGTGTATGCCCTTCTTTTGTTAAAAATTTAATGACCGCGCGGTATTTAATTTTCGTTACTTCAGACATTTTCGTGCGCTAGTCACATTGGTTGGCTGGTTACTAAAAACTACTAGGCTTCGAACCGTCATATTCATAGTGTACACCTCGCATATGTGCATGCATGACATGACGGAGTTTGAACACGCTTGAACCTATATAAGCATGTCAGGCCGAGAATTTATGGCGCCTACCTCGTAATGTTACAAATGGAAAATGTTAAAAAAGACCTAATTATATTACAGTTACAGTCTGGAAACATTCTATGAATACTCTGCAATGTTAGAAGGGTCTAATATGTACAAAAACATAAAAGTAGCATTTCTTAAAACAATTTAAGATAAACATAGTTTTAGTATCGGGCGGTAAAGTATTAAGTATTTCCCCCAAGAATAAACAAAATTTTATGCAGTTAGGACAACAGTAGTTACTTCTACTTAAGATGAAGATTTTCACGGTTGATTTCTAAATATAATTTGAGGAATACTTCAAGCTACAGCGACTTGACAAGCACCTCAAAATGTCTCTTGTAACTGAGAATGAAACGTTTACGCCTAACCTGACGCGGTTCCAAACCGGAAACCACAATATACAGAAATATTATATATTTAAATATGTCTATCATCATAACTGTGGCAAAACATTATCATAGTTAAATGTATTTGCATTTTTACATACAATTAAGGCTGCTAAAAATTTTAAAATAGGAAAAACAAAGTAACCTGTCTTTTCTTCTATAACCGTCTAAGCTAGTTAAATTAAGACAAAGAATAATTTATGAGGAGTCAATAGTTCCTGTTGAAACTCTGAAATAAGAGTAGTAATTGTTATCATCCCATTATTTTTATGTATTTTTAATGCAAACTATTTCAGCAAATATTTATCAATTTATTAATATGCGAAAAACTTTACTATCATTGTCTTTTTTTCAAGTTATCGTACTATCTAAATGCATTATTTCCTGTTTTACTTTTTTATACTACTAACCTAATAGCCTTCTTTTATACTCATAATGTATCTGCCTAGTAAGCATGACTTTAAAGATATTTGCAAAAAACTGATTTTCTGTAAGAGTAAAGAAACGTACACCTAGTAAGAATTTTTTTAATAAAATTTTTCTCAAATTCCCTTCTGAGTGCATTTAAATTTATTTGTATCCACGAAGTATGGATTCAGCGAAAGAATTATTTTTTTAAATACCTAAGAGCAAATAAATATTTATTTGGCTGGAAATTATTTGCTACATTTAAATAAACCTGTCTTTGATTGTTGCAAATTTATATTCAATCGAAATAAAACACAAACAATTGTTTCAGATTTACACTATATTTAAATTAAAAACACAACCGTAGTTTCGCTACACTGTAGGTTCTTCAGGTGGTAACAAATTCTAAATTATTACAATCAGAGAACAACTCTTATATATAGACAAATATAATGACAACATTAACAAATAACTCTAAAATATTTACAAAGTTTAATTTAAATGTATTTACTTAAAGAGGACAGTTTTCTTAATTATATCAGCTTACGAAATGGGGACCTACATTATTACTAAAAGGATTAGGGAAAACCTAAGAACTAGAAAGATATAGATTTACTTTCCCGTTTAATAAATTGTCTGAATATTTCAATTTGTTCATTTCTATACATTCGAGTAAATCTAATTTTCTATTTTTGTTTTGTACATGAAGAATGTCAAATTTATCATTAAAACAATGGTCGTATTTAATCAAATGATTCGCATAAGCTGAGTCGTTGTTTTTATTAGTGTATCCAGAAAAATGATTAGCATCCTTTTTTTTAAAAGCTCTCCCAGTCTGACCTAAATATTTCTTAGTACAAGATCCACAATTTAACCTATAAACTCCAGATTTATTGTCTCATGTAGTTTTTTCTTTGTTGCTTTTAATGTATTTAGCTAGGTTGTTATTTGTTCTAAAAGCAATATTAATGTTGTTTTTCTAAGAAATTTCATAAGTTTATCTTGTTCATGCATGCTTTAAACTTCTTAATCGTATTGTCTTTGGTAGTCGGATACACCTCTAGTAACGTTTTATTAAACAATTGTTTGGTTATTAATTTGTCTATTAAATTTGTGTCGTACCCATTGTTTATCGCAATTTGTTTTATAATATAGTAAGTACTCTTTATTATAGTCATCTATCGACATTGGAATATTAATTAACCTATGGATCATACTGTGGTAAGCGGCTAATTTGCGTGAATGAGGATGATTTGATTTATAATGAATAGTAGTGTCGGTGTGTGATTCTTTATGGTAAATTGAAAAATCTATTTTGTCATTAACTCGTTTAAGTGTGAGGTCTAAAAAATTTATAATTCCATTAACTTCTTTTTCAATAGTAAAAGTAATGTTTTTATTAACTGAATTAATAAAATTAAAAAGACTATTTAATTGTCTATCTGTACCTGTGTATCCTACTAATATATCGTCTACATATCTAAACCAGAACAACACATTCCTAGTTAAACTTTTATTTTCAAAGATCTTACATTCTAAATTATCAATAAAGATTTCGACTAGTAGAGGAGAAAGAGGATTACCCATAATGAGACCTTCGTTACATTTATAAAATTTGTTATTGAATGTAAAATAATTTTGGTCTAAACAAACAGATAATAATTGTAAAATCTAATTTTTTATTACGGGGTTGGCTCTATTAAATTCTAGCATCTCTTTAATTAGTATCCTCGTTTCCCCTGGTGGAACATTTGGAAACAAGGTTTTAACATCAAATGAAATTAATTTGGTTTTACTCAGTAACTTAAGATCTTTAATATTATTAATTAATTCATAACTATTTTTTATACTATATTTGGGTTTAAATCTCGTATGCTTATTGATAATGTCTATAAGGTGTTTTGAAATTTTAATCGCTGGGGCTGTAGCATATTATTATGATACTACCGGTCTAATCGGGTAATTTTCTTTATGTAATTTAATTAAGGAATATAATTTTGGGGCTTGTAGGTTCATCCCTTTTAATTTTTGTCTTTCAAAAAAGTTACTTGTGAATTTTTCAAATTTATATTGATCCAAAAAAAGCGTTCTTTCTGTCAGTCAACAAATAGGTAATTTGAAAGTATTTTAGCAAGGAAAAGTGTTTCTCATCTTAGACTGAACTGTATGTAAAATAATACTATAAGTACAAACCTGGGAAGTAAAATTGGTTTCTATTTAAAATCAAAATTCGTTGTGGGAATCTAAGGTCACATAGTAATCACATATATAATGTAACGTACGTAAGTAAGTCTCAAAATTATCTCTTATCCGTTACTGTTTTCTATTAGTATTACTCTAATAAATCTAATCTGCCATGTAATCAAACGTAGAGGTATTTACCGACAAACTTTTCAATAAGTTTGATATCACTATATTATATTATTTAGTTCACACGAAATAAGGGTTTCCAGATTCTTGCTTTACATTTCAAAAATATTTATGTTCTGTAATCAAGTATGCTATACTAAAACAAGTTTGAAATGTGCACACACATTGATTGGTAAACGAAAACATATTCATTTATTGTGATGAAATAGATAATTTTAGGACAAATTAAATAGTAATATATTTTTTTATACGTATAGAATAAATTAGCCACAAAAGAAAATATTGCCTAGCAAGTAATAACCATTAAATACTAAGCAACTGAGCTCAAATAAATGCATTTTTTACACACAACTGAACTGTTTTCTTTTGTGTGCTGGATTAGAGAAAGATTCACATACTATATGTGGAAATGTATATCTTGCCTTGTCTACACTGAGAACAGATATACAACATTTTACTAAAATAGATTGGCATTAAAAATACTAATAATGACGGATTGCACATCCCCTAACTAATTATAACAAATAAACAACTATACTTATACGTTTTCTTATCATAGGCATTTCACAAATTTACTGCCTGAAATATGTGCTTCACATTATTTAAACGTAGAACTGAATTCTCATGGTCGCTCAGGAGCAACCGACGAGAGAAGCAAAAAAAAATGATGCGAGTGCTACTCGGAAACCATAATTCTTGCCGCAGAACGCAACATTTATTTAGACAAATCGTACACTTATCTATTCTATTTTTAGTCGAAGTAATCTGCGTGTCGCTAGATTTGATTAATATTGTCATGCCGTTGTAGAAAATTAGTTTACTTTGCCACGGTATAATCAATTTGCTTAAAATGATTGTTACCATTTAACAGTCTATGTTATTTTCAACATGTGCAGTGTAGGATGTGTTATGTATTATAATAAACGAGAAATATTGTTAGTGTAGTTGTTTAGAAAATACCTTATATATAAAGCGTCATATTCTACGATACTTTGGATCCCAAAGTAGCACGTCCAAAAATAGGCATTAGACAGAGTTGGTCAGAAAGTTAGCTGCTTTATTTCGAAACAAAATTCTAAAAATAATATGGAAACTGAAAAAAAAGTTTTATTCAATATTCATTATTGTTTGCATTTTACCCAAATTTATTAATAACATTTAAGTATACAAAAATTAATTGCATACTTGACATGATCATGAAAATTTCGAAAATAACGCATTATTATTATTTTTTGACGAAAAAGTGTATAGAATAGACGATTATACATAGATTAATGAAAAAATATTTATTAAGTGTTAATACTAAATTTTAAAACAATACAGTACGTGCCACGTTTTGAAATATAAAGAATACTACTAACAAGGAATATTACTAACAAGATTACTAGTTAAAAAAAATGCGGGGAAAACGAGGCATTTCTTAATGTACCAATATATCATCATGTCAACTAGAGGTATGGAAATCAAAACATATTGTTAAATCATCCTGATAATAACTGAATATTATAAATATACAGGTTGGATCTGTTTTTACCTTGCATGCGAGTTAAAAGTCCATGTGTTGAAACGAATAATAATTATAACATATTTATTTGTACAACAGATACCAGTCTAATTACAGAACAAAAGCCGACAATGTTGAAATATTTATAACAAGTCCACTTCTTTTCTGAGATCCTCTTTAAAATTGTACTAAATCAGCTCTCAAATATATTAATGTCCACACATTCAGGCTTATTGTTAATATTTGTGATCAAATAAGGTCTACCAATGCTGCCTAAAAATGCAAAATTATGGCTATTTAACAAAAATTATTTATATACTACATTTCGGGAATTTGTTTTAGCACAGACTATGAACTAAAATACCACAAAACATCCACGTCTTTTGGTGAAAAAACTCTATATAATTTATATTGGTACACGCAGTAACTAACAAGTCCTAAAATATACAAAATAAATGTCAAATTAGTTAAATGTCAATGACAGTAACAGGTATATTAAGCGTTAACTCGACTTGGTATTATGATACGGCTTTGACAATGCGCAGCGGTAACGAGATGCACTTGGCCATGCTAATATCAAGGCCAACTCTATCAATATCGCTGCGCCATATAAGGCCGTCACATAACGAGGAATTTCTAATTCTTATAACCTCAAAATATTGATCCCTATGTGGCTCCATCTATCCAAAGCACAATAAACCGCTGAGCATTTTTAAAATCACGTGATAAAAATATGCAATATGATTGGATTATGTCAAATCTACTGTTATTGACATTTGACTCATTTGACATTTATTTTGTCTATTCCATTATTATGTTCTACTTAAATTATTCTAATACTAACATATTCAGTCGTTTCATTTAATGTGTGCTACATATTTACTCTGATATATTTTGGAAGTTACGTTGAGTACCAATAGAAAACTATATATCCAGTTTTCTCAGGGATAAAAACTTGGCTGTTTTGGGTCATTTAGTTCTTACCAAAATAGACTGCGGTAAAAGGCAAATAATTCGCAAGGTACTTCGGAGAATAGCATTGATTATTCGAAATGTAGTACAAGGAAAATTGTTGGTAAATAGCTATAATTTTTCGCATTTTTAAATTAAATTTATATCTTAATATTTGTAGATGTATAACATTCTAATGGAAAAATTGCCGGGCTGAAGGAAGCAACTGGATTTATTATGCATATTTGACCATTGTCAATTTTTGTTCTGTAATTAGACTTGCCCCTGATGGATAAATAAAGATGTTATATAGTAATTTTAAAATGTTCTAATTATTACCAATAATGCTCCTTGTTATCATCGTAAGGTTGAGAAGTGCCAACAAGAAACTGATAAGTGTTATAAAGCAAATTTTTGTCTGTCTTGAAATGTGTGCGTATAGAAATATTAACGCATTTGGTATAGGCAGCACCAAAGACTGCATCACTGTAAGTAACTAAATTAGCAAATTGTAATACTGCCCAAATGGAAAAAAGTACATCAAATATGTACCGAAATACACAGAAAATAGTGTTTAGTGAATATTACCTTTTTAACCAGTGTCATTTGGAAATATTCTATATTTCTTTTAATAAATGTAGAGTCGTTGCCAGATAAATGTAGTACAACCTTAAAATTCATATACGTCAAAAAACTGAAATTTTATTATTGTGAGTCGAACATCAACTTAAGCTGCTTGTCATAATATGTAAAATCAAATGTGATCAAATGTCAGATCATACAAGACATATTCACTTTGTTATTGTTTGACGATCGTTTGAACTATGCAATATAATTTCAAAATTAGAATAAAACCATAAATTTGTTTATTTTAATAATAATCAGTTTTTTAACAAAAAGCTAATATTTTATTGTACCACCATCGGCGTCAATTACTGCCATTAACCTTCTCGGCATAGAAGCCACCAGATTTCTAAAGTAATTTGGTTTATGTAGGAGAGATTGCCAAGTATTTTGAATGGCTTCCCACAATTGGTCCTGATTTTGAAATCTCATATGTGACATACTTTCGGTCATTTCAGCCAATACCTTTTCAATTGGGTTCATGTCTGCACTTTTGGCAACCCATTGCAAAACATCAATGTTGTGCTCTCTCATCCATTGAGACACTATGTTTACACTATGAACTGCACAATTGTCATGATGACATATAAAAGTGTTTTCAGGATACACATGTTGGACTGATGGTAACATAATATTTTCTAAAATATGAATATAATTTTGCGAATTAAATCTGCCATTTATTCTATATATAACACATGCCAACGTTGTGGTAACTTATCCATCCCCAAATATTTATTGAGAATCTTCCTTGCCAATCTGAATTATTTATATATTGTTCCTCATATCTTCTGCCGCTAGGTCTGTAGACACGAACAGAGCTATTATTTGTAGATTGAAATATTTTCTCATCAGTGAAAACAACATTTTCCCAAAACTGAGGTTCATTGTTTATATAGTTTAATGCAAATAGAAGACTGGCGTATTTCCCTTCTTCACTAATCTTAATTTTTTTGGCTGCAACACGCGATTTTATGTCGCTATTGCGTATTCTCCTGCTCGCAGTTCTACGTGATCCAGGAAAAATGGTTTCCCGAGGGGGAAACCACTACTGGATATTTTTGTACAGACCTGTGGAAATGCTTGGAAATATTAAAAGAGAGTTTATATTTTATGGGCCAGTCAAGTTAAGAGGATCTCATCCCTATTACTTAAGTAGGGTCGAAAAAGTCACAATTACACAAAAATATAAATACATCAAAGAAAATTAAGGATTTCATATAGCCTTCCGCTGTAGCTAGAAGACGCTAATTATGTTTTGGTTTGTTATATATAAGTATATTTAACTTTAGAATATATACTATGATTTCGAGGAGTACCTGTTATTTTTTTTATTTTGAAATGTATTTTTATGTTTATTATACCTTACTATATATGTTTATACACCTTTGTGTTTTATTTTGGATATGTCGTACACCATCAGTGGTAGTGGTTTCCCCCTCGTGGTTTCCACAACAGCCACTTTTACTGAATCAAAGGGATGTTCTGGGAGATGTTGAACTAAATTATGGTCCTGCTCTGCAGTTGAAATTCTTTTAAGCCCAGTACCCGGTTTTCTGTTTATACTCTCATCACTCTCCCATTTTTTCTTAACTCTCATCACTGTAGTTTTAATTAACTGCATTTGTTGTGCAATTTCTCTAATAGTGTACCCGTCTTGTAATTTAATTAATATGCGAACTTTATCAGCTGCTGTAAGTTTTCGCGCCATCTTACAAAGATATGAGCTATAAGACCATTTAGTTGCGATTTTGTAGACCACATGTTAGGCTTAAAGGAGGTGCAAATTATACTACCAGAGTGGTTGAATATTTTATAAGGCAATAAATATTGCGATGTGAAATAGTATCAAAATTTTCCAATACAGTTGAAAGCGGCGATTACGTTAAACAACCACTTTACAACATAATTGAACCCTAAATTAGTGTTTCCCTTTGAATTGTTATAAAAAATTAGGAACGTAAGTAAAATTGTAATTCTTGACACTACCCAACAACTTTATTATCAGCCATACTTTTTTTATATATTTTAAAATTATTAATGTTAATTGCCCATTGTAAAATTAATGTTTAAAGTGTTATTTTAAAGATTATTTCAATAAAAATTCAGAAATTATTTATTTTGGGTACTTCTAGATTGCGCCACATAAAGATCAATATTTTGAGGTTACAAGAATCAAAATCATCAATGTAAATCGAAGTTATTTGACGGCCTTATATCGCGATAATTGTTGAAATTTTAATGAGGAAGTTTTGATAATTGCTTTAATGGAGGCAGTTAAATGAATCTCATTGGGATTTTTAAATTCTAAAAATGTCTTACATTTTGTAAATTAAATATTACACATAATTGGAATAAATTATGAATATTCATATATTATATCATCGGATCATTGACGGAAGACCGAATTCTCTAATCAAATTCTTGTTTTTTCTCTAATAAAAATACTTAACTGGCGCCTAATTTCTTTCCGCATTATTTTCTTTTCTTTCTATCTTATTTATTGCGGGGAACTCGGTTCTGATCATTACAATATAAATTTAACGTATTCTTAGGAATAAAACTTCGCCAGATATTTCTTGTAATTCATTATATTGGACAATATAATTAAAATCCACTTTACGATTAATGTTTTTCTTCCAATATGAGAAGGCTATAAATGTCAAATGTAAATAAATTGTAAAAATAATCTAAATGTTTTCTTCGATACGTTCCCGTATAACAACACAGCGTTCAAGAAGTAAAATAAAAGGAGGGACTCCGTTTGGCTTTAAAAATTCTATTATAGTGGATGGAGGGGACTCGTCACAAAAACTGGAAAGAAGAATTTCAAATTGATTCGCATCGATGGAACATCAAAGCATGTGTAGAACAAGTGTACGCACATAAAAGTAGTTGGTTCGCATAAAAGCGGAATTGTTAAATTTTATTATTCAGTCTTGGATGCCCTTTAACGTAAATTATATGACAGACCGATTTAGTTGTGCTAATCAGGTGACTAAAATGTCGAGGAAAGCGGCTGTTTTATGCCAAATACGGTGGCCACTATTAATAACAATAAAATAAATGTGCTGATAATAGTATTGGAGCAAGTAGATGGTCGTACAGCCATCCGGAATTCCAAACTACCCATTATCATTTGTTAGCGCTAGTGGTTCTCAACATGGCCGACGGAAAAAAATCAACCGGCATCATGAATTAGCAAAATCACGCACTCAATGTATTTTTCTCTTTTCTTTCATTCTTATCTAGTCGTTACATTAATATCATTCGTTTATTTATAAGGCTACTCCATTTTTTAAATTGTGTGTTTCTTTGTGGAATCTTATCAAGTGTTTTTTAATTAGCGTTCTAAGGATCGCACAAAAACTTAAAGATTGTTAAGATAATATAAAAGAAATGAACTCCTATATGTCCCACAAAATGGAAACAACTGTCCTATAAGGTATACTTAATCCCATGACGTGTAATTATTAACGATGAAGTATAATTTGATATGTTATTTGCGCCATTTCCATCGTTTGTTAAGTTTTGAAAAACCGATGTTTTATCAGGCATTCATCTGCCTTCTTTAAGGTAGCCCTGTGAACGGTTGTTTCTTGCCAAAAAAAAAGAGATTAACCTTGCTAATATTAAAATGACTTTTAAAAAATACACGGCAATTCTGTCATACTTGATTTCAACCTGTCTTGAGTGGTATAGTATTAGATGATTTGCTTATGCTCTCACGAATAATTGTGATCCATAGCCCTATGTTCTCTAAGCTTGATGTACTTATGGGATTAATTACCGTGGCCCTCATTCTTTTGTCTTTCTTCTGAAGCCATCTTCTTCTTTCGTCAGAATTGTCACCTCATTTCATTTTATAATATGGCCTGCTTCCTAAGCGTATCTTCTTCTTTCGTCAGAATTGTCACCTCATTTCATTTTATAATATGGCCTGCTAAATTAGTGCCAAGCGGGATTTTTCAGTTTCTCCAAGGCGAACCAAAGTTACAAGCGGGATTTATCAGAACTGGAAAATTGAACAAAAACAGACAAGACTCTATTATTTCAAATAGAACCAGCTAAATATTATTGCAGTTTTTCATTTCTAGTTAAAGTTCATATTCATATTCATATTCATATTCATTTATTGGTGCGATGTATAATGTTATACTTACACAAGTCAAAAAACAATAATAATAATAAGAATAATTAATGTTAAGAATTTAGACATTAACAAACATTCAGCTACGGTACATCATTACACGTTAAAAATTCCTCCATGCTATAAAAAGCTATACCACTAATATGTTTTTAAAACTTCTTAGAGGTTGAGACCTCAGATGAGGTGACACCTTGTTAAAAAACTTAACCGCCCAATAACCCGGACCACTTCGACATCTTTCCAGGCGCCAACAGCCAGTAGCTAGGTCCCCACTATGTCTGGTGCTATACGAATGCAAGTCACTGTGTGCGGGGTACTCGTGCATGTGATTCTTTACGTAGACAAGATTCTCAAGAATGAACACAGAGGGCAAGGTCAAAATCCCCTGATCCACAAAAGCCTGCCGACAGTCAGCTCGGTATGACAAACCCGAAATTATTCTGACTGCCCTTCATTGTATGCGGAATACTCTCACAGCTCCAGCAGAATGACCCCAAAGCAAAACAGCATACATAATATGTGAATGGCACAGGGCAAAATAGGCACTCCTCAGCACAGACCCAGACACATTACCTGCCAAACCCCTCAGAAGGAAAGCACCTGAACTGAGCCTACCACACAGTGCCTCGGTGTGAGCCACCCAGCGGAGACCCGGGTCCAGATGCACCCCGAGGAAAACCACACTCTTTTCATTTCTCCCCTCCGGGACATCCCTCGTCGAAAAAATCATTTTTTGTGTTTTATTGTTGTTAAGAAATAGCTTATTCGATTTAAACCATTGCCCAGCCAAAGACTGTGCCCTCTCCACACTCTCCCGAGCCTCAAAATAGCCCCTATCCACCCTGGAAATAGTGGTGTCATCGGCGAAGAGCGTAAAGTGGGACTCTCGATCACAGGCTGGAAGGTCATTGATGTAGACCAGAAAAAGCAGTGGCCCCAGAACGGAGCCCTGGGGTACCCCCATGTCCAATCCCCGTCTCTCAGACAACACCCCTCCAACCCTTACTTGCTGATACCTGTCTGACAGATAACTTCCTATAATGGAAACACTTCCATCGTCAAATCCATACTTTCCCAGCTTTTGCAAGAGAATACCATGCGAAACACAGTCAAAAGCCTTACTCAGGTCACAAAAAACACTCGCCAGACACTCTCCATCCTCAAACGCCTGATAAGCAACACTGACAAGGTCCAGCACACCAAGCGCCGTATTTAAACCCTTCCTAAACCCAAACTGACGGTTTGAAAATATGTGGTTCAATTCGAAGAAATCTGTAATTTGTTTCGCTAGACATTTCTCAAATATTTTTGAAAAAATGGAAATTAAAGCTATAAGACGATAGTTACTGATGTCATGATAATCACCCTTCTTAAAAATAGGGATGACTATTGTGTTTTTTAGCTTCGATTATAATTAAATTTTTGACACGTTTTATTAAGTCAGTAGTTAAACCGAAAATGTCCCTACTTTTTTTATTTTTCAAGGAGGCAATTGTATCTCGCATCTCGTTCAATGTTATTGGGCGAAAATGAAAGTGCAACGAGGGATCAATGCTCATATCTGGCGAGACAGGATCTGCCCCAGATGGATCCATCCCGCTTATTACATATATCATGTGGGGCATTTGCGAAATAGTCATTGAAATCGTTTGGTTGTATATCACAGCATCCTGTGACATTCTTCCTCTCTATTCCTCTCTGCTCATTAATAATATCCCACATACATTTTATTGGATTAGTAGTGAACGTATTATTATGTAATTATTTGATACTCTTGTAAAAAATGAAGTGTAGCCGCCACACGACTTTCTTATACGTATGAGCGTTTCATATTATAGAATTTTTTACACAACAATTATTCAAAATCCGATTATAAATACTTCTATTCTTTTAATAAATTCTATAGAATGCATACTTTGCCAGATATTCGAAAAAAAGTGCTACTCGATAAGAGTAAAAGTGTTACTTCCGGTCCGAATTTGAAATTTCATGTAAACAAAAGACGTTGAAAATCCATTTCTAAATACTTTTGGACTTTTGATATAATTTACTATATATTTGCATAAAATTGCTATTTGATAAAAATAAAAGTGTTACTTCCGGTCCGAATTTTGAATTAAGATATTTCAAATTATGTTTTAAATACTTTTATACTCGTAATATAGCTGCCTAGAAAGCATGACTTGCGAGATATTCGCAAATAACTAATTTTCAGTAAGAGTAAAAGACCTACTTCCGGTAGGAATTTTGAGGGAGAGAGAGGGGGCGGGGGGAGTGGGGGGAGCGGAGGAGGGGGGAGAGGGGGGCAGAAAGAGAGAGAGACATTATTTAAAACCCACTTTTTTGGTATCAGGACACTTCAAAACGTGGACACTTCCTTATACTACGTATAAGAAAGTAAAATTGAAAGGAAGGGTGATAAAACAATGTTGAGTAAAATAAAGTAGGTAGGCATAAAAAAAACTACGATTAGGTACTTTAAATTAAACTTTTCAGCTTCACAAAGCTCGAAACAAAAATGTTTTGGTTTGGAAATATTCGAACAGTAAACGTTTTCTAAAATGGAATAGTAAATAAATTGTCATATCGTCAGTTAATTTAATATCATAAATAACAACTTCACTTGTTTAAACCTATATGGGTCTCAGGATACGACATTTTGTCACAATGTCTGTTAAATTTTTACCGCTCTTATATCCCCTTACCCCCTTAAAAATATTAAATGGAAAGGTGTATCGAGTAAAATACGTCATTTTAAAGATCTTTCGAAACAACACATTTTGATGTTTAGTTTTTTAAATTTGATCGATTCGTTTTGAAGATTTTTAAAAAAATCTTTTAGTTTGTTTAATGCAGAATATTTTGCCTTCTTTTTGTAGTTACTTATTAAACAAGAATTCATGTTTTAGGAAATTTTTATACCGATTTTGCATTAATTCATTCAAATTTTGTAACAACACAATAAATTGTTTAACGAAAAACAGGCAATAGCATAAAAAGCGGATATATAAATAATTTAATTTTGTTTCGGTGCTGCTCGTTTGGAAATACATTATATGTTGCTTTAGTATAAATTGTTATTTATTGTTATCAACCCAAAGCTATTTAAATAAAGTATCCTTAAAAAAATGATGTATGGGCAGGCATCTTGGGAGACCAAGTGATTGGTCCGTTGTCTTTCAATGGATATCTAAAAGACGAAGCATATTTGGATATATTGAATAATGGTATGAATGCCCTCATTATTGATGTTCTTGAAAATCAACTAGATAGAGATGAAAATGCCCCACCCGATGAGGACGAATTACATTTTCAACAAGATGAAGCTCCTCCTCACTAAGTTCTACCAATAAGGTGGTGGTTAGACATATAATCCTATATTTTATTTACTTGGTGATGCCCGCCTGTGAGGCTCAATTCACCACGGCCCCCATGGGCGAGGAATTGGGATAAGCCACGATTAGCGCGCTTACCCCTCATTAGAGGTTAGCTACCTATCACGCCTTTCGGTTTCAGAACCTAATCAACGCGCCCTATAGGTCAAGGGGGGAACTATCTAAATGCCTACTGACTATGACAGGTCAACGCCCGAACAGATGGAACGCTGCTCACCCGGCGTAGAAGAAGAACTCCTCCTAGCCGCATTTGGCTTTCAACCACTACCACTACGAGTCCAACCTCATTTGATCGGGACGGAACAAGTTCCGTGGGCATCCCGACCCTCGTAGTACCAGTCTTGATAACTAAGTCATCGCATCACTGGTCGGATGCTTCGAGATCAAGATCTCTTCCTATTTAACCGCCTGACAGTATGGCTAGATGGGCCAAGCTCGGTTACGTGGGTTCGCCAAATACAAAAGCGGTGGTTAGACAGTGTATTTCCAAATAAATGTATAGGACGAAGAGGACTTATAGAATGGCCAGTCAGATCGCTGATTTCACTCCACTGAAAATTTAAGCCGCAATTTTGAACAGCGGCTATACCATTGTTTAGCGATCAGTGGACAACATTCTGAACAATTATTGGATTGAATTTTTCTGAAAAAAATATTTGAATTCTTAAATAACTTTAAAAACAAAAATACGATATTTTAAGCAGTTAAAGTGTATTTGAGCAATAGATATTTAAGCCTGAAACAAAAAACAAAAAATTAAACAAACCAAAAGATTCTTTTAAAAATCCTCAAAACGAATCGATCAATTTTAAAAAAGTAAATGCCAAAATGTACTGTTTCAAAAGACCTTTAAAATATACGTATTACTCGATACCCCTTTCCATTTAAAATTTTAAGGAGGAGCTCCCTGGAGCAGGGGGCTAAAGTGGGTGAATCAATTTTTGCATCAGGAAATGGCCCCCACGATAATACTTTATACGTGTTACTTGGGATTTTTCGTATATTTCTAGATTTCCAGAAATTTAGAGTGGGAAGTGTTGAAATGAACACACTGTAAATATGAAAGATGTCAGCGACATCTGTTATCCAAACATAATGTTTACATGCATGCATATAAGACTTATCCTATGTAATATATGGATTGGTGTAGATTCATTGATTTATTAACCATTGTTAAGCATTATTGGTATATCAGGCTTTTCATTTTTGATCAATAAATTATAAAAGACTGCTATCATACCTACTAATGTTTTTGAAGCAGATCAAGTAAACCAAACATGTACGTGCTGTTGTATTAGCCTTTTCTCCTGGAGTAATAAGCTTTCATATATTCCAAAAAAGAACGAGAGAGAGAGGAAAGAGGGTTCTTGTTCCAACGCCCAGATTATACGGAAATACTGTTTATTTCTTGAATCATTTCGTTTGACTTTTATTCATGCTTATTTTCGTAATTATCATACTTTTAAAATTCATTGATCACTAAATTTTGATTTTTTTTTATAGGTTTGGTTTCAAAACGCAAGAGCAAAGTGGCGACGAATGATGCTGAAGCAAGAAGGAAAATCTGGTGAGAAGTGTTCCGGCAGCGAAAGTATGAATGATATGGACCTCTACCCTGGACCAGGTTCAATAGGTGGAAGTATTCAATCCTTGAATCCACACAGTCCACCGTTCATGCTACCACCTGGTAGTCCGTCATCTTCTCTGGACTGTTCCTGAACGTTTCGAACATTTTGAAACTGAATTCAGTGCTTAAACTCAAGTGAATTGAAAGTTTATCAGAGAAGAGGGACCAGCGATGGTCCACGCAAAAAGTGTATCTAATTTCTCATGAATTTATTTCGGTGACTACAATTGTGATGATGAAATGACGTAATTCGATTGTCCTAACCAACATAGAAACAATAACAAACAATAACTGACGAAGTGTCTTTTCAAACGATCTCTTTATTAGTTTATATTTTAATTTAAATCCGTACTTTTTTTTTAATTTAAGTTCTAAATTAATTGTGACAGAATATATAATATTGATTGTTTGGAGATGTACTTCGATACATATACATATTAGCGTATAAACTCTTAAGAAAATTCAAAGATTTTCGGGCACACTTCCTAAATTCGTGGTGCAAATGAATAGAGATGTAAAGCACCAACCAGTGCCCAAATAATAAAAATGGTGTTTTACATATTGATGGTTAAAGAAATTCACACAAAAATGTTATTCGCGCACTTTATATATTAAATACATTTTACATTGTTCCTAAATAAGTTGTAGGTTTTTTTAAATAATACATGCACAATTAGATGAATAATAATCATATAACGGAATGGACCAACAAGCATGGGGGGTATTTGTTTTCAATATTAAAGAAAAATCAGAAAGCTCATTTTAGAAACAAAAGTCCAATATGCAAGATGTTCCCTAAATTTCAATCGTACAATATTCTGTTGTTAATATTCACATAATTTCAGTGCAGATGTTATTGTGACTCTAATATTTTTGATTATTTTAAAACGCAACTAATGAACTAATCTAAACTATATTATTTACTAGCTAAATTAAATATTTATACCAAATTTATATGAATGCTGGATATAGAATGATAATGTGCTAAAGTTAATGGACTTCTATATACTTTTGGATGTAAACTCAATGTACAATTCCAAAGGGATTAATTGAAATATCGTACTTTTAGTACTTCTGCTGTTTCTTTACCTTTTGCATGTAGTACGCTCTGTGAGATTTGAAAATTAACAAAATTTTATCGTATTTTGTCACATTAGATTTACTTAGAAGTAAAATTATATGATAAAAGTTAGAGCGAGGCAGCTATATTAAGCTAGTTCTTTATATAGCAAACTTAATATTGTACTTGTGGACTATTTCAATAAAATTCAATGCTCTTAGAATAGCCATTGGAAATTTCACGCGCATATATGTGATTTATATATACTCAAATATAGTAGAGAAATTAATACGAAATGAATGCCAATACCACTTCAGTAGGGCTCATTTGATGTAAGGTAGCTACTGTATTACTTCCAGCATAAATAGCATACTGAGAATATTTATTGCTAAAAGGATATAGCAGAATTAAGAATGATCCTTTTATTGAAAAAGTACTAGATGATGTGATATACATATATTGAAGGAATCAATGAATTTACTTTAAATAAGTTTAATAGACTTCGTTAATATTAGTTCATGTAATAGTATATTATGTATCAAGTTCTATAAATTTCATTTAATCACGAATTTTGTTAATTATGAGCGAAGCATAGCGGAGCAACAGTTTAGTAAAACGTGTTCTATACCATACTTTTTCTACGACAGAAAATGATCAAAAGAGTACAAAATTATTTGCCCTTTGTCGAGTCACGTTCTGTTATTAATGACATTGATTTTGTTTCAATTGATTTTTGCTATTAAAGAACGTTGTGATATCTATAGCGCGTAACTACAGAGCCGCTCGCTAGGAAGATTTAACAGCATGTCAAGAAGTATTTAAAAGATAACTTAGCGTTATGATATTATTTACGATAAATGGCATTTTGAAGACGGGAATAGAAAAATATACTTAAAAGTATGTGTAAGTGAATCTATTACAAAGAAGGAATCTATACTCTCACCTTAAATAAACAGAAACGATTTTACACCCTATCGCCACCTTAAATCAATTGAATAGACAGAGTGTCTATATTATGGCAGATAAAGTTGCTTTCTTTGGAGGTAGAGCATGGTATAAAAACCAGTTGAAGAGTAAACCATATTCTACTGCTGATGAAAACCACTTTGTCTGCCGAAATGTGGATACTATTTCCAAGTAATTGCTTTTATGTGGTGATTGTATTTAAAAATTTATAACAATGATGTCAAACAGATAATCCCACAAATTTTTATATGTGCTAAATGCTAGTAATTTCATCTAAGACATTTTCTCATAAATTTTTATTTTGAATATATGCCATTATAAAAGAAAAAGTAATAGAACGTTCTTAAATTCAAGCAACCAAATCTACCCAATTTACCTGTCTTTGGAAGAGAAAACAAAAAAGATAATAGCTGGCCAGGAAAACGAAATATATAAGATATGGACAGATGTACATAAACTTTAACTGGTGGATCTATTAAGATACGTGAATTAGCACCGAATCTACTCATAGGCCGATAAACAATTTAAACAGAAGGAAAATGAGATTATTATGATAAACTGTTTATTTCAACAAAAATGGTCAAAGTGAGACTCAATAAATTGTGTAAACAGGATGACAGGTGAATAACTACATGTGGTAGATATAACTGACACAAAACAACAAAAACAATTAAGATGGTCTGGACATCTTCAGATTAAAAAAAGATTTCACTTTGCGAGACCTTTGGCATACATTTGGTAACACAAAAAAAAATACTAATATCAAGAAGGCAGAACCAAAGAATAACGATCAACAAGAAGAGACAGTATAGTCAGGCCTTGTGATATTTCGTGTCCCACTTTCGCCTCGTCGAATTTGAGTGCTAAACAACCAAGGAGAGGGGCCACTAGGGTAATACAGAGATGATGTGGCACTGTTGCCAATGACTAGCACGCTCGGCCCTTGACACTTCTCGTTGAACGTTGCTCTCTGGTCGAACGTTCGAAACACTGCACAAAACAGAAAGGAATATAAATAATTAGCAAAAAAACATCATGAGCTCAACTGGGATTAATTAAGTGATAGTCTCGAATGTCATTTGTCAAGAAATTGTTTCATTTAATTTTTATTACCTGTAAGTCATAGAAATATACCAATTGCGTATTAACATAACTAAACTGCAGCCTCCTTCGTCTAAATCAGGTTTTGATTATACGACTTATGTCCAATCTAAATTGGCTACTTGAATTTAAAAATCGCTGAATGGATAACAGTTTGTACCCATATTGAGTAATGAATTTGTTATGATTTTAGTCAATAGGTATATTAAATCCTTTATCCATGCAAGACTCATGCACAGAAAGCTATGAAATATAATATTAATAATGTAATTTGTTGGAACTTCTTTAGGATTTGAAAGAGAGTGATCATTTTTCCACATTTTTATATACAATGAACACCAGAATACTTTTAAATATGCATCTAATTAATTGCTTAAAAATATTGTTCCTATCAATAACTCCGTTCGTGCAGCTGGTCCATTTCGATATTATATTTTACGTACATTGTAAATAATTCCTAGATTTCTTCTTCGAAAATAGTCTTCTTTCAATCAGAAAACAATATTTAAACAACTATCATTTAACAGACAAATTCGCGCATAATTTCAGTCTTTAAAAAGTACACAATAAAATCGGTCATTTGAATAAGAAGTCATGAAATACGAAGTTGGGACATTGTGTCATTGTCTTCCTACATTGCCAAAACGAATTTTCTTATTGGAATTTTATTTCATTTTCCATTTTAACTAGGAAATAGAAAATTTAATTTAGTGCACGGTGCACTTTATTTGTGAACTTTTTGCAAAGATCGGTTCTACAACGCAAATACTTTTCTGAACTCTTTTGTTTTTTTTTTCAACTAATTTATTGTTTTTTTTTTCTAATATTTTTTTTGTTTATTTTCTATTTCTTCGTATTTAAATCTTTACTTTGCGAAAAGGTAAGAAACAAGTATCCTGTGTAAAATTTATTATTGTAGTTTTATATTTTATGTTAGCGCTACCTCATTTTTTTTTGTTTTGTATATAGAAAGGTGGTAGCATTTTCCTATTAATAAATAATTTTAATTATTTTATTTTTCGTGTTTTATTTACCTTATATCCCTAAAAAGTGAAAATGTTTGAATTAATATAATTTTAATAGGTGTTGATTGGTATTTCCAAAACAAAATAACCAACAATTATGAAAGGATCATTATAAATGTCACTGTATAAAGAAAATTAGAAAAAGGAAATTAACATATAATTAGTTTTTCATCATCACCAGCGGAATTAAACTTCCGTACAGTTTCAGGAGATATAAACTAGTATGGACATTCTTTTGATTTATAGTTTAAAGACGCTCACACTAGATTGCCTTTATAATGAAAGTGATGATACGAGATAGGAAATCAATTGTAATCAGATCAGCCATTATGTGGGTAGCCTGTGGGCATCTGTCAAATAGTAAAATAACAAGTAATTTAGTATTATTAAACATGGATTAATACAGTAAACTATAATTTGCGTATTAAATGCATTAAAAAAAACCCTGATAATTAAAGATAAGAATGTAACTGTAAAATACATTTTTGCTCAAGTCGCCATTATGTGAGTACAATTTGCGGCAACCTATCAGAACTAATCTCATCAGTGTCACTAGTCTGGTTATAAAGGCACTCTAGCTCACACTACCTTGTACCTCTTGAAATTGTAGGCAAATTTTACTCCACTGGTGAGTGCCTTTTTCAGAAGTAATTTCATTTTTTTATTAATAAGTACACTCTTTTTAGAAAAGAAACTCAAACGTGTATGTACGCTCCTGAGCAGTAAAAAGTAATCGAGTACTGGAGGAGTATGGTGATACTATATAATTAGTAGTGCAATAGGGAGATGTCACACCGTATTTTTATGAAATCCATAAAAATCTATCAAAAATATCGCAAAACTGCTTCAGTACTAGGTTACTTTTTACTGCGTATGACTGATACCGACATATAAAAATGTTCTTTTGTACTTTAGCGGCTGTCACATATCAGATTATATGTGTTTAATATATACATTAACCACATATAAAATATTAATTGTAATTATCCAGAATGAAATTTGGATTTCTATGTTCCAACACAGAGTGCACTGAATGTGCTGTAATATCGTAGAAGGAAAAACATAGTAATTAATATGGTTCCTTCATTAACTGAGAATGATAAGAAATTATCTCTCAAACTTGCAAATATCGTCTCCGAAAGTATATATACAAACTTCGGTAGATAGGAAAATGAACACATTACAGAGGCCGAGCTGACGAGTGTTCACGTTGTAGTGGTTAAACGAAACTGATGCATATGTGTTAGTCCTCGGGGTGGTGTGTTTCTTTTCCTTAAAATCATTAACAATTAAATAATGCAAGTAATTGTCATCAATTAATCTAAAATGCCGCTAATTCAAGAAATTTCTCACGTAGATATGTTCATATTTAAACAAAACATTACTTTAAATTTGATGATGCAAAACTTGTATGTAAAGAATAAAATAACAAGACTAGAAATATTCTGGAACTAATTCAAATAACATAAAGTATAACAATAATGAAGTAAATAATATCAATGCACAGATAGTGGTTTCGCTCCTATACAACTTCAAAGTTACTGAAATTAATAAAACTTATTGAATAGGTAAGTAAATTATTTTCGAGATTTTACCGTACCAGGATTAGAAAAATAGTGCTTTTTGGTCACAGCTCTTGACAGTTACTCCAAACTAATAGTTTTTTTAAATACCTTCAAAATAAAATTTTTTACGTTTTGGTTTTCCACATATTACATTATTTAAAACGTAAAAAACGTGAATTTTAAAAATGATATTTTCGCTCAAGTCTACCTCTTCGTCAGAAGTCGATAACTCATCCCATAAATGTTCGGACATAAAAGGCACAGTTACATTAAAATGTTCTCTTTCTTAGATTTAGTAATTCCCCTGCAGAATGACTTTGAGGCTGATTTATGTTTGTGTTTCGGATATTGGCAAATAAAAAAAATTATCTTCATGTACTTATCTAAAGTGATATGCAAATAAATACCATAAGGTAAAGCTGTCTCTAACAAACTTAATCCTAACAATATCAATTAGATATGGTCTTGGTGACTCCTTCTTTATCTTCTCAAATTCATGGTTGTTGTTAAAGTTTATAAAATCATGTACATTTATGGTCAGGGCGTTTACATCATTCAAAAAATGACTAAATTCCTAGACCTTACCTACTAAACTTTATTTGGAACTCGAACAATATGAATTTAGTGATTCTTTTATAGGATGGCTGAAACTGTCAGCCAATATAAATGAATGCCCGGCCACAAAATAGTAAATTGCATTAAACAAAAAGAGAAAACAATGTACAATTGGCATCGCTAATTACATTTTAACAACCCCAGTCATCATTGGTATCTTCCTTTCGTGATGGTTGTGGTGAAACATTAGTAGGAATTTTGCATTCAATTCCATTATACGACAACGTAGCATTACTGCATTGTTTCCCGGAATCCCTATTATTGGTATTATCGAAAATAAATTTGGTGGTTCTCTCATTGTTTTAGGAGTTCATGGTAATAATAAGACAAAGAGTTTAAACACTTTGCTTATTAAGTTCACCGAAATTGCATTGATATGAAACAAAGTTGCCTTAAACGCAGACTATACAAGCTAACGGGGATGCGTTTTAAGAGAAGACGTGTTAGTTTTACACGAGTGGTAAGTACGATGTTGGTTGAACTTTATTCTCCGCAACTTGAGGTATTTTACACTAGTAATTGTAAATTATTAGTGTGTATTATAGTAGTTTATTCTTTCGTCATAAAACGGAAAGTTTTTGCAATGGAGTAAAAAGGTAAATTTGGTCATAATTTAATATAAGGTAAGCTATTTTTCATTCACATATACCGGGTGTCTGTTTAAGCTCGGATACCGGCTATATCTCGGCAACCGTTTATCGTACAACCTGGCGAAAAAATCTTGAAAGTAAAATCGACTACGGGAATTTCAACAAAAATATTTTTTAGTTTTCAAAATGATCGCAAGGAGGCGCAATTCTCAAGATCAATTAAAAATTCGATAATTTTTCATTAAATTCTAGATTACGATAGATTAAAATTTTTATTAGCGACATTTTCAAACGCTATTATTCAAGTTTCATTTGAAACATTTTGATCTAACTCTCATACAAAGGGGAGGGTGGAGGGGGGTATGTCTGCGTACAAAAGCAGGTATAATTTCGGTTTACCTGAACGGATTTTAATGTTTCTGAGCTCATTGGATAGATAATTTTACAAAGAATTGAAGGATATGTAGTACAAAATTACGTGGTTGTCAAATAAATAACAGGTGGCGCTGTTCTCAATTTATGTATATTACTGTTTTTTTCTTCAAATTTTTAAACGGAACGATATATTTTTAATATCGTAATTTGAAGCACATAAAAAGCTGAAGAGAATGATGACAACTGGAAGTTGCTACCTTTTTTCTTGACGAAAATATAGTCATACGAAGCCAATCCAGAAAAATAAAATTTTTAAATTAAATGTATTTATATATTGCTAGTAATAATGTTATTTTAATTTTAAGAGGGTCACTAGACAGTATATAGGTCACTTTCATTTAAATTTTTATCAATGTATCGTTTCGATCTTCCCACCGATTTTTTAATTCATTGAATGTTACGTTAGATTCTCTTTTTAAATATTTTCAAATTCTCTAGCTATTTTTAAGTTTCTTGTCTTGTCTTTTCCAACATTGAAATAAAATAATAACAGTGGCAGAAATTGTTGTAATCGGCTTTTTGTGATAAACTATGTCTTTTATTCTGGCACATAAATAAAAATCAAGAACATCTCGCAAGGCGAATAAAAACTCGTAATGTCTTCTTTCGGGATAATTTATGGAATATTGCCGGGAAGTAAGAACTACATTTTCAAAGCACTGAAAATACATTTTGATCATGTCATAGGCTTCAACGTTAGAATATGACATTTAGGAAACTTAAATATTTGCAGGTGTCCAAAAAGCTTAATTTGAGAAGAGTATGATGAAAATTCAAGTGAAAGCAAACTATACACTTTCTAGTGACCATCTTAAAATTAAGATAAAATTATTACTAGATATAAATAAATAAATTTATATTTAAAATTTTTTATTTTTCTGGATTGTCTTCATATGGCTATATCGTCGTCAAGAAAGAAGGTGGCAACTTTCGGTTTTCATCATTCTCTTCAGTTTTTATGTGCTTCAATAACGAACGATATTAAAAATATACCGTTCCATTTAAAATTTTAAAGAAAAAAGAAGTAATATACATACATTGAGAACAGCGTCCCCTGTTATATTTTTGACAACCACCTAATTTTGTACTACATATCTTTCAATTCTTTGTAGGAGTATGTATCTAATGAGCCCAGAAACATTAAAATCCGTTGAAGCAAACTGAAATTATACCTACTTTTGTACGCAGACATACCTCCTCCAGGTATGTTGTTGTATGGGACTTAGATCAGAAAGTTTCAAATGAACATTGTATAAAAACGTCTCAAAATGTTGCTGATATAAATTTTTATCTATATTAATCTAGAATTTAAGGAAAAATTATCGAATTTTTAATTCATCTTGAGTATTGCGCCCCCTTGCGATCATTTGGAAATTTAAAAATATTTTTGTGGAAATTCCCGTGGCCCGTTTTATTATCAATATTTTTTCCACCAGGTTGTACGATAAACGGTTGCCGAAATATGGCTGGTGGCCGAGCTTAAACAGACACCCGGTATATACATAATTGCTTGGTCATTCACTGGGAGATTGGTCAAATTCTAAGAAAGTAACAGTTATTACGGAAGAAGTTCTCATCGTTTTGTGGAGCATTTTCTCCATGTCAGAATCCACCTTGTTACTGAAGAAAAACGTTGATATTATAAAGTTTCACAAGTTAACTGCATATTTAAAGACAAAATATGTTTGATGTCAAGCAAATAAGTAATTGGGCAGTTTCTTAGAAACCTCCCGATAAAGGTCTCCTGATAACAAACCTACGAATTAATTTAATTTAATTATCTGATTTTTATTGAAGTTGGTGATAGTATTCGGTTTAGCAGGTGCTTGTCGGTGTGATGAGCTAATGAAAATGTCTATTTATGATATTGATGAGAAAGGGATAAAAACTCCTGATTTCAAAACACACAAACCTCGACGTTTGTTAATGGAGAAGGGGACTTAAGGGGAAGTGTTCACTACCTCAATCAATTTCTTCCAAATGCTGACTTTCTTTTTTGAAATATTTAGACAATTATTTTCTTGAATTACTTTAAAAAATAAAAGAAATATCATAGCATAGCCCTTTTTCCGAAAATATATGTAGAAAAAAAAATAAAAACTGAAATTAGAAAAAATATTCTGACCACGTTCTTGAAAGAGTTGAAAAAATATTTTCTTAATTAAACTTGTGATTTGGAAAATAGAATACATTCTGCAAGACTAATTGTTGGAGAAATGTTAAAGTGAAACATGGTACGGTTTCGGCTAGCAGGCGGAGTTTCGCCAGACGAGATTTATCGGTTCTGAGTATTCTAACAGAGGCATAAAGATAAGGGTTTTACGATCCCCATTCATTGGGTGTTAAGACCAGATTTAAAATTTCGAATTGTTTGGAGCTTTACTTGGTGTAAATCCATGATATCCAATTAAATTATAATAAAACAACAATATGTAGTTTTGAGATTTACACTAATTTATTAAAAGACACTACAGCTGTTTCGCTACACAATAGCTTTTTCAAGGGATAACTATAAACTAATATTACATACAAACTTCTACCTTTATATCAAGTGTTACCCCTGTATTGGATTAATGACAAATATTACCGTAATTGCTATTTGTCATCTTTAACAATACCTAATTACATACTTAGGGAAAACTTTTATTTTTATTGTCTAAACAAATTTAACAACGGTGACAAATTAGTCTAATTTAACATTTAATAATTATACTGAATGTTTTAGTTTGTTAATTTAATTTGTTAATAGTTTCTTGCTTTTATTTTTTACATGGAGAATACCAAATTGTAAATTAAATCCGTGGTTGTTTTGTAATAAATGATAAATTAGGCAATGAAAATAAAGGTTGTTTATGGTTACTTTAGTAAATTTGTTCTTTCCACAAATTAGGTATTGTTAAACATCACAAACCTTTTTTATAAAAAAAATTTCAAAATTCGGACCGGAAGTAACACTTTTACTCTTACCGAATAGCGACTTTTTGCAAATATGTCGTAAATTATGCTTTTTGTATATATTTATCAAGAGTACAAAAGTATTTAGAGTTAGATTTGCAATGTTTTTTGTATAAATGAAATTTCAAAATTCGGACCGGAAGTAGCACTTTTACTCTTAGCGAGTAGCACTTTTTTTATAATATCTTGTAAAGTATGCATTCTATAGGGATTTATTAAGAGAATAGAAGTACTTAAAATAGGATTTCGAATAATTTTTTTATAAAAAAAATTCTTAAAATTCTATAATTTGAAACGCTCATACGTATAAGAAAGTCGTGTGGTGGCCTCACCTCATTTTTTATATAATAATTTACGTATGTAAATTATATTATAAGAAATGAGGTGAGGACAAGAAAAACTTGTGTTTTGCATTGAAACTAGGCTGTGTTATATGTTTGTTAAATTACTTAAATAAATATACAAGGTGTTTAAAAAAGATGCGGCAATATTAAAGGGGTTGATTGTCCTGGTCATTTTATACAAAAAAGTTTATAATAAACAAGGTCCGCAAAAGCTTCGTTACCGATCTACAGCGTGTTGAAGTTTAATTAAAAGAAACAGTAAAAATTAGATTTCTCCAAGACGGCATTAAAGATCATAATGAAATTTTTGGCGTGTTATTTTTCAAGAAAAAAATAGGACGCTGCTGATTTCTCTAAAAATAAAAATATGTTTATATTATTTGTTCAATTGTGAAGAAAAAAGCTCTCTTAACTTTTTATCGTACAATGTAACGTTTTTTAGTAAAAAAAAACACATTTTGGTGCATGTACATTTATCATGCCTATAAAAATATTTTTAAACAGTCCTGTTTTATTCACTGACATATTGAATGACATATGATTAATAATTTTGTATGTGTCGAATTTGTTGAATTTCCTTATCATGGAATCGCTATACAAATGCAGAGATGACCGACATGCACTACATTTATGGACTTGCTGGTGGAAATGCATTAGAAGCTAGGCGGTTGTATACTGAAAGATTTCCTGGCCGTATTGCTCCTGATAGAAAAACTTTCGAAAGTATTCATCGGCGTCTTTATGAAACAGGCACATTAAGACGAAATGGAGGAGCAGGAAGGCCAAGGACAGCAAGAACGGTAGAGCTGGAAGAGGATGTGCTAGACATGATTGAAGAAGATCGAGGTACTTCTACTCGAAAAATTGCTGACGCTTTGGATGTAAGTAATGGGACTATTTGGCACATTCTGAAGGAAAATTTGTTGTACCCATTCCATATATAACGCGTTCAAGCATTACTTCCTGCTGATTTTCCTCCTCGCATTGCATTCTGTCAATGACTTTTGCAGAAAATGGTTCAAATCTCTCAATTCCTGATGTTGATTCTGTTCACCGATGAAGCGAATTTTTCAAGAAATGCAATACGCAATTTCCATAATAACCATGTATGGTGTGACGAAAATCCACATGAAATTGTTGAAAATCGTTTTCAACATCAGTTTTCTTTGAACGTTTGGCTTGGGATTGTGGGTGACTGCCTAATTGGACCAGTTTTTTTACCAAGGAGACTAACCGGAGAGGTGTATCGCAACTTTTTGGAAAACACGCTCCCTGGATTTCTGGAGGACGTACCATTAGCAATTAGAGATGCAATGTGGTATATGCACGATGGCGCATCAGTCCACTTTAGTCAAGTAACTCGTGATTTCTTAACACAAGCATACGGAAATCGCTGGATTGGCCGAGGTGGACCACATTTATGGCCTGCACGATCTTCGGACTTAAATCCTCTGGATTTTTTCCTGTGGGGCCATTTGAAGTCATTGGTGTACGCTACTCCATTGGAAAACGTAGAAGACTTAAGGAATCGAATCATTGCTGGGTGCAACTCAATTGAAACCGATCCTGTTGTTTTTGAGAGAGTTCGCCAGTCAATGAGGAGAAGATTGGATTCTTGCATCCGAGCTCGAGGTGGTCACTTTGCACAGTTATTGTAATGTTTGCTTGCTAAAATTGTTGGTATGGTAAAATATTTGTTTTTGCCCTTAAATAAAACCCTTGTTATTTAAAAAAAAATTTCTGTAATAAATGTACATGCACTAAAATGTGTTTTTTTTTACTAAAAAACGGTACGTCGTATGATAGAAAGTTAAGAGAGCTTTTTTCTTCACAATTAAACAAAGAATAGAAAAATATTTTTATTTTTAGAGAAATCAGCGGCGTCCTATTTTTTCTTGAAAAATAACACGCCTAAAATTTCATTATGATCTTTAATGCCGTCTTGGAGAAATCTAATTTTTACTGTTTCTTTTAATTAAACTTCAACACGCTGTAGATCGGTAACGAAGCGTTTGCGGACCTTGTTTATTATAAACTTTTTTGCATAAAATGACCTGGACAATCAACCCCTTTAATATTGCCGCATCTTTTTTAAACACCCTGTATATTACAGATAGAATTTTGGGATTAATTTTTTAAATATTAATTTATTTACTAACGGCAAGAAATATTTCTTACAATATTTTGGCTGAAGAATAATAATTTTATCAGGTACCTGAAATAGCCTGTATTGTACTGTGTCCCAGCATTTTTATAGTTATACAACAGTCCACGTTGATATGAGTGACACATGTCTAGTATCGATTCAACAGAGTGCCTATGGGGCTGCAACTTAACATAAATATTTCATCTCTTTCGCAGCACTTGCGATTAGCATGACGGTCGAAAACGTACGTCGGTGTAGAAAAATCGTAGAAATACAGGACACGCCTTTTTGATATCCGAGTTTCTACAATCTGGGAACACAGCCTTAATATTGCTCCTGTATACAAGTATTTGACGCTACGATTAGCTCAAATCACACACCGCCGCTTATTTGTAAATTATATCCAAGGGTTCAAATTAATCTTTTCGAAATGAGTGCTTTATTGTAATACAGTAAAAATGTGGATTCTAGTGCAGTTTCAAAATTGTGAACTAATATAAATATTTCAAATGTTCACACATTACGCATTAGAGTTCATATAAATGTGCGTTTTTATATTTCTTTCAAAAATGAGCTAAAATGACGTTGCCGCAAAATCATACTTATCATACTACTCTGGTTTTTACTGTCGTGGGTCAGGGAAATGCTACTTTCGTTCTCCAAAAATATTCAATAAGTGACAAAATATGGACGAATTAAGAAAATATGTATGTTTCAATAATTCAATAACTTAATAACATACCTACTTATTTGAAGTTGTATAATGATCTGCCGCATGAATGTAATGATATAGATTTCGTTAAATCATTCAAATTTACATGTCAAAAGATATTTCTACGAGAATTGTCTTTATTCTTTGTTAGAATACCTTAATAAGTGATGAAGACCTTTCTATGCCCACACTAGTATATTGTTTAATATGGAATTGTTCTTTAAATAATTGTTATAGTCTTTGTTTTATGTATAAATTTGGCGTGTTAATCCAAATTAAAAATATTTTGAAATTATTTTGTAAATTGACACACCCCGCCCTTTCCTCCTCGCATGTATTTTCCTTAATAAACAATAAGAAAATTACCAATTTAATATATTCCGACAAAACAATACAAAATATTTATAAATTTCATCTAAAACATCTCTTACACTTTTAGTATAACTATTGCAAATGTGTAGTTCTTAATCTTGTCTTATATACTTTTATCGGGCATTGTATTTGTAAAAGAAATACTTTCTGTGTGCTATAATATATTGTATGTCATTGTACATAAATACAAAACCGAGAATAACATTGAAATCCAAGAATTAGAGGTAGAAACCGGATGAATCAGCATTGCAAAGCGTACGGCCATTGTTCATTTCATATTAACTCAATGATCTTGTATCTGCTTTTAAAGAAACCTGCACCGGAGACAAAAAACCTCCAAGCCAAGAAAAATTTGCCACCTCGGTTGTTGATCGTCTTCATCATACCCCCTTACCTCCCACATAGCTGCGTCCACCTCAATATATGACCGTTCGCGAGATAACAACCGGTCAACCGTTGCTCTAATTTGCAAAGTTAACAAATTAACCGCAATTAAATCGAACCAGATCTGTCTTTACTTTAATTCTTCGCCTTTAATTGAATTAGGACCGTGGCTTTTATATCGCAAATGGACCAGGAGACAAGAATAAATCACTTCACTTCGCTTAAGCGACGATATTCCTGTATATCTGTATGCTTGTGTTTTCATCTTTTTAATGGTTGTTTTTCTCTTTTTATTTTCTCTTTATTTTTTCTTCGGTCGTTGTTTGCCGTTTATTCCGTTCAATTTCTTTTCAGAAGTTGCCTCCGTTTCTTGTTGCTGAATATAAATTGCGAATCTTTGTTTTATGAATAAGTTGAAAACGGCTGGAGATAAAAGACGACATTCTGAAACGGATACTTGATAATGCATGTTTTGCCGTAATAAATTGTTGTTTCTGTAATAAGTTTTAGAACTCGGAAATGTGTAATTTATACCCGTGGTGGCATGTGCTCGGTTTTTTGACTTTATTGCAAAAAGACAATTTCTTTTTCCCCTTTTTGTGCGTTCCTTTAGAGTTTTCAATAACACAACACGACGAAAACTTTTGTTGACTATTCCTATATTCATTTATTCCTACATACATTGAATATCAAGTCATACACGATTGTTTTTCTTTTTGAAATCATAGCTAAACTTCTGTTATTTTTGTTTTGAAGCAGAACTCTTTGTTATTTTAAAATACTAACATTGAATAATTCTATTTCGTCGAAATAATGATTTGTAACTAACACAATGTTCTTTCTTTAATAATGTTTAGTATCAAGTGGACATCTTTCCAAAACGCACGATGTTTCAAGACTGTTTAAATAATAAGTTATAAATTTAAAAGTATTTACATACATGTACAGCTGAGATAAAAACATTTTCAATAGTATTTCCTACACTGAAAAATGGATTTCGGCAATCAACCCAAATAGTGAATTAAATTTTTAGGTAAACTAGGACACTGATAATGAATTAAATCGACATACGAGGGCGATCTGAAATGTTTCCGAAATCGACAAGAAAAACACGGTATTGGTGTGGTTTTTTATTTTTATTTTTCGATGTAGTCTCCTCGAAGATCAATACACTTTTTCAAACGGTGCTCCAGTCGCTTCAAGCCGTCGGAAAAGTAGGATCTTTCGAGGTCTGTAAAATAGCCATCTGTAGCGGCAATGCCCTCCTTATTTGAGGCAAATCTCTTTCCTGCAGCGATTCTTTCGGGTTTGGGAAAAGGAAACGAAAGGAGACCAGGTCCGGAGAATATGGAGGATGACAAATTAATTCGTAGCGCTACTCATTCAATTTGGACAACACGATGCGGGATGAATTAGCCGGTGCATTATCGTGGTGAAAAAGCACGTTTTCGCGCTGCAAACGAGGCCGTTTCTTCTTCAATACTGCATCGTTTCGGGTCAATAAATCGCTGTAGTATTGCTCCGTGATCGTCTATCCCTTCTGCAGATAGTCGATGAGGATCATACCTTGGGAATACCAAAAAATGGTCGCCATTACCCTTCCGGCCTATGGAACGGTCTTTGGTTTCTTCGGAGCTGATTCGCCCGGAAAAGTCCACTGCTTCGATTGTTCCTTGGTTTCCGGTATGTAGTGGTGGGTCCAAGTCTCATCCACGGTTACAAAACGCATGAAGAAATCTCTTGGATTGCGTTGAATCTTGGCGGGACACTCCTCCGAAACGGTCGCCCGATTTCGTTTTTGCTCTGGTGTGAGCAAACGCGGTACTCATCGCGCCGAAAGGTTTTTCATTCCCAACATTTCGTGTAGGACATGGCCAACGCGTTCTTCTGAGATGTCTGTTGTCTCTGCTATCTCTTTCAGCTTCAATTGGCGATCGGCTAACACGGCATCATGAATCATGTCGACCATTTCATCGTTGGTAGCGGTTTTTAACCGTCCACTGCGTGGTTCATCTCTTGTGCTTGTGCAGCCACGTTTGAACTTGCTCACCCAGAAGCTGGTGGTGGAAAATGACGGAGTAGATCCGTCATGAACCTCTAGCAAAATATTTCGAATTTCCGTGGCAGTTTTCCCAACCATCCAGAAGTTTTATCACTGCATCAAATTCGATTTTATCCATTTTTGCGAAACCGCTTGTTGTGCTACACAAAACACACTCTTAAATAACAACTATTTGACAGTAGACGTCTGAAATTTTGAGAGTTACTATAAAAAGGGTTGCCCTTGCCGACTAATGAATCCACTTTAACCTTCGTGCGCCATCTCTTGCCAATTCCGGAAACATTTCAGGTCGCCCTCGTAAATTCATGCACTCACAAAACACGCAAACAATTTCATATTATTTTACTTGAAGGAGAAAACTAAAAATGTTAAAGACACTATAAATATGATTTCCAGAGAAGCAATTAAAACTTTTATTTTAGCGCACTGGTTGAATAGACGTGAAGTTGTGAATATCGTCTTATCCATATTTAAGTAGTGGTTATCCACTAAAAACACATGAGAACAAGCAAGCAGCAAGTGTCTCGTCAATATCATTAGCTACAAATACGTTAGAGACATTAAGTTCTAATAATATGGTGTCAGTGGCCCCGGCAGAAAATTGATTGATTTTTTTTATTTCTACCTAGCTAGCGTTAGAAAAATAGTAGAATTTTCTTTTAAAATCATAAAGCCAAACAAAACTGAATACTAATTATTTTATAACACTCAAGACAATATATTAATTTCTTGATTTCGAATAAATCATGACAACCCTGCGTGATGTTGCGTGTTCATATTTGCGCGGCCGTCTCACTCGCATTCCCGTTATTTTGTAAACATAAACACATTTTAAGGAACATGTTTGTTCTTGTGTAGCTTGACTCAATTTTTTGAATGAATGAGAATAAGAGCAGAGTTTATTGCAGGGCTGTCGTTTCGGTACAATTGTACTGAATTCAGTCAAAAATCGTTAAAATTCAGTACGTCAGTAGGTACTACTTTCTGCAAAAATGTTAGTTTCAGTACGAAATTCAGAAGATAAAAATTAATACAAAATAGTTTTTTTTAAAGAAATTAACAAAACGTTTTAATGACGTTAGATAATATTTATTTAAGATAAGAGTCCTGTTTTAAATAATATGGATAATTGATCGATGGTGTTTTGCCAAAAGGGCGATTACACCATTTCGTTGTTTTGAAAAATTGGAGAAAACTGTTCTGGAAATATATGGGCGACCAAATTGAAAAAAATTGTACTCAAACCTTTCACATTAATAATTAAATGAATAAGTAATCAAAAAATACAAAATTAAATGTACTGTTAGTCTAAAATTTAAATTTTTGTGGATATTCGCCCTTTTTCCAGATTAGTTCTGGTAGATGTGGTGTATTGACCTCGAGTTCGCCCTTAGGTTAAGTGTTATATTCATTCGCCCAAGCCTCTAATCAAGAGTTGGTGAGAACTTTTAATGATTAATTACAATAAAATCATACTAAATAGTTCTAGTTCAGTAAAAGTCAAATAAGAAAAAAAAATTGTTTGTGAAAAATTTGGAAATACAAATGAAATTAAATTAACAAAAAACTACAATAATACTCAATAAATCAATAATTAGGTACAGTCTTCGTCCTCTTCATCGGTCTCCAAGAGCCTATCTTCCACCTTTGGCCTAAATGACATAAGATAGAGATGCAGTTTGTTATTTTATTCTTCGTAACCTGTCTAATTACAGGGAAAGAAAGAGTCTTGTAATTGAAAGAGAAAATATTAAAAAAACACTTACAGCGACTAGTTCTATAATCTGATAGTTTGTTTCAGTTATTCAAGAGAAAAGAAGGACTTTTACTTATGTCAATTACATCGGATTTCCAATCCTACTGCCGGAATTTGACCCGTAAATAACATCTAAATTCTCTAATGCCATACTACATTTACCCGGCAATGATACATCAGTTGAAACATTACTTGTTGGCTTATTAATATTACGAGCCAATTTTAGTATTCGCTCTGTCCGACTAGACATAATTAACAATTTTTCGTACCGTATCGCATACGCACCATACAAACAACGAACAAAACTATTTTTAGGTTATGTTGCCTATAGTAAAGTAATGCACGTTCGCCCTTTAGGCGTTTTAGCTTTGTTACATTCGTCCTTTTGAACGGATTGTTCTGAACACATTCGCCCAAAGGAAAAATGTATTTTTGATTACCAACACCTTATTTTCCACCAAATACGTTCATCCTTTTGCCAACATCATCTTACAGTAGGTACTGATATTTTGGTACATAAAGCTCAAAATCGTAAAATTGGCGCATTCGCCCTTTTGGCAAAATACCATCGAGATGTTGTTGTTCAAAATACAATGAAAAATATTTACAGTAGTTTTATTACGTAGAATTTCAAAGTAGATATAATTGTATAATTTTTTTTTGCTTCATTTTTCAATTGTTGTTTTCTGTCAAAGGATTAGAGTAAAATAAAACCTAGGAGTTTTCTACTATTCTACTTAATGATTTTTCCTATTTTATGAAATGATATTTTATTTTTGGATATACCAATATATCAGCAAGTATTTTATTTTTAGAAATCATGGATTTAAGAAATTTTTTTAAGAAAAGAACTGACAGTAATTACAAATCGAAGCCATTTGAACCATTACAAGTAGAACCTAGTACATCTACTAACATAGTTACTAGCTTACCAGTAGTGAGTGAAGGTTTTGAGTCAATACATTCTGATGTTGATCATGAATCTAATACAACGTCAACGTCATTATCTGGTGTTGGTGAAAATCGTACTGTTCATGTTATGGAGGGTAAAAATTCTTGTATCACTGAACAGCTCAGTAGCTATGAACGGGAACAAGTTAAGTCTAATAGAGAAAAATTTATGCCAATCATTTCTGGTATTATTTTTTGTGATACCCACGATTTACCTCTTCGTAGTAAAACCACTGGAAATTTTGATGATCTAAATTTTAGAGTCGAGAGTGGAGATTCAGTATAAAAGATAATTTGGAAAATTGTGTAAAAAATGCTGAATATACTTCTCACCAGACTCAGAATGAATTAATTAGGATTTGTGGTGATATTATTCGAGAAGAAATTATTACAGAAGTGAACAACAGTGAAGGTTTTTCACTGTTAGCTGATGAATCTGCTGATATTTCTGGTGTTGAGCAGCTCTCGATAGGAGTAAGATTCATGGATGAAAAAAATTCAGTACGTGAGGAATTCTTGTCTTTTACTGAACTTACTTCCATGAATGCAGAAGGTACATCATCGACAATATTACAAACTTGTAAAAATTATGGCTTAAAAATGCAAAAGTTAGTAGGATTAGGATGTGATGAGAGCAGAACATAATTCGTAAGAAATATATCAAAGCTCTCTTTTTTCATTGTGCTTCACACAGACTTAACTTGGTGGTCAACGACTTAAATAAAATCCAGGATGTACAAAATTCAGTAGCTACTATAAAAAAGTCATTAACTTTTCCCGCGGAAGTTCATATCGGAGAAAATATGTACCCAAATACCATTATTTTGTGAAACTAGATGGTCTGCCAAGTATAGGTAAGTCTATTAGAATATTTTCGGAGCATTTGGAGAAAATAAGAAACGCCCTAGAACATTTATGATATACAATGGAAATAAATGGAGATACACGATCGAAATCCAACCAGTTGTTATGCGAAATTTCCACTCCTAAATTTATTGTGTGTTTGCAGACTATTTCACACTATAATGTACAGCTGGAGCCTATTTGTAATATTTTACAAACAAAAACAGTAAATCTTTTATCGACGAAGAAACATATTCAATTACTTTTATATATTCTGAAAGATCACAGGGCTGATGCAGAAAATTACTTTAAAGATATATTTCAAAAATGTGTATTGGACGGAAGAACATTTGACATTGATATTAAAATACCTAGATTAGCTGCAACGCAAACACAAAGGGCTAACTAATCTACTGATAGTGCTGAAAATTATTTCCGAATTTCTTTATTTACTCCATATCTGGATTCGATTATAAAGTCCATTGAAGTCCGATTTTCCCAATAAACGAATAGTGCATTTGATCTATCCATTTTTCACCCGCAATTAATCATACAGGCAGAAATATTTAGTTTGCTAAAATCAAATATTCATAACATCTCAAAACCGTATGAAATTAAAAATTTGAATTGTGAAGCCGAAACTTGGAAAGAAACGTGGGTTTCAAAAATCAAAAATAACGATGTTGAGACTGGGCTCGAAGTTGTTCAATTAATAGATAAACATTGCCAGTTCTTTCAGTGCATCAAAAAAGCGTAACAATTTTTTTTAGCCTTACCTCCTAATACAACAACAATTGAAAGATCTTTTAGTAGCTCTGACGGGTAAAAACCTGGTTGAGATCAACCATGTCACAAGAGAGACTTTCTGGTCTCTATATGCTTAGCGTTCACAGAGAATCTGTGATTATAAGTAAAGACACATTTATGGAAAAATTAATTAATAGATTTTCTCAAAAGAGAAGAAATCTTTTAATACTTTTCTCCGATTAGAAAAATAACATAAAAGTTTGTTTTTTGTAACAGTATTTTTAATAATAACGGTGTATAGTTTTAGTCGATTTTACTTTGCCCCCGCTATATTTGACTCTTACGGCGCCACTGTATGGTGTTACGCCTCTTCTACTTAAACAATGGTTGAACAATAGAGCACAACCTCTCGATAAATCCATCTGGGTTCCAGTCCTTATGGAAGAATTCAGTACATACTCAAGGATTGATTCCCTTGATAAACATTACTCGTTATATAATCCCCCATACACTTTTAAAGAGGTTTTAATTTTATTTATATAATTGGATAACAAGTGGCTGGTGATCTATAAAATACAAAATACATTATTATTTGTTCATTCTCTCTTCTGTAAGACTTGTTCTCTTTGAATTAAGTACATCCTTGTAGATAGAAAACGTCCTATCTACATCGCAACTGGTTATATGTGCGTACTGGAAATATTCTTTTATTTCAGCGTATTTAGCATACACAATTGCCGCAATGTTATTAAATCCGGATTTCTATTAAAAACTGCGTCTAACTTTTGCCGAAGGCCACATCCGAAGTCACTTGGAATTATTAGTAGCCACATCAAATGTGGTTAATCCATTTTTTAATTAGAGATTCGATTTTCAAAATATGTGATTAGTTTAGGCAAATTTCCAAAGTGTTCCTGAAGGAATAACAAATGATTTTTTAAATATGAGATTTGTGTTAGTTCCTTGCACTCAGAAATACGAGCATCGTCATTTAAACATGTAACGAAATTTTGTAAACTATCGAAATTCTCTGCATAAAAACTATTTCTGTGTATGTTTTAGCAAGGCTAAGTGACGAACGTGCGATATTTTGGCATTCTGTAACGATATTTTACAGACTTTGTAATAAATTTCGGAATCACTGACACTTCATTTTCATATCAGAAAAAGCAACATAAACAACGTTCTGGATCTAAATAAATGATACCTAACTAAAAATGTACGAGTATGTTATTGAAACTAAATAAGAGTAAGTATATAGGGTGTACCACTTAAAACTCCCAGGTCAAATATCTCGGAGACGGATAAAGATATTTGAATTTTGTAAAAAATAGATACTAAAGAATGTGATAGATGGCGCTGCGATGAAAAGAATTATTTTGATCGCCACAATCTTCATTTGTTTCTTATTTGAAAGAGTATTAAAATTAATGTAAATTTTATTATTTGTGTTAGATTCCAAAATTTAACGGTTTTTAGATATTCGTGTTTAAAGAAAGTAAAAGTAAATTTAACGTTTTGTTTTTATTTTGTTTAAATACTTAAAAGAATCAAATATAACTAACAAAGATGTTCAAAATTGTTGCCTTCTTGATTGCGACATAACGTATATCGCCTTATTAGTTCTCTTCCGCAAGCATTTAACTATGTATTTCTACTAATTTTTGGAACACGTGCATATTTTTTTTTATAAAGGTCGCCCATATCTGTTATGGATTCCTTGTAAACTTCAGCTTTCAAGTAAGCCCACAAGAAACAAATCTAACGGAGTTAGATCTGACGAACGAGCCGCCCACCTAAGGACTCCATTAGTACCAATCCAACGACGTGGGAACGTTTGATTAAAATTGTCAGTAACTATGTTGACATTATTAGCAGTTTGATGTAACCACATTTATTTCGCAGCTCCATAACATCTTCCAAAAGTAGTGGCAACTCATTTTGCAGGAAATGTAAGTAGCGCACACCAGTTAATGTTTCATGATAAAAGTGGGGGCTAAAGATATATCCGTTTAAAATTCCACACCAAACGTTAACGTCAAAAACTGTTTGATTTCTTGTTTGCCTTATCCACCTAGGATTATCTTCTGACCAATATCAAGCATTATGTTTAAGTACCATTGTTGTGAAAACAACATTCGTCACTCCACATGATCTGATTCATAAAATTGTTGTTTTCCGCTAACATTACAGTGCTAATGTCAAAATATTTCCTAAATAATCAAAGCAAGCATACATACATATAACACAGACATGAATGCTTTTCTGCTTACATACCTATGGGTGCCTATGAAGTGGAATTTATAAAAAGGAACTACAAACTATAAAATTTAAATTGTGAAGTAACTATAATAGCAAGAATTGTGAATATGTTTACTGCTATTTTTCCCTACAAATTAATTATTTAAACAAAATAAAGACAAAACTTTAAAATAACTCTTTACTTTCTTTAAATTTTGGAAACTAACACAAATAATAAAATTTACGTTAATTTTAATACTCTTTAAATAAAAAACAAATGAAGATTGTGGCGATCAAAAAAATTCTTTTCATCGCAGCGCCATCTATATCTTCACATAATAAAACACAATTGTGAGAGCAAACTAGAGTCGATCACATTCTTTAGTAACTACTTTTTACAAAATTCAAATATCTTTATCCGTTTCCGAGATATTTGACCTGGGAGTTTAAGTGGTACAGCCTGTATACATATTTACATTATTTCTCTTGCGAAATATAAGGTAAATATAATAAATTTCAAAAACCCCTCAGGCTATCTACGCCGATGCAGAAAGAATTTTACTCATAAATTCCTTGTTTTATGGCCATTTTTTGCTCTCATTCTCGGGCTCTTCTCGAGCGTAAACAGATGTTGCGGTTCACCATATGAATTAATGCTATTCAATAAATGTGTTTTGTTTACATTATTTCTTTGCTCCGTTGTAACTTCGTCGTAGTTTAACTCGGTCATGTCCGCGCCCTGGCCAAAATTAACCGAAAAATAAACAAATATCCAAGGATTCCTTTACGGAAGACAAGTAATTAAATTAAAGATACATATTCGGGGCTAATTGAATTTTAAAGAAAAGACGTAACAATGAGTCGCCTCTTATTCGAACGCATGGGAAGTGGTTAGTGTTTCCGCTTTCATTTTTTATTTGTTTATTGAACCACAATCTTTGAATTGTTTGTATTCACTTTATAGGTAGGTACTATCTTCTCACTACAGTAAATTGTTATGCAATTTCCTGACGTATTTCAAAAGTCACCTTTATTAAAATGTCCATATGGAATGGGTTCTTCAACGTAAGCGTAATTGAAAAAATTATTTATATCCACGGAAAGATAATATTATTAACACGTCCACGGGCACGTTCTCTCTCTTATCCACCTACAAATGAATGCACAAGGCTGGCGCGGCCCAATATGTTCATATCCCGTCGGTCATTTCAACATATATATCGATAATAAAACTTATTTACGAGACGACCGTTTCTAATAATTATACTTTGTCGAGAGTTATACGGCCCAGTACGATACTGTGTGCCTTTGAAAAAAAGAGGCCAGAAAGCTCGGTAAGCGATTCCGAAAACGGTAAAAAGCCGGCATTAATTTTTATGTCCGGCGTAAATCATACGGCGAACAAAATAAAAATTAAATTTATTATTTTTATCTAGAATCGGCGTATCTCCTCTCGCTAGGCTCGCATGCGGAACTAAACATAGCTGAAAATAATTAATTATCGTAGAGGCATAAAACACAGCAGACATAACACAATCAAGACTCGAGATATGCATTAAATAAAAAATATCTCCTGTATCTTACGTACTCGGCTATAGGTGTACATACACACACAACACTGCCACCTAGACGTAAGAAATAGGCTTTCACTAAATGTATGTGAGGAATGTTTACAATCAAATAAGTTATATTTCAGAACGTTGTAATCACCTTCACAGAAATAAAAGTTCTTTTTATTAATCAGCTCTAGTTGGTTGTGATAATGAATATTTGAAATAGGTATGTGCGAAAGAGCACTAGTATATCAAAAAAAAATTCGGAGACAGTACATTTTGCAAGAAATCTGCATTTACTAATATTTGTAGTACCTACAAATAGTGACAAACTTAATGGACTGGTAGAGACTACGGTTTTTGAGTTACTCAAGAAAAACCCGATAAGATGGCATTTAAACACTTCCCCACCTCACTTCCTGACGGTCAGGGTTTTTAGTATGTTGATCATGGTATTCTCCATTACCACTGTACATAAATTTCGAACTACACAAATTTTTGCCTCTATTCGATCTTTTCTGGCTTTGGTTGAATGGACGATATTTAGGTATTTATTTTAAATGATATGCATCATTTTAATATATGTACAGGGTGAGTTATTAGTAGCCGCTTCTTCGGTTTCACCAGAAATGCATGGAACTTAATTTTTTTTAATGACTCACCCTATATATTTTTGGATTTTCTTATACAACTTTAAATTCTCTATTCAACCGCTTTCTCTTTTTCAAAATTGAGCCAATATTTTTTGAGTTATTAATTTTTTTTGAAAATATTTGACCAAAACACGTGTTCAGAAAAAAATCATTTTCACATGTTTTTAAAAGTAAAAACATTTGGTAAAGTTGCACTCGACAATACCTCAAAAAAATTTGTTTTTTCAAAGCCTACTTCCTGAAATTTTCACATACCAAAAATTTTTTTTTTTTTAATGGAACACCCAGTATTTTATTGAGGCATTTTATTCCTTTTTTTATTCTCCTTCATTTTTGTTAACAATGTCCTATACCTATCTTTTGTAATATGTGAGATAATCACTATAGGAGCAATTAGCGGTCAATTAAGGAACTACAGGTGCGGTTCTATGCACCCAAATATTCGTCCAATAAAGGCTGGAATGCGGCTGACTGTCTGAATCAACTGTTAAAGAAAGTATGTCAAAATTATAAAGCCATCACTATTAGTTATCATCCAAATGCATTATTCTTATGAAGAGTTAATAAATATTATTGACGTTTTGGGTGAATCTGAAAGAAACTCTTTGCTGGCATCCAGACTTCATATACAGCTATCCCTGGTAGAAGTCAACCGAAGCCAGAAACCCTCGAAAGAATAAAGTGGATGGTTTGAGTGAACAGAAAGTATTGAATATGAAAGAGAGAGCTGAAAAAGCGATAACTGGTGAAGATAAGACGTTTATGGTACTTGCGAGTGTAGTCGAACACCCCCATACTAGTACTACGAAAATTAGTCGTCAGTTACATGAAAGTCAAATTTGAGAATCCAGAATAATTGCGAAACATGAAATTCATCCGTCGCATATTCATACACAGGGTTAGATGAAAGAAGTTTTCAGAATCGCTTACATTGTTATCAATTGGCAGTAGATAAATTATCCCGGCTTTCTTAATTTTTTGTTGTTTACCAACGAAGCCGCCTTCTATTAAAGTGAATATGTTCATCGTCACAATTTCCGCTATTATAACACATAAAGCCCCCTACTTTATCACACCTGTAAACTTCAAAATCGTTGGTCATTAAAACTGTGGGGAAGAATAGTGGGTAGTTACAAAATTTGACCTTATTTCATTGATGAATATGATAATGGAGGAGAGTATCTTCGCTATCTACGGACGGAATGTGTCAGTAAACATAACCTTTATTTTATTTCGATGTTAGCCAACAGAGTCAAAAATTAAATACTGCAACTGGAATTGCCGGAATTAAAAATTGAAATAAGATGCTCTTCATTCTGTAAAATTATTACTTTTGGGATAGTTGGATTTAACATTTACTTTGATTGACAGTTGACTAAGGAAGTAAAGCGCCATTCCTGCTTTCCATTGTTTGAACGAATATTTTGGCCCATAGAACAACAGCGCTCGTAGTTCTTTAATTGACCGCTAATTGCACCTATAGTGATTATCTCAGAAATTACAAAAGATAGGTATAGGACGTTGCTAACAAAAATAAAAGAGAATGAAAAAAGGAACAAAATGGCTCAATAAAATACTGGGTGTTCTATTAAAAAAAAATAAGTTTTTGGTATGCGAAAATTCCAGGAAATGGGCTTTGGAAAAACAAAGTTTTGATAGGTATTGTGGAGTGCAACTTTACCAAATGATGCAGAATTTTCTTGGCTACGAACACCATCAAAGTTAATGTTTTTACTTTTAAAAACAATGTGAAAATGATCTTTTTCTGAACACGTGTTTTGGTCAAATATTTTCAAAAAAAATTAATAACTCAAAACCCATTGGCTCAATTTGGAAAAAGAAAAAACAGTTGAATAGACAATTTAAAGCAGTACAAGAAAATTCAAAAATATATAGACTGAGTCATTTAAAAAACTTAAGCTCCGTGCATTTTCGATGAAACCGGAAGTGCGTCAGAGCTTAAAATATTTTTACAGTATGCCCCGCAAGCAACCATGGATCTTCCACTAATTGTTTTTTCTTCTATTTAAAACACAAAAGAGCAATCGAAGACGCGATTGCTAATGACTCACCCTGTATATCAGTCAGAATTAAGTAATAAAATATAATATAAATGAAAATAATTCAAAAGTGAGTTTATAGTTGAAATAAATGCAACACGCCGATTTCGATTTTATTAATCCATAGGATGTTTTGAGCTCTTCATTAAATTTCAGGAAAACTTTAGCACTTTTGTATGGGTCAAGTCAAATATTTGTCATGGGCCAATGAGATGTTGTGCAATTCTAAATGTCACAGTAGTAGTGCCTGCAAGAACATATGAATATCATTTTTCAATTTTCTATAATTCCATGAACACAAACCCTGTTTAAAGAAAATATTTAGAAATTTTTAATTATTACTTTTGTCCACTTCGTTTATGAACATTCTGAATAATTCAGAAAACGTAGTTGGCGTATCACCATTATCTACAAGGCGTCATAGTCAAAAAGAAAGATCCACAACCAAAAAAGATAATATTTCGGTATATGGTCGTTCTTTAGTCATTACTAGGGAGCGGAATCGAGCGAGTCATGACTCATCGTCCATGGGCGCGCTATTGAAATGTTTTAATTTTATTTATATAATTGAATAACAAGTGGCTGGTGATTATAAAATACAAAATACCCTACTGTTTGTTCATTTTCTCTTCTGTAAGACTTGTTCTGTTTGAATTAAGTACATCCTTGTAGATAGAAAACGTCCCTTCTACATTAGCATACACAATTGCCGCAATGTTATTAAACCTGGATTTCTATTAAAAACTGCGTCTAAGTCACTTGGAATTATTAATAGCCACATCTAATGTGGTTAATCCATTTTTACTTTCTTATACGTAGTATAAGGAGGTATTGTGAAATTTTCGATCTCGAGATTTTTGCAGATGTCCACGTTTTGAAGTCCCCTGATACCGAAAAAGATGTTTTTAAAAAATGTCTGTGTGTCTCTATGTGACCACGATAACCGCTGTAGATATCAATTCCAAATTTTGCATTTACGTGTATAATCTCCCTCTTGAGATATGCATAGTTTTTCAGTAAAATCGGTAGACCGGAAGTAGCAGTTTACTTCAGTGAAAAAATTTAATTTTGCCAATATTTCGTCAACTACTAAATTTAAACAAATTTATAAAGAATTCATATGTACTTGAAATTAAAATTGAGAACAATTTTATTTAAAAAGTTTTTAGAAGCTGCTACCGGAAGTAGGTCTTTTACTCCTATCGAAAATCAGTTTTTTGCGAATATTTCGTATGTCATGCTTTTCAGACAGGTACGCTACGGATATAAAAGTATTTAAAACGTAATTTTCAATATCTTTTGTATAAAAACAATTTCAAAATTCAGACCGGAATTACCACTTTTACTCTTATCGAATAGCGATTTTTTGCGAATATGTCGTAAATTATGCATTCTATATGTATTTATCAAGAATACAAAAGTATTTAGTGCTGGATTTGCAATATTTTTTGAATATATGAAATTTCAAAATTCGGACCGGAAGTAACACTTTTACTCTTAGGGAGTAGTCCTTTTTTCGAATATCTTGCTAAGTGTGCATTCTATAGCGATTTATTAAGAGAACAGAAGTACTTAGAATAGGATTTTGAATAATTTTTGTGTAAAAAGAATATAGTATAGTTTGAAACGCTCATACGTATAAGAAAGTCGTGTGGTGGCCACACCTCATTTTTTAATTTGAGATTCGATTTTCAAAATATGTCATTAGTTTAGGAAAATTTCCAAAGTGTTCCTGAAGGAATAACAACTGATTTTTTAAATTTGGGATTTGTGTTAGTTCCTTACACTCTCATACTTCGAGCATCGTCATTTAAACATGAAACGAAATTTTGTAAACTATCGAAATTCTCTGCATGAAACCTATTTCTGTGTATGTTTTAGCAAAGCTAAGTGACGATATTTTACAGACTTTGCAATAAATTTCGGAATCACTGACAATTAATTTTTATCTCAGAAAAAGTAACATTAACAACGTTCTAGATCTAAATAAATGATAACTAAAAATGTACGCGTATGTTATTGAAACATACATATTATATTGCGAAATATAAGGTAAATATAATAAATTTTAAAAACTCGTCACCCTTGTACCTACGCCGATGAAGAAAGGATTTTATTCATAAAATTCCATATTTTATGGCAGTTTTTTCTCTGATTCTCTGGAGTAAACAGATGTTACAGTTCGCCCTATGAATTAGTGCTATTCAGATATAATGTAAACAACACGCAGTTGTTTACATTATTTCTTTTCACGGTTGTGGCTCCGTGGTAGTTTAGCTCGCTCGATTCCGCTCTCTAGTCATTACCATCCACAACGTGTTATGGACGGTCTTCCTTCCACTGAGCTGTTTTGATATTTGAGCATAACATATTTATATAAATAAATATTTTATTTACTTAGTATGACATATTTTTTACTATCATAAAAACCTTGCATACTAATGTAAGGTTTTTAATAAACACACAGAAAAAAGTAATCTCACTTTTTCAAACGTTATTTTAAATTTTCAAATGCAGGTATCAACATTCGTTTTATTAAGAAATTAGTTTGGATTTTACAATTCATACTACGTATTTTACATGTTTAAATACCTGTAAAGGAGCCCCACTTTTAACGAAATTTATATATCTATTGACCCTATAGTTTGGAATTGCAAATGCAATTATTGAGAATAATGTATGGTTGTATGTAAATTTACGCAGTATTTGGTTATTAATGTACCTTAACGGGGTATTTATCGTAGAGATCCACCGTGAAGACACGACCAAAAACGAGGAGCACTTTCTGGGGCGCTCACTTTTGTGCGGCTTTCTTAGAATACAAAATTAAATTCGTGTCTCGCAGATGATCATGGGAAATGACCAAATAGGCGCGCATATGTGAAACATGTGTCACACATGTTTGACGCGAGTTTTGATTGATGACATCAGTGGCCCGTGTCCAAACAGATCAAAAAAAAAGTGGGGATAATACATATTCTTTGTACACAAACACTAGCGGACGCTATCTTCTCTACACACATTCATTGTGCTGCAGCGCTTAAATTCGTGTATAGTCGTTCTTTCTTCGCTGATTAATTAAAAGATTACTCAGTAATGGACTAGATTTTGTGTTCTGATCGCAACGACTGACAAATTTACAAGTGTATATCTGCTCCTTATCTTTTTACTTTATCAGCGAACAAACACCGTTTATTTCACTCGATCTTCAAGTGTTGTAAAATTAGCAAACTTCTAATTCTTAATTAAGTTCTTGAAATTAAAAGGAAAAGAGATAGAAATAAGTCAGTAGGTATATCAAAAGAATGCGTATGATTTAAATTATTTCCTAACATATAATATAGCGTCACTGTGAAAAACTTCGGAATAGTATGTGTGCTACAGTTAAATATAAAAGAAAAGAACTTAATATAACATTTACTTTATGATTATTACTTAATAATAAAGTAACTTAATGTGGTATACCGGGTGCCCCACCGCAGCGATAAAGTCCATTATTGTTATCTAATAATGTAGATAGCGAATAATTTTTAATACAAAAATTGTAGACCATCATAAGCTCTACAATTTAAAAATATTTTTATTTATACAGAGTGTTCGACAACGATGAATCAACACAAACTTATGTTTTTTTTTTTTAAAGAATGCTAATAATTAAATGAAGTGATGGAAATCTCTTGGTGAAATATGTCAAAGTATAAGCAAGTAATAACAAATAAAGCACTTGGTATTGTTTCACAAATATATATAATTAAACACTCAATGTACATTTCGCCTTGCGGCATCGTCAGGAGTTCTAGAGAAACTAAAGTAAAATTAAATATACTGTAACTACCTATTTCAAACAAAAATGTAAATACAAAAAAAAAATAGAAAATTACGAAAAATGTCATGTTTTAAAGAAGCTGGATTTTAAAATAGCCTTCTATTACTAGCATCATTTTTATGAATTAGTACCATTCACATTTAAATTTATTTTTTTATTCAAGACTGTTTCATCTTCTCGAGCACGTCTGTTTTATTTTCATTCATATTGTGGCATTAATGTGTCTTTTAGACAAAATAAAGGCTAGTGATTTATTTTGCATTTGCGTTATACCTAATATTTACATTTACGTCAATAATGTATACCAACAATTTAATAAAGGAATTTGTCCTTAAATGTTAGTAACCTATTCTACCTATATGTATATATTTTAAACTTATAAACCTAACTTTGAATATTTGTTTTTTTAAATAAATTAATACTCTTCTTTAATAACTAGATTAATTCTTAAGATTATTATTTTTAACAATGCGAGGATCACAGCAATATGCTCATAGATTTGTCCATATGTATTTCAATTGACGTTAAACCCGAGGTTCACCTAGATTTGATGCCGTTATATGCAATGTTTTTAAGTTGTCTACTATATGTAATTCCAGGGACCAAGACTATTATGGCGCTATACCCGAGTTGTCGCTAAAACCAAGTTGTACTGTACTAATATTTAAATTTGTACGATTTGTCAGATTATCGCAAGACCTTTTCAAGCTTTTCAAGCCTCCTGCACAGGTAAATGTTTATATCTATTCATATAAACGTCCTGTTGCACAAGTAAATGTGAAAGTAGATAAGCATTACCTAAAACTAAAAGATGGTATATATGTGTGTACACATAATGAAAAATATTAATAATAATTGAAATTAATTATTTGCTATGATTAATCGCTGATGCAAATAGTTCATAACTTGTAGGGAAAGGTGAAGACTTTATTTATAATTTTTCAACGAGTACAAATGTCTGAGAACTTTATGCAAGAAAATATGTAACTAAATGGTGAAGCAAGATGGACATTCAGGTCAGGTGCTATGGTGCTATATAGTAACTTTCGGTAATATGTAAAAATCAGATTTTAAAAGAAAACGTTTTTGAAATAGAGGCCTTAACAATAACTATAAATATAATGTACAAATATACTGTATGTCAAAAAAAACGAATCACCCTGCAAACCTAATTATTTTTTAACCAAATTTTGTATAAATATTTAGGGTGTTGAGAGTAACAAACGATTAAATTTTCACTGCAGAAATCGCACGTTATAATGAAAATTCAATAATGAATTGCTTCTCCATGCAACCGAATATATTCTGCTATTCGCCTGGGCATGTTTCGAATTAGTTGATCTATGGATTCCTGTAGAAGCTCATTCCAAGCAAATTATAAAGCACCATGTAGCTGTTGTATGTTCATAGGAAGGTTAGATAACATACCAAGCCTGCGACCCATCATATCCCAGACATGTCCTATTAGCGACAGATCTAGCGATCGTACAGGCCAATGAAAAATCTTAATGTTGGCCTCTTGTAGGAATCGTAACGTAACTGCTGCTACATGAGGACGGGGGCATTGTCTTGTCGGAATGTGGTGTTATTTAGCCCACGGATATATGGTAAAGCAATTGGTTCCAGAACGTCGTTAATGTACATTTGAGCACTTAAATGGCCTTGAAAGAATACTAAACGAGTCCTTCTTCCTATGCTAATTCCACCCCATACCAGCAATCCTCTAGTAAGTGTTGTCTCACGTTCTGCGACAAAATTCAAAAACTGTCGTTCACCTCTTCGACGTCTAACTCGTCTACGACCATCATGGGTCCACAAAAAAAGCGATATTCGTCAGAAAAAAACGATACTATTCCACTCTTCATCCGAATGTACGATATTGGTTAGTGAGAGACAATATTAATCTTGGACGATAGGAAACCAATCCAAACGAGCGAATACGGCGATATATTGTACGCATTGTTATTCTGTGGTTTATCTCTGCCGAAAAAACATTTCCTATAGATCTTCAGGTACTACACCGATTTCTAACGCCAAGCAATCTTAGCCCCCTATCTTCTCGTTCTGTAGTTCTTCTAGGTCATCTAGAACCTCTTCTACGATATTGCCTCCCTTCTTCAGACCAATCGCTCCAACAACGAATAACTTTTGCAACATTTCTTTGCATCCGCCTGGCGATTTCAAGACATCCAAAAAGTAGATAGTGCATATGTTGTTATCGTAAAGAGGATAAAAAACATGTTTAATTTTTTCAAAACCAAGTGCAAATAAAAATTATATGTCTACTAAAACAAAAAAATTATTACAAGGAAAAGGAATTTTTCATTTTTCTGTTTCTTGCTATACGTGCTGAAATACATGCAAATTTGGAAATTGGAGAATATCCTAAAATTTCACGAGTTATTATGAGTAGTTCGTCTAAAATAACCAATAATTTTGTAGTAAGTATATTATGTTTGTTTTTTCTTTTGTACATAGTGTCATATTGCCAGATAAAGAAATAATATACGTATTGTTTACCATCAGTTTGATAACACACTATACCCTGTCTATGAAGGAGTGATTCAAATATCCCGCCAAAACATGGAACACATAGCTTAAAATTTAGTAGACAATTTGACATGACATCATGACAATTGAGGTTAGAAGAACTGTATTATTTCTAACTAAGGATTTAGCTGTTTTGTGTTTCATTTACTACTTTGGTTAAAATAGATTGATGTGCAGCATTTCATTCTACCAATCGAAGCAGCAATACGAGTGCAAGGCAATTTGCAAGAGGAGAGTAAAGTTATGCACAAGTATGTACATACATCTATCGTTTGATGAATATAAATATCTTAACATTCAAATCTGTTGATTCTAGTTTTTTAAAAAAGAAAATCATTAGAAGAATCTATGCATAAAGACATGGGACCAATTCACAAATGAAAGGAGTAAACTTTGTTCTGAGCGTTTTGAGGAAGATTGCCATTATAAATATATAATTACTGCACATTTTAATGAATGTGCTATATCAACATGAAAATTGTGAATCACTTATTATTAGATATTTGTTATCAGAGAGGCAGAATGAATCAAACCTGTTATCTTTTATCAAAACGTCCTTAAGAACTTGCAGAAAAAGTTTTGCTTATTAGTTTCTATTTTAAATATCAATAAAGAATTTAGACAGATAAATCATTCGTATTACTGCTACAAACCTTGAGGAGGTAAATTCAAGCAACTACTCTTGGAAATGTGGATCTCTTATACAACAGTAATAAATAGAAAATTATATCGGCTGAAGTTTTTTACACGACCTGCAAAACTAATTACATATACCTACACATTACTAATTATTATTCCCTATTAAAATTGATGTATTTTGAAAATATATAGAAACATTTTTATTGAATAATTTACATTATCTTATAAAGTCTAACAAATTTTTATTTTTTATTTCTATTATATATTGAAAATTAACAATAATTTAGTGTTCACATCATGTTAAAAAGATTAAAAATATACACGGTCGGCACAATTTTTCCAAATACTTATTGTAACATTTGTAATTGCTTCTGTCAAAAGTTTTCATACAAGTGATATTCTGAAAGGGGATTTTTTTGAAGCAACTTGACCTTATGTATCAATTCAGATCCTATATGAAGTATTCTTAATTGCCTATCTTTATCAGTATGGCTTTTTAAGTCTACAGGTTTTCAACAAAGCTTGTCGTGCACTCATTAAACTTGTGGCAATCCAAACTTTTTCCCAGGTATTCTCCACCAGATATTTTCACCTTTTTCTATTAGTACAGGTTTCTTATTACGTTTGACATATCTGAAATATAACATAGTATCTAATTAACACTTACTTGAAATTAATGAGTCAATTCAAGAATCTGTGGGAGTTGTTCAGTTCATTTTTGGTGTGGAATCATCTATAGTTATTTTTGCAATGATATTAAGTGTTGCATGTTTGATTTTCGCACTGTCGTACAGTATTTTTGACAGATTCATCAAATTCAAAGTTTCAAATGCCACTTATTTCTTAACTCTTAAGCTGTCTGATCACTCATGTTCATGTTGTACATCAAAGTACGGATTTTATTTAGTAACATAGTAAAGTATAACAAGAAAATGGGTGTGCTTAAAACTACACGGCAGAAGTGAAAACTTCATCAAGGCGAAGTTAATAATACGAAATACAATTCTTTTTTTCGTTCTATATTACATTAGGGTCATCCTGCATCGACGAATTCAGTTGCTGAGATTTAGTATGCTTCTTTTGACGATATTTCTTCACGCGCGCATTAGACAATTCCCTTTTTTGTTTTAATTTGTCATCGATTTGATTTTCTTCATCCATCCTGTGTAACAGAAAAGAATTAAATGCTTATAAATTCGTATATAATGAGCAATTGAAGCAATACTCTATTCTCAACGTTTCTGTTTTGCATTGGTATACAAATTATAGTAAATGCGTGTGGACGTTATTTAATACCCGGAATATACTGATCAGTTTCCGAGTCATCCATATCATTTTAATAAGAATGGTAAAACTTACCTGAGCGCGAAATAATATATTATATTATTATAGAGATAATGTCTCATACACACTCAACAAATTTTTTGGTTAACCGTCCGCGAAGTTACCAATTACCGAACGCAACACAGTCCGCGAAATACAATTTCGCGGCCGTTGCTATGGCAGCGGCCGCGAAATATAATCGCGTGGGTGTACGGACAACTTTAAAGGGTTCCTCGACGGAGAGATTTTCCGATACGCTTCTGGGTCGGTTCGGACGCATGAATATATATAAATAGACGATATGACTACTCGCTTACGAGTCCCGCGCTCGTCTGATGCTAACCTGCCGGCTTCACACCTGTGCGGCTCGGGATCGAATCTGCTCGGGGACATGAATTTATTTATTCATTTAAATTTCACTTTAATTGAAATTAAATACCTCTATATGATATATATCTCTCGTTCCCCTAGTCGACTCGAGCCGACTTTACCCGAACGAGCGTTACATAGTCGAACGTGACGCCTAATCTTATTCAGTGCCCACAATCAACGCAACGCGCCCAAAGAAGTTTACACTTCAATAAACCAAATTAAAAATGTAGGAAACTAGGTTATGGCTTGGCTATAAACATAAAATGCTGTTTTGTCGAACTTATTTTCCCATGTTAAACTTGCCTAAACAAGAACCAATGAAATACCTTAAAAATATACGCCATTTTGGCACGATATTTGAATCACTTCTTGTTATTCCCAGACAAGGTATATTAAGATAAGTGTCTCACATGAAAAAAGACCCCTTTCAAGAGTTATCACTTTTGTTCACTAGCCTGTATTGTTATAAAAACAGTACAATATTATATTATTTGTAGCCAATATATTAAACAAACATATAAAATTAAAGAGGAGAAACAAAAAGAAGAAATAGAAAAAAAAGAAAGAAATAAGAAAAAGAAATTATTATATATACTCATATTCTATACACATATTTGCACTTGCTATAAAATGAGTATTGCCCAGAATGAAACCTCAATAGTCACGGGAAAATATGATAAACACAAAATGTACAAGTAAGGAAGAGCATATGGCCCCATTTCTTCCCTAATGATTTAATAAACTATATACAAATAGCAGGAACAAAGCGCATGATTTTTCTAATTTACAAAAATAATGGATAGTTATGCATTCATTCTTCACTTCACTCCATTTAGTACGTAATGTTTGCAACGTACATTTCGGTCAATAATGATATCACTTACACAGCCATGTATATATATATATATTGCGTTTCAAATTAAAGATTAATTACAGAAAAGTTGAAACTAGATATTTCCTTTGAGCATAAAGAATGCGAAACTCTTGTTATAATAAATCATCAGAATGTCAAAATTTTTCGTTACACTTCAAGAACTACGCGACTACATCAAGCCCCGCACAAAAACCATTTGTTAAACGACAGATCTTTAGGCCTAACGATTTTAAACAATAACGAGGCTTCTCTTGAACATCCCGAATAAGATCGTTAGGAACTATTTTGTTATTTACACGAAATGATCGCACATTACGAAAGGAGGTAACATTTACAAATCATATCAACCCCTAAACACACACACACCGAACGTGAAGGGTGTGATGATAATCATCTGTTCTTTCAATGGACGATTCGAGTTGATGTATAACTGTATTTTTTTTCAGATTGGAGGGTGCGTTGATTAAACCAATTGACAGCATTTTTTGACCCTAAAACGGTAATAAATTCAGCCAGTGGTAGTTTGTTTGTTACGGAAGGGTTGCTTCGCATCATTCTTGAACGGGGATGCGGTTATTTTCGTTTTAATTAAGAGAATTAAGTAACATTGTTGACTTTTATGTCAAGCAGATGTCTTTTTTTGTGGTCGCCATTCTAGATTAGAATCGCTATTTATACGTTTCACGGTTATCATTAAAAAGGAGTAGTGAAGAGGAAAAGATAAAAGGGTGTACTCACATACGTATATCTGGTTTTATTTTTGGACGAAAGCGTGCTGGATTATCGTATTACGTATGTTTGGACGGGAGCTCGGAAAACAGGAAATCCGCACCTTTCAAAACTGATGAATTGTCTTGCGATAATACCTCCAGAATGAAACCGAATTTTTAATGAATATTATTTCCTGAAGTGTGAAACAAACAGTTCCTACGAAAATTGTGTTCCTTATTATCATGTAAATAGTCGTGTAATAATTACATAACATATCCTGCTTAATTTGCTCAGTTCTATTTTTATTGTCAAAACAGTTTATACCAATTGTAATCCTAACAGTATTTTGGACATGTTTAATTTATAAGGGAACTTGGTAGCCTGCTGTTTCGCGAATTAAGAACGATAAGCTTGAGAGCAATGTTATAATTAAAGGAAAATTTATAGGTTCAGAAAATTCGAATGCTGTATGTACATATACATGTATATAGGTCTATGTCATTGAACTTAATCAAATAATAATAATAATAATAATAAAGTACATATTTGTTCTCTTATATTAATATTGTTCATTATATTAATATAATTTTGCATGATAATTATCACTAAAACCCCGAATATAAAATATATACTAATACAAGCAGCAAACAACTACAGTTTATAATATTGTAACGAAATATGTATCAGCCAGACCAGGCGACGTTAAAAAAAAAGGGTTATAAATCATCTCGGCGCGACCGGTAAATATCGTAAATGCAGTGAGTCATCTCACAGATGTACGGCGTAAGCAAGGAAGAGTCCATATTCCACTGGTATATTACCGAACTTACTGGTATATTTCGAGAACATTTCATGCAGGTAATTGCGGAATAGTTTCGGGAAAGAAAGTCCTTAAGTAGTCTCGAGTGCGTAGAAATAAATAGTGGTAGCCGAATGAGTAATTCGGGATTACGAAAGTCCGTAAGAAGAAGCCGACGCGACTAGAAATAAATATAAGAAAATAAATATACGGCGTACGGTAGAAATAGTTCTTTAAGTGATATAAATACGGCAGTGTGATTTAAATAAATACGCACATATTAGTAGTAAATAAATACAAGTGTTAATTTTAATTTATTAATAGTAGTTTAAGTGTGATACGTTAGTTTTATAATTTATATTGTTATATAATTTTAAGTACATAAATATACAGACTGTTTTAAATAAATAATTGCACGAGTTGTTTATTGGAACCCGAAAACGTTACAATATTTATACTAATACTTCAAATGTCCTAGACGAAATGCGACTCATTATGAAAGACAGCTGTAGGGGAATATGCAAACATTGAAAATTGAACATAATACATCACCATCTAGTTATCTTTTGTTTATTTATATAACTTGCATAATTAAAGTATTTGTCTAGAACCAGTAAGATACAATCTGCCTTGCAGGGAAAAAACAATGAAGATGATAAATAATATTTATGTAGGCGGATCATGCAAGATTGATATAATAATAATATTAATAATAATAATAGTTCCGAAGTATCGAATACACACACCATCCAAAGAGTAGCATTAAAAGATTCCATCTGCCAAGGAAGCATGGTGGGAGGGGGATTTAGAACATCCGCAGTCTCCACTGGGCACAAATAAAGAAATTACATACGTACTTTACGGAAGAAGCTCAGCACAGTACTTTACTACATTGTGCAGAACAAACGTAAAGGGACACCGCTCAAAGTAGAAGACCTGGAAAACAAAATTGAAACTGAACAGCAGATAATAGAAAGATGTAGGGGTAGACCACTACATGGAAGATTCTCAGTGAAAATTCATATGGAGGGGATAGATGCGGCCGCTTCTGTGGAGTGGATTAAGACCGCCACCAAATACTACCGGAAACACATCCTCAAAGAATGCATAGATGATAAATTCAGACTCTGCAGGCAAGAAGGCGAAACCATAGACTAGCGCCGATAGACTATACGACAAGGCATAATGTGGTAGCAAAGATTCTACACCAGCAACTATTACAACAGCGAGTCCTTATGGATGACAACACCATACTATAAGTACGACCAAGAGAGTATTGTGGAAAGGGAAGAATTTAAACTGGATTGGGCGGGACCCATCACCACCGATAAAACTATACCAAACAACATCCCGGATATTGTCCTCGTCGATAAATCGTCTAAGTCAACATATATAATAGACATGGCTGTTTCTGGTGCTGCCAATCTAGCAAAAAAACATCAAGAGAAAATCAGTAAATACTTACCACTGGCCACAGAACTAAAGATCATGTTGAAGCAAGACGTAATCACCATTATTCCCGTCATAATTGGAGAAACTGGGGAAGTACCCATTCCTTACACCAATCTCTAAACAAACTACTCATCAAGGACGGCATCTATAAATTAATGCAGAAGGCCGTGGTATTACAAACCTGTGCAATAGTAAGGAATGTGACAAACAACCCCTAAACTAACACTCAAATCGATCCTCTCATAGCGAAACCCGATCGTTTAATTAATAAAACACCTCGAGCCTACTCTGTTGGCACTCAGCCCTGGAGAGCTGAATGTTCCTCAACCGCCCCAAGAGTTTATAAGTCGTTAATAGTAATAATAATAATGTTTATTTCTTCTTATGACATTTTAATAAAATGTATAAAACGTGAGCTTAGTAAAAGGATGACAAAAAAAGAGTTCATAATGCAGCGTGCTGACACAACAGTTTCTCTAAACTCGGCATCGACAACTGAAAAACAACTTCATGACAGCCGAGACACAGTTAATGTCAACCAAGCGCTTACATGAAGAACAATCGGGTTTATGACCGGAAATGGTGTACTAGATATACAGGATGGGTGTAAAATCTATTTTAATCTATTCTCCGTTGGTGTGATGGCTAAAAACTCAATGAAAGACGATCGTTTAGCTGGTTGTGCAAAGACTTGATTGTTTGGGAATATGGGGTACATGCTGACTACTATAATTGCAGCCATTGAGATCATGTTAAGTCTCCCACTAGTAAAAGAAGGATAGGATTGATAGCAATTGCCGACATGAAGACAGACAACATGGTAAAGCAATCTAACCTCAATAAACTATACAAGATGAGCACTCCAGAAATTATGCAAGGGGAATATGGTATGCAGGATATCAGAAAGCGAGACTAAATCTGTTATACACTCAGGGGGAAAACCAAATTCTACGTTCTGAATATATATGCCCACGTGTTTCAAGAAGAGGTGTATGCCCATACTCTAGTGTGCCACAGTAAACAGTACGAGGGCCATCGCTAACTTGCGGATGTAAATAATGTCTGGCAGTCAAGCTCCAGAAATTATGCAAGGGGAATATGGTATGCAGGATATCAGAAAGCGAGACTAAATCTGTTATACACTCAGGGGGAAAACCAAATTCTACGTTCTGAATATATATGCCCACGTGTTTCAAGAAGAGGTGTATGCCCATACTCTAGTGTGCCACAGTAAACAGTACGAGGGCCATCGCTAACTTGCGGATGTAAATAATGTCTGGCAGTCAAGCGGCAGTGAAGGCAGGATTGAGATAGAAGTTTCTTCAAGATGAAAGTGGTTCGAAGAACTAAAAATAATGGTAGACCAGGAAAAGATAAAATTAATTTAACGCCAAGGCACAATAAAAAAGAGTGATGAACTCGCCAGAAGTTAAGCCTCGGATGTCAACATCAGTCAGATAGCCTACTTTTCTAAAAAATAAATACATATGTGATGTTTTACCTGATATTTTAGGCGGCCCAGAAGAAAAGAAGAAATAGGTAGTGAAGACTATGAAATACTAGTGAAAGATATAATTTAGATAAATTTATGACTCATGTTATATCGCTTCTATATACACGGCTAAGCAAGTCGATACCTAATTGCATACAAGTCATTGAATAGAACACTCTTAGAAACAGATGTTGTGAAAGAGCCGAAGCCATGAATTCGATGAAAAGTATAGAGTTTAAGAAGCTGATGGCAATCGGAACGGCCTTTCTAGCTCTGTGTGTATTCCTGTGTGTGACGACAACAACAGCCAACCTCTATATCTACGAGTATATTCTTCCTCTTGAGATAATAATTTTAAGTTAAATCGGTAGACTGGAAGTAGTAGTTTATTTCAGTGACAAAATCACATTTTTCCAATACCTCATCTATTACTAAGTTTAGACAAATTTCCAAAGAATATCAAAATACTCTAATGTGAATTTAAAAAAGTTTATAAAGAGTTTTTCGAAATCCCTACCAGAAGTAGTTTCGTTTTATCGAAAAAGAGTGTTTTGTAAATATCTCGCAAATTATGCATTCTATACAGATTTATTACGAGTGAAAAAGTATTTAGAGCTAGACTCAAAACAATTTTTGTATGAGAAGACTTTCAAAATTCGGGCCGGAGTTGCACTTTTCCTCACAAGTTTATTTTATTAAGAAATTAAAGCATTTAAAACTTAATTTGGAACCATTTTTGCATAAAAAATTTGGAGCGTACATACTATAAGAAAGTCATGTGGTGCCCAGACATATTTTTTTATTTAGATTTACCGCTGAAAGTTTTGTGCAAGTACGCCTGTTGTTCTTCTTTATTCACTTCTACATCAAGAACATTGTCAAAAATAGCATTATTTAAATAATGATAAATCACATGTTTATTATTTATTATTTATTAGTATACATAACATACAATTATTGCCCAGATCAAGCAATTGAAGAACAGTAAAATTTCGATTATCCGAACTAGCCAATCGGAAAATTGAAAAATCCAGATAATCTAAACACATCATTTTTCAAATTTTAATCATTTCTTGGAAAAAAAACATATAGAAAGGTTATTGTAAGTATATTATTAACATATAAAATATAAATGTAATGCATTCATAATATTGAAAAAAAAAAATTTTGTTTACTTAATTCGTCTTGTCATTTATCAATTCCTTTATTTTTTTGCTAAATTCCTTCAGCGTCATTAGTTGATCATGGTGGTCAAATATTTGCTGAGTCTATTTTACTGAGTCACTTACTTCTTTCTAACTTCTTTTATGATATTTTCGTTATCATCACTATTTTTCTCAGAATTAATTTCTTTATTAATAGTCATCATTTGTCATTTGACTTTTTTCTTTTTTTATTTCTTCTTCTATATTTCCTTCAAATCATTGATTCCCGATTCTATAAATCTATAATTAACCAACATAGACATGATATTATTATAAAATGCCTCTTTAATGTTGGCTTCCTTCATAAACTGTAGCATAAATGGCATCTTTGATTTCCCAAGACTTATAAAGTTATTTAACCCCACCCAACCTCATAAAGCGTTTCCCATAAAATATCTTCTTGATCTATATAATATTCTAGTACATTGGATGGTGAGGAAGATATTCCATAATAGTGCTTCCATATTCTCTGACTTTCTCTAGTTCCTCTACATTGTGACATCATGATGTGCTGATATATCATCCAGTACCTACTGGTGAAGACGAAGTTTTATGTAAGGTGTAGTATACATTTTTCGCAAAACCTCTTTTCAAAAGGCATTCGATCGCGCCTGTAATAGTCAAAACTTTTAGAATGCGCATACCTAAGTTTAAGAAAGTCGTTTGGTGTTCACGCCTCATTTTTAACAATAATTAGTGATTTCAAGAAATATGTAAACATTAGCTATGTCTCGAACAACTTTAAAAAACATGTAAATATAAAATGTAATTAAATTAAATAAATATAATTAAAGTTCCATGTATTAATATGTATTATTATTTTATATACAACTCAATAATAATAAACGATGGGCTTTCGTATAAATATATGAAAATGGCTAAACTTTCTGGAGGCCTTACTTTTTATTTAAGCCATACACGTTAGTAGGTTTTCTTTATTTTCCAATACCTTTCTTTAAACAAAACTGCTCTTGAAACTAAATAGTAATTATATTGTCATACGATTCGTTTCTACATATTTTATAAATTATTATTTGTGTATTTAATCATTTGCCATAACAATATGAGCAATGTAAATAAAGCTTCCTACAAGCTCACCTCGTACTTACGGAAATCTAAACAAAATAAAAATTATGATTATATTCAGACATTCTGCCTTCAGGTTATTTTATATTGCTCAATTTACTATCACTTAATCATCGTCACGATATCTGAAGATTTATATAAATAACGTTCGCTTCTTCGTTGTTCCAAGAAACGAAAAATCATGGAAATAGCACAGAACGGTGGTCATAATCTTCATCACGACGACTCTTTTACCAATCTTCCTTCTGGCGATCGTTCAGCATTATTCACTACTTGGAATGCGTATGACAATGCAATTATTGTATCATTTGTTATCGGTCGGTGAGCATTATATGTGTGTGCGAGTATTTGAATAAACGATGAAAAGCAATAAGACGAAAAAAAAGAAATAGAATGGAAAGAAAGGCGTGTTACTTCTTAATAATCGCCGAATTTCAACTTTAACACATACATGCATGTTTTATATACGCTTGTACATTGAGGGAAATCTTAAACAGAACAAATCATCACGCAAAGTAAATAAGTAAGAAAGCAAGAAATTTTAGTACGTTAGAGGTAATCCGTTTAAAAAAATATATCTACATTGAAAAAGCATAGTTACCTGATTTTTTTTGAACCAGTATTATAAAATGCAGATTGCCTAAGATGTTCAGATAAAGAGGATCTATTTTTACCGTTTTCATCAGTTTTTCTATAAAATAACTTAGAATCAACTATCATTTCGAAAACAAATACTGGTGATTGTTTTTTAAATATATACAATATGAAATGGCAATTCAGTTATACGAAGTGTGCCCGGACAGACTCTGCAGTAGTGGAGTCACCTGAAATAGAATCAAAAATAAATCAGCATGTAATTAATAGTTCATTTTCTCACCAACAGATGCCAGTCAAGCAAATATAGAGCCGTTGTTAGTGTCTGCGTAGGACACCAGCGCTCACTAGCGACTTAATATTAAATTTTGCTGAAGGTAAAAGTGCAACAAAAACTAACAAGATGTTGAAACCTGTGTACAATGATAATACTTTAAGTCATACTACTGTTTTTGAGTGGTTTATACGACTTTAGTTAAGCGTGATTGTGTACAATATGACTTTACTTTCGCAAAAGTGCCTGAACTTGCAGCACGAGAACGACGAATTACGAATAAAAATAACCATGACGATTCTACAAATTTTGCATGAAGATTTGGGAAAGAAGAAGGTTTGTTCCAAGTTCGTGCCAGGTTTGTATAAAGTTCGTGCCAGGTTTGTATAAAGTTCGTGCCACACAATTATACGGATGAGCAAAAATAAAGAAGACTTGTTAGACTGTTAGAATTGTTACGCAATGCAAATTTTCTTGACTGTAGTGTTACTGGTGAAGAATCATGGGTATTTTAGTACGATCCTGAGACGAAGCGCCAGAGCATGCGGGGTCTGGAAAAATATTACCATGACTAAAAATCCAGAATTAAAATCATGCTGATTAGGTTTTTTAATAAACAGGTTGTAGTCCATAATAGTATATTACATACCGAGGTGGAAAGTGTTTCATTACTGTCGAGAGATTAAGTAGTTAACCGAGACGCGAAGCGTCGAGGTTAACTTTATCTCGAGACAGGAATGAAACTTTTCACCGAGGTTTGTATACTATTTTATTTACAACCATAATTATTATATTTATTTGTGATAAAAATTCCGGTAAAAGTTTTAACATATTGAGTTATCAGATTTGTGTTGTTCTAGCGTAAAAGTCAATATACGTCAGTTTTTTTCGGTGAATAGATTATAAAAGAAATGTTGAGTAGTAAAGCCTTCAAGGACTGCACTCCACTTGAACTGAGGGAAACTGTCCTACCGTAGCAATCCAGATATCTTGGCTCGAATGTAGGACAAGAAATCACTATTTCATAATATCAGCAATAGCAGGGCGGCCTATCTACATGGATTCAAGCTTCCAATAATTCTAGTGTAACAATTAATTTTATTTACAACCATACAATTAATAATTATTTGTGATAAAAATTCCGATAAGGTTTTGACATATCGAATTGACAGTTTTGTGATTGACATTGAGGTTAAGAAACGAGGGCAGTAATAGAGGGCGGGAAGTAAATGAGGGCAGTAATAAGAGGGCGGGAAGTAAACGTGAACAAAGACACACTTCCCAACTTTTAAAAAGTCAGAAATGCCAACATTACGCGTATGGTTGTAAATAAAGAATTTTTTGTACCAGTAGTAAAAAATCATAGCATTTTTACACATAACAAAGCGCCACGAAAAGTCATTTCTCGACTTGGAACTAATAACTGGTAAATAATGAGTCTATTATTGACCTAGGGAAATAATGAAAACAAATAAAGGGAATGCCGCAACCATGCAATCGCAGTAGTATGTATGTATGTCAAGTTGTCAACCGTCAAATTCATTGCAGTTTATTTTTATTTAGATTTATACCACAAGTGACCACAAATCATACTCTAAAACTTATAAATGCTCGACCTCCAAGGTAAAATAACTAACAGTATTTTAACAATAGCAAAATATGTATGACAGAAGTATAATTGGAAACAAATATCCTAACAGGTAACTATTATAGATGTAAAGATATTTTACTTTCTTTACATAAAACTGTATTTTAAGGTTATGTAACAACATAATATGGAAACAATATAAGACGTAACTATTACAGATGTAAAGAATTTTAATTTATTTATAAAAATTGATAGTGCAATTATGGCATGTCAAATTTATTGATGGTTCAATTCTGATTCAGAGCTGTAGGCACATTAATGACAGTATTGTTAATTGTGTTAATTCCATAAGTATTAACGATATCTTCAGTTGAAATAGAGCCTGATTGTACTGCTGATGTTGATGGAATTTGGTTCATATCGAAAATTCCTGTATTTATTTCATGTTTTACTAGGGAATCTTCAATATAACCTTTAGCTACAAAGTGGTTCCATTATTACAAACTTTAGAGACGAACCATTTTTGCTATTGCAGATGTGAATAATAATTAAATCGGCTTTCATGATGACATCAGAAATTAATAAATTACACAGCTCATCACTTCGGCATGCACCAGCAACACCAATTACAAGAGCAGTCTACAGGGTTATAAATTGTCAATAATTTTGAAGTATTAATATATAAACATACTACCTTAGTTGCAATGTAACATGTATCGGGTGCCTCAGTAAGGAATTTTATAATTTCCTCTCGTAAATACTAATGACTCTTTGGGCTTATAATTTTCATTTTATCTTTTTAAAAAGGCAACTAATTTAGAATATTTTGATATGTTAATATTCTCTGTTAAGCCAAGTGTAGCTTTCAATATTGAATAATGGGTCCATAAAGTCGAGGCTTTTTAATGTTGTGTGTTTAATGGAAGTACGTTTTGAGAAGTTACTACTGTATTTTTGGAATTACACGATTTTTTAAATTCTGTATATGTTTTTATGTATAAGTGTTTAGATATATGCGGAAGCAAGTTCTCAACTGCCTGTTCTGCAATCTCGCGCATTGCAGGTGGTGTAATCTATACTCTTCAGATATTATAAATGGAATGAAAAATAATCTAATAAATACCTACTTGACTTTTACTTTCAGCATTTATGTCAAAACTTATTTGTCAACATCAAAATATAGCCTACTTATTTGTTTATATGAAGTTTTATTACAAGGGAATTCTTACATGTATGAGTAAATTTATTCATAATTATTAAGGTTTCAAGATCCAATTAGACTACTGGTACAAAAAATAGTATACATACTACGGTTGAGAAGACGATTATTGCCCTTGTGGCTTAAATTCCTCGGCGCTTTGCGCCTCGGAATTTAATCTCGCCACTCGGGCAATAATAGTCATCTTCTCAACCTTGATATGTAATATACTATTTACCTGCAGAACAATCAATTACCGCCGCAAGCAATGAAGAGATTACTGGTGCGCATTTCTCGAGTGCGACCACAATTGTACAAAATTTTTGCGAAAGAAGGACTTGTTGGAATTAATCACCTCCCCCATTCACTGGACTTTGCACCAGCGGACTTTTTCCTCTTTCTTAGAGTGAGAAACTTCCACAAATGGAAACTATTTCAAAACGTAAAATATATTCAGCATAATATAACAGCCGAATTGAACACCATTCTTTCGGATGCATTTGTTGAGAATTTTCAAAAATGTTTAGAACTTTGCAAAAGTGTATTGTCAATAAAAATTATTTTGAATAAATATCAAACATTTTTGGTATTACTTCAATTGTTTGTACCAGTCCGGGAATGAAATTGCCACACCTCGTATATTGACACTTTCGTATTACATAACTGAACGTGTTTTTGACAGTTTCAAGTGTCGTGGTCGTATCAAATTTTAATAGTTACAAAGTCTGTGTTCCAGAAATGCACGCTTTGTCCTTAATTTTAAATAATTTTAAAATGAGATGTTCTCAGTATTAAAAATTCTTATTATAATTTTCTGCTTTATCACTGATAATTATTTAATTGGATATTTTTTTTTATTTTAAAGCATGCCTTTGTTCCTTTTGTGATACATTTATTGCTAATATATGCTAAAATAGTAAGCCCTAGAAAATAGAGTACATAAAATAAAGCTGGCCACTGCATAATAGTAGCAAGTGGAAAAATAGAAATGTAACAAATATCTTCTTGTTTAAAAAGGGGAACATAATATAGTACCTACCACTATACATAAAATTAGGCCTTATGAAAAATATTACACAAGAAGTTGAATGTACTTGTGTCTCTCTTTCAAAAGTTTACAGAAAATTCTAAAACAATGGCGAGAATTTCGTAGTATGTCTAATTCACAATAAGAATTCTGAAAATAAAACCGAATCGGAAGAAGAGAAAGAACTGAAATCGAGCGGGGTTGTGTATAACAGAAAATATCAAGTCTCACGTAATTTAGAATTGTGTACCTATAAGGAAATGTAATGAAACATGTTTTTCAAAGTATACCGAACACACTCTGAATTTGACAGTAAATATGTAGTGATTCAAAACAAGAAAATGGGTGTGCTTAAAACCACACGGCAGAAGTGAAAACTTCATCAAGGCGAGGTTAATAATACGAAATTCAACTTTTTTTTTCGTTCTATATTACATTAGGGTCATCCTGCATCGAAGAATTCAGTTGCTGAGATTTAGTGTGCTTGCTTGTGCTTTCTTCACGTGCGCATTAGACAATTCCCTTCTTCGTTTTAATTTGTCATCGATTTGACTTTCTTCATCCATCCTGTATAACAGAAAAGAATTAAATGCTTATAAATTCGTATATAATGAGCAATTAAAGCAGTGCTCTATTCTCAACGTTTCTGTTTTGCATTGGTATACAAATTATAGTAAATGCGTGTGGACGTTATTTAACACCCGGAATATACTGATCAGTTTCCGAGTCATCCATATCATTTTAATAAACATGCTAAAACTTTCCCGAGCGCGAAATATTATATTATATTATTATAGAGATAATGTCTCATACACACACAACAAATTTTTTGGTTAACCGTCCGCGAAGTTACCAATTAGCGAACGCAACACAGTCCGCGAAATACAATTTCGCGGCCGTTGCTATGGCAGCGGCCGCGATATATAATCGCGTCTATAATATATAAATAGACAATATGAGTATTCGCTTACGAATCCCGCGCTGGTCTGATGCTAACCTGCCGGCTTCTCACCCGTGCGGCTCGGGATCGAATCTGCTCGGGGACATGAATTTATTTATTCATTTAAATTTCAATTTAATTGAAATTAAATACCTCTATATGATATATTTCTCTCGTTCCCTTAGTCGACTCGAGCCGACTTTACCCGAACGAGCGTTACATAGCCGAGCGTGACGGCTCAGTCTTGTTCAGTGCCCACAATCAACGCAACGTGCCCAAAGAAGTTTACATTTCAAAAATGTTAATCAGATGTTTTAGTTTCGTACCGGAAAATTGATTAAAAATTATTATTATCAAGAACTGAAAAATTCCAATTGTTGCTTTTGCGTGTTTCAGAAATATCGGTTTTATTTATCAGGGTGGTACAAAGTTTTGTAAACACAAATTTAATTTATAAAAGTCCATTATATACAATTTCGTGCTTTGAGTGTGGCTTCTAGCTCAGCAAAAACAATAATATCTCGTCCAATAAGAAATATTTATTATTAGTTATAACACTCTTTCTCGAATATATAATTGTTCATTATTCAGAAAAAAAGAAGTTAAAAACATGTTTCTGCTTCTTCCAAAGCAAGAGTGGTTGTTTATTCTCTATTGTCACTAATGCTACTAGGTCTCTGTTTCGCCGCTCTGTCCAATAGCTGTAGTGTATTTTGTTGTTTATCACCATAATTCGACGAAGCGAAAGTGGGAAAAGAAATAACAAAATATCCGACTATACTATCGCTTCTCGTTGATCGTTATTTTCTGATATAAGCATGTAATATAACTTACTTATTGCATATCACTTTTGCTCTCACTTCCATACACTCATTCTATAGTTTTATACTGCATTTACAATTTACATACTGAAATGTCACCTGGACAATCATTAGTCGTGGTGTTACCAAAAAGAGGGCACATAGAGCAAACTCAAATGCTCTTCATGTTTTTCGTGTACGACCAAGCTCAAATTACAGAGCTTAAAGAACAGTTTAACATAAAAAATCAAAATCATGATGTAGTTATATTTTATGTTATATCTACTTCTGTTATTTATTTTTTACTGAAATAAATACATGGAGATACCTAAACATGAAATAATGATAGTTGATTAATTTGCTTTTTTTCATTGTTTCTGTTACATAATTTATAATAATCTCTAAAGCTCAATATAAATTACAAAACATTTCTAAAAAATCTTTTGTTATATTTTATATATTTTTAGTAATTTATTTTTTCCATTTTGTTGAAGATTTACTTAAGCTAGTATTTTTAGTCAAAATTAAGTAATTATGTTCATGATGAAAGGAAAAAATTCGTTTAAAATTCCGGTAATTATTTTGCAAAAAAAAAGAAGAACATATGCAGCAATCATTGTTTTTTTTTTAAATAGAACATCCTATATATTATGCCATTTTTAAATAGTATCGTAAATTCTCAACACTTTATTGTGTAACATACCCTATCTCCAAAATCAGCGGTTTTCGGAATAATGACGTTTGAAATGTGGTAAATTAAAAAAAAACATGAACCCTAAATAATAAAAGATACAAAAGAAATAATAACATTTGCTTTATAAATGTTCAATATGTTGTCCGTTTACTTCAATACATTTTTGTAGTCGACGGATTGTTTCCTGTTGAACGTTTTCAATTACCTCTTATTTCCTGGCATATTCCATTTTTCAGGTCGTCAAGATTATTTGGTCTGTTCACATCAACTTTAGATTTCAAATAACCCCATAAGAAAAAATCTAATGGGGTTAAATCCGGTGATCTTGGTGGCCGCTCAATAGTTCCTCTGCGTCCAATCCATTTATTAGAGAAAGTTAAGTCAAGAAATTGTCGAACTACAATTGCAAAATGAGCAGGTCCGCCATCGTGTTGAAACCATATGTCAATATAATATAAATATACAATTTGGATACTACACCCCCATCATCTACCGTATGCTTTCCTATGATTGGTGTGTCTTCACTGTCTGAGTCGGAAGTTGTTAGCAATTTAAAAAAGTTAAAGAATGCTTATACTATGGGTCAGGATAATATATCTGGTTTTCTTGCTCGTGCATCTTTGCTAAACCTCTCGCTCTCGTTTTTAATTTAGCTCTTAAAACGTCTGGTTTCCCTGAGTGCTGGAAAGTAACCAAACTATTTCCAATTCACAAGAAAGGTGACACAACCTTGATCGAGAACTACCGACCAATAGCTATTCTTGATAATTTTGCTAAAGTGTTCGAAATGTGCCTTTACTCCAATGTTTACTCACAAATTCAGTGCAGACTCTCGAACGACCAGCATGGTTTTATTAGTAAGCGATCTGCAACTTCCAATCTTGCAGTGTTGATCCAGTTTGTCTCGGAATGCCTGGATGATAACGAACAAGTTGACATCATCTACACTGACTTCTCCAAGGCTTTTGATCGTATCGATCACGCCATATTGCTACATAAAATATATGCTATTGGTTTTTCACCTCAATTGCAGTCATTATTCAACACTTACCAGATGAATAGAGTTCAGTACGTCAGTTATGCTGGTCACAAATCATCTTACTTCACTGCCACCTCAGTGGTTTCACAGGGTAGCAATCTATGTCCCCTATTATTTTCAATATTTATTAATAACATCTGCTCTGAATTGGGCTGCCATAGACTTTTATTTGCAGATGATGTCAAGCTCCTCCAGAAAATACGCACCATTACGGATTGCTTGTTTCTGCAGAGGCAAGTGGATCTTTTGGGAACATAGTGTACGGTGAATAATTTGCCCCTGAATATTTCTAAATGTAATGTATTGACGATTAGTCGGAAGCAAGAACCTCACTGTTTTAATTACGCCGTTGACGGGATTCCTATTCATCGTTGAACAGTGGTTAGGGATTTGGGCGTTCCTTTTGACTCTAAATTAATGTTTTCTGGCCACATCAATAGCACAATTTCATCGGCATTGAAAACATTAGGGTTTGTTATTAGAAATACCAGGCAGTTTGCATCCATGGATACCATTACTACCCTTCATTTTTCCTTTGTTCGCCTCGAATATGCTTCATTCGTTTGGTCGCCGACATATAAAACTTATTCTTCGAGAGGGTTCAGCGGCGCTTCTTGAAATATCTGTACTTCAAGAGGCATGGTTTGTACCCCGTTCAAAAATTTACTAACCAAACTAGCCTTAAAATTAAGTGGGAAATACGAATCAATCATAAAAAATGCGGTATTTCATTTAAAAGAAGGAAATCGTTATCCATTTCCGGTGTAACTGGAAGAAGAGAAAATTGGAAACTGTTTTAGCTCAACTCCTATTAATTTTCTATATTGTTCCAACGAAATCTCTTCGTGATATACTCTGTATGTTCTATTACTATATTTTATATGCAACGAACAAAAGTGTAGTGCTGTTTTTACTTTCTTGTACTGAGTAGATATAAGGAAGTATTGTGATGAAAATTTTCGACCTAGAAGTTTTTGCAGATATCCACGTTTCAAGCTTCTTGATACCAAAATATTTGTGTGTCTGTCAGCAACTCTCTCTCTTTCTCTCTCTCTCCCTCCCACTCTCTCTCTCTCCCTCTCTCTCTCTCTCTCCCTTTTTCTCTCTCTCTCCCTCTCTCTCTCTCCCTCTCTCTCTCTCTCTCTCTCCCTCCCTCCCTCTCTCTCTCTCTCTTTCTGTATATGTGTGTGTGTGTGTGTGACCACAATAGCGGCCAAACGGCTACAGGTACCAATACCAATTTTTATTTTTGTGAGTATAATTTTCCTCTTGAGATTTGATTTGATTTTGAATAAAATTGATAGACCAGAAGCAGTAGTTTACTTTAGCAAAAATACAAAATTTCCTAATATCTCGTCAACTACAACAAGTTTAGACGTACTTTTAAAGAATATACAGATTGTATAAAAAGTTTTTCGAAATTACTACCGGAAGTATGTTTCTATAGAAATTTATTAAAAGAATAAAAGTACTTTGAGCTGAATTTGGTGTAATTTCTGTATGGAAAATAATTTTAAAATTCGGACCGGAGTAACACTTTTACGCAGAGGTTTGTTTTATTAAGGAATACAGAATTTAAAGTTTAATTTGGAATTTCTGTATACACATACCGGAACGCACATACGTATACGAAAGTCATGTGGTGCACACACCTCATTTTTTATTATGTGCGTAGAACTATTTCGAATACTAAATATACTTTGTAGTAATAATTCACCAAGTTACAGGCATATATGCGTTCTTGTTTCTTGGACAAAAAAGCATTTATAGTATTACTATTTGTTACGTTCTATTTATTTGAAGAGTCGGTAATCAAGACTGAGCTTTGTTATTTTGATTTCGTTTAGTAGACGTCACACATCGAAATATATATATTTATATCTGAGTGTTGTGCTATGGTGTGTAGATAAATTTCAATCAAACATAATTAATTTCTCACGGGTGCTGAAAGCAGTCTCGAACAAGAGTGTCTGATTGAGCCGTCAGGCGTACCATAAAGCCTCGTAATAAATTACCAGTGTTACCCTCACGCTTCGCCATAACATAGACCTGGTTTCTTCTTCCCGTGACTCTGCACTTATGCAACAGTGCTTGACTAATTAAATTGTTGGATATCTTCTCCATATGTGAGCAAGTAAATGTACATCTAGTTTCTTTTTTATACAATTTTATTTTTGCTATTGTTATTGTTTTGGTATATTGTTCCGCTGACTATTGTGCAATTTCTCTTTGTTTATTATTTGTTTGTTCTCGATCAGAGTCGAAATTTTACTGAACTTTACTGCATTGTTTACTCTGAGTAAATTACCCGATTTTAATACTTACACATTTCACATACATATCGTTCTTATCAATATTAAATTTCGCTATACTATATTTTCAATTTTGCAAATAAATTGCTTGTTCCTCGTTTTTTGTTCTGTTTCAATTTTACTATTAATTTCATCACAGACAATATATACAATTTGTGAAGTGGTTCAATATAACGACAATAGATTGTTTATATCAAAGCTCTTTATCAGTACTAATAATTTTAATTATATTTATTTCAGAAACAATGTAAATAATAATATATTGATAATAATAATGTCTTTATTTCCAGTTATGTTAATGATATCATTACAACACAGATATGTGTAACACAATTATTACGATAAGAAAAACTAGAGAAATAAACCCAAAGAATAACTATAACTCAGCATTCAATCTCAGCGCGAATTCATAGTATATAAACTTAAACTTAATGCCTAATCTACCTAAATACTATACCTTTTCAACTTCAAATTGAGAATAATCAACTTCAAAATGAGAATAAACACTTTCAAAATTAGAATAATAAACATCAAATTCCGAATTAATAAATTTGCAGCTCTTCTGAAAAAATAAACAAAATCCTGCTGTACTACCTCTATTCTCTTATAAATCTCTATAGGATGCATACTTGGCGCATATTCAACGGTTTATACAGAACCAATTAAATTTAAACGATTTAATCATGTAATTTACAAAATCCGTTTATTAATTGTGTTAATTCACATGTTACAATATAATAAAAGCAGTTCTCATTTGTTTTCATTCTCATTTTGAAAGTGTATGTTCTCGTACTACACCCGGGCACACTCAAGACTGACTCCGAAGGAGTATGCCCTTCACAGGAGATCTAAAGGCGACAACACTCAGTCCTTTAAGGTTTACATCCAAATTATTGTAACAACTGTAAATATTAAAAGAAAAGGAATGTTTAAAAGATGAAGTTCTAAACAGAGGTGGTGATATCAAGCCTCTAAACCGCGTAGTGACACTATGCACATCATACCTAAACCTGACCTAAACAACGTAATTTTGTAAAAAAAAAGCTTAGCATTTTCTACGCACGCATATTCCTCATATTCAACCAGCCAACATCACTTAATCTATAAGAAGTATGTTCATATTTTCTGACCCCGAAATATATATCGCAGATATGAGTTCTGCAACTTTTGAATACGATTACTCGTAATGTTATGTATTGTAAGACAATAAATGGACTCACAAAATTTGGTTTCAATATTAATCTTCAAGGAAGCTCTATGCTGATGAAGATTTTTAATTTATATATGCCGATTTAATATTATTTGTGAACTGCGAGCGAATTCTACAGGAATTGTACATTGATAACTCAAAATTTTTAGCATCGACAACACTGGGCAAGTCTACACGAGCAACAACCACTCTGAGCACACTCTGCATCCCTACAGACTTTTGATTTTCTAAAAATCAACGCCTTATATTTCGCAGGATTAAGCTGTAAATCAAAATTCACAGAGATATTATGAAGGCCGCTCAAATCAGCATTAATATTATGTAAAGCCAACTGCTATTCACTAGGCCTAAAATTAATATAACCTGCGTGTCATCCGCGTCAACACTTATGCGGCACATCCTCACATGATGAATATAGATCCATGTGACAATGCCAAGTAATATATACAATTAATACACCTAATAATGAAACAAAAACAACTCAAAGTACATTATAAATTAATTTGTAAAATAAAACTTTCTTTACTCTAACAACTTACATGAAATATAAAATCCATCACTAGTAAGACAAAAGTAAAAGCTTCTGCCTATATTTACAAACAAAACAGACGACCATAAATATATATGTAACTATCAAGCACAGTCGGAAATTATATTTTTTTGGATTTATTAATTTCTTATTAACGAAATATTGTGATGATAAACATTTTTATCTCGTTTTGGAGCTGGCGACGGCGTTGGCTGTACTACTGGTTGTATTGTGCCTTGCACGATGTTTTGTGGTGCTGTCGTTGCTGGAGACATTATAGATATTATAAAGCGTTTACCCAATAAAAAAAGTACAGGTCTTGACGACATTCCCGTTAGTGTTATAAAGGCCTGTGCGACGGAAGTAGCAGAAGATCTTTCCCACTTGGTAAATCTATCGATTACTTTGGGCAAATTCACTACAGCTCTGAAATCGTCTGCTGTAATTCCTATACATAAAAGAAATGATCGCTCCAATATTGAGAACTACAGACCTATCGCGCTAACTAGTGGCTTCTCTAAAATTATTGAAAAAATTATTGCTGATAAAATATTTAATTTTCTAAACAAACATAATCTCATTACCCCCTGTCAGCACTGTTTTCGGAGTGGTTTCTCTATTGAGACTGGAGTTGTGGAATGTACGCAGCATATTCTTGATGAAATGGATATAGGACGATACACCGTGTTGATCTTGTTTGACCTATCCAGAGCCTTTGACTCCGTTAATTGTCATTTTGTTAGTACTAAGATCTATAACCTGGGAATTAGCGGGGAACTGAACAAATGGATTGTCTCAGTTTTAAAAGACAGAAAAATCGTTGTTAGACTTGGTGACGTCAGATCGGAGGAATATGATATGGACGTTGGAGTTCCACAGGGCAGTGTCCTGGGTCCATTAATATTTTTATTATTTATAAATGACCTACCTAGTTTCATAAACTATGGCAAAATATTTCTGTATGCTGATGATACAGCAATTGTGGTTTCCCACTCGGATCTGGAACAGCTCAACAATAATATCAATTTAGTTCTACAAAATTTTGAGGACTGGTATTGTGCCAACAAATTAATAATTAGCCATGATAAGACGGTTATTATTAAATTTTTCAACAGACATAGAACACGCTCAGTTTTAGACATAACATTTAATAATCAAATTATTGAGGTCTTCAGAAGTTGTAAATTCTTAGGTACAATTCTTGATGAAAATATGTCATGGGATAACTAGGTTAATTACGTGTGCGGTAAACTTCAGAGGGCATATTATGTTTTGCACACTTTGAAAAACATCTTGAATGCAGAATCCCTTCTCAGCGTTTATTATGCTTATGCCTACTCTATAATTTCCTATAATATTATTGTCTGGGGCCAAGCGAGGGATATACAAAGAGTGTTTTTCTGCAGAAGCGTATCATCGGACTTGTTTTTGATTTGCCCTACCATGAGTCTTGTAGGGACACCTACCGTTCAAAGAGAATATTTACCGTTACCTCTGTCTATGCTTATAAATTATTAACATATATTTTTAATAACAAGCATAGATTTTCAGTAATAAGTGAGAAGTAGAATTACAGGGCTCGTAATAGAAATAACTTAGTTGTGACAGATCATATCACTTGTTTCATCAAAAGTCCCCGCTCATAACTGGCTTTACAATTTTTAATAAATTGCCAACACACATGCGGGACTCGGGTCTGGCAAACTTTAAGAAACTGTTGAGGGATTTTCTAATTGACCACAGTTTCTATAGTGTGGCAGAGCTCCATGCACGATTGCCATAGTCGTATTGTACATTTGTTCTATTGTATTGTATTGTATATTAGTTAGTTGTTTGTGCTTGTGTTATTTGTATTGTTTGATTTATTATATTTATATTACATTTGTGTTGACTTGTTCTATACCATTTTTATGGTCAACTGAATGAACAAATATTATTATTATTATTATTATTATTATTATTATCCTCAAGATTTTTACAGATATCTACATTTTGAAATCCTATAACGAAAAACTCTTTTTGTGAACACGCTTTTCTGCATATTTTTTTGTGTATTTCCGTATGTGTGACCACAATAACAGCTAAACGGTTAAATCTGTCTATACCAAACTTAAATTTAGAAGAATAATCTTAATTTGAATATCTGGTTGGATTTTTATCGAAATCGGTGACGAGACTTTAGTTACCAATATTTCGTTAATTACTAAGGTTAGACAATATTCTACAATAATACAGAAACGAGGTGTGGACACCACACAACTTTCTTTTATGTAAATACTTTTCGAATTTTGTACACAAAGGTTGTTTCAAATTAAGTTTTAAAACGAGCATCTTCTGAATAAAATAAACATGTGAGTAAAGTGTTACTTCCGACACCCTCTTAGTTTCTCAAATAATCTGTTGAAGCCAAATCTTGACTTTGACACTTTCAAACTAGCCCCTATTAGTATCTTTGGTAATCCTGCATAGTCTTGACCTATGTAATATTCTTTTCAACCTTCTTCGGCTAATGATCTGCTGTCAGACTGAACTTTCTCTTACTCAGGCATCCAGATCAGTAATAAAACATAGTCTTGTGTTACTATATACAGGACTTCAGGTCCATGACATTTATGGTCTCTTGATTGTAGATCATTATAAATGTCAATAATTTGTGTTATCTTTTAGGCAATGAGAAAGGTATTATTTCGTAAATATGAGTTGCTGAAATAGTTCCACGCAGTTTAGTCAAGATGAAAAATACTATCAAAACTAAGAACCTGGACACTAGATAAAAGGTTAAAAACACTATTTAATAAATGCTTAGAAGAAAGCAAAATATCGACAGGATTGAACAGTGCAGTGTTCTTTTACATTTACAAAACAGAAGAAACAACAAATACACACCTATTAGCTGACTATGTGTCATGTATAAGATATTGACTAAAATATATAAATAGACCGGTATTTAGGTCCGGGTAATACATTAAATATAAATAAAAGAATACAGTGTCCAATCTTAAATGAAATTTCGACTTTTGCGATAATTTTCCTTCTTTCATTTCCTTCATAACTTTCTTCAGTCGTGTTAAGAAATTCTTGCAAATCCGTTTCCCAGTCAGATATTGATCTTGAATGCATCTCGCTATTGTCATTTCTAGCCACTTTATTATCACTGCTATTTCAAAAGGAAGCATATACTTGTGGTTCTGTAATTGGTTCTGTGTTTGACTGATTGTCGACTTGAGAATCAACTAACACACTAGAAAGATCTTGTACTAACATGATGTTTGCGATAGTATTGCAGCGAACTTATAAGTTATCGAAGTATTGAAAATCTTTGCTTTTATATCAACCACAGCCATAAAAGTTGTTCTTGTTAACCTCCTTATTAGTAAAAATTTGAAAAGGTAGATAAACATTTACGTAACTATTAGAAAGGCGTGTTCGGTTAACCTTTGTAAAATTCTCAAGACTGAAAGGTTTTCCTCCCTCAACAGCCGCGGCGGCGCAAGGCGGGGGGCAGCGGGCAGGGGGGCAATCAACACCAAAACTCTTCAGCCTCCGGAAACATTCATATATATTATTGGTAACATATTCGGAAAGACATAAGAATACAATGTCGAATCTTTTAGCATTTGCTGACTGTAATAGGGTGTTTTACTCTATAGTAGCCCCGCTAATGTAATTTTCTGTAAAAATGTCGAGTAGATTCACACCAATTTATAACATATGTAAAGAGGCTACTAAAACTGTCAGACTGCATAAAAATACAAACCTGATCAAGGTAAAAAGAAAGGTACGACAGGGAGACTAAATGTCTCTAAATTTATTCACGGTGTTAGAAGGTATTGTTATGAAAATTAAATGAAATAACGAAAGCCTAATGCCCAATGGACACAAACTGAAGAAGTTGAAATCTGCTGACGATAACCTTTGAATAACACAAATATAAAAGTCTTTTAAATGTTGCAGAAATTCAAAGTTAAATCAGAAAGAACTGGGATATCAATCAACATGGAAAAACCAACACTAATCATAAAATCGACCAAAAGAAAAAGTTAAGATATGATATTTTATAACAAAAAGATGGAAGTGGTTGATGAGTTTATTTATTTTGGACAAACAATAATTTTGGATAAAAACATGTAAAGGCAGATTAGCAACCTAGAATAAGATTGGCAAGTATTTCATTTGAAACACTGAACTATAACCATAGAAATATGGATTAAAAAAGTACAGGAGAAATGAAAGCTCTAGCTTTTTATTAACTTATGGCACTGAATAAACGGCACTCATGAAACAAACTACATTCGAACTGCGTTTGAAGTAGACTGGAGTACGATTCTATGATATGGTGTCCGCAGTATTTTTACCAAGGAATAATCTTGGAGCAAGTACAAAGGCGTTTCCTGAAATATATTAATTTCAGAATTGATGGCATTTATCCTCCTAGAGGCGTTGACTACGTTGCTCTTCTTAAAAGACATTCCTTCCAGTCTTTAACCGACAGGAGAAAAATCAGCAGTGCTAACTTCTTTTTTAATTTAATTAATAACCAAATAGACTCATCTGTTTTGCTTTCGCAAGTTGATTTTGCAATTCACTCGCATTTGACGCGATCATTTGAGTCTTTCGTTTTGCCTAGACGTAGAACAAACATTTTCCTTAATTCACCACTTACACACATGATGTCAAATATTATGAGCATTTAACCGGATCTGTTCAGGTAGCTGTCTGTTTGGATTTCGAGATTTTTGTTGCATATTGCACTGGACTCTGGCTAATATATGACAGACTTTTGTGTTGTTGTTTTCTTCAGCATATTTGTTATTCTTATTTTATTTTTTGAATTTTTACATTGTATACAGAAGTTGTTTTGGATTATTTTGTAATAATTATCCAGGAAATGGAGTATTCTGTTGGATAATAAAGACATATTATTATTATTACTATTATTACATGAACAATAAGTCATACAATGAATAGAAAAAAACACTACATCAAAACACAAAAAATACACCAGTAGATTCAACAACACACTCAAGTTAAAGATGTCAGTCAAAGTGTATTGAAAAGAAAATGGCAAATTATAAGAACATGTAACCCAAATTAGTACTACATGTTGGCACGATTAACAATAAAGTGGAAGTCATTAGGACGAAAAACTATGTTTTGAGAAGTATTGGATGAAATGATAGGACGATATTCGAGGAAAACGTGGAATGAGATGAATTATAACAGCCCAATATAAAGAAAATTCTAGAAAATATGGCGGAGGCAACTGCATTGGAGCGATGAACGCTGATTGAAGAAGAAAAGGAAAAAGAGGAAGAAAGAAATCTTTTAGGTATTATGTTTAAATATCTTCAATTACTATAGCGTCGCAATACGTGAATTTTATAACATCAAGAATATGACATCATTATAACACATACATTTGTAATGTTAGTGATTAAGATTAAAACAGTTTGCCGATTGGTATACAGAAATTACGAAACCATCAATTTCTAGTAAACTCGTTCAGAAACCCTATCACATAGTTTTATCACGCGTCTTCGCACATATAACAAGTATACAATATACCTATGTATGTACGTACAAACTATCTTATATGGAAGAAACTGAACATGTTCGCTCGTCACATGAATTTAATTCATCTACCGGTTTATAATAATCTGTATCGCATTGACAGGCATTTTAAGTAAGTTAAGATGGTCGCCGATCGCATTTTTGCATCTGTTTAAGTACCGGGACATCTACACTCACGGCCATTCCTGCAGATAATACTCTGTTGCGGCAGGTGGTCCGTCTGCATTGACCATGTCCACATGTAAACACACCACCAGATAGATATGATATCTGATTACTATTTATAAAACATCTTGCCGTATATTCAATGCACCTCGTTTGAAAATATACTGGTAGAATTTCTTTTTTTTTTGTTTTATTTGTGATATTCTTTCAGATATACGCATACACGTGTTACATATTAATAATAACAGTAATGAATAAAAGATAAAAAATAATTAAAACCTTTATTTCTTAATAATTATTTTTTTTGTATTTCCTGGTTTATGTTATCGCATGATTACGTATTCCGTACAAGTTTTTTTTTAATTTTCAGTAGTAGCAACCCTTATATAAGCAATTATACTACATACATACGTACTTAATTAGTTACTAGAAATATAAACATATATAGAGTGGAAATACGCCAGTAAATTTTGATAAAAACCGTAAACAGAAATGTTATTCAGTTTAGTATCTTTCTATACAACGATTAAATTACTTTTTTTAATACATCTAAGTGATAAGGGTAGTAATTCTACATTAAAATTATCTCTAATTACGGTAGTAAAAGTTTGGTTTTTTGCCATCTTTTTCTTGCCTTAACACAGCTGCGTCCCAGCAAGTTAAATAACTCAGGTGCAAATTTACATATCGAAGTTCTTATATTCTCTTAATGGTTTGCTATAATTAAATGGAATAAAATTATAGAACTAATACTACTGTCAATTCTATCCACACACAAACTCCTTTAATTCCAAATCAATAATTTTGTTTATTGCAAGCTATAGATACCTATTTATTTTCAAATATGTGGCTTGAATAATATTACGCATTTACCAATAATAATGTTGTACTCGTATGTACCTAATAATTTACATCACTTGAAAACGGCGATACCGATATGGCTATTTTTTTAAAAAAATGTTCGTAGTAGTTCGTGTTTTAGGGAAAGAAAAATTGGAAAAGTTGCCTGGAAAATTGGAAAATTCGGGAAAAACCTGAAGTGCTTTTTTCTGTAGGAGTTTTGTATGAACTCAAGACCATAATCCACGATTTGAACGATGGATATGCCTAATTCTCTTTTGTTTGTTATGGTCTTGGAAAAGCTTTTACGGAAGAAGTTCGGAACAATTACAAAAGAAAGTCGGAAAAATCATAATTTTTGTATGTACTCTGAATCATAACAAGGGGGCGAACATGACCAGTTTAAACTACGACGAAGTTACAACGGAGCAAAGAAATAATGTAAACAACACCCACTTACTGAATAGCACTAATTCATATGGTGAACATCTGCTTACGCCCGAGAAGTGCCCGAGAATGAGAACAAAAAATGCCCATAAAATAAGGAATTTATGAGTAAAATCCTTTCTACATCGGCGTAGATAGGAGCGTGAGGGGTTTTTAAAATTTCTTATATTTACCTTATATTTCGCAAGAGAAGTAATGTAAATATGTATATACTTACTGTAATTTAGTTTCAATAACATACGCTTACATTTTTAGTTATTATTTATTTAGATCTAGAACGTTGTTTATGTTACTTTTTCTGATATGAAAATGAATTGTCAGTGATTCCGAAATTTATTACAAAGTCTGTAAAATATCGTCACAGAATGCCAAAATATCGCAAGTTCGTCACTTAGCTTTGCTAAAACATACACAGAAATAGTTTTTATGCAAAGAATTTCGAGAGTTTACAAAATTTCGTTACATGTTTAAATGACGATGCTCGAAGTATTTCTGAGTGCAAGGAACTAACACAAATCGCAAATTTAAAAAATCAGTTGTTATTCCTTCAGGAACACTTTGGAAATTTGCCTAAACTAATAACATATTTTGAAAATCGAATATTAAATTAAAAAATCGATTAACCACATTAGATGTAGCTACTAATTATTCCAAGTGACTTCGGATGTGGTCTTCGGCAAAAGTTAGACGCAGTTTTTAATAGAAATCCAGATTTAATAACATTGCGGCAATTGTGTATGCGAAATACGCTGAAATAAAAGAATATTTCCAGTACGCACCTATAACCAGTTGCGATGTAGAAAGGACGTTTTCTATCTACAAGGATGTACTTAATTCAAAGAGAACAAGTCTTACAGAAGAGAAAATGAACAAATAATAAGGTATTTTGTGTTTTATAGATTACCAGCCACTTGTTATCCAATTACATAAATAAAATTAAAACCTCTCTAAAAATACAACATTGCAATAGTGCGCCCATGGGCGACGAGTCATCAACCGCTCGTGTCCGCCCCCTAATCATAACTGAGTATAAGAACGACATATATGGCTGATTGTTTTTTGTTCTGTTTGTTATGCTCCTGGGATGGGAATAACTCAATTGAATGTTTTCAACTGAAAAACAATCTGGAAGCAGAAGAAGAAGATCTAGAGAAAAATCTGGAAAAACGCATTCCAACCTAAATTGGTGGGTCTGTTAGTGTAACTTCCCAGCGACTTGACCGATTGAGCTCAAATTCACGCAATGTATCTATTTATTTTGTCGAGACGATGACTCATAGCTATGCTAGTATCCGATAGGGAGTGCTGTAGTCATTTTATTAACAAATTCTATATTTATGGACCAAAATAACTCATATTCATAATATGTATTGGTTTAGTGTCAGAAAATAAAATCACAGAATCTGGACCTGATAGGTGGCGCTGTGGTCGAGTTATCAATGATTTATATGTACATGTTTGCCTGGTCAACAAAATCGTTTTGGTATATTCTGCCATCCGATAGATGTCTATTTTCCGACTTAAAAAAGTCTATTAAACATGTATTGGAAAGAAAGAAAAGTGCTAAACATTTAATTTATCATGGCAGCAAAAAAAAATGAGGTGTGGCCACCACATGACTTTCTTATACGTATGAGCATTTCAAATTATACACAAGTTGTTCTGAATTGTTTTAAATACTTTTATAAATAAAAATAAACCGAAAAATAAACCTGTAGGTGTGTTACTTCAAGTCTAAATTATAAGAATTTTTTTATATAAAAATGTTTAAAGTCTTATTTTAAATACTTCTATTCTCTTATTAAATCTTTATTGAATGCAAGATATTTGAAAAAAGTGCTACTTGCTTAGAGTAAAAGTGTTACTTCTGGTCCAAATTTTGAAATTTAATTTATAAAAAAAAATATTTCAAATCTAGCTTATGTACTTTTCTCTTCTTAACAAATATATATAGAATGCATAATTTACATATTTGCAAAATCGTTATTGGATACGAGCAAAAGTGTTACTTCCGGTCCGAATTTTGAATTTTCTCTTATACAAAAGTTATTGAAAATTAAGTTTTAAATACTTTTATATTCGGAAGGTACCGGTCTAAAAAGCATAACTTGCGAAATATTGGCAAAGAAGCTGATTTTCGATAAGATTTCCGGTAGGAATTTCGAAAAACTTTTTTAATAAAATCTTTCTCAATTTTAATTTTAAGTACATATGAAGACTTTATAAATTTGTTTAAACTTAGTGGTTCACGAAATATTGGCAAAATTCTATTTTTTTACTGAAGCAAGCAAACTACTACTTCCGATCTGTCGATTTTACTGAAACTCTAATCAGATCTCAAGAGAGAGATTATACTCGTAAATACAAAATTTGGAGTTGATACCTATAGTGCTTTGACCATTATTTTGGTCAAACACACACATACAGAGAGAGAGAGAGAGAGAGAGAGAGAGAGAGAGAGACATTTTTAAAAACCAATTTTTCGGTATCAGGGGACTTCAAAACGTGGACATCTGCAAAAATCTAGAGGTCGAAAATTTTCATCACAATACTTTCTACGTATAAGAAAGTAAAAATAACGCAAAATCCAAAAATCTTGATCTACTATATACTGAGCTTTTCAATTGTGTTGAAAGGGCATTTGAACTGTCAATACTGCCAAATGCAAGAATGTAGCCTTAATCGAAGATGGACTCAATATTCGATACATCGACATCGTCAAACTAGAGAATATACAAGAACCATAACCATAAACCGGGTTAACCACGGTATCCTAAGTTTAAATGTTTTATACACTTTACTGGTATATGCATATAAAATATAAAAATCAAGCTTTGATTTAAAAACTGTATTAGTTATACAAAAATTTATTAAAGGTATACGTTCTAAGCTCCATAAAATAAATTAAAGCTGTGTAATAATGTAATGTATATACTTAGTATATAATTACCTACTAATTTTAATCATCCAATGAGGAACTGCATTATTTTAAAACGAATTATTGATTATAGGTAACAAAGTATAAATTCAAGAGTAGTACCGAATTAGATACATCTGCAAAATCCTGCCAGTGAGGAAATTAATAATCCTTTCCTTATCTCCGTGGTTCGTTAAGATTACACACATCAGATAGTATTACAACCCTATCGGTGGAAACATATGTTCTGTGATGATGTGTAAGTACCCCTAATAATCCGGCCTGTTACGCAGACCCTTAACATGTCATCCTCGGCCACGCACCAGTCTGTAAGCTCACCCCCCGATTAAGGGGATGAATTGTAATGATTGTTAGCATGATCGAGTATGACAGTAACGCATTAACTGGCATTGTTGCTAAATTCAATGAACGACATGATCGTATCTCTTCATTATTTGTATTAAGCTGTTACTTGACTTGGAGGAACATGAAAGAACTGCAACGCAAAAAACGCTAATTTTCTCGAATCGAATCAGGAATTAACTCACAGAGTCAAGTCCGTGATAGCCATTAAAAATTCAAAAATTATATTATTGGTCATTTGTTGGTATTATGTGTTTATACTTCTATGGGGATAATATAGTTACAAATATGAATAATATTGTTTGAATATATAAATAAATGTCAATAATAACTTTGAACTGAGCGTTTTCTATCATGTGTCCGCAACTGATGATGATTAGAGTAACATCAGCGTATATAGGTAATAACTACGACGAAGGAGATACATGTTGAAACTCCATTATATATATATATGTTGTCACTGGATTCCGGGTTTTCTTCCGCGTTTCCACTGCTTGGTCTTTGGAAAGACCGATGCTGGTTTCTTGACGACGTTTCGGCAAAATCACACTTGCCATCTTCAGGTCTGCGATAACTGTCTGCTTCTGCTTCTTGTTATTCGTAAACTGACGTTTTCGGGATTCGGATGGTGGTTATATACTTCGTTAGTGTGTCGGTTGGTTGCCCTTGGACGAGTGTGTGCATGGTTCCGTGTCGTTGGGCTCGTGTTTGGAGTGTGACGGCTGGTTTGCGATGTAGAAGTATTAGTTTGGTGTTCTTTGTTGGTATCTGTTCTTGTTAGTGCTGGTTTCCATGCTGTTGGTAACCTCTGGGTATCATCTCGTGAATTCAGATTGTTCGGATGTTTTTCAATTTCGATGGCTTCCCTGATGATTCTGGTTTTAGTATGTTCGATGTTCGCTAATAGCTTGGTGTTACTGAAGTCTATCGTGTGGGATGTTTCTTTTACATGTTGAGCCAGAGATGAAGTTTTCTCGTCTTTTCTTACGGAATTTTTGTGTTCGTCTCTTCTTGCGTTTACACATCTGTTCGTTTGTCCAATGTAAGTTTTTTCACAGTTGAGGCACGAACTTTCATAAACTCCTTGGTTTTCTAAAGGTATTTTTGTTTTAGGGTTTCGAAGGACTGTACTGATTTTTCTGTCTGCTTTGAATGTTGTTTCAATGTTGTGTCTTCGTAGGATTTTGGATATTCTATCGGTGGTGCCTTTCACATAGGGTAAGTAGGTTTTGGCAGTTGGTGTTTCTTTTTCCTCTTGTGGTGTTGTTGGTTTCGGCTTGGATGCTCTTTTGATAGCAGATTCACTGAAACCATTCTGCTGGAGTGCCTTGTGGAGTTTGTCCATTTCTTGGGTGATGTTATCTTCGTCTGCTAATCGCTGCGATCTTGTCACTAGGGTTTTCACTACTGATTGTAACTGAGCTGGGTGGTGGTGAGACTGAGCGTTCAGATATCTGCCTGTATGGGTGGATTTTCGGTATACCGTGTGACTTAAGTTCCCATTTTCTTTCTTCTTGACCAAAACGTCGAGGAATGGTAATTCGTTGTTCGATTCTATTTCCATCGTAAATTTTATTTTTGGATGGGTTTTGTTTAAATGTTCCAGGAAGATGTCGAGGTGGTCCTTTCCATGTGTCCAGATCACGAAAGTGTCATCGACGTAACGTAGCCAGAGTTTGGGTTTGTGGGTGGCCGTCCTTAGTGCTGTTTTTTCTAAGTTTTTCATAAAAAGGTTTGCTATTACTGGTGATAGTGGAGAACCCATAGGGGCGCCTTCTATTTGTCTATAGCGCTGATCTTCGTAGATAAAGTATGTGTTTGTCAGACAGTGTTTCACCAAGTTCATTATGTGCACTGGGGGTTGGTATATTCGTTCGATGGTCTCTAGAGCTTCGGCAACTGGTATATTGGTAAACAGTGATACTACGTCGAAGCTTACTAATAACCATTCTGGTTCTACTTTTTCTTGTCTCAATAGATCGATGAAGTGGCTTGCGTTCTTGACGTAAGATTCGGCTTCTTCGACATGAGGTTGTAGTTGTTGGGCTAGGTATCTAGCCAATTGTTGAACAGGTGATCCAATGGAGCTGACTATGGGTCTTAGGGGTGCACCTTCCTTGTGGACTTTAGGTAAGCCGTAGAATTTGGGGCATCTTGATGACTTCTCCCTTGGAATGAGTGCTGTCTGGATTTCCTTGTCGATGGGACTCTCCTTGATTTTAGTTTTGGTTGTTTTCTCCAGGTATGTTTTTGGATCCGTGGAGATTGGTTGGTATGCTGGATCCTCCAAGAGGGTTCTTGTTTTGGCGTCGTAGTCGGTTGTGTTCATTACCACAGTAGCATTTCCTTTATCGGCTGGTAGAATAATAATGTTTTCGTTTTCCCTTAGTTGTTTCAATGCCAGGAATTCTTCATGTGATAGGTTTTTCTTTGGTGGTTTGGCTGTCCTTAATATTTGCGATACATCTTGGCGGATAGTCTCGGCCGTATTCTTGTCAATCCCAGCTATAGTTGCTTCTACTCCACAAATTATTTCTTCCCGAAAACGTCAGTTTACGAATAACAAGAAGCAGAAGCAGACAGTTATCGCAGACCTGAAGATGGCAAGTGTGATTTTGCCGAAACGTCGTCAAGAAACCAGCATCGGTCTTTCCAAAGACCAAGCAGTGGAAACGCGGAAGAAAACCCGGAATCCATTGACAACACATACTACTACCCGCGGAAACCTGAAAGAGAATATATATATATATATATATATATATATATATATACTTATATATATATGGGTAGGTAAACGGCTATTTTAACTTTTTTGTCTTTAACTTTTAAGCATTTGTGACACTAGATTATTAAATTTTCAGGTATTCTAGTACTAAAAGGTACTCTTGCTTTAAGTCGGTAGGATACACCGTTTTCTAGAAAAATCGATTTGAAAATTTTTCGTTTTTTCGTCATTAAAATTCAATTTATTATTTTTTGCACTAGTTCGCTCTGAACTGCCAACAGAAATAAAACCTACGTTTTTAATTGTCAAATTGTTGTCAGTTCGCGAAGTTGAAATGACGAAAGATGAAATGACGAAAAAACGAAAAATTTTCAAATCGATTTTTCTAGAAAACGGTGTATCCTACCGACTTAAAGTAAGAGTATCTTTTAGTACTAGAATACCTGAAAATTTAATAATCTAGTGTCACAAATACTTAAAAGTTAAAGACAAAAAAGTTATGCGTTAAAATAACCGTTAACCTACCCAAAACGGACGCCTATGACCGGCACTAGAAATTCGCAATTGATGGAATCGATTCATCTCTGGACGATAAATAAGCATACCAGTTTTTGTTTTTCTAAATAGAAGCGTTCGGGAGATATTAAAAAAAAAAATAATTACAAGGCGCCATCTTCAAAGAGCTATAGCTCCCTTAGGAAGCATTTTCGGACTAGGGTGAATTGAGTTAAATTGTCTTAAAATTATCTGAGGAATCTCCGGTCTTCGTTTGTTAGGAGAGTTTCTGGACACCCTGTATGTATAAATTAAAATTGTTTTTGAACACATCCCGTATATGACGATGGAATACTCCACAAAAATTACTCTCACTTGAAATCGTATCGATTTTACGTAAATATTTACAGTTTACTTTTTATAATATCGTCGAATTAAGAGTAAGTGGGAAAAATATTTACTTCTTCTCATATATATTTGTAAATTTTAATATTACAATAAAATATGAGCAGTACAAGTTTGGCTAATCAATTACATGTGTACAATGCCAGACGCCATAAACAAAAACATGAACACGCCGTAACCAAAACATTCTCCCATAAAGCTGCGGTTATACAATGTGATATTTCCCATTTCCTACAACCGCAACGTAACCGAAAACATCTGATATTGTTATTCCCTTTGACGGCGCTTCAACATTTGCTGCACAGATTCACGTTCATCTCACTCCGTCACAGGAGATCGCAAGCGCCACATAACGAACCAACTTTTATATTCGACGAAACAGCCCACGAAATTCGAGAAAAGCTCATAGGGCGGTCCACACGGTCCATTTAAATTTGAACCCCGGATCCAACTGATTAGAATTCGAAACTTACATTAGAAAAAATAATTAACTATATACACTTCACTACAAAACTATGCAACTAAAATGTTAATATAATAAAAGGGAAGTCAGGAAGTAGGTTCTTTTAGAAACTGTTGGAGCATAGAAAGTTTTTGACAATTTTTAGTTTCTTATACGTAGTATAAGGAAGTATTGTGATGATGAAAATTTTCGACCTCGAGATTTTTGCAGATATCCACGTTCAAGTCCCCTGATACCGAAAAAGTGGTTTTAAAAAAATGTATGTGTGTGTGTCTGTGTGTGTGGCCACGATAGCGCTCAAACTGCTATAGGTATCAATTCCAAATTTTGTATTTATGAGTATAATCTCCGTCTTGAGATCTGATTAGATTTTCAGTAAAATCGCCACACCGGAAGTAGTAGTCTACTTCAGTGAAAAAATTGAATTTTGCCAATATTTCGTCAACTACTAAGTTTAAACAAATTTAGGTACTCAAAATTGAATTTGAGAAGAATTTTATTAAAAAAGTTTTTCGAAATTCCTACCGGAAATCTTATCAAAAATCAGTTTTTTTGCGAATATTTCGCAACTTATGCGTTTTAGACAGGTACGTTACGAGTATAAAAGTATTTAAAACTTAATTTTCAATACTTTTTGTATACAAAAAATTTCAAAATTCGGACCCGAAGTAACAAATTCTTATTATTCTTCTTATTCTTATCGAATAACGATTTTTTGCAAATATATCGTAAATTATACATTATATATATATATATGTCAAGAGGACAAAAGTATTTAGGGCTGAGTTTGCATTGTTTTTTTATATAAATGAAGTTTCAAAATTCGAACCGGAAGTATCACTTTTACTCTTAGCGAGTAGCACTTTTTTTCGAATATGTTGCAAAGTATGCATTCCATAGAAATAAAAAAAATTGAAGTACTTGGAATAGAATTTTGAATAATTTTTGTATAAAAAAAAATCAGTGTGCTTAAAACTACACGGCAGAAGTGAAAACTTCATCAAGGCTCTCCCATGTAACGGTCGCCAACTTGAAGACGTAATAAGCGACCTCAAACACCCCGTATCCAAAATTTCACAAACATTCATCAATTTTCTACAAACTCTTCCGCCATTTGGTTTTCTTTTGTCATTTTAACTTTGGATTCGTGATTGGCGACATCAACCACCCCCATATCTAAAAGTTCACATTCATACGTCAATTTTCAAAAAATTCTTCCACCATTTTTTTTTTTTTGACATTTTGACTTTGGATTCGTGATAGGCGATCTAAGACACCCCCGTATCTAAAATTTCACATTCATACGTCAATTTTCAAAAAACTCGTCCGCCATCTTGTTTTTTTGGACATTTTGAATTTAGATTCGTGATCGGCGACCTAAGACACCCCCGTACCTAAAATTTCACATTCATACGTCAATTTTCAAAAAAAATCTTCCGCCATTTTGTTTTTTTGACATTTTGACTTTGGAATTGTGATCGGCGACCCCCAAAACACCCATATCTAAAATTTCACATCCATACGTCAATTTTCTTTCAAAAAACTCGTCCGCCATTTTTTTTTTAACATTTTGACTTTGTAATCATGATCGGCGACCCCCAAAACCCCCGTATCTAAAATTTCACAGTCATACGTCAATTTTCAAAAAAAATCTTCCGCCATTTTTTTTTTGACATTTTGACTTTGGAATCATGATCGGCGACCCCGAAAACCCGCGTACCTAAAATTTCAAATCCATACGTCAATTTTCAAAAATCTCGTCCGCCATTTTGACATTTTGCCTTTGGATTTGTGATCGGCGACCTAAGACATCCCCCGTATCTAAAATTTCACACTCATACGTCAATTTTCAAAAAAATCTTCCGCCATTTCGTTCTTTTGACATTTTGTCTATGGATTGGTGATCGGCGACCTAAGACACCCCCGTATCTAAAATTTCACTTTCATACGTCAATTTTCAAAAAATCCTTCGGCCATTTTGTTCTATTTCGACATTTGAATTAGTGATGGGCGACCGTAAAAGCTCCCAAGTGCCTAATTTTAATCAGAAGAGAGAAAAGTTGATTTCAGCCGGCTCCGCCCACTGTGCACGTTTGCGTAATCGTTTAAATAAAATTATTTCGTAGTAGGGGCACATAAATGTCGAAAGCAATCCTCCTTTTCCCCTTTAAGGAAATACACACGTTATGGAATTATCGTATTTTAATTCAAATCATTATTAAAATATTAATCAACCCCTGTATAGATAAAAATATCAAGTCATGTCGGAGACCGTTATGTATTGTGTGGAGATGCAAATCGCCGGACCGTAATACATTGATCGCCAGAGCACATGAGTACCTTCGATTGCGTGCGACTGCCGACTCGAAATAAGCATACAAAACGTCCCAAAAAGCCGGTTCCTTAAGACCCCGAGTCTTGATGAGACCTCGCAACCTTCAAAATTTTGTATTTCACGCTTAAAAGTGAATCTATTGTGCAACTCAGTTCGCCTGTCAGTTTGACGTTTCTCGGGATTTTTTGATTGTCACGTGAATCGTCATGACGTAAGCCATTTTGCTGTTAAAACATCGAGTGCACGCTCGTCTTTAAAAGCCTATATCTTTACAACCGCTCCACTTAGGAAGAAAATCTCTCCGTCGACCGGAAATTCAATGTCGCCCGTACACCAATGCCAAAGGGCAGCTTTCAATTTCGCGTATCCAGAGAGGAGCTCTTTGCACAGCTTTGCCGATTTTTGTCGAATTTACGGTTCATTTGGTAACCATAGCGACTCGAGCGTTACATAACCGAGCGTTACATAACCGAGCGTGACGGCTCAATCTCGTTCAGTGCCCACAATCAACGCCCATAGAAGTTTACACTTCAAAAATCTTAAAATGTAAGTAATGTTGTGACTACACCTCATTTTTTCATAGAGCTTTATTGTGATTTATAGACTATGGTATTACCTATATAGCGTATCAATTAAGATATAAGTCTATATGCAAATAATTTTGCCAAGACTTGTATAAAGAAACATTTCCATACCAGCGCTGTTTCTAAACGGCTAAAGGGAACTGAGTGAGACAAACACAGAGGGTAGTTAAATGAGTTACGACGCTTTCGTCCGGATGTCGTACAAGGTCATGTACGGTGGCGCCAGCGTGGCTGCACGCCGAATTAGATGCACCAGTCCGCGTTATATTTTTCGTGCCTCCAATTCGAAGCATGCGTATAATTTTAATTTCTCCTTCAAGGAGAAAAAAAATGATATATGGTCGTTAAGCACGCATGTTTTTCCGACTAACGGCTAAGTACATACGAACACATGTACGGCTAACGCAGGCACGCGAAAATTTATTATTTTCGCGTTTGAATAAATATAATTAACGCTTAATTAAAATCTTATACGGGGCTTTCGTAAATAATTGTAATAGTCTTGTTCTTATTTATGAAGAAGCTCAAACCTCTAAATGAATACCAAGTGAACAAATCAACGTATTCCTTCTTCAATATAAGTATTGAGTTGTAATTAGCTACCACTTGTTCGAGTTAATATTTTCTGAAATGCATATATCTGCATTATATTATTTTATTTTTGTCCCGTTTACTAACAAGAGATATGGATACTTGGGACAATTCATTCGTTATTTTCTCAATTATGTATGAAATGCAAACGCTTTGTAGTGGCCGATAACGATAACACTGGTCAACACAATTCTTGTTTCCTTTATTATTTTTTTTTTTCTGTTATTGGGTATTTCTATGGCCCTTACTATGGAAAAAATACTGGAAGATTGCTAACAGCTTTACTTTTTGAAATATACAGTTTTATTACTTCGTCAAAAAAATACAAAAAATTAATACATATGCTAACAAAATTTCTATTGTACACTATCAAACGATCTTTTATAAGATTTTCTTGAATGAACGACTTTAGGTAGATCTCGCTGCAAACTCCAGCAGTAGTCTGCGATCATATGTGAGCCCCACCTAGGAAGTATGATGCGGTCTCGGCTAACTAAAGGCACGTTTATGACACTTTTTGTACCAACTTTTAGGTATTCTCGCTCTGGCCAAACTTTTTGTGACCAATGGTGTTGTTTATCACGACTGTTCCAAAGACACATGAAAAAGGGAATTTTGTATACCCCTTGTTGACCTAAAAGAAAGTTAAACATTTTCAGATCAACGCAAATCACCCAGTTGTGTTCTTGATACTTAATTTTTTTCAGAACCTTAAAAACATTTATTCTTCTTTTAAAGTCGACGAATGAGCAATAGGTATGGATCCGTACTTGTTATCGTTATGAACAAAACACACTTTAAACTTCTTTTGCTGCTGTCTATGAAAAGACGCTAATCACTAGGTTGGTACTTTTTTAAACCCAATTGTTGCAAAATACCACCAACATCGTTACAAAAGACTAAATCCTTCTCTTGAGCAAAATACGGTAACAGGTTTTTTTCTCGGGTACGATAAAATGTGACGTTGGTTTCAGGAGTACGCAATTTTTTTTCCTTTTAAACGAGATGCTAAAACTTGAGAAGCTTCTTTCGGTAAGTTCAGATTGTTACTAAGTCATTTAGTTCTTTCTGATTAAATCGTTCAGGTTCGGAAGAGCTAAATTTGTAGTCTGGATCAGAGTCTTCACTTGATGTATTTCGTTCGGCTTCACAGAGATTTGGATCATCAGCAGATTTAGATGTGCTGAGTTGCACCTCTCGTGATTTTAATAGAGGTCGTTGAGCAGAAGATAAGTTAGGATATGACCATTTACTTCGACTTCAAGGGGTTAATTCCGTTTATTTTAACAACGCAGAAGTAGCGGTCGTCATGATGGTTTTGAGGTTCTCGCCAAATCATGGGTGTGACGAACATTATTGCATCTCTTTTTCCACTGGACCATAACCGTAGAGATACCACACATTTCTGGCATACAATATGAGGAACCCATGGCTTGTCCTGCTTACAAATTTTTATTTTAAAGTATTGATGATACGCAGTTTTCACAAAATCCGATATAGGTTTTCAATACTTTTCAAATATATAGGTATTCACGACAAATATAGCAAAAACAATCTGGATTAAGCATACAACATCTTCTTGACGAAACCATATCTAAAACAACAACAAAATATATTTTAGTGTCCAATAAAAAACGAAAATCTTGGTAAAAATAGTAAATGAGGGTAGTTAGCTATAACTCAAAAACAAAAGCTGTTAGGGAAAAATTGTTGCCGTATTTAAAAAGTACGCGTCAATTTGAGATAGAAACAAAAAAAATCACAGGAAACAAACAATTTTTCTTTTTTTGTTGACCAGCGTAATTTTAAGCAAGGATTTTGTATAATACTATAATTTTCGATCTACCGTAATTGACCTCAATATGAATCATAGGAAGATCATACAGCATCAATTATTGGAAAAATTTCATCTGAATCATTATACTCAAGCTTATTTCAGATAAATTTTACTTGTTACTGAGGTTTTCTCGCAGTGATGTATATTTATACCAGATGTTGAAGCATGTTAATTGTGATATGTAACGTTTTATAGAAAACTAAAATATGTATAATGCCCACACATCAAGAGTGCTTCCTAGGTTTTGTGCAACAATTTGTGTTGTCTTGGCGAGTAAAGTGTAAGTAAAAATTTAACTTCAAATTTTCTGCAAATTCATAATTTTCTTCTTGAAATTCTATAATTCTATTGCGTCTAAATAATATTTTGTTTTAATAATAAAACTTTACCAAAGGTAGTTTAATCATTGAACATTCAATATAAGCTCTTTGAAAAGATTAATGTTTACTACATGTTATACTAAATTTATAAATTAACTGTCCCTGTTGACTGTAGAACATCCCACATTTGTTTCGTATAGAGTAGTAGGTGTGTAAAGTCTAAAAGCTCTTCCTTTGACAACAGGAAAATAATACCCAATTAAAATCTTGTAGAAGCTATTGAGTATCTATAACCATAAACTCACAAGGTAGATAATGTCCCTAAGAAGTTAATACTTATTGAAAGTATACGTTTTCTAATATTATATATCAATATATATAAAAATTTACTTTTTCTACAACAAAGTTTACATATTTTTACATATTATATGCAGTGTGTATACGTTATATTTACACAATTAGTGCAATAATATACAAACAATATCAGGTGACAACAAAGTAACCCCAATATGCCTTTAGAGGCAACACATATTCAAAATTAGTATAATTACTCGGGCACGTAACCCAAAAGTGAGACACACTCGAACGGCTCCCTGTTCATCTGAAAACGTCACGGCCCTAACGACATTAGGAGTTTGATATATGGCGAACACGTTTCTAATTTATGATTCGCTGATAAATTTACGCCCGCTTCCTAGTCATTTAAGGGTTCGTTACCGCAAAAATTCAATTGTCAATTGACGTGTTTATGGGGTATCGTGTGACATTGGTTGCCTAAGCCGGAACGACTCCATTATTTTATCATAATTGACATTATGATTTCGTTGGCCCTTATTGATTTGATAATTTTATTTTATTGAAAAACATTTGTTGCATAATGGTTCGTCCGAAAAGAATAAAAAAGACAATTACTATTACAACTATTATGAAACATACGAAGATGTTGTATAAGTTGGCCACTAAAAGACCGTATGATATAAAACAAAGCTACTTGTACAAACACATGTTTTTAATTTTTAATATATTAATTAGGAAGTATAATTAACGTGTTATTATCAGTATTATGTATAAAAAATAACATTCATAACATTACCACCATTTTGCTGCTCAAAAGTGCTGATGTTGTTTCTACATTATTCTCCAAACCTTATTTCTTAGGATTCTAACCATCGGAGGTTTCTGAATTGTTTAAGGTTATTTCTATATATCAGTGCTTTGAAGTAGCACTACAAAATAATGCCTAGTGCAGTCAATTAAATTCTACGCGTAGGCCAAAGTAATTAAGCATTTTGCTCATCCTGTTTGAACCACACCTTCTGATTATTTCCTAACTTCAGGCTTAAAAAATTTCAATCATTTTCAAATATGCACAGTCGAGTTGATTCTTTGTTATTGACCTGTCTTATTTCTATAGAAATTCTCATTTCCTCCTAATCTGTTGTATTCGTTTAAACGAAAATGGATCTCACCGCTCATTATGAAGTTGCTAAAAAATTGATTTTAACACATTCCTAGAGATACCAGCAATGTGTTGAAATTAACGGAGTGTTGCAGGAGCTGCTGAGTATCTTGCGTTAGTAAAGCTCGGATCATTTGGATCTAGTATGGAAACCAATTTCTGAATCGTCTAGAGACTTCGGGGTTGAGGCATATAAAGTATCAAGCAGACTCTGTTTTACATCTTAAGTGCACACTGTACGCTTAGGAGCTCTTTCTGGAATATCGCAGGTCGATAAATTTCTTTGAAATAAATCTGACCCAGTATTCCTCTAAAATTGACATAACAAGTACGAATTATACAGCCACTAATTCTGTTCATTTTAAAATAAAGCTGAGTTTTAATGATGGGTAGCCGAATACTGTTTATTTCAAAGATAGCACTTATCGGATTTTATCCAGTTGCTTTAGGTACTGCTCCTTTAAGCTTCTTGGTAATCTTATACAACCATTTTTAGGATTTTTCATGATTATCATGGCTAAGAACCACGCAAGGTGGAAAGTTCCCGTGCATTTTGGACCTCTGTAATAAAGACAGTGATGGTATTTTGAGTGAAATTATTACTGAGAATGAAACTTGGGTTCATCATAAGGAACCTGGGTCAAGCAACATTCCATGCAATGGCATTAAATGGGACACAACCACCCAAGAAGGTTAATGTATCACAGCCGGTCGGAAAACACATGACTACTGTTTTGTGGGACTGCTAATTGATTACATAAATAAGGGATTTTTCATAACTGGAGAATGCTAAGCTTCAATCCTGCATCCGTTAATAGAAGTCAAAGGTGACCTGCTCCTGTATGACAATGCCCTCGTCTGCAAAAGTCGTGTTACGATGGCCGCCTTGCATAAAGTGGGTTTTGATATTTAGAATCACTCACTCTATAGACCAGATCTGGCTCATAGCGACTTTTATATGTGCCCTAAAATGAAAAAAGGGCTGCGTGAAAATAAGTTTGAGTTGCAGAAGTAAAGGACGCAGGTTCGGCCTCTTTTTCAGACAAAAAAGCATTTGTTTATGAAAGCATACGCAAGCTAATTGAAAGATCTAAAAAAATGTATTAGGTTTGCAGGTGAATAAGTGCATTCAAATATTCCAATGGACACTTTTGATTAAAAAATTATTTCCTCCTTTTAGTTGTAGTTTCTCTAATGGAGTACAAGTAAAATAACAACGTAAGTAAACATTTTATATATGTAACTGATACATAATATTGTTATTACCTCTACATGTCTACTAAAAGTTAAATTTCACATATTATTTTATGAAACGCGTTTGCTAACTTATACAAGATTGATTACTGAGAAATATTGCGGATACACACATAAAGATCTGTATACTGGAGACGCGTTAAGTTCCTTTACACGTCATCGATGACGTTTACATGTTGTCATAACTGTATTAGAGAAACCAAAAAAGTTACTTTGTTAAATTATACTTGAGGGCATTTATTTCATTAGCTTAAATAGAAGATTTATAAATTGATCGCAATATACGCATTCATGGCAAATAAACACATAATTTCCGTTTCAATATTAAATTTCTTTATTACATATTTTTAATAGACTAATAGTTCAATTCGGTGTTGACAGATAAATCATATGTGTCAAAAAGACGTGCGTTGTGTATATTCTTCCTATCAAATTTTTCATGTTTATTTTTGTTTTGATATAAATTGTTTAAAAACAGTGCTTCGTAGAAGTATATTTATTACTTATTTGCGTCCATTGAATATAATGCCGAAAGGTTTCTGTAAACAGTCGAGGCCTTTTACAAACTTTTCTATAACCATGTGTTAAATTTAATGTGAATAGCGTAAGTATTGCTTATTTTAAATTATATTATGGATAAGTAATGAAACATTTAAGGTTTTTCGACAATCTAAATCAATATAATAAATAAGTTGAGAAAGACTGACGTCTTAGAGCATTTCAATTACTAAATGTATTACGTTATAGTTATTGCATAATGAATAATTTTTCTCTTTGATTATATCAAATGTCACTAACAGAAATAAAAAAGAGGTGTGGCCACCACCACACGACTTTCTTATACGTATGAAGGTGTTACTTCCGGTCCGAATTTTGAAATTTCATTTATACAAAAAATATTCCATATCTAACTCTAAATACTTTTGTACTCTTGATAAATATATATAGAATGCATAACTTATGACATATTTGCAAAAAATCGCTATTCGATAAGAGTAAAAGTGGTACTTCCGGTCTGAATTTTGAATTTTTTTTTATATAAAAGATATTGAAAATGGTGTTATAAATACTTTTATACTCGTAACGTATTTGTCTTAAAAGCATGACTTGCGAGATATTCGCAAAAAACTGATTTTCGATAAGAGTAAAAGACCTACTTCCGGTTGGAATTTCGAAAAACTTTTTTAAGACAATTTGTTTCAAACTTAATTCTAAGTACATATGAATTCTTTATAAATTTGTTTAAACTTAGTAATTGATGAAATATTTGCAAATTTCGATTTTTTCACTGAAGTAAACTACTACTTCCGGTCTGCCGATTTTGCTGAAAATCTAATCAGTTCTCAAGAGGCAGATTATACACGTAAATACAAAATTTGGAATTGATATCTACAGCGGTTTGGCCGCTATCGTGGTCAAACAGAGAGAGAGAGAGAGAGAGAGAGAGAGAGACAGACACACAGACATTTTTTAAAAACCACTTTTTCGGTATCAGGGGACTTCAAAACGTGGACATCTGCAAAAATCTCGAGGTCGAAAATTTTCATCATCACAATACTTCCTTATACTACGTATAAGAAAGTAAAAAATGAGGTGTGGCCACCACACGACTTTCTTATACGTATGAGCGTTTGAAACTATACAATTTTAAGATTTTTTGTATACAAAACTTATTCAAAATCCTATTCTAAGTACTATCATTCTCATAATAAATCGCTATAGAATGCATACTTTGCAAGATATTATCAAAAAAGTGCTACTCGCTAAGAGTAAAAGTGCTACTTCCGGTCCGAATTTTGAAATTTCATATATACAAAAAATATTGAAAATCCAGTTCTAAATACTTTTGTACTCTTGATAAATATATGTATATAGAATGCATAATTTACGATATATTTGCAAAAAATCGCTATTCGATAAGAGTAAAAGTGGTACTTCCGGTCTGAATTTTGAAATTTTTTTTATACAAAAGATATTGAAAATTATGTTCTAAATACTTTTATACTCGGGACATACTTCTCTAAAAAGCATGACTTGCGAGATATTCGCAAAAAACTGATTTTAGATAAGAGTAAAAGACCTACTTCCGGTTGGAATTTCGAAAAACTTTTTTAAGACAATTTGTCTCAAACTTAATTTTAAGTACATATGAATTCTTTATAAATTTGTTAAACTTAGTAGTTAACGAATAATTGGCGAAATTCGATTTTTTCACTGAAGTAAACTACTACTTCCGGTCTGCCGATTTTACTGAAAATCTAATCAGATCTCAAGAGGGAGATTATATTTGTAAATATAAAATTTGGAATTGATACCTATAGCGGTTTGACCGCTATCGTTGGTCACACACACACACACACACACACACACACAGAGAGAGAGAGAGAGAGAGAGAGAGAGAGAGAGAGAGAGAGAGAGAGAGAGAGAGAGAGGAGAGAGAGAGAGAGAGAGAGAGAGAGAGAGAGAGAGAGAGAGAGACATTTTTTAAAAACCACTTTTCCGGTATCAGGGGACATCAAAACGTGGACATCTGCAAAAATCTCGAGGTCGAAAATTTTCATCATCACAATACTTATACTACGTATAAGAAAGTAAAATAGATCCGGCAACATATACAAGGCGAGTCGTCATGGATCTAGTATGACGTGCAGCTCAATGTAACGCGTTTCCACCATACTTAACTGGTTTTCGGGTTTTACTTACAGCAATGTTGTTTTTAATGTTTAAATGAACACAGATACAGAGTTTAATTTTAAAAAGTGTTATTATTGTTTTAAAATGTGATAGAATTTAAATTTAAATGCACTGGCTATAGTATCCAGACCAAGTCTTATATTCAAATAATAATAACAATTATCATAAAAATAATACATGCCAAAAGTTATTATTAGGCCAGAGATTGTGGTGCGACTTAAATTAGTGTCTCTCTGCATTCGTCATGGAGTGGGCAAACCACAGAAAAACCTACATTCTGAGTAGTAGAAACAGCAACACTTTTTCATATAAATTAACAATGAATTAGAAGCAAAAAGGTGTAAAGTAAGGTGTAAGGATATCATGTTGTGCACTTGCTTGTAAGCGAATTCGGTATACAGTGCGGCTCCAAAGTGTCCTCCCCCCTAACCCGTTAATTTTTGAACGATTTAATAGAGAGGTTAAATATTTTGGTCATTAATAAGATATATTATGCACTACATTATTAAGGTAAAATTTCTACTTAGTTTCAAATATTGACGGCAGGGGGTGATATAGTATTAACATTTTAAATGGAATAGGGAGTCGAGTGACACCTCATTTTGGACGGCTCACATAGTATTGGTATGATGTAAAAATTTCATAAAACTTTACCTACTCGTATAAAAAAAAACGAGCCAAACTTTATTTTATTATGCATATCCTGTTTGCCGTTAATTGCTTAATTCAAAAACTCTTTATGTCCTGACTTTTGAATTCATGTTAAAAATAATTGACGGTTGCAGTTTAATATCATCGTTGTCTCTTTAAGCTCTGAATACTCTTTGCTTTTTTCGCGTTTCTATGATTTATTTTACGTGCTTATGAAATCGAAATTCATTCTCTTCAAGAGTTACGTTTGCAGAAATATTGGCGTTGAGACCGTTGAAAAGTGCGGGAAGAAACACTAAATAGGATGTTTTAGTACCAAGAAGTTCAAGGAACTCATATAGGGTATCTAATGAAGTAATAATAAAAAAAAACAAGTAAAACATTATGTAATTTTTCTTTTAGTCAACAGAATTTTATAAAACTTTGTCGCTATATTCAAGCAAGTAAATCGTTCAAAATGAAGTATTTCTCGACCCCCTATTCCATTTAAAATTTTGATAGTATCTTGCCCCCTGCCATCCATTTTTGAAACTATTGCATAATATTTCCTGGCCCAACTTTGGAACCTCTATTAAACCGTTTAAAAATTAACAGAAGGACACTTTGGAGCCGCACTGTATATTTCTTCTAATGCTGACAAAATATCATATACCACATTTTTATTCACGGATAATTTACCTTGCTGCAACAATTGTTAAAGCTATTCATCTTGGTGTAAAATTAACATACAAAAACAAGTCTATATTTTCTATATTCTATTTTTAAATAAATAAATGCATAATATAACTCTAAAATTGAGAACAAAATCTAACAATATGTATCATCAATTGTTAATATTACATATTAAACAAACTCGTGTACAAGTTCCCACTAATCAATAAACCAATTATAAGTTGCACAGTTATGTGGTGGTATCTCTCCCCCACGATCTATCCTGTAACAAAAAATCAATTTGTTAACACAAATACGCTTGTCCAATAAATTAAATATTAAGGCGTCACTTCAATGGCAAGCCGACATTTATTTATATCTGATACACGAAATACGTGGGCGTCAGTACAATTTACATATAAATATGTGACACTCGGAATATTTAAAAATAATTAAGGTGAATTTATTCGTTTCGTTTAAAAAAGAAAACAGCGGAACGAAAGATAGGACGAGAAAGAGAAGGAAAATATAATCTCGGGCGCATTTCCGTTTGGTCAAACATGGCCATTTGCCTGAATGAATGACTGTAGAACTGAACTAAAATGGTCATTGATTTTTCAAGACACATAATTAATGTCAAACTAATTAATCCTTGATAAATAGCGAAATTCCTTCTATATTCTAATAAATAATACGCCCACATCTGCCTATTATTATTATAGGTGGACATACATTTATATCTGTGTATGTGTGGTGTTATATTTAAAATAAAATAAATCAAAAAATTATGTTTTATAATTCTACTAACGAGCTTATCTTGATATTTTATCTGGACGATAAAACGAAAGATATACAGTTAATTTATTTGAGAATGTAGTTTTTAAAGTCATTTATGTGAAATGATAAAATAATATAAACAAATTCAGTCGTTTCGTCGTGGCGATTTGTTTTTAATGAATGTATTTAATGTTAATTAAAAAGATTTCAGGAAAGTAAAAAAAATATTTCGTAATATGTAAATGAAAGCCTTGAATGAAATGAGATACTTATATTGGAGACATCGCATTGGTCTGGTTAGAGAAACATTGGATTAGGTAATATTGGTATAGCATATGCTATAATAAGTAGGTACTCTGTTCCCATATTTAATTGTCGTTGTTGTAAATAAGTATATGTCACTAAATCAAGACATAATATTTCCAAAGTTCATAGAAAAACATATTTCTATATTTTTATGGCAGTCGACTTAATAATAATAATACAATTAAATAGAAAAATTTGTAGTAATACAAAGCAAAATAAGGTAAAAACAAAATGGAAATAATAACAGAAATATATTTAAACTTAACTGCGTAAATATACATACCAAGTGCTTGCGGGCAAGCTGCCGATGCATTTTACTGTGTGATTAAACGATGCAGAATTGCCTAAGTCTTGTAAAAAAGTATCAAGAAATAATCAAGTGACGCAACATTGAAACTCGACTATCTAGATCATTTTTGGATCAAAAGAAGGCAAAGATATCCTAAACTGCCAAACAAATCTCATAAATGTTTGGTTCCTTTTTCATCATCATATTGATGAGAGTTAAGTATGTCATCGATGACTGCTGCAACAAATGTGAGAAATCTCCTTCAACAAAAAAATAACATCATTGTTTGTTTATTAGGTAAATGCAGAACCCATATTCGAAAAGCTAGTGCCTGAGAAACAGGCACATACGTCCAATTAATATTTTTTCATTAGTAAATAGATAAGTTAGTATGTTAAGAAGTTATAATTTATTTACGATGCAATATATTAACAAATACCATCATACGTGTTCGAACACGTATGATGGTATTTGTTAATATATTAGAAACCTGCTTCATCTGTATAAGTAAATATATTGAAACAAATTATTTTATGAAATACAAAATAATATGCCAATCTAGCTTTTCAAACAAGCAAATAATATACCACATTTGCTATATGTTAATATTATCAATACCTTTTGAGAGATAAAGCTGAATCATCAGTTGCCCCCATATAAAAGGGAAGAAAAGAAACCAATGTGAGCAATGTTTTACACACAAAATTACATGCTGAACCTATGTTGTTATTTGATAAGTTGATAGCTACGATTAAATCATGTTGCACATACCAATCAATGCATTATTTCTGAAGAGGTCTCGTATCGCGTCATTCGATTAGATCAGGGGTCTCCAAACTTTCCAGCCTTAGGGCCATACTGATTACTCCAGTAAGTTCCGAGGGCCAAAACCATATTATCATTGTTGCCGGTGGTAAAAAGTGAAATAGTCCACTGATGAAAAAAGGTCCGAAAAAGTACGCAACGTTTAAAAAAGGCTGCAAAACGGCAACACTGCATATTATTAATTTTCCTGTCATTATCTGTAATTTCTAGATTAGTCGTAGAGTACGAGCCATGAGGAGTTTAATGAGGAGTAACGTGACACGACATCTGGTGGACACAAGCGGAAATAGGTAGTACCTTCTATCGCTAACAGATGGCGCTAATAGCACGTACAGAATAATCTCGTTGGTTCGAGAAAGTTCTGGTGTCTTCCACTCACTTCTAGATGGCAGTAATTGGAATATATAAGAAGGCTAGTGGCGCAACCACAAGTCAGTTCCACAGATCACTATACTAGAAGATAGTATAACTTAATAGTAAAAAGTTTAGACAATGTTTAGCGCCGCCTGCCAACTGCAGGCAGTACTAAAATGGATCAAACCGATGAACCGGGAAATTTAAATATTATATATTTCTATTCCATTTTGTATTTACCTTAATAGTTTTTATTCTTCACTTTAAATGTTCGGAAGTAAAATAGTGGATGTATTTTAAAGTAAAATATACTACACATATTGCTATAATAACTTAGTAATAAATTAGAAACATATGTTTTTAGTAACGCTTTATTTTTATATGCAAATTTTATTTCTATTTCAAAATATTAAGGAGAAAGCATTCTAAATTATTCTTACATTTGAACTTATTTATTCCTTAAATGGAAATCGTCGATCTTCTCTTATAACATTGAATAAATTAGGATCTCCTGTAGCGTCCTACCACTCATGAAAACGAATTGATTTTGGATGTGGAAAACTTTTACATTTTGGTCACAATTTGACACATAACATTTTCTTGTCGGCATAATTACTAGGAAGTCTAGAAAAAAGTGCTAATAAATAAATAAATTACTCGAATTATGCAGAATAAATACTTACGTACTGCAATTTTAAGAAATAAGTTAATACATATTTGTAATTTTAAAAACGTCAACAAAAATATTTAAAAAGCTATATAGTTACCATAGTTACTAAACAAATACAGGCAATTCTGTGCAGCTAAGCCCTGAAGTATCATGACTGATCCTAAAATTACATCAACAGAATTTAACATGCGCCCCCTACCAACTGCAGGCAGAAGTAAAAGGATGTCTACGCAATCTTAATTTAACATTTCCCCCCCTGGTCAGTTCCTATGACACTGTTGTGAAATAAAATAGTGCGTACCTCCTTAAAACGTGTTTGTGCGTGTTTAAGTTTAAGACATCTTTGTAACAGTATTTTGATTTGAATTGTTGCTTTTGTGTGTGATTTAGTAGTATGGAAAAGAAGCGAAAAATTGATAGTGAATGCAGAAAATTCAAAGATCAGTGGAACATTCAGTATTTCGTAATTGAGTCCAGTAAGAAGGCGCTATGTTTGATTTGCAATGAAAGCATAGCCGTTCTCAAAGAATATAACATTAAACGTCATTATGAAACAAAACATTTTCAAAATTACTCAAAATATACAGGAAGTTTGCGGACAGAAAAATTCGAAGCTATGAAGCGCGGATTGAAATCGCAGCAATCTTCATTTACAAAACTCAAAACTGAACAAGAGGCTGCAACGCGTGCCAGCTTTCGTGTGGCTCTTGAAATTGCAAAACGTGGAAAACCATTCACCGATGGAGAAATGATCAAAGAATGCATAATTGCAGTAGCCGAAGAAATGTGCCCTGAAAAGGTAAATTTATTAAAAAGTGTCAGTATGTCAGCAAACACTGTGGCTCGAAGGGTAGAAAACATCGCTGAAAATATATCCTCTCAACTGTTCGACAAAAATGGACATGTTGAGTGGTTTTCTTTGGCCTTGGATGAGTCAACGGATGTGTCAGATACTGCTCAGGTGTTGATTTATATTCGAGGAGTAGATAAAAGCTATGAAGTGCATGTAGAACTTCTTGATATGAATAGTATTCATGGCACAACTACTGGTACAGATATTTTTAAAGGAGTTGAAATGGCCATTAATCAAAAGAACCTTCGATGGAAAAACTTGAAATGTATTACAACTGATGGAGGCAAAAACATGAGTGGGAAAGATAAAGGAGTGGTCGCTCTTGTGTCAAAGGCTGTAGAAAATGACGGTGGTTTAAAACCATTAGTCTTACATTGTATCATTCATCAACAGTCTTTGTGCGGAAAATGTTTGGATATGTCTGAAGTTCTGAAACCAGTCATATCAACTGTTAATTTTATCAGATCTTTTGGGCTGAATCATCGACAATTCCGACAATTTATTGAAGAGATTGGAGAAAATGACTTACCTTATCATACTGCCGTACGTTGGCTTAGTTTTGGGAAAGTCCTTCAGCGCTTTTTTGAACTTCGAGCAGTGATCGAAATTTTTTTGAATGAAAAGCATCGCCCTCTTACTGAATTACAAAACAACGCATGGCTGTGGAAGTTAGCATTCTATGTTGATTTGACAAAACATGTGAACGAACTGAATTTGAGATTGCAAGGAGAAAACCAGCATCTTCCTGATTTATACACTAATATCAAATCATTCCGGAAGAAATTGATACTGTTTCAATCACAACTACGAAGTAAATGTTTTTCGCATTTTAAAACATGTGAAATATTCAGCCACACTACTGAGACTGAGTTTCCTTTCGATTTTGTAATCGAAACTTTGAGTGCTTAAAAAAAAATTTTGATACTCGTTTCTCGGACTTTGATGCCATTGCGAATCAAATTAAGATTTTTCAGAATCCTTTTGATACTGACATTGAAACCCTAGCCCCGGAACTTCAAATGGAAATAATTGATCTACAGTGCAGTGATATAATTAAGAACAAATATCAAAGCTCAACTTTTGATAATTTGCATAAATTTGCTCGTGGGCTGTTTTCTGTTTTTGGTACTACTTATTTGTGTGAGAAGACCTTCTCCAAAATGAAGTACACAAAAAATGTTTACAGATCTAAATTAACTGATGAGCATCTTAAATCTCTTTTAATAATTGGTACAAGTAAAATTAGTCCACAACTACAAACTATTGTCAGTGGAAAATCTCAATTACACAAATCTCATTAGTATTTCATATGTCATTATGCTTGTTATAAGTTATGTTTTTATTTAAAATGTATAAAATGTTAGTTGGATTCATTTCAATAATTTGTTAGTTATTATATACTGAAGTAAAATTTTCTGCATATTATACATGTCTTTACTCATTACAATTCTGTGTTTCTTTATCCAACTTATCACAAAAACAATAACAATAAGCCTACAACAATGTTATGAGTAGTTAGCCCATGACCATATCAATGTAGATGTCATATTAATAATTATTCAACATAAAATTTGAATACTTCAGTAAACTAAATTTAATTTGCTATAAAAAATATGTTCTCTAAAAGGAGTTTTCAAGTATGCTAGCTCTCCGCGGGCCGGACAAAATCTGTCCGCGGGCCGGATGTGGCCCTCGGGCCGTAGTTTGGAGACCCCTGGATTAGATGATGGTAACAATCTTGCGTTAGGCACCGGCATTTTCCCAGAGTTTGGAGATGGTTTCCGAAAACATGTAATTGGTACTTCTGGTGAGACCAAAATTCGAAACCGGTACCTTTACTTTTGTAAACAAGCTGGATAGATATACATTTAGTATATATAATAATTTATCTAGCTTTAATACAAAGTAGCTTATAAGACCATCAATATAAGTTTTACTTTCTTATACGTCTCTCTCTCTCTCTTTCTCTGTGCCTGTGTGTGTGACAACGATGGCGGCTAAACGGCTAAACTTATCAATACATATTCACCAATGTAATCTTGAGAACTGATTAGGTTTTCAGCGAAATTGGTAGACCGGAAATAGTAGTTAACTTCAGTAAAAAAATAAAATTTCATTATTTTGAGAACTACTAAGTTTAAACGAATTTCTAAATAATACAAAAGTACTCAAAAGTAAATTTAAAACATTATTTTATAAAAAAAAAAGTTCTTAAAAATTCTTACCGGAAGTAGGTCTTTTACAATTATCGTAAAACAGCTTTTTAGCGAATTTCTCGCAAATTATGTATTTTTCAAAGATTTATCAAAAGTATAATAGTATATTACATACCAAGGTTGAGAAGATGACTATTATTGCCCGAGTGGAGAGATTAAATTCCGAGGCGCGCAGCGCCGAGGAATTTAAGCCACAAGGGCAATAATAGTCTTCTCAACCGTAGTATGCACATTGCTAGATTTGCTCGCTTATTGATAAATCCTGCTAAGTCTGCTACATTGATCTTCGGTAGTAAAAATCAAATTGATAAATTAAAGACGGATGTTAGGCTGCATATATTCAATGACATTATACCAGTCAAAGACGAAGCTGAAAGTTTGGGATTGTTTTTGGTCATCTCATTTAGATATAATACACAAATAAAACACTATACACAGAAAACTAATGCTAACAAAAAGCTCATTTATCCTCACAGACACTACTTGTCTACGTATATGAAGTCTCTGTTATGTGAGGCACTTGTGGTTTCACAAGTTTCCTACTGTGCTCCAGTGTATGGTCCATACTTAACACAAGACTTGAGTAACCGTATACAGCGGGTCCAGAAACCTTGTCTAAGGTTAATATTTGGTATATGCAAATTTGACAGAGTCTTGCACAAACTATCGAAATTCAAATGGCTCAATATGCATAACGGCAGACTCTTGCAATCTTTCAAGTTATATTATGCAATAGTTAATACCTAGCACCCTGCATATGTTTACGAACTACTTTCATTTCGCAAGGATGTGCACCACTTAAACTTGAGCGGCCGTTACGCCGCCCGCGCGTAGGATAACATTGTGTGAGCGTGGCTTTTCGTGTCAGGTTGGCAGGGTGTACAATTCAATACCGGTGGACATCAAGGATAGCTCAGTTAGTACATTTGCCGCTTGATATCGTACATACCTATTTGATGTACAGGATAAGTAATCTCCCGATAATTTATTTTTCATTTATCTTTCTTTTTTTATTATTATTTGTCATTTATTTTCATGTCACATTTATTTTTCTTCTTCTTCCTTCTCTTTCTATTCTGGATGGATATTGATCAGATTTTACAAATGTATAGGTTTTGGATACGATATGTATGTTTTAATTTTATTTTGGTTTTCTTTTTGCGCATCACATTAGGTTAAGTTAGTTTAAGTTAGAATTGGGCGAAAACATTATTCTTTTTTTTATTGGTAGATATTCTTTGTGTTTCAGGGTTATAGTGGAAGATCACGAGTTAATATCTAACCTTGAACTATCACCTTGTGATTTAGTTCTACAGTTATATCTTATGTTTGTGATATTATGCATTGTAACGAGAACTGAAATAAAGCATATTATTATTATTATACTGTATATCTCGTATAGATATATGTCAACTATTTAAATTGTTGATTATTTTTCCAGTGATACTGAACAATGACACACTAAATAATATTACAAAAATTAACAATATTAACAAGAAAATCAACATATTGAGACATAACTTTACACCAGTTATATGCAGCATTATTGACCAGAGTTATCATTAAAAACAAGAGCGCAGAAATTTCAAATATTAATGAATCCTGTTAAAGTGATACAATTCCGCAGTAATAATAATTAATTTTCTTTTCCGGCATTTAGTTATTATATCAGCAATTCCACGCATTAAATAAAATATGTTTTATTATAATGGTGTTAGAACCGTAACTCTTTGAGCTTCGGGCATCATTATAAATTGAACAAAGCACATTTCTTTTTCTTTAACAGATCATAGAAGATAATTTCTCATCGTAAATCTAGATCTCCGCGGCTAGTTCAATAAACCACGTGTTGTCATGTAATTATCATTCTCAGCCGATAAAACGGTGGGAGAGGACCTTTGTGAGCAATATGCCGGGTGCTCCCCAAACATGCCCCCCCATTGACCGACTTGTGAGGGCAGAGCCATTCGAGAAAATGAGTTTGTGTTATTTATTGGTTTAATTTTAATACGTTATTTTTATGTGTAAATACTGAATGACCACGTGTAGGATTGTTTCGCCGCGAAGAGCTTTCGAATGGACCTCCTACAAACGCAATCGTAGCTCTTCTTAGTCGTTTTTTTTTCCTCTTCTGGGACGGCTGGTTCAAAAAAAGAAGACGAAGTTTATTTAACGAATGTGTTTAAAGTTACCTTCAGTATCATAAATTATGAAAAGATAAATAAGTTTGTTGATCTGTTTGTGTTTATTATTTGGTACACGCAAGTGTGCGCATTCATTCTTTCGCATTAAAAATATACAGTGTTAGGTAGTAATTAATAACCTTATATTGACATGGAATTAATATTATTTGAATGCCCTGCGTATATATATATATATATATATATATAAATAACATAATTATCAAATTCAAATTCAAATTCAATTTATTAATTATTGTAAATAAAATATTTACAACAAAAAACGTCAAAAATATATTACATATTGCAGTGATCTTGAGTTGGGTTGTAAATTATAAATAAGTATAATCAAGATCACTTCAAGATTTATTTTAATTAATTTTTATTTTATTTATTTTTATCATGATGTGTATATAAATATCCATTATGTCAATAATTTGCCAAAATTTAATTTTTTATTTAAGTAAAATAATAAAAGAATGTTAGTATAATTTTTATAAAAGTCATAATACTAAAATAAGCATAAAAGGTTACGTGAAGAATAACGAGAAAGTGTTTTCCCGCACGAAGAATACTGTTACCGGGAGAGATCGATAGTGTGGCTCGGCGAAAATAATATTTTTCGGTAGATGCATCGGATGAGTCATGAACGTGTAAACAAGTTGATATTTACATGTTTGTTTACCATTTTCAAAGATTGTTAATACGCTGCTTTCCTGGGTGGTGCAGCACTGCAGCTATGTATTTCTGGAGGTGGAACGGTATCTGCCCAGGATGAACCGGACGTTTTTGTGAAGAAAAATATCTATATAAGACTGGGACCATCAGAAAACGGCAGAGTTGCTTGGTGTAAACCGCACTCAAAAGAGGAAAAAAGGAGAAGGTGGAAACCTCTTCTTCCTCTTAAATGTTCTTTTAAAAGATTATTCTTGAATCTGAACTTAGAATATTTTTAAGATTTTTCAATACTTATAAAATTTTCAACAAGATTTAAAACTTGTAATATTTTCGTAATAGTCATGCTGCACAATTTACATTGAGATTTGTAATTATTTTAGAAATAATTATTTATGTACGGGACAATATTATTTTAATTCGAACTTTGAATTTATTTAATTTTATTTATTTTTCTGGAATGTTTTGTTTTGTATGTAGGGTTACTACGCCATGCATTATGATAAAACATTTTAGTGATTGTAATGATTAGGTTGAATAGCGTAATAATTTTATTTTAGTGTAAAAATTTTCTTTACTACTTTATTTATCAGATTAAAGGATTTGTGATTAATAATTTTGTTTTATGTATATACAGAATAATTGAACAGTGATCTGTATTCGAAAACATGGACGAATATGAAATAATGTATGAAGAATTAAGGTGATTTGATAATGTTTGTTATAAATGTGGGTATAGTGTTGTACCAATTTTCTTTTAAGTGGTGTTTTGTATTGGAATCTCAAAGAAGGTAAAGTTTTATTTTAATGTATATATTTTTCTTGTATGTATATCAAGTATATTTTGTAGTACTTGTGTGTTCGATGTTAACGTGTTGGGTAATACATCAGGGATGTGTGAAATGAATTAAGTTGTTATTTAATTCATAGCATGGAGTCCTGGTGAATCCTTAAGACACGAATTAGTCTTGGTGGTACTGTGTTGGGAGCGAGAAAAGGCGCCAGGCAGAACTAATCAGGGCTGAGTTAATTAATTGAATACACAAATACTTTTATTTTATTTCATTTTTATTTATTTAATTTTAAATATTTATATATATACCTTAAGGGGTGAGCACATTGTGGTGTATGTTCGGGTTGTGTCCGACGAGTTAAAAAGACATACTCGTAGGGTGGAACTTTGGGGTACCTACCGGTGTGAATTTGCTTTCTGATGGTACTGTGTTGGGAGCGAGAAAAGGCGCCAGGCAGGACTAATTAGGGCAAAGCCATTCCCTTAATGTTTATATTTTGTTCGTAAATGATAAATCGTGTAAATTTTTGGTTATTCTTATTCCAGTACAATTCATCATGTGTAATAAAATTTTATTTTTATTAAAGATGTTGATTGTTTACATGTATCTATGGCAAATATAAATCATGATAATCACGTTCACATTTTAAAACATAAGATTTTTCTCGACGTTATGCTTTTACTTATTTTAATTTCTTTATTATATTGACTTGTTGATTATGATATGTGCAGTTTTAAATGATGTTTGAAATATTAATTTTTTGTTTGTAAATATATATATATATATATATATATATATATATATATATATATATATATCTGTGTAATTTGAAATTTCTAATTCATTAATATTTATTTTAATAAATTAGATGATAAGATTTATTTTGCATTTTATTTTCTTTACCTGACCTGGAGATAATTAAAGAGCATTCAAAATCAATTGGAGAATTTATTTATATTTTCTGCCCCTGAGAGAATTTTTTTTTAACCATTTTAAACTGAGCTAGTTAAATGTAAAATTGCTTAACCTACTACTTAGCAGAAAATTTGTTGTATCCTAGTCTAGCATAAGGCCTAGCACTAGGATGCGTGCTTGATTCTTAACTACTCATTGATTGAATAATTTAAATTTATTTTATATAAACCTCAATTTGTAAGAGTCACAGCAATATGTATAAATACCATAAATAAATTATAATACCTATAATACTTGCTACATTATACATAAATTACAAACATAATCAAAAATGTCAGATAAACACAACAATACAAAGACAGACACATGAGAAAGTGAAAGTATATATGTACTTAAACATAGCAGCCTTTTTGTATAAAAATTTAATCTTAGCAAACTTTAAACTATCTAAAAAGAATTCTTTTTAATAGTATAGTAATATTTTTTATATTAATAGTCTTTTTCACATAAATACAAATTGATTTGTAAGTAGAATTTCAAGCCAGTAAATATAATACTAAGACTCTTTATTCAATAATATTAATTATACAAAATTTGCCAAGAAATTATATGTCTTCCGTCTTCAAAGATTGATATTATATGATTACCAGAGACAGGAGAGGAAATATATATAAACTCTTAATGCAAAAAAGGCTTTCGTGGTTACAAAGGAGTTAAACAACACATAAAATATCAATCATAGATGGCTTAGAGAAATTGAAAAAATGTAAATCAACTAAACAACCACTAAATAATTCATTATCAGTAACAGAACGTACTAATATCATACAGAGTATATAAGGGCGAATGGTACATGTCAGTGACATTACCTTTCAAGCCTAGAGGCTTGTTAACTCTAGTAATTTGATTGTAAACTGACAAGCTCTTTTTGTGTATACGGGTCGAGTTAGACTGTAAAACAAGTAATTGCTATTGAATGGACAATAGATACATATACAATTAATGCAGCTTAGATTTGTTTTTTTACATTCCGTGAGTTATGTTATTTACCGCGCCTTGCACAAGTGGACCTACTTGCTATTTTTAAGCAAGTGATTAAATTCTCTGCAATTAAAACAACACAGAACATCAATGACGTCAAATACCAAGTGAGAGTCATAGCCATTAAGGGTACTATATAGTGGATCGGAAATGTAATATTGGTTGCATAGCACATAATTTAATAAGCCAAGGATGTCCGAGTACTTATTACACATAGGGAATATATAATAAATATTTGAAATAATAACTAAAAATCTAAGCGAATAAAAATTCATTTATGACCAAATATTTACACATTTGTAACCGCGGGAAAGATATTTACCAGAATAACAATTCATTGTACTGTGGGTTGCCTAATTTTAATTTATTTTATATTCATTTAAAACAAGAAGAATAGTTGATCGAAAAATAAGTGCAGAGCAGGGTAGCTTTTTATTCAATTTATAACGTGAACTCAAGCAAACAAATCTCCTCCGAAGGATTTTTGAGAAAGCTTGTTTTTAATATTTTGACATATTAATTAATTTTCTTTAATCTGATAATTTTTATCTAAATTTGATTCTTCAGGGGGGGTAGATTACTAAATTCTTCATAAGTTGACGTTGAAAGGTTTTCCCCAAATTTAAAACCAACAAAAATATCTTGCATCTAAAATCTGCTATTTTTCCATTGTTGACATATCCACTATACAGGAGCCTTAACCAAATAATCGGATAATTTTTCCCTCGCCAACCTTCTAAATTTGAAATTAGCAAATTATTAATACTTTTAACATATATCAGTATGCAGTTCATGAACAAACAATTGAATGACGTATTTCTGAGAAAGTTGAAAATTTATATATGTTTTTTAAATAGAACACGCTATATATTTTTACGTATTTTGAAATAGCATAAAACTTTGAACAAAAAATACCAAATACATAACTATTGTTACCGGTGTAATAATTCACACTCCGATTCACAATTAAAGAGAGGAGATGGCTTTAATAATTTACTCTTTATTGAAATAAAATGAATCTTTTAAACACCGTAGATAATGTGTGTCAATTTTGTCAAAATTGACACAACTCGACTAACCGTCTCTGTTTTTTTTATGTCATGTCAAAAATGACAGAACTAGGAAAAAAAAACATGACAGTAATTTTAACATGAACTTCAAACACCTGAAAACGCGTCGTAGTGATATGTATTGGTAACAAATGGCCACCTCTCGGATAGACGCCGTTTGCAGGGTGTTTGAAAAAAAAATTGTAATCAAAATTAACTTAACAATTTACTATGGGAAAATTGTCTGTCTTATAAGACTATAGAGGTTTAGGACGCACTCGCGAAGAAAAAAAAATGGTTTTCGCACTCGCGGTTTGTTCATTTGTTACGCATTAACAATGGGCGCTTCCAGGTGCTCCGGATGGACATCAGGCTCTGGGTGGTATTGTTGTTCCTGAGGAGCAGTAGGCTGGTCTCATGGGCCGTACCTGGTCAAGGTGGTATTTTGTTCGCTGAGCGCCTGGACGTTGGACACATATTGCTGTTGGGCCAGCGTTCTCCACCACAGGGTACGGTCCCATCCACTTCTCGGCGAAGTGTTTGCCCGTCGGATGGTGTGCCTCTCCATCACAAACTCACCGGGTCGGAATATTACGGGCAACTGCGCGTCGAGTTGTGCGTACCGGTGCTCGCGATATCGTAACTCATTGGCGTGTACCTGTTGTATCCTCTGGTCGGCAGGTACTGGGCGCCCTTGTGACGGATCTCGCCATTCTCCGGGTCTGTGAATATCGAACCCGAATAGAGCTTTGGCCGGAGAATAACCCGTGGCAGCGTTTTTTCGGCATCGCAGGTTGAAGAGAACTTGATCCAACTTCTCATCCCATTGCTTGGGGTTTGCATCAACTAGTAAGATTCGGAGACCCTTCTTAAGTTCCTGATTCCTTCTCTCGACCGGGTTGGCTCTAGGATGATAGATGGGTGTGGTCCAATGCATGCACTGCCACTTTCGAAGAGCCAAGTCCCATGCTACCGAGATGAACTGTCGACCATTGTCAGTCAATATGGCCTTTGGAAAACCAAACCTTTGAAACACTCGGGTTAAGTAATCTATGATTGTAGTACTGGTAGCGCTTCTCACCGCGCAAGCTTCCGTCCAACGAGAGTATAAATCGGTAACTACTATACCAAATCTGTTCTTCTTCCTAGACTGGATTAGCGGACCGATGATATCGACAGAAACTACCTCAAACGGCTGTTTCGGTGAATGTGGTCGTAGTGGAGCTTGAAACTGTGGCGGTCCTCTTTTAAACGCATTACAGATCCGACAGGCCCTGACATGCTTCGCTACGTCGGTTTGAGCGGTGCTCCAGAAAAAACGTTCTCTAATCGCTCGGTAAGTCTCTTCCGCTCCAGGATGACCTGCGGTAAAATGATCATGATACTGGTTTAACACTCGCTCGCGGATCGTAGGCGGTATCCATATCAACCATTTATCATCCAGACGATATCTTACAAAACCATCCTTCAATGCCACATTCGGATGTTCAGATATTGCAGAATTTCGGGCCAAATTGCCCACCATCTCTAAGACCTGTGGGTCCTCCTGTTGCGCGTCTAAGATAGCATCAATTAAAGGCTCATCGACCTCAATAACAAACAAGTCATTTGTGATTTCAGTTTCGGAGTTGCTGGAGGCTTCGTTGGGAAGTAACCGCTCGATGTCAACCAACTCAGCGGGCACTCTGTCATTCCCAGGACTTCGAGAAAGCGCGTCTGGCAATTCATTTTCTCTACCAGGAATGTGTTCGATGCTGTAGGAAAATTCTTGTAACAATAATGACCATCGCATTAACTTGGACTTGGTCTCCTTAAATTGCTGAAGCCAAGTCAGTGCTTTGTTATCAGTCCTTAATATGAATGGCCTATCCTCCAAGTAGGGACGATAACGTTTAATAGCCCAGATAACCGCCAAGCATTCCTGTTCATTACAGTGGTATCTTTGTTCAGCTTTATTGAATCTTAGACTGGCATAACTTACTACATTTCTAAGGCCCTTGTTTTCCTGGTAGAGGACAGCGGACGCACCTATTGCGCTGGCATCAGTCTGCAGAAAAAATTGCTCCTTAAAGTTTGGTCGATGCAAATATAAAGGCTTGGTAGCCGCCTCCTTTATTGCTTGAAACGCACTCATCGCCTCTGTAGTCCATTTGTAAGACTGGTTCGTGGCTAGAAGATCCGTGAGGGGAGCCATTATCCTGAAACAATCCTGGATGTAATCCCGTAACCAGTTTATCAAACCAAGAAACCTTCGTAGACTCTTCCGAGTGCGAGGGGGTTCGGTAGCCTGGATTGCTTCAATACGTCCGGTCTGGGGATGGTTCCCATCCATGGTCACCACGTGTCCTAGATAGTCCAATGTTTGACTTGCGAAATGACACTTACTCTGGTTCAACCTCAGACCATGTTGAGCCAGTCTCTCAAAAACTAACCGTAGGTGCCGTTGATGCTGCTCCATGTTCTCTGAATACACGATTATGTCATCGAGATACGCTATGGCAAACTCACGAAGATACCCAACTAGAACATCCTGCACCATCAGCTTCTGAAAGGTCGTCGGAGCTCCCTTAAGACCAAACGGCATGACATTAAATTCATAAGATGCTCCATCCGGAGTAGTAAATGCTGTATACTGCTTGGACGCTTCCTCCAACTCAATTTGCCAATACCCATTCCGCAAATCAAGCGTGGAAAAAACCTTGGATGTTCCTAGGTCCTTGAGCGACTCTTGTACAGGAGGTAAAGAACTGACCTCGTCCTTCGTTCGACTATTCAGTCTTCGATAGTCAACGCAAAATCTCGGGTCGCCGTTCTTTTTATTTACAATTACAATTGGTGAATTGTAGTTACTATGACTAGGGCGAATAACATTCGCCGCGAGCATTTTCTCTATCTGTTCACCAATCACACGCTTCTTGTCCGGCGAATATCGGTAGGTAGACACCCTTACTGGTGTGTCATCGGAAAGTCGGATAACATGTTTTGTGGTGGCGGTTGTAGTAATGACCTCCCCTTCCTCGAACAATTCCCCAAAGTCATTTAGGGTTTTCTGGAAAATCTCCCTGTCCACTATTGTCCAAGGTGTATTGCCCATGTCGACCTGGATATTTCTGGTGGGGTGTTTCCTAGTACTCTTGGTGTTGAAATGTAATGTCTCTCTTCTTTCTTTGCCCACATGCATGCACCTACGTGCCATGTCGATTACCACCTTATTTTCTGTGAGCCATGGACATCCCAAGATAATGGCGGCACGCATGTTTGATATCAACGTTGCGTTGCATGTGAATGTATAACCACGAGCTGTGGCCTTCAATGTGCCTTCATGATGAGCTTGGAAGGCAATACCCTCTCGGATCCAGGTGAATGTTATTGGGCGAGTTTCTCTAGCTACTCCAGTCATATACTCAGATCTCATGAGGTTCCTGGTAGCAGCTGTGTCGATCAATGCTACCACCTCTTGTCCATTCACCTGAAGCCGTATTGAAGGCAAAGCTACCTCGTCGTCGTTAGTTATTAGGGCCGTTCCTGTTACTGCTTCGGGACGGCCCCTTGCTCTTCCCCCTGTCTTTGTTGAGGTTGTGGATGACGTTCCTTGAACTCTCGCGGTTGTTTTGGGCAATCTCTATTCAGGTGCCTTTCCGGACAAAACCAACATCTTGGTAGAGAACGACCCTCGGCTAAAGATCATGTCACTTGCCTGGTCTCTTGATTTGGCGTCGTTGTGGGTCTTCTTCTAGACCGTTTTTCCCATATTTTATCTGCATCATTGAGTCTTGACCAACGTGAGCACTGTTGTTCCATCTCCTTCATTGTCTTTGGTATTACTTGGAATAACTGTAAATTGGACTCTTTGTTCATCCGATCAATGATGTGCAGAATCAGTTCCTCTTCAGGCCAGTTTGGCTTTAACCGGAGACACAACTGCTTAAGTCGGTATAAGAATTTGTCAGGTGACTCGCTTGTACTCTGCCTTGTGGCATACACTGCTACTTCTAATGCTGTCTTACGCTGATGGCTGAGAAATTCATCCTTAAATCTCCGTACAACATCTTCAGTAGATAAAAAACTTCCCATATAATAGGAAAACCAGTCCGCAGCTTCTCCCTCTAAATGTGGAAGTACGGCTTCGTCTATATCCTCTGGTACCTCCAACTCCAAATGCTGTAGGTAACCCTCCAGTCTTTCGATAAATAACACTGGGTCTTCCGTTATTCGTCCATGGTAAGGACGTGGTGGTGGTCGGTTCGTCGGCGCTAATGCTGGCGCGACAGTTAACTGTCTTAGTGCCTCAGCGAGTGCCGCCGCGGCTTCAGCATTAACCACTGTCTCTGCAACAGGCGGTGGCACTGTCGGCTTATCAACCTTCTCAGGTGTAGTTCCCTTCTTTGGTGAATAATTAGCCAAAATTTCCCGTGTTACCCGTTCGGCGATTTGTTCCATGAGGGAAACATTATTTATGACAGGCGAGAATGAGCGTTCGGAAACGCTAGACTGCCTTTTCTTCGAGGATCTTTTCGGAGCCATCTTCACCTGGGTTCGTCAATGCTTTCTGCACTGAGAATTTCTGTACGTCTAATACAGAAAAATTCTGCCACACGATGGCGCGCCAAATTGTTACCGGTGTAATAATTCACACTCCGATTCACAATTAAAGAGAGGAGATGGCTTTAATAATTTACTCTTTATTGAAATAAAATGAATCTTTTAAACACCGTAGATAATGTGTGTCAATTTTGTCAAAATTGACACAACTCGACTAACCGTCTCTGTTTTTTTTATGTCATGTCAAAAATGACAGAACTAGGGAAAAAAAAAATGACAGTAATTTTAACATGAACTTCAAACACCTGCAAACGCGTCGTAGTGATATGTATTGGTAACACTATCTTTAACTAGAAAATGAACAAATGGTAAGCGTTTTAACTTCAGAAATTTGCTGACATTTAATTGTACATCTGTCAAGGAAAATAATAATAAAATATAATGTCAACGATAGAAAAAGAACAACAGACACAATAATCTAATAAGTTTTTATTACCTATTCAACATTTTGCTTACCTTAATTAATAAATGTTCAGAGACATTGCCTTGCTGTTTAATGCAATTTTCAGCTCTTACGATAACGCTTCTGTAGCTTTTCTAATATTTCGACTAGATATACTATTTACCGTTTGTCTAATACTAGTTTTGAGTTCCATCACAATTCGATATCGCTGCTTGCATACTTCATTCCCTACAAAACCCCAAAAATGAGAATCAAGTCAGAAAAGCGTGGTTTCTATGTATTATTGATTAAACGTTTCGTTTAACAAATTGGAGATGTTCACGTAATTATGAGGAGGTGGCCCATTGTGTTGAAAATAAACTGGACCAACAATTCTGTTGCCCATTAATCCGCACCAGACATTTAAACTAAACCGATGCCGGGGATTGCACTCTCAGAGGATTTTCTCTTTTCCAATAATGCTGATTTTTCTAATTGTACAGGATTATTCATTATAAATTACCCACCCTTTATCATCGTTATTATTGCATATACAAAAAAATGTTTCAAATAAAAGTTGTATGGCTGAGAATGAATTTTGTTTGCATGCTGTCAAGAACACAGTGGCCTACAGATACAACGGTATAAAATGAAAATAATTCTTCTTTTAAATGGAATACCCCGTATATTATTAAATTTTTATAATGGCCGTTTTACTCTGATTTCAAAAATACACCATATGATACCGATATCTTAAACCGTTTTCGAGTTTTAAACGTCGAATATCGTAGTTACCGTACTATGTAAAAGTTAACATTATTAAAGTGAGCTATGAAAATGGGAATTATTGGCATATCCATTTTGACTATTTTATTAAGGAAATGTCATTTATTAATCACAATAATTGGCATTTTCATAACTCACTTTAATAATGTTAAATCTTCCACATTATAGAAACTACGATATTCGATATTTAGAACCTCGAAAACGGTTTTAGATACAGGTATCATATGGTATATTTTTGAAATCAGAGTATTAAGACCATTATAAAAATTTAATAATATACAGGTTATTCCATTAAAAAAAAACATTATATTCTTTTTATACCGTTGTATCGGCACGCCACTGTGTTTTTGATAACATGCAAAGAAAATTCAGTCTCAGTCACACAACTTTTATTTGAAAAATTTTTTTTTTGTTTATACAATAATAAGGATGATAAAGGGTGGGTAATTTATAATGAATAATCCTGTACATACTTGAACTAGAAAAGTTAGATTCATCATACCATATAATGGAATTATTATTATTATTATCTGGACGTTTATTAGAAGAATTTATCAACCAATTACAGAAAAGTAGCCTTCTGTGTCTGCATCACCGGGAAATAAAGTCTGAACATTGTGATGTTTGTACGTCCACAACTTATGGTTTATTAAAATACCGTGCAAATCTCATTCTGTGGTACAACTTCGAATGGATTTTTCTGGATTGGTTTCAAAATAAGCTAATACATTTACTTCCGTTTTTTCGTATATTAGAAAATCCTTCTTCCTTCTTCATATCTTAAATGTCTCTTTGTTACTTCGAAATTTTCAATAGAATTTTAGAAAATAAAACTGATTTGGTGATTGACGATTCACATACGTGTTTTGATAGTAATGAAGCACACTTATTGCATCTTTTCTACAAATCAAACGGAATTATTTTTGCTAAATATAGAAAAATAAATGATTATAAGAAATTATTACATTTTGAAACTTTTTAGCAAAAGTTGCTTAATAAAAAAAAAACTAAGGAACACAACACAAATTAAAATAACCAACTATTTTAAATAGCTTATCATGCAAAAGAGAATCAGACAGTACCTTATTGACAATTTCAATGGGCATACTATTTGTTTTGGCTTGAAGTGAAAGACGTCTACTATTAATAATCTTTCTTTGACATCAACTAAAATCCCGCACAACTAGTTTATTATTCGCTTAAGGACAATAGTGTATTGAAGCTTGAATATCACAATGAAAATTATCTTTTTAAAATATATACAAATATACAGGCTGTCTCATTAAAAAAAAATCAAATTTCTCGAAAATACTATATATTTATATTTTTTTATGAACTACATTAAAAACACTAATAATAATTTGCTAAATTATACGAAATCGTAGCTCAAGAAATAACGGAGATAGCAGTATTTCACCGATAACTTTGTACACGGTGTATATATGTCTAGACATGTAATTACACTGAAAATAGAAAGGTTTTGAGCAAGAGTGTCTTTCATGTTTTCTATTTTGTTTCGAAAGTAGATAAAAGGACACTCTTTGATTTTTATATCCTTTATATCTACTCTTTATTCAGGAATATTTTAAGGCTGGACTGTATTTATTACTAGCTTTTGCCTCATAGTCGCTTAAAAATTATTACAATTTCACTTGCTTTAGAAAAATATAGAATTATTACGCCAGCAATTTACTGAAAACTTTTAATTAGTTTTATTCATAATATGACTCGAGGCGTGAAATATTGACGCGTTTAAATAAAAACAAATAATATCCTTTCAACGACTACTCCAGAAATACATCAGAGCAAATCCGTTCCCAAAGCACTTGACTACCGCATTAATGAGCTCCAATCAAAAACGGCATCAAACTGCGTACGACGTTAGTTCGAAAATCCCCTGCGGAATATCCACAATAACGTCATGTCATGCGCCCCAGAATCAACAAGCGTGCAAGTGCAATGTGACACATGACGTCATTATTCTGTCGGATCATGTAGTTCACTAATTGGCGGGGGCGCTCACGTTTTTACTGCCGCTATACTGAACTCCCGTACGGAAGACCGGGATTTATAATAAAACTCTCTTCTGGTGCCGTAAGCGGGGACAATAGAAAAACGTGCTCTACTGCAAATAATTGTTTTCCCTTTGCTGGAACATTACGAATTGGAAAGGAAACGGAGAATGGTGATTGAATAAAGTCTGTGGAATTGTTCAAGTAACCGAATATTAACTAGCGAGGGGTCTTTAGTTGATGAATTTGAACGTAATCATTTCTTATGTTGAACTTTGAAATATGAAATAGGTGTAACACGGAGCTACGTATTTTGCTCTAAAATTGGGTGAGGAGAAATTATGGAGAAGGAAAACAATTATTACTCTTAAATAAAACTCTAATCATTTTATTAAACAATGTAAAAAGCAAATATTAAGGTGATTGCAAGAAGACTCTACTAAATAAGTAACGTGCAAACAGGGAAATAATAATCGAAGAATAAAGCAGGGGTACATTCCCTGCTTTATTCTTCGATTATTATTTCCCTGTTTGCACGTTACTTATTGACGAACAGAGACATTAATTTCATAAATAAAACCAGTAGCAAAATATAAGGCAGAAACCACCAATTAAAAGAGACAAAGACAAATTGGGAATATTTGATAAGAAAGTATCGTGCCTCATATACGGACTAAAGCGAGACAGAAATTAATACAGAAAACCTACCAATGCCTATACTACCAATTAATCAAAGGAAAAGATATAGTAAGATGATAATACAAATAATCAGATGGCATGGGTACCACAACAACGTAAACCCAACCAAAACACTAAGAGGAAACCAACGGGCAAAAAGCAAGAGGAATATGGGGACAATTTAAAAAAAGAAGCAAACGAGTCATAGAGCATCAACACAACTATATAGAAGAAGAGAGAAGAAATCTAATCAAAAACAAGACCAAGTGGTTATGCCTCTCACCTATAACTATTATTATGACATTTCTATAATTCTATCTTTAAGATTTCTTGTTAGTATATTTACTCTTTTATATTTTGTCTCAAAATAAAGTGAAATGATTCAAAGCACTGGCTATTCGTCTACCTAATTCACAGTAGATAGGTAACTGAAATAGTGTGGTAGATTGGTCTCTGTCGTACTACTTGTTTGCAAATAATATATATTTCGACATCTAAATTTGTCATCGTTGGTGATAGAGCTGAGTTACTGCTGAAGTCGCTGTAAGAAAACTTTACTATAAAGTATTTCAATTCTTCACGAAACTAAAAACAGTTATTAAGACATATGGAATTAAGACTGTTCTTTGTCATTTTATCTACTTACTTTAAAATTCTGTAATTTATTTGTATTTAATATAACCTTTCTTAGTTTTTTTTATTTAGATACTTCTTCGTTATTCTAACAATGAACTATTATTTTGTTATTGAAAGAATTACGTTTTGAGAGCAGTTACTTTCATGAACAAGAGAATGTTTACTCTCATGCTAATAACAATACCAAACAATATTTTTGCGATCAAGCATCTGATAAAGGGCTTTAACTAAATTAAATTTTCCTGATTTCAAAAATATCAGCCTTCCATTTTGTATCACATTTAGTTTTAGTGTCAGTCGCCATTTACTGTTAGACAATATGTCGTGAGGGCTAGGTGTTACTTTGTTTATTGTTGTGCGTGTCTGTCAATTGAACCCTTTTCGACCGAATGTATTCCATTGGTGAAAACGGCAGTGTGTCAGGAACTAGAAAGTGTATGAAAAGTCCAGACTAATACCGTTACGTGCAACATATAAGAGGCAGAGTAGGCCTATAACTGCGTTAGTGAAACATTTATAATTTAATTATTTAATTTGCAAAACATGCCTTGAAACCTATAGAGCTAAAGCAAAGGGAAACGTACGACCTTTGTTAAGGAAACTTCCTATTTTGAAACTGCCATAAATAAAACTCAATATCAATTCAAATATATATTTATTTTAGGCGTGCGCCGAGATTTCGGGGCCGCTCAACTTCGATCATAAGATATACAGCACATATACATGTGAATCGCTCGAGAAGCTATATGGCCCCTACATATACGCACATGCCAGACACTGCCGTCCGTACGTATATACCATAGTCGTCAAATTTTAATTTCGGTTTGCACTTCTATCATATGCAGAAGATGACCTTATGATATGCAGCGATGCCTGCTTGGACAACTCATTGATGCTGTCGCTTGCCGTTAAGAACAGTAAATAGGTACCTATTTTTTTTATTTATTTGATATTAGGATTGTACCATATGAAGATGAAGCATACAAAACTGACAACAGAATTCACCATTTTAGTAGAATTAGTGGAATTATCTGAAAATGATATAACAAAGTTGGATAATTAATTATTAATAATTTTTAATAGAAGTTTTCAAGAGTTTAATTGATATACAAGCTATATATAGGTAAGTACTTTAAGTACTACGTTGTTCAGTAAAATACTGTTTATTTTAATATGCCTTAAATATAAAAATATTATTCAATTAGACGAGAAAATAGTATTGATAGTGGTAACATACATATACCAATGGTTAACTAACTTCATATTTTTAACTTAATAATTAACCAAATACTTAGATAGGTACTATAAGAAATATTAATCTTTAATATAAAAAAAAGATATATTGCTGTGCTTATTTTGACTGTTTTTGTTTAATACAGAAAATGAGATAGATTATGATATATGTATGGCAATGGAAGAAAGACACGTAAAAGAGATAATACCGCAAATAGGAAAAAGAATAAGGTTTATGAAAAAGCTACAGCAACACATCGATGACACTTCAAGCACGTTCGCACAAAGTGATGACGTGGTAAGTTAAATTACTTTTATCTGTGATCAAAATGCTCTAAATTTGCTTTTTCAAAGAAACATGATTTTAAGAGAAAAAGAATGTTACAACTAGGTTCAATTGTATTTTGACTGGCTTCTCTATTAATTTCTCATGGTTTTATTAGACATTTTAATGCGTTCAAATCCTTAAATTAATTTTTCTTATACTGTTTCATTTTTACAGCCAGCTCTATTACTATAATCACCAATAGTTAACTAAAAATAATTACTACTGATCATACAATTTCTTCCAGCCTTCAAGAGAGTATACCAGTTATTTAGCATCAAAGTAACTGTATCATCCAATAATAGTTTTGATAGTGCTGACGAGATAGATACCATACTGAAAGTTCTGCTTCAAATTTGCTGAAAGGTTGTAACTTCTAGTACCTACTGTATTTAATATTAACGTTATAGTTTTTATTCGCTTACAGATAAATTTAAGGAATCCCCAGGAGGAATTGTGACTGGGGAACACATATGCTGAAAGGGATGAGACCGTCTTTCTAAAACCTACTTTGCTAATTATTTCACTCAAGCATCAATGTTAATTTAAATAATGTATTTATTTGGTAGTTGAAATAAATCAGATTTAAGTTCTGATCAAGTATTAATGAAAATATCCCGTAGTAATCTCCATAGGTTCATTAGTATACCATATTTATTCTAACATTCATATCATCTCGACAAACGAATTGCCTCATGATGTATCTTATGTATGTTAAATGTTTGTTATACCGTCTTTAAACGCATTTCAATACTTATTTTCACATAGCATTCTGTAAAATTCTGCAGTGCAATGCCATTTGATGAACAAGAATAATTGTCAGTTTACTTAATTTACTGAAGGTATATGTATAACCTTGGTGCTCATATTTTTCATTAAATAGAACCTAAAAGTAATGAAGACTATACTAATATTATGAATAGCGCCTACTCCGTAATTTCAATGACCGCGTCAAAAATGAAAAAAAATAAAGTCGATCAGATTTATGAGCGTCAAAGTTATGAATATCTCTTAATATAATTATAGATATTTATAAAAGTGAGTAATTTATTTATTTAAGGTAAGTAATACATTTACTTAACCAGAGCAATTTCGTATGTTCAGAACAAGTACAATAATTGCTATTATTTATATATTATATTTATTTTCATTTAAAAAGGTACTAACCTAATTATACATACTGTTGAAAGTGAGCAATTTTTGCTTTTAAGTTAAGTAATACATATGCTTAAACAAAGCAATTCAATCTTGAGAACAAGTAGAATAAATGGTTACTTTTGCTTAAATTCTATTCAACATCATTAAAATTTTTGTTAAAAATAAACATATACATTTTTGGAATAAGAATGTATTTTATTGATTTTGAGCAACAATTTATTTTAAAGTTAATATGTGTCTTTATAAACTTAACAAAAAATTATTGTTATTTCAAGATACTCCTTTTATTTGATTTCAATACACAACATATCTCAACTAAATATATTTTATTCTTAATGTTTGAATATAAAATTATTTTTAAATTAAAAAAAAACACATTTTTGTCCTATATATAACAATATTTTATGTTTAAACACAATATAAATATATTTAAAACTACAACAAATTTCTCTCGCTGTAGTTTAAACCGGAGACGTTCGTCTCCTAGTGATTAGGTATAATATACTCATAACTTTAGAAACAATTGTGTATTACTTGTGAGAGATTACTTACTTAAAACTGTGGAAAAGGATTTTTGATATAATATCTGCGCATATTTAACGGTCTTATCAATTTTCTGCAAGATTATATTTACAAATACTTAACGACACAATCTCTGTAAAACAAGTAAAGTAGAAACGTTGAAAAATACAAGTTCGTGTATTCTTTGACAGGATATTAATTTGTATTTTTTTCTTCTACTCACGGCCCAATAATATTTCACTCAGCTAGATTTCAGGAAGAGCATACTTACGTCTATGTCTCAAACGGCAGCCATAATTTAATACAAAAAGTAACATAGTTTCGGCTTATTAGATTAAAATACCTGCATGCATCTTACAAATAGTTTAATTTGATTAGGAATGATAATAATATACTAATGCTGTTACAGAAAAATGACATCGAGTACGACGGCGCACTAAACGGTTGTCCGTCACGAGCGGCAACGTCGTCGGAGATCCTAATCTGAAATGAAAGGCATAACTAAATATTGTAATGCGATCAAACATTGCTCCCAACAGTCAGTCTTTAAAAGATGCTGATCTCCGATATCCGACATTAATACTCTTATTGTTCTATCGTCATTACTGAGTCTGGTGTGTTTCGTTACGCGCACTTTCTATAATAAATCGTCCGTTGCCACGCGAACAAAGTATCCCGTTAAGCACGGATTTTAATATTATGTATAAACCTATGTAAACCTAAATAGAATAAAATCCAAATTTAAATTTTTTGTGATGAAAAATCTTAGAAATATTTGTAAGCAACGTGACTCGAACAGCCCCATTACAACCTCTTTGTTAGTACATAATTTTGTAATATATTACGAGCATATTTATGTATCTTTACAACAAGTCCCCAAATTCCGGGATTTATGTAGTTGTCCATGTTTTGGCAAGATTATATAATTGCAATTGTAGCATTATTGGTATGAGTGTATCGCACGAGTGAGTTATCACAATAGTAAAAGTATGTCAAATATCACATATTTGTTGAAACAAGGCCAACTGGATCTCGTTATCACTGTGTGATGTAAGGCCATCACATAACAAGAGAAATAATTTCAGAATTTTTATTAAAATTAACTTTAAAATAACGCTTTAAACATTAACTTTACAATAATTAATGTTAATAATTTTTAAATAAGAATAATAAAACGAAATGAAATTAAAACAGTGTTGCCGAAAATGAAGTTGTTGGGTGTCTTCAAGAATAACAATTTCACTTACGTTTCTATTTTTTTATAACAATTCAAAAGCTAACATTAATTGGTGTTGACTTGCGTTGTAAAGTGTTTGTTTGCATTCTGTATATGACTTCTTGGATTTTAAAAAATTGGAAGATTTTGAAGCTTTACTATTCCACATCGCAATATTTGCCTCATAAAATATTCAGCCACTCCGGCATCGGTAGTATAATTTGCACCTCCTTCAAGCCTAACATGTGGAAACATTTCTTCTACAGATTCGGAAGTAAATGATCTTGTTAAGACAAAAGAATTTTGTTGTACAGCATACTCAAATATTACAATAAACTGATATACGTCCATGTACATTTATTAAAAGAAATATAGAAGATTTCCAAATAACACTGGTTAAAAAGGTAATATTCATTAAACTGTGTATTTCGGTACATATTTGATGTACTTTTTCGTTTTGGGAACTATTACAAATTGCTAATTTAGTTAGTTACAGTTATGGAGTCTTTGGTGCTGCCAATGCCAAATCTGCTAGTATTTCTACGCACACATTTCAAGACAGGCCAAAAGTTACTTTATGGGTTATTCTCAATGATTTTTAACTTTACATATACCCTATAACTACAATCTTATCTAAAATGATATTAGGGCGTACTAATTTTGTTTAGTTATACGGTATGCGCCATAATATACAATACTGAAATGCGTGCCACTGTTATGCGCATGTCTGCTTTTTGACATATGATACTAGCAGCGTTATGTGTTTTTAGTAGTGCAAAGAACGTTGTTATGTGACGTTATAGTAGAGAATGGGTCTCACGACTGAGGAAAAAGTGTTTATCGTTGAGCATTATTTTCGATCGCACGGAAAAGGCAAACAAGGTGGAACGAGTCTGAAGTTAGTGACGGAAACATATCGCGAACAATTTCATAAAGAGGCACCAACCAACAAAGTTATGCTTTCTATTGTTGAGAAAATTCGTCGTTCTGGCAGTGTGATGTGCCAACGGAAGGGAAGGTCTGGTAGGCCAGTAACTGTGAGAACAAATGGGAACCATGGACGTGTCCTCAATCAGGTTTTGCAATCACCGAACCGTAGTCTTCGGCGAACGGCATTAAAGTTGAATATCAGCAGTACGTCGATTCGGCGTTTGTTCAAAAACGTAGGTGGATTTCCGTACCGAATTCAAGTTGGACAACGATTATCAAACCAAGATATGAATGCCAGGGTTGCGTATTGTGGACAATTTTTGGCTATGTTGTACGAGGATCCAGGTTTCTTTAATAATGTGTGGTTCTCAGACGAAAGTCATATTCACTTGGAGGGTTACATTAATAAGCAAACAACCCGCTTCCTTGGTTTCGATAAGCCAGACGTGATTATCCAAAAACCGCTACATAGTGCCCGTGTGACGATATGGTGTGCAGTGTCAGCACACGGTGTGATTGGTCCGTATTTCATTGAGGATTGTAATGGCACATCTCTTACTGTTACCCAGGAAGGTTATAGAAACATTGTGGTAACGCCATTTGTCCAAGATCTCAGAAGGTTTTGTCGTGTCAGGGACCTTCGGATGGAAAAGCAGTGGTTTCAACAGGACGGGGCGACCAGTCACACTGCTCGACAATCGATAGCATTGCTGCAGGAAACTTTTGAAGGACGCATCATTTTCAACTACCCATCATATTCCCCCGATCTTACACCACCGGATGCCTACGTATGGGGTACGTTAAAGGAGAAAGTCTTCAGCGGTACAGACCCACCCAGAACTGTAATCATTTACGTGAGAAGATCGTCTCCTTTTTCAGGAATATGCAGCAACCTGTGTTCTTGAATATGTTTGAAAATCTGCGTAACCGTTATGAGCAGTGCCTACAACGCCATGGCGCACATTTTGAACATGTTTTCTATAGGCATAATAATGTATAAGTAATAAGTAATATACTTCAGTAATTTCAGTGTTTTTTATTTTGGCGCATACTGTATTACGTTATGGCGTGTCAATTTAAAGACAAATAATAACCTAAAATTGCTATCTCCTTTTATTTTTAAACTTTAAATATTCCATTTTACATTACCGTCACGTGTCAGTTTTTCAAATTTGCCTTTATATATTTATCATATTTTGTATATAACTTATACAATTATTTTTTTTTACATTCTTTCAACACTTGTTCTTCGCCATGTTTATGTAAAATTTCAAAGATTATAGCATATTTTTTGTTTTTAAATATTTACGAAATATACCTAAGAGCACTAACATTACCGTCACGCCAACTTTTGGCACAAATTTTAAACAATATATGGCGCCGGTTGATCGTTTGTTTACATTTATCATCTTCTATAGCTAAGTGGATGTTGCGAGTCCGTGTTTTACAAAAATAACTGCCGTTATACAGTTTTTTTTCTATAAAAAGGGTAAGTTTTAAGCAGCGTATTTTCTCTCTTAACATTACCGTCCCATGGGACAATTCACTTCTAATAGTAGCCATCGTTATCATCACATTTGTCCAATATTTTAAACCACTGCTAGTTACATATTTCCTAACCTCAAGTTTTTCTTTCTAGGTGTAACATTTCTAACACTGTTTTACTACTGTTCAAACATTACCATCACAAACATTACCGTAACGTTCGCAAAACCGCCAAAACGTGATGGTAATGATAAAAAAGTGACGGTAAAAATTTCGATTTACAAGTTAATAATAAACATTTGAAATATTACTAGAAAAAGTATGACAGTATAATCGGTGAAAGTATATTTTTTGAAAGTAATATAAGCCAAAAGTTAAAAGTTATTGAAAATGACCCATATAACATTTATCAGTTTCTTATTGGTACTTTTCAACTTTACGATGATAACAACGTGCATTCTTGCTAATAATTAGAGCATTTTTGTAATTATTATAGCATCTTTATTTATCCAACAGGTGCAAGTCTAATGACAGAACAAAAATTGACAATTTTGAAATATCCATAATAAACCCATATGTATGTATCATTTTTAAAATTGTACTATATCAGCCCTCAAGTACCTTAGAGTTTACATAACGCCATAATATGAGTTTTAGGTTAACGAGGATGATACATACATGCAAATATAATATGTGCTGTTAGTGATATAAGAGAATTCTTTCTGTAACTTTTATGTCGTCAACTACAAAGCCGAATATAAATTTGTATGTTTATGTGCATATGCTTTTCGATAAGAAATATGTTTGTTGTACGTATTATTCACTGAATTCAAATGAAATTGATCCCGTATTTTCACACACGCTTAATAATCGGCATCGATTTCACTCCCCCTCCATAAAAAACTATCATGGGAAATAAAGCTCTTCGCAATGCGAGTAATTCTGGTTCATCCCTCAGCGACAGAAGGAAAAAAAGAGATCCCGGAGAACGGAAACGGACTAAATGAAAAGCCCACTAGCCCGTTAATGGGGTACTTGTCGATCGTATTATTTTTGATCCACGGTGTTTTATTCGTGGACCGGTGACTGTGCACGTGTCCGACACGCGATAAATGTAAACCCATTCATTAGTGCGGCCACAGAGAAAATCCGAGCTCTGTGTATACCACCCCAAAATAGGCATGCTGTAGGGAGAGGATAGATGATGTTGCTTGTGTCCAGTGTACTTTTTGTTCATATCGGAACGAGGGGTTGTACATATACATTTTTATGATAATGAGAGAAATGTTTGGTTCACAAAAGTTAGAATTTAAATTTAATTTCACGGAACTATTATAGATTTAGTATATTTAGTATTTAGAGCTCTGGATAATTCAATATCGGAAGTTATAACTAGAGACTGGAAAATATACACTAAAAAGTTTGCCAAATATGCACTAAAAAAATCCCTGAATATGCACTTACAATATGCAATATGCACTTATGACGTGCATTTATTTATTATGTTTTAGGAAATTAAAATTCATTTGTCGTATTTACATATTGTATACTTATTTATTACAATAAATTGTCGTATTTACAAATTATATATTTATTTATTACAATAAATAACCATATATTTCTTTAAATTTTCCACAGTTAAATTATGTCTACGATCTGTAAGTATATGTTTATATTGGGAAAATGTTCTTCAACATCGCAAGATGTGATCGGTGCATTCTTAAAACTAGGTATTAATGAGGGGTTTATATTAATGTCTTCATTAAAATTGCCATTAATTACATTATTTATAGATTTTAATGTAACAAAACCTCCATTTTTGCTTAGAATTGCGGCTAATTTTTCTTTAATTCTTTTTCCAGTCAATCCGTTGACTTTTCCAATTTTCTCTTCAATATCATATACAATGCCAACACCATCATTTAAAAATAAATTTCTATCTTCTAATCTAGTAGTTGCCTGCTCAATTATCGCAAAATTAGATTTAATATATGATAGCTGATTTTGTATTGTCGAATTATTGAAAATTACGTTACACTTTTCTATGGCAAGACTGGTTGCTGAATCAAATTGAGTTACAACATTTTTGATGCCTTCGTAATTATCGGCAAGAAACACAGCACATTTAAGCTATGTTCCCCATCTTGTTAAGATAGGTTCTGGTGGCAATGAAATGCCGGGAAGCATTTCGTTATATAATTGCACTCGTATGGGCGCTTTTAAAAATACTTTTTTGATATTACTAATTAAATCATTTACATCTGGAAACTCTAATATAACTTTTTCAGCAACCCTATTTAAACCATGAGCCAAACAAGTACAATGGATTAAATTGGGAAAAAAAATTCAGGCTTTGAGCTGATTTTAACATATACGAAGCGGCGGCAGTTACCATTAACAGAAATTTTTCAAAAGGTACTTTGTCGGGTAAAAAGAAATTCGCTAAGGACTCATTAATAAACCTAGCTATGGTAACATGATTTGCTTTGTCTAAATTACCTACATTAATTGAATGTCTTTTAGATTGAGTTGAACCATTTAAGGTTCCAATAATCAAATTAGCAACCTGACGGCCCTTCGTGTCGGTAGTTTCATCAACAGAGAGCCAATGATTTTGGTATTTCAACTCCTTTCTAATACCATCGGTAACATCTTCATAAATTTCATTGATGTATTTCTTGCGTAGAGCTGAGGAACTGGGTACATAAATGGGTTTATCATCGACTTTGCAATAAGTTTTCAGGAATTCTTGAAATATCGGATTGTCCAATTTATATAAAGGAATATTACAACCCACAAAAAGATTACACAAATCTTTGGAAAATGCTTCTTGTGGATTCTTCGAATTATTGAGAAAACTTTCCTCCAAAAGTTGCTGCCGCGGTTTATTCAAATTTTCAGAAACTCTGTTCTGATGAAATGTTGTGTTCAAATGTTGCACTACTTGAAATTTCTTCTGGCGGGTAATCTGTGTAACAAATATATATTTTTAACATTCAGTTATAATAATTATTATTAATTGCTATATTACTACAAAAACTAGAAGAATAAATTGTAAAGTTCTCCAGTTGTTTAAATTTGATTGATATTGGTTATTTTGATGTTTATGACAAAGAAATATTAGAAAGATATATTGGCTTTAAAAAACATAATATTAAACATATTTAATAATAATTTATTATGAAATTGTTTCATTATATTTATGAACACAAAAAAAAATCTCATAATTGTAGAACTTGTTATTGACAAAATATTACAAAATTCAACTTACCCTTTTGTCGCAGAGTGTGCACAAAACAATTTCTTCGTCAATAATTTTTAGTTCACTGCAATCACTTATCCAATTTTTTATTAGAGATGACTTCGCTTTAGCTATCTTCGGTATTTTCAAAACTTTTTAATTCACTTTTGTTTCACCAAATAGCACAGATCTTAACACGTTTACGAATGAACAAACTATGAAGGAACTTATTTTTTTTTCTTATATTGATATTAGTCGTAGGGTATAATATACCTGCATTAATACCTACATTTCTGAAAAGGATTTCATACGTAAGTTCTAATTGCCCTGTAAACCGATTATCAGTATAGTTAAATCCTATTTTTGGGAAAGTTCATCTCATTATTAATGAGATGGACTTTAATGAGTCATTAATGCAAAGTTGAAGCAATGCAATCCCTTCGCGTTTACACAAACTAATTAAATATGTTTAAATATCGGATTTTATTATGGTTCTTATGAAAATGGCGAATATATGCATAAATATGCAAAATAATTATGAAATATGTACGTGCATATGCAGTTATGGTAAAGTGTCCAAATATGCATTATATGCACTAAAAAATGGTAAAAATCGTATTCTGAAGGTGGAAAATGGATAAGTACACTGTATAGAAGGGATATACCAAAAAACAACAAATATGCATTTTCCATAAAATCCAGTCTCCAGTTATAACTTTGCTTTTCTCCAGTTTTGTGCAAGCATTAACATTAATCTAATACAATTAAATTATTTACTATAAATTTTGACTTGTCTTGTTGTGTAAATTACAGCAGAAGATGCAATTGTATAACGAAAACACATTTTCAGCTATTTTTATTGGATTTGTCTAACCAATTATGAGATCTTCAACTCGCAAAGCATTGTTCAATTGTCTATTCTAAAAGTTTTGAGTATATAAAGGTTGACGTCGCTAGAGTATCTCGAGTAGGAATGGCTTTTAAGAAAGAAACAAACTACAAGTTCTAATAATAACGCATCACTTAAAAACTCTGGACCAATTTGCCTATTTTTTTGAAAAATGTGCGTAGTATTGCGACTGAGGTTTTTAGGGGAAATAAAATTGAAAAAGGTACCCGGAAAGTTGGAAAATTCAGAGTATAGGAGACCCTTTCGCGCCTTCTTATTCCGTAAGTAAAATGTAGGTATGATTTTTGCACCCATTGAATACGATTAAAATTGACTTTTGTTAAACAATGACGGTACACAAAACTGCAATGAACGATAACACCAAAAACTCACATAAAAGCAATTCGATTAAACAAGTGCCTATTGCAGAATAAGGTCATCAGCCTAGAATACGCTGACCTCAGTAAAGCATCAACATGGAACGCGAAGCGCAAAAAATTATCAACAGTCAGACCCAACATACAAGTCCTGTCAACGATTGGCAAAATCGTATCGCCAATTCTAATGGAAACATCAACATGGAACGCGAAGCGCAAAAAATTATATAGAAATGCCACCCGTAACGCAGGCCAGAGCAGTCTCACACCTATATATTTACCTAAACCTAAACTGAATTCTGGTAGAATATCATTTGCGCTCATATGCTCAGAAGGTTGGGTAGGTAGAATGCATTTTAGAATTTTTGACATCACAGGAAGTATTGATGTGTAAATAAAGGTAATGAAAATGAAAGTATAGACTATGCGGGAAATAAAGAAACTTGTGTACAAGATTTTTTGAAATCTGGTTGGTGTTCCGTATTTCATAATACTTGAAACTTCATCAAAATTATGTAAAAATATTACAGTTAAGACGTATAAAATTTGAACAATTCATAATTTATGGTTACACGTAGAAACAACTTAAGCTATTCTTTATTGAATAGTTTACGAATTTGTTACATTCAGAAATACTGGACACAAAGATATATCATTTTGAGATGTAGTTGATAATTATTAGAAATTACGTTGTAAGTATATCCCTTTTAGGGTAATGTATTGTTATACGATTTCTCTGGGATAAGCATGTGACACTCTATCTGACAGTTGCTATACACAATCCCGCTTTCTACTGCTAGTATGTTGAAGGTGTTTTCATTTGTTTAGAGCATTACTCTACAACTATAATCAAAGTTAATGTAGAAGCTTTGGAAAAGAAACGAAGCGCCCCGCTTTTTTGACTTGCCCTATATATATTAAGAAATTTGAACAAAGCTAGTAGAAATTTACTCTTGAAAAAACAATATAATTAACATTGAGAAGTAAATTCATATTCCAATCGATATCACAAAACTACGAAACTTTATATCACCACAAGAAATACTTTATAAAACTATGTTTACACACTTAAAAATATATTGGAAATAGCTTAGAAAAATTGTGGAATTCAAAATAAAACAAATAAAGGAAACAATATTAAAAGCAAGGAAGGACATTGTTTCAATTACTAAACAGGAATATTAACCATCAAGAAATGAAATATAATATATTAGTAAACAGTCAATTACATTAGTGGCATATTGATGATTTAAGTATGGCAACTTAAAAAAAAAGTGAAAACCTATTGACTAAAAATGGAAATAATTATTCAAGAAAACTTACAAAGTAATAATTGAAAATAACAAAGATATAGGAAAACAATCAGTTAATTAGAAAAAGTAAATTAAATCGGTACAAAGATTTCAGTATAAATTCGAAATAAATTTTCAAAATGTTTACGGTGTAAGGAACAAATTTGAAGATATAGAAGTCTACACAGAACAAGCTGCCCGCAAGACGAAAAGATACCACTGAAACCCGGTTGTATAAATTTGAGGAAGATATAAGTATATATACCTACCACATGGAAAACTATAATATTACGTTCAACTTCAGAGACGCAAGCGTAATAACATTATAGTGAACAAACACATAGAAATAAACTACCTTATAACAAAACATTGAAATGTTGTTAATTGTAATATTATCGACAAAATATCATTTTGATTAATTTTGAAGCATAAACTTTTTTATTTATAGGACATAGGTATATAAATAAACGAAATAATCGCAAGAAAAAGGCAGTATATTAAAATGCGTAATATAAATGTTTTTAGATATCACAAAAAAGCATACATCTAGAGATTACGAAATACTTATAATACAACTGAACAAGGTAATAAACCATTACTCAAGGTATATACTCGCATGGAGAACTTGAATATTATATTATTTAAGAAAGAACAAAAAACAGAATGTTCCCGAAATCAGATTTCTAGCAAATGAAAAAGAAAAAGAACAATTACATCTAAATCTATCTCTTTATTAGAAAATATTGAAAACAAATAGCAACCAAATACAATAGAACATTAAAGACACCTGCCACAGAATTCAAAATATAGTTTAAAAATATCGAATTGCCAAGAAAACAAAAAGAAATAAAAGTATTAATGCAATGATTAATAAAAGTTTTAAAACCTGGTAAACGAACCGATAAATAAGAAATACAATAATTTAAAAAAATTGTAAAATAGTTAACGAAATAAATAGTTACTTTGCTAACAAAAATTTTAGCAGAAAGCATATCAAATAATACAAATATACATTGTATGATCCACGAGTGACGCGCAGACACGTGTTTCAAGTTAATTATACTTTATCAGTACAGTATAGCTAAAAAAAAAAGTTCGTGCTGATTAAATAATTAGTATATTATTGGTATAATTAAGAGTAACACTACTAACTAATTGCAGCCAATCGACGAAGAAGTGATAAATTTTCTAAAAGAAAATAAATGTTTAAGATTCCTCAAAATCAACAACAATGTAATCAAAAAGAAGACAGACATACTGATTCATATAAATACAAAAATTAGTAAAAATGTTTAATTGGTAATGAAAGATGCACCTGTTAAAGCATGCAATAAAATCTGAACAATAGAACTACATTAGGCAATATCATTCCAAAGAAGAGATACATTATTAAACGATTGTTACAAAAACTAAAATCGCCATGCCTTATTTTGCAATAAATATCTGTCGATATTCCAAACCCTTGAAGTTTTGAATAATATGGGCAAAAGAGATATCAAACTCATTGAGGAAATTAAAAGCGTTTCAATTTAAATAAAGAGATGTGGCCACCACACGACTTTCTTATGCGTATGAAAGTCATATTATAGAAATATGTGAAGTTTCTTATTCAAAAATTATTCAGAATCCTATTCTAAGTACTTCTATTCTCTTAATAAATCTCTATAGCATACATACTTTGCATAAAAACTGCTACTCGCCAATAGTAAAAGTGTTACTTCCGGTCCGAATTTTGAAATTTCTTGTATACAAAAAATATTGCAAATTCAGCTCTAAATACTTTTGTACTTTTGATAAATATATATAAAATGCATAATTGACGACATGTTTGCAAAAAGTCGCTATTCGATAAGAGTAAAAGTGTTACTTCCGGTCCGAATTTTGAATATTTTTTTATACGAAAGATATTGAAAATGTTTTAAATACTTTTATTCTTGTAATCTACCTGCCTAGAAAGCATGAGTTGTGAGATATTCGCAAAAAATTGATTTTCGATAAGACTAAAAGACCAACTTCCAGTAGGAATTTCGAAAAACTTTTTTAATAAGATTTTTACTCAATTCAATTTTGAGTAAATTTAAATTCTTTATAACTTTGTTTCAAGTAAAGTAATTGATGAAATATTGGCAAAATTTGATTTTTTCACTGAAGTAACCTACTACTTCCGCACTATCGATTTTACTGAAAATCTAATCAGATCCCAAAAGGGAGATTATACTCACAAATATAAATTTTGGAATTAATATACCGTAGTCGACATATTTTAATTTCTGATACGAAAGTCGAAAGAGGAAAAGAGCGCGACGAAATAAACTAAAGATAAACATAAGCGAGGCTGCCAGGACAGTACACTCGCGAGAGAGTCCCCCGACATCGACACTGCATTGCTCTCCCACCACTGTTAGCAAGCAGGCATCGCTGCATATTATAAGGTCATCTGCATGCGATAGAAATGTAAACCGAAATTAAAATTTGACGACTACGGTATATATAGTCGTTTGACCACTATCGTTGTCACACAGGGACACACACACACAGAGAGAGAGAGACATTTTTTAAAAATAGCACTTTTTCGTAATCATTAACACCAAAACTTATAGATCTGTAAAAATCTAGAAGTCAAGTGATGATACTTTATACTACGGATTAGAAGGTTCAAGAACATATTGCTGTAACTCTTGCAAATTAACAGTTATGTAAATTTATTTAAACTATTTAAGTAATCAAATTAGACCAGAATCAAGCATATATCCTGGTGCTAGGCCTTATGCTAGACCAGGATCTTATAATTTCTGCAAAAAAGTAGGTTAAGCAATTTCACACTTCACTAGCTCAGTATATGTTTGCATTTATGATACTTTCTCTCAAGGGCAGAAAATTAATAACAATGTTCCTTCTCTTAAGTTGTCTCCAGGTCAGATAAAATAAATAAAAATACAAGAAAAACCTTATAACATAATTTATTAAAATGAATTGAGTCAAAACAATAATATCAATTAAATCAACGAATATTCCACTAAACACATTTGTTATATACTAATTCATGAAGGTTTAAGTTAAAACAATCAACAAATCAAAATTTTGCTAAATGTCGTGACTTATACTGGATAATGAATAAATAAAATATCATGAATTCCCACGGTCCAAATAATATATGTACACATTAACACATGGACTCTGTCTTGACGTTAATACTGCTTGGCGTTTTCTCGCTCCCAAATAGTATCTCCAAAACAAACGCACGCAAAATTGGTGAGCCAGGGCTCCGTTCTACGAGTACATCTTTCGACTTGTTGCACACATCCCTAGCGTACCCCAACTACGTGTCCAGCCTTAATGTAATATATCGATTAAATTATTACTATGTGCTTAAATTGTGTTTTAAAATATCGACTCTGTTCTGATTAGTACTGCCTAGCGCCTTTTCTCGCTCCCAAACAGTACCACCAAAACCAATTCGTGTTTTTAGGATTAATCAAGGCTCCATACCATGAATTAATCACCTACCTACTTAATTTATTGTACACATCCCGGACCGATTACCCAACACGTCAAATTTTAATACACAAACACAAAAATATATATACGAAAATAAAAAACTAATTTACCAACCTCGTTAAAACTCCAGCATAAAGCACCACATAAAATGTTGTTCAACACAATATGCAGAAACAAACAAAAAATAAACAAAATTAAACTACCTTGATTCTTCATATAATTGATTAAATTCATCCATATTCATTTTAAAATAAATAAATCCTTACACAGTAAAAAGAAATTTTCTGCAAACAAAAAAAAATTCACTCATTAAATTTAAAAGTAAACTGTTACAATTACTAAAATGTTTCACGGTAACGTATAGTGTTAAAATAAAACATCCTGGTTCCCTAAAATATTTATCTCGCTAAAATATTTTATTTCAAACGAAATTATTCTAAGTTATTATTAAATATTTCAGAAAATATTATAAGTCCCTATTCATCGAAGATATTCTAAGTTGTTATTAAATATTTCGGAAAATAGTCCCGATTTATCAAAAATTATTTTAGGTTCTAATTTTTATTTAATTCTTTATAAATATAGGCTCCCCGTATTTATATTTTTAAAAGCGGTTCACACCTGATTCGAAAGGTCTTTATTATTTTGAGAGCGGTTTCCACCGGCAATCTCCCCATTTTCTCGTCATGTCCCGACTTATATTAACCTTATCTTTCACAAAAAAACTACGGTCATACTCGGTACGATTCCGATTCCACTTCCAAAAATGTATAACTACAGTGCTGCACCTTTCGGCCAAGTGATGTATTACTCACTTTGAAAATATAAACAAACATCTATTTTAAAATTGATTTGTTTACGTCAAAATTTAAATGTACAAAATTTTACAGAAATCAATTTGTAAATGTTACAAATAATTATTACGTTATATAAAATATAAAATCTAAGTATTTATTGCCACATATGTGTTACACGTTCGTAATTGTTGATAGCATATATCGAATATACTTCGGGACAATCCATCGAACGGTCTCCGACATCATATATTTTTCCCGCTGAAGTTATGGAAAACACTTTGTTGTGAATATTTACTTTATATATACATCTTATTCCAATTATTAATTCCATGAATAAAAACTATAATGACATTCTTACACTATTTTAATTAATTTAATTAAGATTTTCTGAAATATTAACTTAATAAATACTTATATACAATGACCATTATAAATTAAATAAATAAAATAGTAGTTAATTAAATTAAATCTAGAAGTGATCTTGAGAAAACTTATTTACAATTCATTTCCAGACTCAAGATCACTGCAATATGTTAGTCTTTGGCAAAATATATTCAAAAAATGAAAATTGGCTTTGAAGTAATGGTAATGCCTAAAAATTTAGGGAACAATAAAAACGTAAATCTTGTTTGTATAAAATATTTCGCTATATTATGTTTACTGGCGATATTAGTGTTTGTCTATTTTTTGTTGATAGACTCTGCGCAAAATCGACGTAATATAAGTATTTTATAAATAGCTATCCTTTCTAAATAAAAGAAACATTCAATTTAGTAGCAAAGTATATTAAGCAATTTATGCAGAAAAATTTCTTATATTACTAACTCGCATATCCCATTAATTATGCCCGTCGTGAAAAGTTCCGAAAAATAACAACACCAGTTGTAAATCATTTTGTGTAATATACAACATAATAAAATAATAATGGTAAAATATATGGCAGGCATACATGCCTAACAATTTAATAATACTATAAATAATAGTTTTTAATGGATGTGCCAACAAAAGCTTTATTAGACGCCTGTAAAGTTACAGGAGCAGAAAGTTTTTCATCGAAACGCACAACAAGTAATTACAATTTACATAAAAGAAATTTGCACATTCGGAATATAATAAAATTTGAATTTCAAAATTTTTAACAGGTTTAATAATCTATAATTATTACAGACTATAAACTTATGGGCACTAAAATATAAACTAAAAAAAATTCGTGTCTGCTCCATTTATTAAAATAAGTAATACGAGAACAGTTATTAAGTTAACTGTAACATTTTCGCATATATTTATATATGCTACACAAATATGTATATTTCTTGTAAATTAAAAGTGCAAGATATCAATCGAAAATCTTTACAATATTCAAGAATATACCCCTTACTCTAGTTTGGTATGACCTTATTTGTCTTGAAATTAAACATATTTAATGTAATCAAGGGAATTAATACTTACAATGAGAATGCTAAATGAAATATTTAACTGTTGCCGGACATATAGGTACGATAAATAATTCATGGTTGTATAGATAGATACTTGTAGAGAAAAGTCGCTTTATTTTGGATAGCTATTTCAATCAACTTGGTTTTTAGTGAAGAATAACACTGTTTTTGTGTTTTTTACCTTGCCCAAGTCTATATTAACACGTGATAATCAAGTAATTTTTATTAGCAGAATATTTAAAAAAAAGACAAAAAACCGGAATTTTAAACCTTAAAATTTAACTCCTACTTGGGACACCCCTATCTATAATAAAAACTCAATCTTCCAACATAAGAAACAAAATTTTACAGAATACAGACTTTTTTGTCACTGTGGGCATAGCACCCATTTGAAGCATTTAATCAACTTCTGGGGTGCGTTCAGAAATGTTGGATAGGATACTGGCATGGTCAGGTCATATTTTATGACGTCTTCCACTTGGTAAACTTGGAGCGCTTTACAATTCTGAACGCCGTAGAGTGAGTCGAGTTAGTTTGTGGCAAAAGTCAAAGGTCAAAGCTTAGGATTGCAGAGTTAGAGGTTATGTATGAAAAAATAAAGTGATCAAAGAAATAAGTCGAAAATTAAAACTAATTAGAACAATGGATCATATTCGAAAATTTTTTTTGGATAAAATTAAAATTGTCCAAAAACAAACTGTTCGAACTCCAAGAAACACACAAATGACCATATGATATGAAATAACATGAAATTATAATTATAGCCTTAAAAACCACTCAGAACCGCGCTTTAAATACCCCGACCCGAATGCGCATGAATCGCCCGCTATTAACCATCACAAATAGATGGGTGATAGAAGGAACACTCCGAGTGTCCCACCAATCATTTCTGAACGGCAATGACATCATAATTTTAGGACATCTTTTTGTTTCTGAACGGCAAGTGTGAAATTGGAATGACACTTGGATAACATTCTTTACTTTTCTGAACGCACCCCTCGCCAAGACGGTCGTGCGAAGTTTTTAATGCACAGCTTTTACTGCATTGTCGTTCAAAACATTCATATCAGAGTCGTAATCAAATATCATTTCTTCTACAGACTGCTGCTACCATTTTATTCCTATTTTGTTCATGTTCAATCAGTACTACTATTTATATATTCTGTATATTATTAGTTATTATTAATTTTAACCTATGATATCCTATATTTATCTTCTGTTTTATTTATGTGTTTCTATGGAACCCAAGAATACCTGTCATATACTGCTGTGAACCTTACATTTTGTAAATAAAAGTAAAAGTAATTAGATAAATCAATAAATATAAGAGAAAATTAAAATAGACAAACTATGTAGTATTAAGAATTAGTTTAGTTATAGTGTAAGCGTTCTAGTTCAATTAAATATTTATTTAAGTTTAAATAGTAAAAGTTCTACTAATCATTAAGTTAATGGGTAGGGTAATTCGAGGAGAGTTGGACCACTTTTTTTGAAAAATCTGCAAAAATTTTATTTTCAATGGTGAGGTAATAATTACTCGTGGGATCCTAACATAGGCTTTATTCTTCTAATTGACATTCTTAAGAAGAAAATTAAACGTTACATTCGAACAAAAAAAATAAAATAAAATGTGACTAATCAGTCCGTCTCTCCTACAGGGCAAGGAGAGATGGTCCACACAATAAAAAAAGAAGTAAAATAGTATTTTAAACAAAAAGAACAAAAAATATATATTGTAGTGGCATTTAAATACAAGAAAATTTTTATTTCTTGGCATGTTTGCCACAAATATCGCAAAAATTCAAATATTTGGTGCAGTTTTCGTGCATCCATCGTCCACATCGAATACACTTGATCCAGTCTTCAACTTTTTTTGTTTTTATGTAGTTCTCCCCACAACCAGCGCAGGTGGTTTCATAATCTTCATCTCTACTATCTTCAGAGTCATTCAATTCTGGACTCTCGTAATCCATCGATGAATCTGAGTTTTCAGGCGATTGAATTTTTTTCTTGGTTTTCCTTTTCATTTGATTTTGTTTTGCACCCATCTTTGCTGTGTTCTTTACATTTTTCTTTTTCTTCTGTTTTGAATCACTTTTTTCTTTCATGGCTTTAATATTCTTACTTGAATTAAGAACTGTTGCCACATTTCTTCCACGTTTTCTTACTTCACTTAAGGGTTTAATTTCTGGGATCGGGGAAACTTCATCCAGCAATTTTCCTGGAGTTTTCTTTGGTGTTTCTACCAATACTTGATTGTTAGTCCGAGAATGTTGAATCGGCGGAATGCAAGATCGCCGAGTTTCATATTCGTGTGATGGGCCCGGTTGTGGTGAGTTTGAACGATTCGGTGATGGTTGGAATGAATTTGGTGGCTGAACGTTATCATCATCGAGCATTAAAAAGGCATACTCAGGAATTGCATCTTGGTTAAGTGGCACAACACCAGTAGCCCTAAAGGCAGAAATGGCATTTTGCGCGGTGGCTGCTTTGTTCCACGAATCTCCAAATAGTTTTCCAAACACTGTTCTATTCAATTTTCTTGTTGGTTTGATTCTTATAAATGTATTGCATTCCGCATAGTAATGCGACTTCAACGATTTAAAAAAAGCTCGATCCAGTGGTTGCAAATAATGAGTGGTATGACCCGGAAAGCACAATAGAATTATCTCATTTTCTTCAGCAAATTCTAACACATCAATCGAATTAGTATGCGAAGTGTGTCCGTCCAGTAGTAAAAGTACTTTACCAGGTCTTTTTCTAGGGACAAAATGATTTTTTAACCAATCAAGAAAAATTTCACTGTTAACGTATGCCGACTTGGGGGACATCCTAATAGAAGAACCAGGTGGCATACCGTCAGCCCAGTTGTCCTTCTTATTTTTCCCTTTAAAAATGCAATACGGGGGCAAAAATGACCCTTCAGCATTACAACAAGCTACAACACTGATTGTTTCTCCTTTTTCGCCAGAAGTTATAGCAGAGATGGTTTTAGAGCCTTTTGCAGCGACCACATGTCCGGCCTTATTATTGAGTTGAAGGCCGGTTTCATCCATGTTGTAAATATTTCCGGGTTTTTCCAATAAGTCGTTTTCTATAAGAGTGTTTTCTAGAAGTTTAAAATAATCTGATACAGCTTTTCTTGACATTCCCTGTGAGCGAAGAAGGGATACTCCCTCCGACTTTCGCACCGATAGATCCGGATGGCGCCTTAAAAACAACTGAAGCCAAACGAACCCTGCTTTACCAGTGGCTCTGTTAAACTTATGTTTAATATTTATCTTTTCAGCCAAGTCATACGCCATTCTACGGAGTACATCCCTGGTAGGAGCAAAACCAAATTTTTGAAGCTTTTTGATATGTCGCACTAATTTGATTTCTGCATCCTCGCCCAAAGACGATGGCGGACCGAGACGATTTTGTTTCGTAGGATTACCATTTCGTTTTCTACGTTTCAATGTGGTTGCTGGTATTCCAAAATTTCTAGCAGCTTCGTTCAACCCCATTGCTCCATTTGCAACTGCAGTTAAGGCATCTTGAAGTGCTCTGGACGTCCAGTTTCCTCGGTGTACATTACCTTTCCTTGTGTAAATATTTGGCATATTCGGTCCTACAAAACATTGGAGCTTTACGCTTGTACTTTGTACCTACCTATACTGTTATAGACTATTTAATGGGAGTATTTTTTTTTTTCAATAAGAACTGAATGTAATGACGCCGTGTTTAAGAAATGTAGGTAAATTTTATTGCAAATTAAAGCAGGTCCAACTATTCCATAAAAAAATGGTCCATCTATCCTAAACGCATAGGAGAGATGGACCACTTCGTCTTTTCATTGGTAAAGACGAATTCGAAGTTTTGTGAGGTTAGGTACGTCTACGAAGCCTATACTAATTAGATAATTACAGCAAAGTTCTAAAAACTTACTATAAGTAACGCAGTTGATGAAAACGTCCGAGCGCTAAAAATTTTCAGCAGTCGTCAAATAATGACTCAGTAATAACACAGCTAATTCTTAATATATCTCAATGCTCTCTTCCACACACAAGTCGTTTGAGACTATGCAGTTCGCTTATGGTAGCATAGCGCCATCTGACAAGAAATAGTTCAGATTTTCGAACTGGACCATCTCTCCGCGTGGTCCAACTATCCTCGAATTACCCTATATAAAGGGTTAAAAACAATTTATCGAACAAATAAGTATATATACATATAAACTAGAATGAATCATTTGACTAATACAGGTTGCAGATACTATAAATATTCTATAAAGGATGAATTCCTTCTTTAAAAACATTGTAAATGAAGCAATATATAAATCATCATTAATTTATAAACTTTATTTAGAAAAGTTTAAACATTAGATATACAAATACTAATGAAGTATAATATACATGCTAAATAAATGAATAAGCTTATTTTGTAGGAACGATACATTTAAATGCTATTATATGAACATAATAAAATGAGATATGCCAAAGAAAATGACATCATATCAAATAAAAATGTAAACATTGATGTGAATAGGACAAATTCATAAAAATAACAAAAAGATGTAAATACGTTTTAATAAAAAAAGGATATGACTACGATATTCATTACATTGAGTGTTAAATCGTAAATAGAACATATAATTTACAATAATGAGATGTTAAATATATATTCTTTATAGTTCATATATTTGTAGTTTTGTGTTTCTGAAACATCAACGACGATCATGTACACCTACAAAAGAAAACAAAACGTCAATAATTTATTTGTAGCAAATTAGAAGTAATAATCTCACCTGAGACGAGGAATTCGTTTGAAGATAAAGAGAGGGAAACAACAACGAGCCTTCATGGTAAGACATCAGAAAAGAAGATAAAAGTCATCTGCGACGTCTTTCATTTAGTTCCAATTGAAATGACTAGTAAACGGAAAATAAGAATACGATTAATAAATGGTGAAAGGAGATATTTATCAAACAATAATAAGAGTAATGAATTAATATATAAATCCAACAGATGTTTACGTTAAAAAAGAAAAAGGAATAACACATTTACCTGAAATAAAGAGAGGTAAATCTATAAATTCGAATAAGGAAGATTTGCTTTGTGGACATTGTTTGATGGATGTCAAAGTGAATGAATAGATGCACCAACAATTAAGTAACAAGAATATTCAACTGAGGAAGTGGCAGTAGGACCAACCTAAATTTAAAACAGAGGGCGCTAAAGTACCAATCTTCATTTGTTCAAAGATATAAAATGCGGGAACAAGACCGAAGAAACAGAGTTTGACAATGACCTACATCGCGCTTAAACTTAAAATTCGAAACAGACCTCCGGCGATACTTTTTAAAAATGTTCTTAATTCTGAAGATTTATATATTCATATAATCATAAAAACAATAGGGCTGTATGCACTATTCGTTTTTTAAAGATTGCAATATTCTATTAAGAAACAGAATTTAGGAATATTATTTGTACTAGTTTAGAAAATTTAGATAAAAATATGGAGGATATATACAAAAAAAAGAGTTTGAAGAATTATATTACCAAACTAAGTGAGTGATACAATTTTTTTTAATTATAACATAGAAGTTGTATCTTAATATTTTTTATAATTTATTGAATGTTCACTTTTCACACATTTTCACATACTACCATTGAGGTAGTATTTGAAAATGTTTACCTCAAATGGATTGTTAAGCGTCATTAAAGATTTATATTATCATAAGACAATAAATTAAATAAACGGACACCCATATACCAGAATATTTTGGTGTGTGAACACCATGTAATAGTTGTTGGAGTAGTATGTGAAAATGTTAGCTCCTAACAATTAGTCGAAACCAATTTCGAAATATTTAAGTAGCAAGACACTAGATAGATTATCAGAGTAGTATGTGCAAATGTTTGCTTTGGTAATATAGTGCTTGTACGGTGTTTAATATTCACTAAAACTCTCTTAAATAAAATAAAATACCTAGTGAACATACAAAAAATTCAAATTCATTCCTCAAAATAGACAATATTGCGTTTAAAACAATTTTTATATATAAATCATTTAGACAGAATTAGCTTAAAGTTAGTTATAATAAATCCTCATAAAACAAATGGATATCTATGTATAGCAAGAGAGATAAAAATAAATAGAAATAAATATATTCAATATTATTATTAAGAATTAAAAACTGTGTTTAATTTCTTTATGCTATCCCATACAAAACCAGATAAAAGAAAGATTGTAAAGCAAGGAGTAAACCGCTGTTAGAATCCACGTAAAATTTTTAAAATTCATGTCAACTAAAATCAGACGTTTATTATTACTTAAAAAGTAGATACAACAGCAACACGTTTTCTTAACAATATATTTAATTCAAGGCACTACGACAAAAACCGTGCCTCAAAATCTTACCTCATTAAAGTAGGCTCTTTTTTAAGTAATTATTTAATCAGTGTTGGCGTACATGCTGAGCTTTTGAAAACTTCAAATTCTCTCAGTTCTCATACTTAAGGGTCCTATATAGTGGATCGGAAATGTAATATTGGTTGCATAGCACAGAATTTAATAAGCCAAGGATGTCCGAGTACTTATTACACATAGGGAATATATAATAAATATTTGAAATAATAACTCAATATCTAAGCGAATAAAACTTCATTTATATTATTTACACATTTGTAACCGCGGGAAAGATGTTTACCAGAATAACAATTTATTGTAATGTGGGTTGCCTAATTTCAATTTATTTTATATTCATTTAAAAAAAGTAAAGAATAGTTGAACGAAAAATAAGTGCAGAGCAGGGTAGCTTTTTATTCAATTTATAACGTGAACTAAAGCAAACAAATCTGCTACAAAGGATTTTTGAGAAAATTTGTTTTTAATATTTCGACATATTAATTAATTTTCTTTAATAAGATCATTTTTTTTCTAAATTTGATTATTCAGCGGGATAGATTACTAAATTCTTCATAAGTTGACGTTGAAAGGTTTTCTCCAAATTTCAAATCAAGAAAAATATCTTGCATCAAAAATCTACTATTTTTCAACTATTCACATATCTTCTATACCGTTTGACTGAAATAAAAGTAGATATAGGGAAATACAGACACGTACACATGTGCATGCAAACATGAAATGGAGGGGTACGATAGTAGGGGAGTACAGATGAGTTCATATCGGGACACCGGGGTACCCAGGCTTTAGTGCAAAACGTTGAAAGTTAGTATGTAGACGTTTGCTTTAAGGAATTGCTACGCTCTTTACGGCTTTTGTATAATATTTTGGTAACTGATGTATAATGTATTAACATTCAACTGAAACAAAACTCTATAAAATTTGTAACTAAAATAAAATTCTTATAAAAAAATTAAATAAAATTCTCACATTTAAAACGAAACAAAATATTAAATGAACTATACAAAATTTAATGTTGAAGATGTTCAAATGTCTGTCCCTCTTGCATCAAGCAGTACCCTAAACGATTATAAAACCCATTTCGTACATTCGATAGCATTTCAGGAGTAATCATTTGTATGGCGTTAAGAATTTGTTCTCTTAAGCCATCCAAATCAATCGCTCTATTTCCTTCAGCGGTATTAATATTTGCGAGATTGCTCAGATATGTATGTACGTTCACGCTCTAAAGTTACGGAACGAATGTGTTGTCCCCGCTCTCGATCTCCCCACTATCTCCCCACACCACCGGTCTTATACATAGGTACATGTTTATGTGTGTGTATTTGAAGATGCATATTAACTTTTAACTACGACAATCTGTATAGGACCCTTAAATGCAAATTATGGACGTAGGGGAGAGACGTCGAAGATGACGCACCTAAGCAATTTTCATTTAATTTACGAAACAAAATATATTGAGCTATTGTGACCATCATGGTGTTGTAGCAAGTACATTTTGTTATCATTTACTATACTTGTTTTTTAATTAGGTATAGTGCAATATATTTTGCGCGACTTTTAAAAACAAACTACTTTGCGACATCTTTCCCTCCACTGAGGATAAGATGACGCACCACTAAGGATAAGATGACGCATTGTGGTGGGGATGTATGGTAGTTCAAAAATGGAAACATTAATTGAGAAATACCTATATTCTTTGGTATTTATAAAAAAACAAATAAACTGCAAATAAAAGTTGATCCTAATAGATTCAGAAAAATATCAATCTCAATACATTAGCAAACGTCGCAAACGTAATTTTCGGGACTGTCTGCACCACTGCACTCCTTATGGACCCACTTTCCACAACTTGTACATCGAAACCATGTTTCGGTTTTTCTACCGAAATCCCCAAATAATATGCATATTATATGTCAGTGTTGGATCCCTCGTGACTCATTTCGCCCAGAGTCATCACAGAGGCCATCCTCAGAAAAATTGCTCTCGTCGGTCTCGCTATCTTCCACGTTTTTCTTTTTTGATATTTTCTTCTTGATTGCGCCGGTTTTCACTTTATTTATATTTGCGTTTTTTGAACCCGTAGTGTCAACAAATACTTTTCTGTTATCTTTTTCTTGGCATCTTGCAACTTTGTCATTTTTTCTTTCCTTTTATTATGTTTAATTACCATATCTTCTTTCAAAGGGGTGCTGGTTAGTATCTTAGAGTGCTTGTTTCGTCGACTAGATTTTCCTTTAACTTTCTGATTAGGCACAGGAACAGGAGAAATAATGGCAATTGAAGTATGTGTACGTTCGTTTTGTGAATCTTCATTTGGCGGAGTCTTGTGACTTGGAGGTGACTCTTTGCTGGTTGATGGTCGAGGTGATTCTTGTTTTCTGGAAGATTGAGGTACTGTTCGTTGTGGGGTTGTTATATCTACAGGAAGTGATACAAGAGAAACATTTCTTTCCAAACTAGAATGGATCATATTATCAGCAGGTGCAAAGTCATCCTCTGTGAACTTATCGCCGTTCAACGGATAAATACCACATGCCTGGAATCCGGAAACTGCTTTTTCAATATTTGCAACCTGGTCGTATGCTAACTTAAAAATCTCAGCTACATCGTATGGAGTTATTGTGTTTTCAAACTTCGAGTTTCTAATTTTTGATTTTAAAAACAAATTACAATGCCGACTGTATGCATTTTTTAATGCGGCAAAAAATGTTACATCTAGAGGTTGTAATCTGTGGGATGTATGGGGTGGAATACTAACCATGACAATCCCATTCTCTCTGCAAAAGTAATATATTTCAAGTGAAATGTGGCTTGTGTGGTTATCTAGTACAAGTAATACCGGATATCAATGCTCGATAAGGTTCTTTTTTGAAACCACAAAAAAATACAGTTTCATTGCTCCACCCATTATCTGTACAAGTGTAAATTGCGCCGCTTGGTCCATTTTTTTCTAACTGTGGGTTCATTCGTTTTCTAGGAAATACAAATAAAGGAGGAATATAATTACCAGATGCACTAAATGCCGTAATCACTGTTATGTTTTTTCCACGTTCCCATGAAGAAATGATCCCAAACCTTTTACTTGATTCTCTAGGAACCGTAGATATACCGGTTTCATCTACATTGAACATGCGATCTGGGAGAATATACTTATTTTGCACTTTTTGTATATTTTCAAAGTAACGGTCGACTTCCGTTTTATTAAAAGCAGTTATCCTATTTATGCTAGTGGCTTCAGGTTTTCTGAGTGAGATTTGCGGATTTCTTTTTAAAAAACCCTGGTACCAATCTTTGCCCGCCATTTGTTTGTCCTTATTGAAATTGTGTTTAATATTATTGTGTTCTGCGTATTTGAAAACCATTGTTCTTAGCTCTATGGAAGTTATTCCAAAAAATAAATTTGCCAATTTGAGAACATTGTCTACAATCTCCTTTTCTTGAGCTATCGAAAATATTGGAGCTCTTCCAAGTGACTCAGATTTCACTTCTTTTGTTAAATTTTTGATTTTCAGATTTCGTCTCAACGTAGCCTCATGTATTTCAAACGATCTGGCCACTTCTCGAATTTTACGACCGTCTTTCACGATTGCATTTAAGGCTGCGTCAAGAGCTTTTACAGAAAACGATCTTCTTTGCGTTTTTCTAGTATATTTCCTACCCATAACTATAAGAGAAACGCAAGCTTTAAAACAATATATAACAAATATCTGAATATAACATAATAGCTAACGTAGCAAACTGAAAAGGCAAAGATGACGCACCCTGCGTCGTCTTAGCCGATTAGGCACAACTTCCAATTTTTTTCTTTATTATTCAGCTTCTGTAATATTTAATAAATATCCTATGTCATACAAGCACAAAATGACACTCAATCGTATTGTACTGAAATAACTTTAATAAAACTAAATTAAATAACTTACCTTTGATATTTTCAGAGTACCAAATAATAAAAATAACACGTGTTTCACATTTAACTGTCTCATTTACACTGAACAACAATATGGTGGACTCGTCGAGCTCTAAAATAATAATAGTATCCCAAAGAGGGCGCAGCGAGTATAAAAGCTGATATTTATGCAGTAGTGGCTAAGAAAATACTGTGCGTCATCTTAAACGCTGCGTCATCTTCGACGTCTCTCCCCTATACATGATATAACCAAACTATCAAAATTATGCATTTGTGTCACATTACGTACAGTGTCACCAACCATTAAAAAAGCATGGTCGTCTCTAACGAGGAAAATATGTAAAGGCACGATATATTTTAATAATTGTTGAGGCATTGCTATCCATTTATTTGTAGGCGTATTTCAAGGCTGACATGCAAAACTGTAAAATCGACTTATCTTAAGATAAAATTAAACCAAAAAGGCCGGGATATATGTGTGGCTGTATATAACTACGAAGATAAAATATATTATCTCCGTTTCCTTTTAATACACTGGGTTGCAAGCAAGCGCTCATTCAACATTTTATTACGGTAATATTTCTGTGAAATATGAAGTGATTTTCTTTTATTACCCGTGACAAAAAGCGTAAAACTCTTGCTTACAGTAGCGTGTAATATATAAAAGGAAAAAGAGTACAATTGCATACAGGAAATATCTAATATTAATAAATTCAAAATACTATCGTCCATGATGCATGTAGTTTCATCTGTGAATATTCCATACATCATAGGAACATCATATGCGCACTATCCATAAAAAAAAGCCACATTTCCATGTAATATTAAATAAAAATTAAAGTGTAATTTAAAGACTATCCGCGGAGGTTTGAGAAATTATTCTTCCGTAGTAAGCGGTAATTTTTCGAATGAACGAATCAGAATGGAGTAAAGGTAGGTATAACCTCCGAAAGCTATGATATAAGCATTAGTCCCTTACCTGGTAAACGCACGTGCATAATATTAAATGCTAGTTTGGTGTTTTCTTTCTGACAGTCTGCTCATCCGCGTATCAAAAACGATTAATTTAATCGTTACGTTACTTTCAGTACGCCGAAGGGATAAGAGACATCGGATGGATATCTGAACCGCACGGACGTTGACGCTATTCTGATATTTAATACTCCACCTGATACCAGCACCTGCTCACTATTTCCAATCGATATAGGAAGAAGGGTGATCATCAATGGAGATAATGTTTACAACTTAAAACATAATAAAGAATGGTACATGCACATTTTTTTTATTATAGTAAAATATCCGCTGTTGCATTCACTACATGTACCAATTACAATATAAAACTGAGTACTTTGGAAAATTTAAATGGGTGAAACTTAGAAACGCAATTAATTTTATCTAAGTGGCGAACTAATAGATATCTAATTAAGACAAAAATACCTTAATCAGTAAATTTAAGCTGAAAGTAGACCATATCCGCTGTAATTAAATGCCAAATGTATGACATAATATGCAAAATAACTTACTATTATAAACTAACTGTCCCGGCAGACGTTATTCTGCCCCCAACGGTTTTTTACAAATATTTAATATTTCAAAATTTTATACAGAATACAACAGGAGGAAACCAACGTCAACAAGTTTATAACAGCGGACTGAAGATGACAACTTAGTTGCAGAAATACGTATATAGATTTTTTTTATATATTTTTTGTGGTAAGGGATTTTTTCTTTTCCATTTTATTTTACATAAAATTTGTTTTCTTTTTAATTAATGTATGTCTAATTCTAAGCAGGGACTTCAATTATTTCCCTTAATACCTAACTGACTGAACAACGCAAAAGACTTATATGAACCACCTAAAGAATTCAATTTTTCTGTATTGGTATATGAAGATAAAAAGACACAACTTGAAACACATTGATATTAGTCAAATAAAACCGTATTCACTACGTAGGTAAATATCGCTGACTCATAATATTCTTAGAAAAAAACAAAAAACAGATTATATTTGTACATGCAAACGAGTTTCACAGATGTACATAACAATATATATAAAATAACTCGGCCACAACGCCACCTATCGGGTCCAGATTTAGTGATTTTGTTTTTTGGCCCAAAACGTTATATATTGTCAATATGAGTCATTTTGATCCATAAATTTAGAATTACTTAATAACTTGTCTACAGCGCCACCTATCGTATCCTAGCATAGCTGTGAACCATCGTCTCTACAAAACAAATATATTGTAAATAGGACCTACATCGGTCCAGTCGTTCAAAGTTACACGATCAGTATCAGATGCGCCAACTACGATATATATAAAGATTTTTCTCTAGGTCTTCCAGATATTTTTTTAATTGAAAACATTCAATTGAGTTATTTCCATCTTGGGAGCATAACGAACAAAACAAAAACAGACTCAACCCAGTCAGTTATGATCGAGAGTGCATACAAAAATTATGTTTCTCGTAATTTGTCCGAATTTTCCGACTTTGCTTTGAAATTCCTGAAAACTAACAAACAAAACAAAAAAATAATTACGCATATTCATCGCTCGAGTTATTGTCTTTAGTTCATACAAAAATCCTATAGAGAAAAGCACTTTCTGCTTTTCCCAATTTTCCGGGCAATTTCTCCAATATTGCTTTCTATAAAAACCTTATTCGGACTATTAAAACAAAATTAGCCAAATCGGTCCAGCCGTACTCATGTGATGCTTACGAACAGACAGCATTTCATTTTTATTTATATACCGCATGTGTCAATTTTCATTAGGTATAGGGATTCAATGTTTACGTGCGATTTATACGTATACAAGTAACACGTGGCAACGTGGCACCCCTACTGTCCGTCACCAATCCCGGCAACAATCGACATCACAACGATTTTCTCCGATCTTTCCACTTCTCCCAACCAGATTTTACATTCAATGTTTAGCTGCGAACACGTTGCGATCTAGTCTGCAATAAAAGCCGTCTTATTACTGGAACGGGAAACATAAAATGGCCGCGGCGATCTCCTGATCTAGTAGTTTATTATTATTTTCAGAATCCTTTTTTATTTGCCTTATTAGGGTTATTTTTTAATTTTATTAGAATTACGCTTTTGTTTGTGTCATGCAGCGTGAACGCAGTTAATAATTCTCTGCATTTACTGAAAGGAAAAAGAAAAACAAATCCTTGCAACTCGTAAATATTATTTCTGAACGCATTACAAACACCCAAGTCAGTGGTCCAATAGTTACTGCTAAGCTAACTTGTATTTTCGAGCATATATCGGTCGCGCTGGCATTGGAGAGGAAAGTACCCCTACCACGTTATCACGTGTTGCATGAATTGGTCGCCTATGGCTAATGAAAATTGACACATGCTGTATAGATAATGTGAATGATATTATTTGAAAATATATTCTTCTTGCTGAAGTGGCAAAGCGTGTGTTTAGCAAACACATGTTGTATATTTAAGTTACACCGAAGGAAAACTTTTATTTTAAATATTTGGCTAATTATATATACAAGGTGATACTTTTAGGAAGGGCGTTAGAAAATTTACAATTTTCTATTAGGTTAGGAATTTGAAATCTAGCATATGGCAATAACCCACACTGCGATTCTAAGTAAATTATTTTCAACATATGGAATTTCCGGAAATACCGGATGTTGATGTCGCCTTTTATATTTTAAAGGAAACCTTACCTTTCTATTTTTACTTTTTTATACGTAGTATAAGGAAGTATTGTGAAGATGAAAATTTTCGACTTCGAGATTTTTGCAGATGTCCACGTTTTGAAGTCCCCTGATACCGAAAGAGTGGTTTTTGAAAAATGTCTGTGTGTCTGTGTGCGTGTATGTCTCTCTGTGTGTATGTCTCTGTGTGTGTGTCTCTGTGTGTGTCTCTGTGTGTGTGTGTCTGTGTATGTGTGTGTGACCACGATAGCGGTCAAACCGCTGTAGATATCAATTCCAAATTTTGTATTTACATATAAAATCTCCCTCTTGAGATCTGATTAGTTTTTCAGTAAAATCAGGAGACCAGAAGTAGCAGTTTACTTTAGCGAAAAAATCTAATTTTGCAAATATTTCGTCAACTACTAAGTTTAGATAAATTTATAAAGAATTCATATATACTTATAATTAAAATTGGGATTAATTTTATTTAAAAAGATTTTCGAAATTCCTGTCGGAAGTAGGTCTTTTACTCTTATCGAAAATCAGTTTTTTGCGAATATTTCGCAAGTCATGTCTTTTAGACAAGTACGTTACGGGTATAAAAGTATTTAAAGCATAATTTTCAATATCTTTTGTATAAAAAAAATTTCAAAATTCAGACCGGAAGTACCACTTTTACTCTTATCGAATAGCGATTTTTTGCAAATATGTCGTAAGTTATGCATTCTATATATATTTATCAAGAGTACAAAAGTAATTAAAACTGTATTTTCAATATTTTTTGTGTACATGAAATTTCAAAATTCGGACCGGAAGTAGCACTTTTACTCTTAGCGAAGAGCACTTTTTTGATAATATCGTGCAAAGTATGCCTTTTATAGAGATTTATTAAGAGAATAGAAGTACTTAGAATAGGATTTTCAATAATTTATGTAAAAAAAATTCTTAAAGTTCTATAATTTGAAACGCTCATACGTATAAGAAAGGCGTGTGGTGGCCACACGTCATTTTTTAGTTTTAAATTAACCTGAGCACAACTGACTTGATTTGCAATATCTATCTGCCATAATTCATAACATACAATTTTTGTCAAAAAAAGTGGAACTGTTGAAAATTTATATTTTTTGGTGGATTGCTTATAGTTCAGGAGAGGTTATGAAGCTAAACTGATGTGTCAATTAAATTTTCATTGCTTATTGCGATTTTATGAGCAGACACAACAAAAAGTAGCAAAAACTCAATTTTTTCAATTGGCAATTTGCCATATTTTATTTCAGCAATAAGAGTAAGATTAAATTTTAGTGGGACTCGTGTCATCAAGTACTTTTTGAATTATATTAATTTTTTTAGAAAATATTAGTTTTGAAAAGAATATCTTGTAATTACTGAAACAAAAGGACAGAATGAGCAATTAGACCGACACTTTGAATACGTTCATCCAAAGTGTCAGTATGAGTCTAGTTGCCGAAAGATGATATTATTCTAACTAATTTTTACAAAATGGCCTCTTACTCTGATACAGAAATATTAGATTTATTTTTTATATATAGTACCTGTCAGAAAGTTATTGATAGAAGTTGTCGTGAGTTTAATAGTACGCACACAAATGCTCCTAGGAAAATTATTTAATTTTGGTTCTCTCCAACTTGTGCTTTTCACTATCCAATGGCTTCCCAAGATCATCAGTGTATTGAGAGCCTTATTTTGTTAAAAAAGTGAAAATAAGTATGCAAAAGAAGATATGCTCTTCAGTAAAAGTATTAATACAAAGCAACAATTTTATATCAATATTGTTGTTGCGAACAGTAGCACTATTTGACGCTGATAAATTGTTATGTCAAATGCGGTATGTTCATGAGCTCGCCACCCACGGGTTGTAAGGCCGTATAGGCTATATTTTTTAATTGATCGGCGACAGTTAGTTGGAATAAAAGACACAAACTCACAAAACTTCGTATATTTGCGTAAATAGCTCAGCAAATCAAAATGGTAAATGCATAAGTTTTTAATTATTAAAATAAACAAGTATCATACTAATAATATTACGCATTACAAACTGTATTGTTGATTTGGTATTACAAAAAATGCGGAGCCCATGTTAATGATTAGAGGTAACTCAAGGAACTGACTTCAAACATGAATTTTTCTTGCAAGCAGAGTTCGCATGATATCTTATTGAGGGTTCTAGGAATTAAAACAAAAATACAACTTCTTGCTAACCCATGTCATATATACTATAGAAAACAAATATTGATTTATTGCTGCAAAAGGATGAGTAAATTAAAATACATAAAATCACAGTTGAACTATCTTTAAATATTTCTAAATGCTTAAAAGATTTATTAGGCTAGGTTAAGTGGACCCTTCGTTTCGGTGAGTACTATAAAGTATTAAAATAAGATACCATAAAGAAAAAGTTGAGTGCATATTGGGAACAATTTACAATGTCTAACAAATAGTAGATGTGGTACATGCAATTCAAGCAAGGCTCCGGTTCCAAGATTAATGTAAATATTATATACAGAGTGTACAAAAACAAAAAGTGAATTAAAAGTTTGCTCGGGAGTAAACAAATATATTTAAAACGTATTTCTAGTAGTTATATTAAAAAGAAGATATCAATGCAATATTTTGCCACTATTCTCTTGATAGAGGTACCAAAATTATTATAAAGGTTTATTTTTATAGAGTAATGGTCTGCATCATAACATAAACTAAAAAAAAAAAAACTTACTGTTTAAGTGTCAAATGTTGGCACTCTTTAAACTGCAGAAATTGTGCTTACTTATTCATCTAATAAAAACGCTATTTTGAGGATGTTATGCGTCGGGTCACTTAAAAACTAAACTTAAAAGCATCAAGCAAATACAACAAATACCAAATTAAACATCCTTCTCTTCTAGAATTTTCTATTTAGGATGTCTGCAAAAAAGTAGTAGATTAAATAACTCCATATTGTATCCCACTAATATGAATATAAAATCATAGAACACATTTCAGTCTATTATCAGTACATTAGTTTCCTGCGGTTACAGTGAGTTTCTAAATGTGTACTCAAACGTGTTATTCATGTTCCTCTTTGTAGAAAAGAACCTAAATTTAAAAACTAATTTTATAACAGAAAAAAAGGTATCACATTTAGATTACACAAATGTGTGAATTTATCTAACTCCGATATAGCTTTACACCTTTCTATGTAAATGTGAAAATATCTCCACTATATGGCATATATTTTATGTACAATTGGTTTCTTTTCAAATGGCCGGTGTAAATTGAAAATAGATCCCCAAATTCTACGATAGTAACATTCTAATGTTCGAGTTAAGAACGGGACAAGCAAAAAACATGCATCGTAAATCTTATATGTATAGCATGAATAAGCCATTGTACTTAATATGAGTATGGTTTATATTTTCTGAAGTTTTTAAATACTTGATTTTCCACAATCTGCACGAAATATACATGTCATATATATAGTAACGAATGAAACACATATTTTGAATGCCTTGCTTTTAAAATTATATATAATTAAATATTAAATACAATTAAAAGAAAAAGATTGTATTACGTTATGAATTAAATTGCTTTGTAAAAGAAACTACATCGGCCATATACTATAAGCCAATATATTTGAAATATTTGTGTTTATTCATAATAATTTATTGTCTGATAGGGATAACGTTCATGCTAGGTACTTTATTAGAAAAAATCATTTTTATCTTCCTCAATATCTTTCTGGCTTTTATTTTATTCTATAGTCTTTTATTTTGATTTCTACAGGGAGATCCACTATTTTTCATTAAATCTTGGTTTTATGGAATTTTGGACTTGTTACTATTCTTTCTGGAAGTGATTTGTATTTATTTTAGATGTTGAAGCTTTTTATTTAAAATAACAATGTTTAACTGAAAATTAAAATAATACTTAAACAATTTAGTATTATAACAACCCATGTTTTTCTTATAAAAAGTAAAAATTGTTATATTCTCTAATAAGGGAATGTTTAAAATTATTAAAAATTATATTTTTCCCGATCAACACTGATATTTTGAATTAGTTTACTTCACTAAAAAAATCCAAATTTACTAATACGTCGTCAACTACTAAGTTTAGAGAAATTTCTAAAGAATACAAAAGCATTAATATGTGAATTTTAGAAAGACTTTTTTTGAAATTTCTACCGGAAGGAGGCCTTCATATCTTACCAAAAACCGGTTTTTAGCAAATATCTTACAAATTATTGATTCTTTACAGATTTATCTAGAATACAATAATATTTAGAGCCCGAATTGGAACAACTTTTGTATAAAAGAAATTTGAAAATTCGGACCAGACGTAAGACTTTACTCTTATCGAATAGCAGTTTTTTTTATACAATCTATATACATGTATTATAAGTGCAAAAGTAATTAGAACTACATTTGGAACAATTTTTCTATAAAAGAAAGTTTAAAATTTGTACCGGAAGTAATAATTCTACTCATCAAATATCTGTTTTTTTTGGAAAATCTCACAAATTTTGCATTCTAGTCTAGTTTATATAAAAAAAAATCAAAATTCGGACCAGAAGTAACACTCTTACTTTCTTTTATTTTTTTTTATTTATTTAACGAAAATAACGTAGAAGTATTTGATTGGGCGGCAAAATCTCCATATCCGAATCCCATTGAAAATATGTGGAGTGCTATGGTGCCGAATAGGAATGCTAATAATGATAGAGTTCAACTTAATATAGAAAATATTACTCAATATGCACAATCTGTATGGGAGCATTTCAGAGGAAGAAACTTATGTGTAACTTTAATAAATTCTATGCAATCAAGAATGCAAGAGTGTATGGACGATAATGGATTTTATATGTCGTACTAAGGTTTTTATTATTGCGAAAAGGAAACAAACTATAAGACCAAAATCACATAACCATTTTCTTTAATTTCTGTATTAATTAATTACTATTATACAGGGTGAGTCATTAGTAGCCGCTTCTTCGATTGCTCTTTTGTGTTTTAAATAGAAGAAAAAACAATTAGTGGAAGATCCATGGTTACTTGTGGCGCATATTGTAACAATACTTTAAGCTCTGGCGCACTTCCGGTTTCGACGGAAATGTACGGAACTTAATTTTTTTAAATGATTCACACTATATATTTTTGGATTTTCTTGTACTGCTTTAAATTGTCTGTTTGACTGTTTTTTCTTTTTCAAAACTGGGCCAATAGTTTTTGAGTTATTAATTTTTTTTGAAAATATTTGACCAAAACACGTGTTCAGAAAAAAATCATTTTCACATTGTTTTTAAAAGTAAAAACATTAACTTTGGTGGTGCTTGTAGCCAAGAAAATTCTACATCATTTGGTAAAGTTGCACTCGACAATACCTCAAAAAACTTTGTTTTTTCAAAGCCTACTTCCTGAAATTTTCACGTACCAAAAACTTATTATTTTTAAATGGAACACCTAGTATTTTATTGAGTCATTTTGTTTCTTTCATTTTTGTTAACAATGTCCTATACCTATCTTTTGTAATTTTTGAGATAATCACTATAGGAGCAATTAGCGGTCAATTAAAGACTACGGGCGCTGTTCTATTCACCCAAATTTTCGTCCAATAAAGGCTGGAATGCGGCTGATTGCCTCAGTCAACTGTTGAAGAAAGTGGATATACATTTATTTCAAACTTACAAAAGCATCGCTGTTACTTATCATCCAAATGAATTATTCTTATGAAGAGTTAATAGATATGATTGACGTTTTGGGTGAATCTGAAAGAAACTTTTTGCTAGTATCCAGACTTTATGCACAGCGATCCCTGGTAGAAGTCAACCGAATCCAGAAACCTTCGAAAATATAAAGTGGACGGTTTGAGTGAACAGAAAGCATTGAATATGAAAGAAGGTGCAGAAAAAGCAATAACTGGTGAGGATAAGACGTTTATGGTACTTGCGAGTGTAGTCGAACACCTCCATACTAGTACTACGAAAATTAGTCGTCAGTTAGATGTAAGTCAAATTTGAGAATCCAGAATAATTAGGAAATATGAAATTCACCCGTAGCATATTTATACACAGGGTTAGATGAAAGAAATTTTCAGAATCGCTTACATTTTTGTCAATTGGCAGCAGATAAATTATCCTGGCTTTCTCAACTTTTTGTTGTCTACCAACGAAGCCACCCTCTATTAAAGTGAATACGTTCATCGTCACAATTTCCATTATTATAACACTTAAAATCCCCCATTTTATCACACCTGTAAACTTTCAAAATCGTTGGTCATTAAAACTGTGGGGAGGAATAGTGGGTAGTTACATAATTGGACCTTATTTCTTTGATGAAAATGTTAATGGTGAAGAGTATCTTCGCTATCTACGGACGGATTTTCAAAACTTTTTGAAGACCTCTTCAAATATGTTAGTAAATATAACCTTTATTTTATTTCGATGTTAACCAACAGTGTCAAAAATGCAACTGGACATTGCCGGAATTAAAAAAATTAAATGCGATGCTCTTCATTCTATAAAATTATTACTTTTGGGATAGTTGGATATAACATTTATATTGTTTGACAGTTGACTAAGGATGTCGGGCGCCATCCCTGCCCTCCATTGGTTGAACGAATATTTTGGTGCATAGAACAACAGCGCTCGTAGTTCTTTAATTGATCGCTAATAGCTCCTATAGTGATTATCTCAGAAATTACAAAAGATAAGTATAGGACATTGTTAACAAAAATGAAAGAGGATAAAAAAAGGAACAAAATGACTCAATAAAATACTGGGTGTTCCATTTAAAAAATATAAGTTTTTGGTATTTGAAAATTTCAGGAAGTAGGCTTTGAAAAAACAAAGTTCAGTGAGGTATTGTCGAGTGCAACTTTACCAAATGATGCAGAATTTTCTTGGCTACAAGCAACAACAAAGTTAATGTTTTTACTTTTAAAAACAATGTGCAAATGATTTTTTTCTGAACACGTGTTTTGGTCAAATATTTTCAAAAAAAATTAATAATTCAAGAACTATTGGCTCAATTTTGAAAAAGGAAAAGCAATCGAACAGACAATTTAAAGCAGTACAAGAAAATACAAAAATATATAGGGTGAGTCATTAAAAAAAATTAAGCCCCGTGCACTTCCTGTAAAACCGGAAATGCGCCAGAGCTTAAAGTATTTTTACAATATGCGCCACAAGCAACCATGGATCTTCCACTAATTGTTTTTCTCTTATTTAAAACACAAAAGAGCAATCGAAGAAGCGGCTACTAATGACTCACCCTGTATATTAATTACTAAAAACTTGATATCTGCTACAATTTTTGTTTTAATTTATTCTGGTAAAGGTTAGAGAAATTAATTTTACAATCCTAATTAAATTTTATTACATGATTACCCATTAATTGCACAGAAGTTCAAATATGGGACCGTGTATGTATATATGTATTATTTTTTGTTATAAACTTGTAAGAATAAGTTTATAATATCACTACATACAATTAAATTATGTTATAATGTAATAATTAATACGAAATGCAAAATTTTGCTGTTTTAGAATATGTTTTAATTTTTTTAGAGAGCTATATCTAAAAATGAGGTGTAGTCACCATACGACTTTTTTATACGTATGTGACATCCGAAATGTGTATACAAAATTTCTTCCAAATCAAATTTTAAGTTGCCTCTTTATAAAATAAACCTCTGATTAAAAGTGTATCTTCCGGTCCGAATTTTGGACAATTTTTTTATACAGAAATTATTGCAAATCCAACTCAAAATATTTTTATTCTCTTAATAAATCTCTATAGAATGCATAATTGCGAAATATTTGCAAAATACTGCTATTCGATAAAAGCAAGAGTGTTACTTCCGGTCCGAATTTTGAAATTTCTTTTATACAAAAATTGTTCCAATTCGGGTTCTAAATATTTTTGTATTCTAAATAAGTCTGTACAAAATGAATAATTTGTAAGAAATTTGCTAAAAACCGCTTTTCGCGGTAGGTAGAAAGACCTACTTCCACTAGAAATGCCCAAAAAGTCTTTCTAAAATTCACATCTTAGTACTTTTGTATTCTTTAGAAATTAGTTTAAACGTGACGACGATTAGTAAATTTTGATTTTTTTAGTGAAGTAAACTACTGCTTCCGGTCTACCGATTTTACTCAAAATCTAATCTGATCTCAAGAGGAAGATTATTAAAGTTTGGTATTGATAGCTGTAGCCGTTTGGACACTGAGACACAGACAGACAGACACAGAGAGAGAGAGAGGGAGAGAGGGGGGAGAGGGAGAGAGAGGGAGAGAGAGGGAGAGAGAGGGAGAGAGGGCGAGAGAGAGAGAGAGAGGGAAGGAGGGCGAGAGAGAGACGTTTGCCAAAAGCCACTTTTTCGGTATCAGGCGACCTTAAAACGTGGACATCTGCATCATAATTCCTTACTACGTATAAGAAAGTATAAAGGCAAATATTGCTTTAATTAATAAACCACAAGACAAGGTGTTAAATCGTTGATTGAAGGAATATAAAAGATGCGCAACGCTATAGTAAAACAGCGCGTCTTTCCGTTAAGTCGTCCCACAAACCCCTTGCCGAGAAACATCATCGCTGTCTCGGGCTGTTTCGAATCTCGGATCCAAACGACTGATGCAGTCGTATAGATCTCGGTTCCAGTTTTGGCTACGCTCAGTGCTATAGTGGCGCATCTTTATGTATTCCTTCAATCAACGGTTAAACTCATTATTTTTATTTTCTTATACGTAGGATAAGGAAGTATTGTAATGATGAAAATTTCAATATTATCTCCCTCTTGAGATCTGATTAGATTTTCAGTAAAATCGGCAGACCGGAAGTAGTAGTTTACTTCAGTGAAAAAATCCACTCTTACCAATATTTTGTAAATTACTAAGTTTAAACAAATTTATAAAGAATTCATATATACTCAAAATTAAATTTGAGAAGAATTTTATTAAAAAAGTTTTTCGAAATTCCTACCAGAAGTAGGTCTTTTACTCTTATCGAAAATCAGTTTTTTGCGAATATTTCGCAAGTCATGCTTTTTAGACAGGTACGTTACTAGTATAAAAGTATTTAGAACTTAATTTTCAATACCTTTTGTATAAAAAAAAATTTTAAATTCGGACCGGAAGTAACACTTTTACTCTTATCGAATAGCGATTATTGCAAATATTTCGTAAATTATGCATTCTATATATATTTATCAAGAGCATAAAAGTATTTAGAGTTGGATTTGGAATATTTTTTGTATAAAAGAAAATTCAAAATTCCGACCGGAAATAATACGTTTACTCTTGGCGAGTAGCATTTTTTTGCAAATATCTCACAAAGTATGTATCCTGTAGAGATTTACTAAGAGACTGGAAGTTCTTAGAATAGGATTTTGAATAATTTTTGTATAAAATAATTTTTAAAATTGTATGATTTGAAACGCTCATACGTATAAGAAAGTCGTGTGGTGGCCACACCTCATTTTTTTTATTTGAATTAATTTAAAAATAAGGTATGAGTTATAATAACAAAACTAAAGATATTTTTCAAAAGCATTTGGGTATATTATCTGTTGAACTAAGCAAATAGAAATAAATTTAGTAAATCAGGGTCACCTGTTATTTAAATTATTTTAGGAAGCTAAACCGGTTCGTTTTATAATCCAGAATATATTATTATGGAAGTAGAGGAAAGGAATGTAAATAAGAAATTATACAATGAGCAGCATTCAACAAATATAAATACTCTTTGGAGATATTTATTTAGTGTGTTTTCAAGACCAGACATCCATACAATTAGAATGTGACTATCGACAGATACGCGCAGCGTTTTTAAACTCACACCGGCCATTCCTAAAGAAACCAATTGTACATACTTTTACTGGTATATCTCAATGAGCTGTTTTAAATGTAAAATTTATACAATGACGTTTTCTGGAAGGCACATATACGTACCCGCTATCAATGGAGTCGATATGATGAATAGTAATGAAGGGCAATAAATTTTCGAGCCCGTATATAGTTAACGAACTACTTCTAAATTTAATATCCCACTAATCTATGATTTATCTTTTGACAACTTTTAGGGTAATTAGTATGTTAATTTTTCCCTATTGGTCCTTGTTTGCCTGACATTTAGGAATACCAATAAATGGATATTTTTTTTTTGAAAATATATATCCTATAACATTCTTTGTCTAAACAGTATTATGGAAAAACCATAAAATTAATAAATTTTCCATGAATTTCATCTCGTGAATAGAATAACACTAGTGTTATTATTATTTATTCTGAATCATCAATTATTCTGAGTAATTTATAGTCCTGCGTTGAAACAGCGAAATATTTATGTACATATATACTAATTGTATCAGGAAAAAATAATCATTTTCACCTCGCACTCTCATAATACTTATAGAATTTTTGCTTATTAGATATGTATGAGCTGATAGAGATAAGATCCATGTAAAGCAATATAAAAAAAACTTCAACAACATAACAGGCATCTATTATACATTTTTTTAAAACGAAAATATTGTGTTTATTTTCGAAGTTTTTATTTTCTGGCTTCTAATGCCGAAGGTAAAGAGTTATAAACGTATATTAACTGAGTTATACCAGGTTTATTAATTATTTCTATTCATATGAAGTGGCCCACGCTGTCATTTTTATCACCATATGTACCTATTACGACTTTTTGGATTTTAAAAACACGAGGCTCCTCAGAAGATGACATATCTGCTGGGAGAATACATACATACCGAGAGCGACATTGGTATCCACTGTTGACGGCAATACACTTAAAGAATTGCAACAAACTTATATTTCTCAATGTATAGAAGTAATAAAGTTGTAGTTGTGACATGCAAATCTTAATTTGCCTTAAAATGTTCAGTTTTTCTATACTAATATATTCTTGTACTTAAAGATTTTTCGAAATAAGTAAAACGTTTATGTATGTATTTTTCTTTCCATGTTATTAATTGTTTTACGAGAATAACGTCATGATGCCTACATAACCAAAACACGACCTATTCTCTTGAATACGCAAGACATGGCTTAGCTATACAGGGTGAGCCATTAGTAGCCGCTCCTTCGACTGGTCTTTTGTGTTTTAAATAAAAGAAAAACCAATTAGTGAAAGATTTATGATTGCTTATGGCGCATATTCTAAAAATACTTTAAGCTCTGGCGCACTTCCGGTTTCACCGGAAATTTACGGAGCTTATTTTTTTTAAACGACTCACCCTATATATTTTTGGGTTTTCTAGTACTGCTTTAAATTGCCTATTCAACTGTTTTACCTTTTTCAAAATTGAGTCAATTGTTTTTGGGTTATTAATTTTTTTTGAAAATATTTGACCAAAACACGTGTTCAGAAAAAAATATTTTCACAGTGTTTTTAAAAGTAAAACCATTATCTTTGGTGGTGCTTGTAGCCAAGAAAATTCTGCATCATTTGGTATAAGTTGCACTCGACAATACCTCAAAAAACTTTGTTTTTTCAAAGCTTGCTTCTTGAAATTTTCAAATGCCTAAAACTTATTTTTTTAGTATTTTATTGAGGCATTTTGTTCCTTTTCTTTTTCTCTTTCTCCTATACCTATCGTTTATAATTTCAGAGATAATCACTATAGGAGCAATTACCGGTCCAATAAAGAACTACGAGCGCTGTTGTTCTATGCACCCAAATATTCGTTCAAACAATGGAAGGCTGGAATGGGGCCCGACTTCCTTAGTTTACTATCAAACAAAGTAAAGGTTAAATCCAACTATCCCAAAAAATAATAATTTTACAAAATGAAGGGCATCGCATTTCAGTTTTTTAATTCCGGCAATGCCCGGTTACAGTATTTCAGTTTTTACACTGTTGGTTAACAACGAAATAAAATAAAGATAATGTTTACCGACATATTTGAAAATGCCGCCCCACTATCTTCAATTTAATTTGCCTTATTGCTCGTATACTTTCATTGTTGAAGCTCTTCATAAGAGATGGTTGTAGTTTTTCAAAATTATAAATTGATGTCCTAAAACTTAGTAGAAAGAAATTTGACAGCAAAAAAAACGCAATTTTAATAACCTAAAACTATTGAGCAACGTAACAACAATCAAAAGTAAGAAAAACTAATTTTCATTAAAGTCCGTCCGTAGAAAACAAAGATACTCTTTTCCCCACACATTTAATGACCAACGATTTTGAGTTTGCAGTGATGGTTTTTATGTGTTGTAATTACGAAAATTGTGACGATTAACGCATCCATTTTAATAGAAGGTGGCTTCGTCGGTAAACAACAAAAAATTGAGAAAGTCATGCTTATTTATCTGCTGCCCATTGACAAAAAATTTAAGCGATTCTCTAAATTACTTTCATCTTATCTATGATTATGCTACTAATAAATTACATATTTCGTAATTATTCTGTATTCTCATATTTGACTTACATCTAACTGACTACAAATTTTCGTAGTACTAGTATGGGGGGGTGTTCGACTACACTCATTCGCAAGTACCATAAACTGATTATCCTCACCAGTTATTGATTTTGTCCCCACTTTTTTTCATATTCAATACTTTTTGATCACTTGAACCGTTCCTTTATACTTTCGATGGTTTCTGACTTCGATTGACTTCTATCAGAGATCGCTGTGCATAAAGTCTGGATGCTAGCAAAGACTTTCTTTCAGATTCACTCAAAACGTCAGTCATATCTATAACTCTTCATAAGAATAATTCATTTTGATGATAACTAATAGCGGTGCTTTTATTAATTTGACATAAAATTTACAAACTTTATTTAACAGTTTACTCAGGTAAGGCTGGAATGCGGCCGACTTCCAGTCTTTATTTGGGATATTTGGGTGCATAGAACAGCGCTCGTAGTATTTATTTTTATAGTGATTATCTCAGAAATTACAAAAGATAGGTATAGGACATTGTTAACAAAAATGAAGAGAATAAAAAGGGTAACAAAATGCCACAATAAAACACCTGGGGTTCCATTTAAAAAAAAAAGTTTTTGATATGTGAAAATTTCGGGAAGTAGGCTTTGAAAAAACGAAGTTTTTTGAGTTATTGTCGAGTGCAACTTGTACCAAATGATGCAGAATTTTCTTGGCTACAAGCACCACCAAAGTTAAAGTTTTTAGTTTTAAAAACAATGAAAAAATGTTTTTTTCTGAACAAGTGTTTTGGCCAAAAATTTCCAAAAAAAATAATAACTCAAAAACTATTTACTCAATTTTGAAAAAGAAAAAACAGTTGGATAGACAATTTAAAAAGCACTAGAAAATCCAAAAATATATAGAGGGAGCCGTTTAAAAAAATAAAGTTCTATGTATTTTGGGTGAAACCGGAAGTGTGTCAGACCTTCAAGTATTTTTAGAATATGCGCGCCAAGCAACCAAGAATTTCTCACTAATTGTTTTTTATTTTATTAAAAACACAAAGGAGCAATCGAAGAAGCGGCTATATACTAATGACTCAGCCTGTATATGGCGATGAATTTGAATATAATATTAACTCTGTCCAAAATTTACGAGATATTTGCAGAAAACTGCTATTAGGTAAGAGTAAAAGTGTTTTTCTGATCTGAATTATAAAATTTCTTTTATACGAAAATTGTTGTTTCAAATCAAGCGCTAGATACCCTTGCACTTACAAAAAACCTGTCTAGAATGCATAATTCTGTAGTGGGATTATAGTCAATTATCGATCTATAGCCATCACAAACATTCGCCTGTTTCACGGAGTTGTAAATTATTGTTGGTTTTGTTAGTAAGCGATCTACTTTGTCCAACTTTTGTTCAATATTTATGCGAGAACATCGATAATAATCATTAAGTGGATGTTGTTTATACGGACTTTTCCAAAGCCTTCGACGAGATTGGTCATCAGTTGCTACTTAGTAGTAAACTGTCTACAATTGGCTTTGTTTCCAGGCAAGTACACATTTTTTGAATCATATCTCACGGATCGTAGGAGATTTGTTTCTTGTTTGTACCATGTCTTGGTCGGGTGTCCCTCACGGAAGTAACCTGGGGCCCTTACTTTCATTAATTTTTATTAATGATCTATGTGATCAGTTGCAGTGCGAAAAGTTGCTCTTTACAGACGATTTAAAAAAATTCTTAAGAATAGTCTCCTTAGAAGACTGTCGATTTTTTCAATCAGAGATTCAGATTATAGAACGTTGGTGTGACATTAATAAACTACAAATAAATATATCCAAATGCCAGATCTAGTACCGGTTTGGCGATGTGCCACTAAATAGATGTGATTCTGTAAGAGATTTGGGAGTAATGTTCGATTCAAACCTTGGCTTTTCGAAACACATTTCGGAGATCACTTTCTCTGCATTGAAAATGCTGGGGTTTGTGATAAGAACTACACGGTATTTTACATCGTCAGATGCCATTTCACAAATTTACTATTCCTATGTGCGTTCTAAACTTGAGTATGCTTCCATCGTATGGTCCCCTATTTATATTAATCAGATTCGAGCAGTTGAAATGATGCAGTGACAATTCCTAAAATATCTCTATTTTGAAAGGAATGGTTCCTATCCTGTCGATTTTTTTCTCATGATCTTTTATTGCAACTCTTTAGGGTGGAATCTATGTCAAAGCGCCGTGATCAGTCCAGCATTCGTTTTTTGTTTAGTTTATTTCATAATGGTGTCGATGCGCCTGAATTGTTCAGTAAACTTAATTATTTTGTCCCCAGAGTTTCGTCTCAATCGTGCGTTTAGTTCCTATGTGCTTGTGTGTGCACCACTGTGATGCATAGGTCACCTATATATTGATATGGTTTTGATATCATTACCATTTATTAGTTTGTAATTGTGTTAAAACATATAATTTTTCAATTCTTAAAACTATATTTTTATCAATGGATAAAGGATTAATAATTTAAATGATACTTTAATACTCATTGTTTGATGAGATTTTCTTGATGTTCTGGTTGTTGTAGAGGAAAAATAAGGTTTTCTTTCTTCTATGTTTGTATTTTTAGAATCTGTTGAGGAGAAATTAAAAAAATATTATTATTGTTGTCAAATATGATGTATTATGTTTTATGTACAAAATTGTTTAATTAACGATGATATGACAAGTATTGTAGACGTAAATAATTGATTAAAGTATAAACTAATTTGAATTAAATTTCCCGCCATTATTTGAACAGGTGTAAATGAAAGAATAATTTTGACAGTTCCTGTAATGAGAATTTTTAAATTGAATGACAATTGTGTTAAATGCTTTGCAATAAGGTTTTTAAAAATGTGAGAAGAATAATTAATATACGTAGTATTTAATTAAAGGGATGTAAATATTCGAAAGTATATAGTAAAGAGATATGTTGAATTATTAAGGTAGGTGTAGATTTCTGATTGGATAATTTGAGAAAGTTTAAAAAGGTTGCCAAGGAAATTGTTTTGAAAAAATAATAATTAGAGAGAATTTTTCTATTAAGTTGAGTGCGGATGTATTATTTTGATGTGGAGTAAATAGCATCAAAATTTATACATATTTGAATATTTGTGGGCGATAAAAGTGATTAAATATGTTAATAGAGCATAATCAAAATAATAAAGAAGATTATTAACAATTTCCAACATCGAGTGGAATTCCAAAACAATAATATATAACTGAGAAAGCTGTAAGCGGTGTAAATTGAAATACTATAAAGAAGAAGAAAATTTGATAGTATAAAAAAAATAACTTATCTAAAATTTATATAATCCGGATCCGAACCAGCGTGAATACATCACAGTGATTTATAATTGAATAAGAAGAAGTTTAACAAATACTCCAGTCCAGCGAGCCAGAGGATTATTCAAGTTTAACTATTAGATGAGCTGTTAGCTATTGTCCAGTTTCAAGAGTCGAAGATATTTTCAAGTTTCTACAATCGATGCAATTTTAACTGTTATCCAGTCCAGGAAGTTTTCAGAAGTATTTTTCCAGTTTCGAGGAAGTGTTTTCTTATTTTAAGGTACAGCTGAATTTCAATATACAACATCCACACGTATTAGTACCAGGCCAATTTGGAGATACCCATCATCTGTACGCACGAAGGGAAGTGTATAACTCCAGGACGAGACAAGAGACAGCAAACCGTAGATATTGGTTCCATCGAGGCACGTGCAAACTACAATACATAATAGGATTGTCAGATGGAAATATCGTATGAAATGTTTGTTTGGAACTGATTCAAGGTTGTATTAGACACTTATTTATTATTACAATAACCGATTTATTTGCAAATTTAGTTTGTTCACATAAAATTTATATTGAAATCTATAAACAGAATAAGTTATAGCTATTTGAATTTAAATACAAATTAGGTAACAATGTATGAAAGGCAATACCTTATTTGTAGAAGTATTACGAATTTCATCCAGTAGAAATCTCATCAAAAATCGAATATTCACAACTAGAATTGAAAAGTATTATTTGTTAATTGTAGAAAACATACTCGTTGTTCAATAAACCTACTCGCTATCCTTGTGTCATTATCCATAATGGTTGATTTTTATATTTTCTTACATACGAAAATATATCGTTATTAAACAATTTTAAATAACCTTTATTTATATTTGTGATTCTGATAAACACATTATTATACCATTATTAGCCTGAGATTGTTGTTTTCTTTCATTTGTAGCATTATCTATGTACTTTCTTAAACAGAACAACTGATTACCAAGAGTTGTAGAACACTAAAAACATAATAATATCAAATTATTTTACCTAGAAAAAGACCAAATAAAATATGGAATACTTACATGTATAGTCGTAATTCTACAATTTACAAACGAATAATCAGTCACAGCGAACTTCAAACACCCCTGATGATAAATAAAAGTATTTTATAAAGAACATTTTGTAAATTAATCGATGATAAACGATTCATAAGTTAGGTTATAAATTCTTGACATTTAATATGCAATATCCCTTCCATTTTTATAATGTATAAGTATAGGTCTCAAATAATATAGTCTTACCAGTTCAATAAAATAAACAAGGAGAAATAAAAATTGATATTTATTTAATTTGAGTATTAGCCAGAGGAATTATATTAAATAATAATAGTAGTAGGAAATTGATATTGAGCAAAATATAAAATTATTAAATATTGGTATACAGAGTGTAATAAATCTTATCTACACACATAATCAATACATTATTATTACCGAACTTGGGGCAATATTAGAAAATTATATGTTGTAAATAATAATCATCTACATTACCAATACAATATATATTGACATGGTTTAAATAACCATGCCTTATATATAATTGTTAAATTATTTGAAACAGATAATGTTTAAATTCTTAAAATAATGATTTTTGTGTTCATGTAGAATTTATTATTTAGAAAGTAATTAATATTCGATGAGATTTCTTGGTTCATCCTGTATAGTCGTGGAACGATAAGGTTTTCTTTCTTCTATGCCATATTTGTACAATCTGTTAGAAAGAAATGGAATAATCTAAGTATTGCTACAAAATATTATGTATTATATTTTTTGAACAAAATTGTTTAATTTACGATGATATGTCAAGTACAATAGACAAAACTAATTGATTTTGAGTTCAAACAAATTTGAATTAAGATTCCCGCAGTTATTTGAACAGGTGGAAGTGACAGTTTAAATTTCGACAGTTCCTGTGATAGGTATTTTTAAATACAATGTATATGTTAGAAATGCATTAAAAAAAGGTTTTTTTTAATAGAAAAAGAATAAATAATGTGTGTAATATAAAATTAAATGGATATAAATATTCAAAAGCAAATAGTAAAGAGATATGTTGATTTTTAAAGGTAGGTGTAGATATCTCATTGGAGAATTTAAATAAGTAATAAGGTCGCCAAGGTAATTTGTTAAAAAAATAACAGGGAGAATTTTTTAGAAAAATTTGTGTACGGATGTATTTTTTTGATGAGGAAGAAAATTCTATCAAAATTAATACATATTGAGATATCTGTGTGTTATAAAAGTGTTTAAAAAGGTTATTGAGCATTATCAGAAATTTATAAGAAGATTTTTATAAGTTTCTAACATTAAGAGGATTTTCAAGCAAACAATTGATTACTAAAAGAGTTATATATGATTGATATGAAAATACTACAAGTAATAAGAAGATTTTATTACATATAAATAAATAACTTACCGCATATTTATAAAAACCGGATCCAAACCAGTTAAGAGTCTGAGAATATTTCAAGATTAACCATTTGATGTGCAGAAATTCATAATCCAGGACGAGAATCCGAGAATATTTCAAGTTTAACCATTTGATGTGCAGAAATTTATAATCCAGGACGAGAATCCGAGAATATTTCAAGTTTAACCATTTGATGTGCAGAAATTTATAATCCAGGTCCAGGAATCCGTAACATCTCGAGGAAGTGTTTTTATTTTTAGGAACAGCCATATTTTATTATTCAAGATACACAAGTATTAGTAGCTGGTAGTTTTGGAAACATTCATCATTTTTAAGCACGTAGGAAGGTGTAATACTCCGGAACAAGAACCCTAGTCAAGGATATAGGTTCTATCGAGGTACGAACAATCTATAAAACACAAAAGGATTGTCAATTGGACAAATCGTGTGAAATTTCATATTGTATCTAATTCAAGGTTGTATAAGATATTTATTTATTAACAGAATAACAGATTTATCTTACGAATTTAGTAGTATCAACTTAAAAATCCATATTTAAAACTATATGCAAAATCATTTAGGATTCACCGAATTAAAATACACATGATAAAATTATATATAAAAGAAATACTTTATTGTGAATAATATTTCACATTTTATCCATTGGAATATCGTCATAAATTGAATATTTATATTAAGAATTACAAAGCATAATTTATCGGTTGTTAAAAACATACAAACTGTCATTCAAAGAACATACTCACCATAAATGTATCATTTTCCATAACGGTTTATTTACATAATTTCAAACGTACATATTTTCATCGTTATTAGACAATTTTAATAGTGATTTTTTTTATTACTGTTGCATTGATGAGCACAATCAATATACATTATTTATCTTGAGATTGTTGTTTTTCCTTTATTAGAAGTACTATTTATTTTTATTCTTTAATGAATCATCTGTTAATGAGAGTTACATAACCCTAAAACAAAACAAATATAAAATTAATGTTATCTGAAAAAGATTAAATAAGATTAGAAATAATTACATGTTTAGTTGTAATCATATATTTACCAGCAAATAATCAGATACAGCGGACCCACATACACCCTTTTCTTGAGATTAAAAGAAGTATTATATAAAGAATTTTGTAAAACAAATCAGTGGTAAACGATTTACAAATAAGGTTAGAAATTAATGACATTGAACGTGAAGAACCCCTCCCAGATTTATAATATACTGGTATAGTTTATTAAAAGTATAGTCCCACCAGTTTAATAAATATAAGGAAAGAGAAAAATATTATGATTTGTTTTATTTGAGTTTAGCCAGAGGTTTATAAAAATAATAGGACATTTATAATAAAGGTTATTAAAATATATCCCCGTTCAAATATTAATTCAATATATAATGCGTTATACATTCAACGTGAAATGTGTTAATGTTGATACACACCAAACAATGTTACCTTAATTGTTAAATTTACCTGCTTTAAGTTAAGTTTTTATTACTTTATTTCTTCTTGTACTTATTCCTCTTTTGAGTTTTGTTGTCTGTTAAGACTGTAGATGAATTACGTTTAACATATGCTACTCAAACATTCCTTGTAATTGTGTCTTGTAATTGGAGATATCTTTTGGGCAATAAATAATTATTATTATAATTTGTGAGATATTTGCAAAAAGACTAAAAGACCTATTTCCGGTAGAAATTTCGAAAAACTTCTTTTACGAAGTCTATCTAAAATTCCCTTTTTAGTACTCTTGTATTCTTTAGAAATTTGTCTAAACTTAGTTGGAGATATTGGCAAATTTTGATTTTCTCACTGAAATAAACTGCCACTTCCGGTCAACCGATTTTATCGAAACGTTCGACATCAAGATCGAGATGAAACTCATAAATATCAAGTTTGGTATTGATAGCTTTAGCCGTTTGGTCGCTGGCGAGGCCACACACAGGCAGACCAGACAGATAAAGTGTGAAATAGAAAGAGAGAGATATGCTTACGGAAACCACTTGGACATCTGCAAAAATTTCGAGGTCGAAAATTTTCGTCATCACAATATTTTCTTATCTCACGTATAAGAAAATAATAATAATAATAATAAAGGTCTTATTAACAAAACAAAAGTTATCACCTGGTATACTTCTAATGATAAAATTGATTCGACCTAATAAATCTCACGGTATAATTGACGAAAAAACTATTCAAAATCCTATTCTAAGTACTTTCATTCTCTTATTAAATCGCTATAGAATGCATACTTTGCAAGATATTAAAAAAAAAGTGCTTCTCGCTAAGAGTAAAAGTGCTACTTCCGGTCCGAATTTTGAAATTTCATGTATACAAAAAATATTGCAAATCCAACTGTAAATAATTTTGTACTCTTAATAAATATATATAGAATGTATAATTTACAACATATTTGCAAAAAGTCGCTGTTCGGTAAGAGTAAAAGTGTTACTTCCGGTCCGAATTTTGAAATTTTTTTTATACAAAAGATATTGAAAACTATGTTTTAAATACTTTTATACCCGTAACGTACCTGTCTAGAAAGCTTGACTTGCGAAATATTCGCAAAAAACCGATTTTCGATAAGAGTAAAAGACCTACTTCCGGTAGGAATTTCGAAAAACTTTTTAAATAAAATTGATCTCAATTTTAATTTTAAGTACATATGAATTCTTTATAAATTTGTTTAAACTTAGTAGTTGACGAAATATTGGCAAAATTCGATTTTTTCACTGAAGTAAACTGCTACTTCCGGTCTACCGATTTTACTGAAAAACTAATCAGATCTCAAGAGGGAGATTATACATGCAAATACAAAATTTGGAATTGATATCTACAGCGGTTTGACTGCTATCGTGGTCACACACAGAGAGACAGACATTTTTTAAAAACCACTTTTTCGGTATCAGGGGACTTCAAAACGTGGACATCTGCAAAAATCTCGAAGTCGAAAATTTTCATCACTACGTATAAGAAAGTAAAAGGAAAAATATACTCTTCTGAATGACATTGCGAAAATATTTTAAATCAAATATTAAAAATAACTTGTCGTAAACTACAGTAGAAATTGTGAGATAGTTTCTAGAGCTATTTAATTATATTGCCCTTGCGTTTAAATTACAAACTAAATACAAAAAGTAATGTGATAAATGTACGTGGAGTGACCCTTCAATTTAATTTTAGACAGCAAAAATGGTGCCAAGACGATGGCAAGTATTTAATTAAATATAAATTATAATGGTGCAAAGAATATACACAAAGTTGTAAAACGTGCACATAAATTAAGACGATTTTAAAATTAATACTTCCTGTACGCATAAAATTATAAGAAAGTATTACTTTGAAATTTAGATTTACAAACGGTTTGCAGTAGAAATAAGCTGAGTGTGACCAATAAATAGACACATACATGTAAATGTCAATGCCACATCAATTTCATACGTTGATTTGTTTTTTATTTTACCCTAGTTTGATATTGACTGAAGAAAAACTAAGTATAGGTATTACTGGGTAATGAATATATTTTCCAATGTAATTGGTTTAGGTGTCTGAATTCAAATCTAATTCCATTTAAATTTAACTCTGGTATTTTATTACAACATGCTATCGCATATACAGAGTGATGTCAACGTACTAATAAATAATAATAAATATATGTTTTAATAGGCTTATAAACCTGAACTACATGCATATATATAGGTTGCTCATTTCCTGCCATCTTGCACGGGCAACTTTCTTTGTACCTATTGACGTTACAGAATCGGTTAAATGTGCGAAGCTCCTTAGAAATTTTGGGAGTATTCAAAGCCATTTTAAGGTTTGTCATTTATCAACTTTTGTAGAATATTAATATAATTGAAAATTACCGCGATTTTTAGTTATACATATTTCGGAACCATTGAAGATAGAACAAAATTGAAAATGACATCTGGTAGTAATTTTTAAGTAGAATTTAATACTCAACGTAAAATAAAACAACAAATTTGTTTAAATCTTCACTATATTATATAAATAATATTTTAAATATAGTGAAGATATAAACAAATTTGTTGTTTTATTTTACGTTGAGTTCAATGGATCTTCGCCAAGTAAAAGCCACATCTATCCAATTTTTAGAATTTAATAATCTAAATTAAAAATTGATGACGCAATTAGTTTTCAAAATATAACATGAATTTGTGTTTCTTTAAATAGCAAAGACGGTCTGTCATGACTATATTAAATTATTATTTTTTTCTGATTTGTTCGATATAAGATTTCTATAAATAATAACAATACTAAAATTAAGGAAATACAAAAACTAACGAGCAAGCAGTATAGCTAATGTTATTTTACTGAAAGCTGGAAATGAGCACTATTATTCTGGATACACATTTCACAATTTCTTACCATTTTTGGTATTAATGTGTAGTTGTTATTCTCCTAAATAGAGGTACCTGCTTGCCCAACAATTTCTTGTTGGTATTGCAGGTATTGCCCTCTGGCCGGTGAGATCATCTGACATTATTTATGTCCTTTACAAAGTACCTATTTATCTAAATTTTTATTTCCTTACTATTTGTAGCAATTTCTCTTCTTTTTCTTTCTCTTAATAAATAAGTCATGCATATACTTTAATGATCATTTGCATTCAATTAATTTTTTTACTTTAACTTAGCCGCCACTTGCAGTTTTTGTCAATCATTTTAGCTTCTATCTCCAACGATATCCTACCTTCTTCTTTAGTTACAACGTAATAATAATAATAATAATAATAATAATAATAATAATAAAAATAATCTTTATTTCAAAAGCCATATACATTCCAAAAATAGACAAGTACACGCCAGAAATACGTCAAGTACGACAACTACAGATTAAAAAAGTCTTCTAAACAATAGCAGGAGATCTGAAGGATATACTCCCGCAAAGACTTCTTAAAAACAGTAAAATTAGAAATATTTCTAATTGAATCTGGTAACTTATTATAAAATTTACAACCTGCAAAGTAAGTTCCTTTCTGGAAAATTTGTTTTGAATGAGCAATTGGGAGCATATAGTTATATTGAGACGTGTGTTGTGATCATGAGTTACGTTGCCGCTTGCAAAATCTCTTTTGTTCTTGAAGACGAAACACAGCACGTCCATTATATAAATGTCATAAAAAGTAAGTAAAGCTTTTTCTTTAAAAAGTTGTCTACAAGAATCTCTGTAACCCAAACCGAAAATGATTCTTAGAGCTCTTTTTTGCAAGCTGAAGACCCTACTCGTTTCTGAGCATAAGCCCCAGTGTATTATGCAATACCGCAGACAAGAAATAAAGTTTGAATGATAGAACATGAGTAAAGTTTTAACATTGCATGTTCTTTTAAGTTGCCTTAGCGTGAAACATACCTTTGATAGACAACTGCTGACATTATCAATATGTGAGTTCCATTTTAGGTTCTCATTAATTGTAAGACCAAGTACACGTAAACTAGAGTCCAGGTTAAAAATATCGCCATTTATTTCAACGTTAGTCACAACTTTAGTTGTATTATGAAAATAAACAAACTTAGTTTTGGCCTTGTTAATGACTAACTTATTACAGCTCATCCATCTATGAATACGATTAAAAATATCTGCTACTACACTGTTTAGTTCACATAAACTTGCTGACTTTATTAGTATACTTATATCATCAGCGTAAAGAACTGTTTGCTGTGCATTTTGAAGGGTATTTGGAAGGTCATTGATATATAGGAGAAAGAGTATCGGGCCTAATATTGACCCCTGAGGCACGCCACTGTCGACACTAATGTAGGATGACTGGTAATTTCCAATTTTGACGCTTTGTTTACGATTTGTAAGGTAAGATTCAAACCATTGATTAGGAATACCCCTAATGCCATAGTGCTCTAGTTTGTGTAGTAAAATCTTGTGGTTCGCTAGGTCAAACGCTTTGGACAAGTCAATGAAGATACCAAGACACTGTTGACTGGTATCTAAAGTTTCATAAATTGTTTTTAAGAAATAAAATAAAGCTGTACTAGTGCTCCTATTTTGCCAAAAACCATGTTGATTTTCAAAAACTATGCCAAAATTATTCAAATAATTTTTTAATTGATTGTTCATAATGCATTCATAAATTTTAGCAAAAACAGATAGCAAACTTATAGGTCGATAATTACCTACACAATTTCTATCTCCACATTTATACACCGGCCGCACTGTGGATAGCTTCAAACTAGAAGGGAATATTCCTTTTTCCAAAGAGAAATTAATCATATAAGTAAGAACTGGAACGATCAAAGGTGAAGCACATTTTATCACCGATTATGAGATACAATCATGTCCTGTTGAAGATGATGTGCTTAAATTCTTAATAGCATTCGCAACTTCACTCTCAAGTACCGGCTGAATGTAGAAAGAAGAAGGTAAACATCGTATCTGCATAAAGTTGTTGATGTCATCAAAGTTAATATCATCCCTTGAGCCATCTTCGTTTTGCATCGATGGAAGAGATGTAAAATATTCAATAAATTCTCCACACATCCTTAGTGTGTTCCCCTCAGGTAAAGTATGGGCCTTGGTGCTGTTAGAGCTGTTGTGAATAATAGACCAAGCCGCCTTGGATTTATTAGAAGAAGAACTAAAGAAGGTTTCATTCATGTTATATTGTTTGTTTTTAACAAAATTTTTGTAATATTCTTCATAGCTTTTAAATTCATCAAGAAAAATGGGAAATTGTTGGCTGAATTCTTTTAACATAAGCAAATTATTTTTTATCTCAAATATGTCTGGAGTAATCCAAGAGGTATTTGAATTTTTATGTCACTTGTACTTTAATAAAGGAAAACAAATACTATTATAGTACAGAAAGATATTTAAAAATGTTGAAAAAGCTTGATCAGGACAACCACTCTCATAAACAGTTAGCCACGACTCCCTGTCCAACAAACTAATAAAATTATTTAGTGAGTTATTACAAAATTTATGTTTGTAAATGTATTCATCATTATTATTACAAAATGATATCGATAAATTCAATATTTGACTATAGTGGTCTGAAAGGTTATTATCTACCGAGGATACCGAAAAAATTCTATTAGAAATATTTACAAAAAAGTTGTTCAACGTAGACGCCGTATCCTTAACGACACGTGTTGGTTCCTTCAGAGTCCAGTCGAAGTTGTAGGCACCACACAAATCCCTCAGACGTTGGCGCATTGGCGACGACACTGAGAAGTTTATATTGAAGTCTCCACCGATAATAACCGGTCCACTTCTTTTTTCCAATATATCCAGCATGCCAGAAAAGTTTTCCATAAAAGTATCAAAGTCCGCTTGTGGGGGTCTATAAAGTACAATCAGCACAATGGACTGCGGTAATTTGACTTCCACCGCACTAATTTCAATTGTATTGTTGATGTGAAAACGCAACAGGTCCTCCAGCACAACACACTTGATTTTTTCCCTTGTAAAAATGGCAACACCTCCATGCTTATTCGGTCCACGGCAACTAAAAGCTGACAATTTGAAACTTGGTATTCCGAGCAATTGGATTTGATCACTGGACTGCCAATGTTCACTCAGAAGTAATATGTCAATGCTATGCTCTTTCAATGCAATATTTAATTCTGATATTTTATTTGATAAGCATCTTATATTTTGATGCATCACATTAATTATGTTTCTAATTTTTTTTTGGCAATCCGGAATAAAAAACGATTTACACAGGCATCTTGTGGCCAAAATTCTGGTTTGTTAACTAGTTCAGAGAAAATTTTCGGATACGAAACCTTAAAAGAGGAATATCTATCCGGATATCTGCTTTTTAAGAGTTCACAATGAACTCCATCGACATCTTTAGATTTCATGTATTGCATCATATCCTCAACAGACAGCTTCGGATCTAAGTTGTAAACATGAAGATGACTGTAACTTGCAACACCTTTAATTTCTGTAGTGGCATTTGTTCCACGCATTACTTCGGGTGCTCTGGATTTTCTGTTTTTAGGTAATACCGTTTTCCACCCATCACTATAATGATGATAACAAACGATATTCGCGATAAATCTTATTTTGTTTGGTCTTTCCTGGGCACGGATGACACGCGGGTTGACAATGTCTTCCTCACGGCAATGTCGGTGGTTGCACTCGAATCTGAATATCTTCTGCTAGAAGCTTGCGTTATTAACTTGTATCTCCAAGGATATTCTCCATTATTTTTTAGCTAAACTTTCCTGATGATGATGAGGTAGTCTAAAACACGTGTCTGCAGTTGCACTACAACGAGATAACCCGATATTCTTTCCCCTATTTTTATTATGTATCCGCGATATTTTGTTTTTTGAGTTATCATTTCTGGGTTGGACGACACCGCGGGCTGACAATGCTTGCCTCGCGGCAGTGTCGGTTGTTGTCACTCAGATCTGACGATTTTCTGACATTTACAGCTGCAAGCTATGGTTTGCCTTCCCGATGGTATTTCTTTTGTTTCTATCTCCAAGTATATCCCAAAGTATTCCTTGGTTACACCGTACTGACGATGACCAACAACTGTGAAACACGTGTCTGCGGTTGCACTACAGCGGAATAACCCTATATTCTTTCTCATATTTTCATTACGTATCCGCGATATTTCCCTTATTGATTTATATACATATATAGGTATTACCTGAACACCACTGACGTATTAAAGTGAGATTGTTTTATATATTTCCGGTGATCATTATTCCAAATCGGTTTGAAAATTTGTATTTCATCAGCATATTTTAACAGGTGGCAATTCAAAGCAGATTTGAGGTTGTTATACACTGATTTAAGAGAAGTTAACTTTGATTGAACACTGATTATGCTATCGTAAAATGAGAATATTATAATCGTTAAATGTTACTTGTGAATACTCTGTGTGAAATTTTATTTCATTATATACTAACAGAGATAGTAATATATGCTAAGGATTATCAAATGCAATGTAATAAATATATCGTATCTACTTTTCTAAGGAAACCAAAATTAGGCGCGTTTGTCTCATTTTCTAGTAAGAAAACGGTGGGCAAATTGGAACCTGAAAGTACAATTAGAAATATTTTGCTAAAAATAATTTGCACACATTATAAATATTTGTAATATGTCTGCTTATAGTTGGACTTAACACAATACCTAGTATTTCATGAAAGACCCTATTAAAAATATAATTGGGACTTTGTTCATACAGAATTCAGAAAATCATAATCAATTCTGAAAGAACAATATTAGGAACTACTCAAATGGTTTCATAAAGTTACGATGTTGTTTTCCTGTCCATGCTTCCACCATAATGTCTCCGAAGCAGAAAAATAAACCTACCAGCGAAATTGAGAATGCACGCTATTCATTATACGGTGCGAATACAATATCTATAAGTCTCTACCTACAACGCATCCTTTCTACGGTGCCACAAAGAGACAATAAGCAAGCGAACGTGTTTTGCATCTTGTAATAAGAAAAAAGTCCGACATTCTTTGAGTCCCTTAACAATACCCCAGAACCTGTATAACGCTACTGTTATTGTACAATACGGTGACAACACACATGTTTTATACAGATGTAAAGACAGCTTAAGACAGCACCAGGATGTTTGCAGACAGTACACGACTTTCTCGTGACTTGCAGGATGTGTTAGAATCGTCTCTTGGTCCAAACGAATAGCGTATTATTTCAGTCGGGGATTTGCAAAAATTTCTTTTTCTGCATTTATTCAAAGTGGTTTATCTATCAGTTACTTCAATTTATGAACATTGAAACATTGGTTTTGTTATTAAAAAATATGTAGTAATTGTGATATTAGGTCTTTACTACATGATACATGTGATTTTGAAAACAATCGTATTATAATTTGACAATTATGCATTAACTTCTATGCCATAATCATTATTTTATAGCTCGCTGGAAAAAAATGTCAAATAACAATACAATATTAACTGTCAAATTTATTGTCAAAATGGCTGGCACGTAACTATAGGCTGTTTGCACACTAGAGTTTCTCGATAAATTTCAAATGTAAAACGTGTTTCCGCGTCGACAATTTATACTTTTCATACTTTTCATATTAAAGATACGGGAAGTATATTTAAAAACAACATCGGAGAAGCGTTTGTGTTCTTCCCCCAAATAGTTAGCAATGAAGATGGATGTAAGTACTCTTGTTTAGAAAATGCATAATTGGTTGGTTCGGGACCACAGAAATGCAAAGAGAAAAATCTAGGTCAATATTATCGAAGTTTGCAGCACACTATTGTCATAGAAATAGATCAATAAAAAAATTACATAACACTACATACTACATATAAAGCGGTAAAGATAATCTAATGATTCTTGCTTATTATCATAACTTTAAGTACTTAGAAATCATTGGAGAACATAGTCCTCACGAAGAGACAATCAAAAGTAGCGAATTTGTAGTCAGTTTTGCAACTGGTAAGACCACGGTGCTCAGCTCAACATGCTTTATCCATCGAAAGATACACAAGGCCAAATAGATGTTGCCAAATGGAACCACACGTAACCAGATCTATCACATTTTAATAGAAAGAAGATTTGCAATAGTTATCCTAAATCTAAGCAGTAAATCATGCTCTGTAGACCACTTTCTATTTCAGGCCAAGATTATGTGGCGAATTAACTACCAAACAGAAAAAATAAAGTTTCTGAAAAAGATCAGAAGTAAAAATAAAATCAACCCAATGACTGGAAGCAATAGGCTTCCTGTTGCATATTTAAAACACAAATAAACTTTCCTGCCAAAATTACCATGGCTTATCCCACAGGATACAGATTATTCACATACGTTTTAAACCATATATTATACAACCATATGTTGAAAATATCATTATTAAATATAAGGTGCTCTTCCAAAATTGACCAAGTCTTCACCATTAAACAAATTCTAAACAATTCACACAATTCTTCACAATTTGATTTGATAACATATTTGTAGATTTTTGTCTAGCAAGCAATTCAGTCTATAGAGATCAAATATATACACATATATATACATAAAAAGAAAGAAAATAATAAAGGGTAAATTCCGCTTAGTGCAACCGTAAACACGTGTTTCTGACTAATTGGTCGTCATCAGCTAGAAGATCCTCAAATTTGAAGACAACAACTAACGTCGCCACGAGGAAGACTAATGTCAACCTGCGTGCCATCCGATACCCAGGGAAGATAAAGCAAAAAAAAAAAGGAAATTACGCGGATACATGAAATAACAAGAAAGAAAATAATAACGGGTAAATTCCGCTTAGTGCAACCGTAAACACGTGTTTCTGACTAATTGGTCGTCATCAGTACGGTGTAGCCAAGGAATAAGGTGGGATATCCTTGGAGATAGAAGCATCACGGAATATCCAAGGATATCCCACCTTATTCCTTGGCTACACCGTACCGATGACGACCAATTAGTCAGAAACACGTGTTTACGGTTGCACTAAGCGGAATTTACCCGTTATTATTTTCTTTCTTGTTATTTCATGTATCCGCGTAATTTCCTTTTTTTTTTGCTTTATCTTCCCTGGGTCTTGGATGGCACGCAGGTTGACATTAGTCTTCCTCGTGGCGACGTTCGTTGTTGTCTTCAAATTTGAGGATCTTCTAGCTGAAGCTGCAAATGGGAGTCTGTCACCTGATGGTCTTCCGTGTATGTTTCTATCTCCAAGGATATCCCACCTTATTCCTTGGCTACACCGTACTGATGACGACCAATTAGTCAGAAACACGTGTTTACCGTTGCACTAAGCGGAATTTACCCGTTATTATTTTCTTTCTTGTTATTTCATGTATCCGCGTAATTTCCTTTTTTTTTTTTTGCATATATATATATATAGTATCTTCAAGAGCTTCAATATTCCAACCAAAGATCGTAAGGCTGCCTTATACAATAACTCTAAAAAAAACACCGAGCCATATGTACGATACAGAACAACTAACGGAATCATTTGAAATTACATAAAAAGTGAGGTAGAGAGATGGGTTGATCTTATTTTGTTAAATTGATTTTTGAACATGTCATAAGAAAAATGTAAATTAGATCACATACATTAATTAACAAAACTATTCAGGTGAGCACATATGGGCGGCATTACCACCATAAGCCGAATATAACAAGTCGCAGATAGAACATGCAAATGAATAAAAATAAATGCAAGCACAATTCGCCTCAAAATACGCGAAAGATAAAAATAATGATTGCGACAATATTGAGGTAGTACCGCAATTTACGTATCTCGGAGTAGAGCTATTCGAATAGGGAACGGAAGAATTTAAATTCGAAAACAAATCATCCTATTCAATAAAATATACTTTGCGATGTACTGCATATTCAAATGCAAAAACATACAGAATAATGCAAAAATTCATATATCATAAACTACGGAAGTGAGGCATGAAATTTTATACAAAAAGCAGTAAATAAGCATAAACATCTTTAAAAGAAGAACTCTAAGAAGAATTCTAAGACCCGTGTGTAAACATAACCTATAGAAGGCGAGATACGAGCATTATTAACGTCACAAAAACCCAGTTTAACTGTATTTATCAGACTTTAGAGCAGGGCTGTCCAACCCGCGGCCCAAGGCAATTATCAATGCGGCCCGAAAATATTTAAAGTTACTGAAGCTAAAGGTCTTACATCTCAACAAAAGTTTTTTAGCAACATTACAACTCAAACAGAATCATTTGTGAAGGCTAGTTATGTTAGTCGCAAATTTAATCGCCAAAAAATCGAAACCATTTTCTGATGGCGAATTTATTAATGAATGCATGGAAAGCGTGGCAGATATAATTTGTCCAGACCAGAAAGGTGATATTTCTAAAATCAGTTTGTCTCATCAAACTATTGCCAGGAGAATTGACGATATTGGGAAATCTATAGAAATGGATTTGAAAAGTAGAGCATGTGGTTTTAAATTTTATTCTTTGGCCATGGATGAAAGTACTGATGCTATTGATACAGCTCAATTTGCCATTTTTATTAGAGGTATTAATGCCGAATATAGTGTAACTGATGGCTTCTTTAGTGCCATTAAAAGACACGGCAAAATCAATAGATTTATATGAGGCAGTGAAAAAAACATTAGCGCGGTTTTCTTTGTTTCTTCCGAATATATCTGGGGTAGTTACGGATGGCACCCCAGCTATGATCGGTAAAAAAGAGGGCTTGTAAAATTAATAGAGCCATTACTGTCGAAAACTCTCATTTGATGAAGTACCATTGTATAATACACCAAGAAAATTCATGCGGAAAAGCTTTAAAAATTGGTCATGTTATGCAAATCGTCGTCAAGACTGTAAATTTTATAAGAGCCCGGGGATTGAATCATCGCCGATTCAAGGAATTTCTCAAAAATGTTGATGCTGAGTAGGGCGATATCGCATACTTTACAGAAGTAAGGTGGGCTCAGTCGAGGACAAATGCTAAAAAGATTTTATGACGTACTTAATGAAATCAATTCTTTTATTACATCGAAAGCTAAATCTGTGCCGGAACTTGACGATGCCGAGTGGCTTACAGATTTAGCATTTTTGGTAGATTTGACTGCTCATTTAAATGACTTAAACACGCGCCTTCAAGGCAAAAACCAACTTATCAGTACGATGTTTCAAACAATAAACGCTTTCCAGGTAAAACTAAAATTATGACAGACCCAATTAAATGCAAACAACTTTTTGCATTTCAGCACGTTGTTCAAACATATTCCTAAAAATGGGAAAAAATATGCGGGCTTATAAACTAATAAATTTTAAATGACTTAAACATGAAAGCTATATATTTTAAGTTTTTTTTTTGCTCGTCAGCTATGGTAACATACTTGTGGCCCAAAACACCATGCCCTTTTCCAATGTGGCCCAGGGAAACAAAATGGTTGGACACCCCTGCTTTAGAGGTTACAATCCAAGCCAAATGTACCGCATATTATTCGGTTGGAGGACAAATTCCTAAAAGAGTGGTCAACAAGAGAAGGAGTGAGATCAAAAGGAAGGACAAGGTCGAGATGAGAAGATGCGGTATGTAGGAATGCTAGAGAATTGTTGGGGGTCAGAAACTGGAGGAGAGAGGCTAGAAACGGAGAAGTTTGAATATATGCGATTTGAAGAAATACACTAATCCACGAATACTAAAAATATAAGACTGACATTGTAAGGGATTGAGTGGAATGTATCAAACACAATGATTTTAGAGATTCGTCCAATTTTCTTATCTAAAATATGGCTTATAGTGTCAATTTTAAGTTTCTATTTTTCTAGTTATTTTTATGTTTTAATCTACATTTCTTTAATTTTATTTGATTATGGTCGATGGTAACCATCTTTACGATTGTCCAAAATGGAGAATATCATGTTGTCCATAATAACCATCACTTGGAAGACCGTACAAGACCCCCAAGATCCTCACGGTCATATGACAGGTATAATTTTCCAAGTTTGAATTCATATTGCGTTTCTTTTAGTACAGTTGTTAAGTTTTGTCAACTTAATATCAAAGTCATATCCAAGGACAAATGAAATTCATGTATCATCAGTGGATCAACTGGTTTCAAGAGAAGACTATTATTCAAGTAGAAGATGTTTGCCAGTCCAGCTTGTGATTGCGGAGCTGATATTGAAACAGTTAAACATATTGTTGAAGAATGTCCTCTAGCTATGTTTAAATTTGGATACACAGATTTACATAATTTAACTCCAGGGGCTGTTGCTTGGATCTTAACAACTAACGAGCTTTGTGGCACTGTGATGCAGGTTCTTTATTCTGCAGGTTTTTTGCTACATCCTAGATCAAATGGTGTTGTGTTTTAAAGGGCTCCTGCAGTTATGGCCCTTCTAAATACATTTCTCCTTTTCTAATATAATTTATATATGTTTCTTTTCTATATATATAAAAAAAATTAAAACCGACCAGTTTGGTTCATGGTAAATTGGAAATTAACATCTAAATGAAGACTAATTAATTTTTCCAAAAAATCAAACTTGTTATTTATGTGTATAACATATATCTACTTCTAACTCTGCCGTGAAAACTTTACTAGACATTTGTTATAAGAACCACACGCCCATTTACTTCACCAAACATTTATATTTTGCCTCTGTAGCTCAAAACCTAGGTAAGCATATTTAATTTGATCGCCGCTTTCTATATTCAAATCTTAGAGCTACTTCAGAGAAAATTTTAAGCACATCTGTATTACAAGCATACACATCGTTCTCAGGATTTTAGTCACCAGAATTATTAGATATATTTCGTCTCAAGTTGTTGCCTGTGACTATATATCAGGCTTTTATGGGATTCTGTTATAAATTACTTAGTAATACTATTAATGCTACTAAAATATAGAAAAAGATTAATTTTATAATACCAAAGTTAATTTTAGCACTGAAATCTTGTCTATTGCTCTCTCACCAGAACAAACATTATGTCAAGCGACCATATACCGTATTTCATTTGTTACACCATCTCATGCCAAGCAGAAGGAGCATTATTCGTCGGTTTCAACACTTTTTCCTAAGTTTTAGGTTTAATTTTACTTTTGACAAATAATATGTAACAGGCAGTCTGACTAAACAGTTTACAAGAGAGTATATTTTGCTGTACCAATAATATTTGCCATAAATACGACTTTTTTTTAAAATATTACTTTTATATCTGTACCCCAGAGCCAGACTATGTTAAGTCCAAAATTGCCAAATTTTTACTAAATATGTTAAGTGACTTAAAGCTTTGCGGCGCATCATTTGGAATTTTTCATTTTGACGTATCTTTTAAATTAATGAAATTAGCGAATTTTAAACTACGTCAAATCCACTGCCCCCCCTAAGCCAAAAAATGTTAAGTCGCCCTAACCTTATTTGCCTCTGGATTCACGTTAGTTTAATATGTCAACTTCACCTGTTAGCATACCTACTTCGCGCGTTTTTTGTTCGGTACAATTTGTTTATTAGGCCTTTTACTGAACATGTTCCTTGGTCTTCTAGGACAAGAAAGATAATAGAAAACTACTTGGAAAGTTCATTTAATAATCAACAGTAACGTTACAACATATTCTCACTAGTTATTACTAGCATAAAATCAATTTTTTTATACTTTAAATGGACTTAACATAGTTTGCCACTAGCATTATCTGATAATAGGTGACATAACATATTTTTTGACAATAAAAAAAGGCTCATTTATTTTGTGTGGAAAAGGTAGCTTACAGCATCAGTTTGGTAAAGTTGTTTTTTGTACTTTAGTAAAACCCAACTTTTTATATTTTTGTTGGATAAGCGGCTATCTTAGAAAAAACATGATATCTACCAATCTAATGCATGCGGAAGTACCTGGTTAAAAAAAACAATACGATTTAAAGAACATCACGATTATGCTGAGCTGTTAGAATATGGCTGTGTACTGTATAAGATTTTTTTCCTTTTTGACTTTCCTCGATAAGAGGGAAGTATTGTAATCGTGAAAAAGTCACCCTCCGAGATTATTTCAGGTATTCACGTTTCAGGGTCCCTGGATTACAAAAAAACATGTTTCCTACGACCAGAAACCAAATGACGAAGAGGAGTTAGAAGATATGACCAGAAATGGATGCCAAGATCAAATACAAATTTCTGATGAAGAAGAAGTACAAACTATTTCCCAAGAAGCTTTGCATGTTACTGCTGAATATAACGAACAGCTACATAGAACTCCCGATAGAGAAGTAGATTTTGACAGCGATGACGAAGTGGCGGACCCCGACTATTCAGATGAAAACGAATCGAACGATATCCAAAACGAGGATGCAGTAGAGAAATTAACACGTAAAAGAGAAGCAAACCCAAAGAATTGGAGGAAAAATGTTACGAACCGGAAACGGTACTCAGGGTTGGAATACAAAACTGACAGTGGAAGTCGTGTTATGAACCCAAAGTTCCTAAAAGAACCTTGTAGCGATAGTTGTAAACTCTCATGTAAAAATAGAATTTCTGAAAAACGGCGACAGATTATACATTCTAATTTTTGGAGTCCATCAAAAAAAGTAGATATAAGAAGACAGTACATAGCATCTATAGTTACACAGGTAGCGATAAAAAGACGCAGAGAAAAAACCGGCGAAAGAAGAGGAAAAAGAGCATTTACCCATTGTTATACATTTGAAACAGAAGGAAAAAAATTAGGTGTGACCAACACACGACTTTCTTATACGTATGAGCGTTTCAAATTATAGAATTTTAAGAATTTCTTTTACAAAAATTATTCAAAATCCTATTCTAAGTTCTTCTATTCTCTTAATAGATCTCTATGGAATGCATACTTTGCAAGATATTATCAAAAAAGTGCTACTCGCTAAGAGTAAAAGTGCTACTTCCGGTCCGAATTTTGAAATTTCATATATACAAAAAAAATTGCAAATCCAGTTTTAAATACTTTTATACTCTTGATAAATATGTATAGAATGCATAACTTACGACATATTTGCAAAAAATCGCTATTCGATAAGAGTAAAAGTGGCACTTCCGGTCAGAATTTTGAAATTTTTTTTATACAAAAGATATTGAAAATTATGTTTTAAATACTTTTATACCCGTAACGTACTTGTCTAAAAAGCATGACTTGCGAAATATTCGCAAAAAACTGATTTTCGATAAGAGTAAAAGACCTACTTCCGGTAGGAATTTCGAAAAACTTTTTAAATAAGCTTTTCTCGATTTTAATTTTAAGTACATATGAATTCTTTATAAATTTGTATAAACTTAGTAGTTGACGAAATATTGGCAAAATTCGATTTTTTCGCTGAAGTAAACTGCTACTTCCGGTCTACCGATTTTACTGAAAAACTAATCAGATCTCAAGAGGGAGATTATACACGTAAATACAAAATTTGGAATTGGTACCTATAGCGGCTTGACCGCTATCGTGGTCACACACACACACACACACGCACACACACACACACACACTCACACACAGACATTTTTTAAAAACCACTTTTTCGGTATCAGGGGACTTCAAAACGTGGACATCTGCAAAAATCTCGAGGTCGAAAATTTTTATCATCACAATACTTCCTTATACTACGTATAAGAAAGTAAAAAATGAGGTGTGGGCACCACACGACCTTCTTATACGTATGAAAGTGTTACTTCCGGTCCGAATTTTGAAATTTCATTTATACAAAAAATATTCCATATCCAACTCTAAATACTTTTGTACTCTTGATAAATATATATAGAATGCATAACTTACGACATATTTGCAAAAAATCGCTATCGATAGGAGTAAAAGTGGTACTTCCGGTCTGAATTTTGAAATTTTTTTTATATAAAAGGTATTGAAAATTTGTTTTAAATACTTTTATACTCGTAACGTACTTGTCTTAAAAGCATGACTTGCGAGATATTCGCAAAAAACTGATTTTCGGTAAGAGTAAAAGACCTACTTCCGGTAGGAATTTCGAAAAACTTTTTAAGACAATTTGTTTCAAACTTAATTCTAAGTACATATGAATTCTTTATAAATTTGTTTAAACTTAGTAATTGACGAAATATTTGCAAATTTCGATTTTTTCACTGAAGTAAACTACTACTTCCGGTCGGCCGATTTTGCTCAAAATCTAATCAGTTCTCAAGAGGCAGATTACACACGTAAATAAAAAATTTGGAATTGATATCTACAGCGGTTTGACCGCTATCGTGGTCACACACACACAGACAGACAGACACACACACAGACACACAGACATTTTTTAAAAACCACTTTTTTGGTATCGGGGGACCTCAAAACGTGGACATCTGCAAAAATCTCGACGTCGAAAATTTTCATCATCACAATACTTCCTTATACTACGTATAAGAAAGTAAAAGAAACGGTCAGTAAGAAGTTTTTTTACTTTCTTATACGTAGTATAAGGAAGTATTGTGATGATGAAAATTTTCGACCTCGAGATTTTTGCAGATGTCCACGTTTTGAAGTCCCCTGATACCGAAAAAGTGGTTTTTAAAAAATGTCTGTGTGTGTGTCTGTCTGTCTGTCTGTCTGTCTGTGTGTCTGTGTGTGACCACGATAGACGTCAAACCGCTGTAGATATCAATTCCAAATTTTGTATTTTAGTGTATAATCTCCCTCTTGAGATCTGATTAGTTTTTCAGTAAAATCGGTAGACCGGAAGTAGCAGTTTATTTCAGTGAAAAATTCCAATTTTGCCAATATTTCGTCAATTACTAAGTTTAAACAAATTTATAAAGAACTGAAATGTACTCAAAATTAAATTTGAAAAAAATTATCTTAAAAAAGGTTTTCGAAATTCCAACCGGAAGTAGGTCTTTTACTCTTAACGAAAATCAGTTTTTTGCGAATATCTCGCAAGTCATGCTTTCTAGGCAGGTACATTACGAGTATAAAAGTATTTATATTATAATTCTAAATATCTTTTGTATAAAAAAAATTTCAAAATTCGTGCCGGAAGTACCACTTTTACTCTTACCGAATAGCGATTTTTTGTAGATATGTCGTAAATTATGCATTCTATGTATATTTATTAAGAGTACAAAAGTATTTAGGGTTGAATTTGCAATATTTTTTGTATACGTGAAATTTCAAAATTCGGATCGGAAGTGGCACTTTTACTCTTAGCGAGTAGCACTTTTCTTCGAATATCTTGCAAAGTATGCATTCTATAGCGATTTAATAAGAGAATGAAAGTACTTAGAATAGGATTTTGAAGAAGTTTTGTATAAAAAAATTCTTAAAATTGTATAGTTTGAAACGCTCATACGTATAAGAAAGTCGTGTGGTGGCCACACGACTTTTTTTAAATACGCTTAGCATATCCCAGCAAACAGTAGACACTGGAATTAAAAAGAAAAAGGAAGGAGGTATTGTAACGCCTGATAAAACAGGAAGCCACCAACCTGCGTACAAGATCTCAGAAAATGTTAGACAAAATGTTCGAAATCACATTTCAAAATTTCCAACGTACGAATCGCATTATTCTCGGGAAAGAACCAAAAAGAAATACCTGGGAAATCATCTGAATCTAAGTAGGATGTAGTCTTTATTTAGAAGAATGCAAAGAAAGTGGTTTTGGATCCAAAAGTATTGCAAAAGAGTGGCTGTACTTGGAGATTTTCAACTATGAATATAATTATTCATTTAACAGCCCAGACAACGATACCTGCGATTTATGCGATCAACTTCAGCTTCAAATTCGAAAAGCGGAATCGCTTGAATCACGAAAGAGGCTGCAAGCTGAATACGATCACCATCTTGCAGATACGACCAACAGATACAAATTGAAATCAGAAGATAAAAGAAAGTCTAGGGAGAATTTAATAGAAAAGAAAGTTATAATGATTGATCTCCAGAAATGTTTACCGACCCCAAATTTACATAATTCACAGAGCTTTTACTCCCTAAAACTCTGGACATATAACCTAACTATCCAAGATGCAACACGTGAAAAAAGTTTTTGTTTCATGTGGGACGAAAGCGTAGCCGGACGCGGAGGAAATGAAGTTGCATCATGTTTAATAAAATGGGTTGAAGAGAACGTTTCAGATGAAGTCAAAGAAATAACAATTTGGTCGGACAATTGCCCTAGCCAAAATCGAAACGTCTTAATGATCATGTGCTATTTTTTTATCCTACGTATTAAGCCAAACATTGCTGCTGTCAATCACAAGTTTCTAGCTAGAGACTACACTCAGTTGGAGGCTGATGCTGTTCACTCCATGATAGAACGTGAAAGAAAGAAACTTCCACAGTTTCAAATCATAACCCCTTGGGACTGGCAGCAGATGGTACGATTATGTGGAACGAAAAGACAACTCACTGTAGTCAACATGGAATGCATCGATTTTAAAGAATTTAAACATCTATTTGAGGGATCCACTGCACCATATATAAATAAGAAAAAAGACAGTGCAGGTAACGATTTTCTAATATCCCATGCAGTTCATTTGCAAGTTAGGAGAAGTAACCCTGGAATCATCTATTACAAAACAGATTTTAGTAAAGATTTTTTAGAAGTAGACTTTCACAAAAGAACTAGACCGAATGACTACTTTCCTTTAGAAATTCCAAGGGAGGGACCTAAACCAATTTCTGCTAAAAAGTACAGCCATCTACAAAAACTTCTCAATTGGGTACCAAAAAGGTTTCATGATTACTACAAGAATTTGGAATACAAAATAACGAAGATGACGAATAGAAAACAGCAATTTTTGTTTATTATAAGAGTCCAAATTGTCTTACATACTTTTAAATAATTAATCAGTATTATACAATTAATAAGTAGGTGGAATTTTTTCTCTCTTAATTTACCTAAATGTTATGTCCACTGCAAATATGTCATTTCCATCTCTTTGCACTTAACATGTATGTTAGATCCAAAAAAAAAAATTTTTTTATGAACAAAACTATGTTGTCACTTAAATCAAAAACAAAAAAATGAGGTGTGGCCACCACACGACTTTCTTATACGTATGAAAGCGTTACTTCCGGTCCGAATTTTGAAATTTCATTTATACAAAAAATATTCCAAATCTAACTCTAAATACTTTTGTACTCTTCATAAATGTATATAGAATGCATAATTTACGACATATTTGCAAAAAATCGTTATTCGGTAAGAGTAAAAGTGATACTTCCGGTCCGAATCTTGAAATTTTTTTTATATAAAAGATATTGGAAATTAAGTTCTAAATACTTATGAATTCTTTATAAATTAGTCTAAACTTAGTAATTGACGAAATATTTGCAAATTTCAATTTTTTCACTGAAGTAAACTGCTACTTCCGGTCTACCGATTTTACTGAAAAACTAATCAGATCTCAAGAGGTAGATTATACACGTAAATACAAAATTTTGAATTGATATCTCCAGCGGTTTGACCGCTATCGTGGTCACAGACAGACAGACACACAGACAGACAGACAGACACACACAGACAGACATTTTTTTAAAAACCACTTTTTTGGTATCAGGGGACCTCAAAACGTGGACATTGCAAAAATCTCGAGGTCGAAAATTTTCATCATCACAATACTTCCTTATACTACGTATAAGAAAGTAAAAACAAAAGTAAGGTTTGCCATTAGAGCTCATATTCTTACGCCTAAAACTATGTTAATTATGAAACAGTGACTAGATTTAGTAAAAGCAGTGTTACATAAATTGAAAAAATCTAATATGAAATTAATAAAACTGCTCTACTGAAAAACAAAGATTTTGAACTTAACATAGTCTGGCTCTGGGGTACAGATATATTATATGCATATCTTGAAGATCTAGAGTACTGTTGCTTTTTCATAAAAGTAAATTATATGAAGTTTAATTTATTGATCCTATGTAACAGACTGCCTTTTAATATAAACTACAATACATATTACTATTTTTCATATTTACGTGAACCTTTCAAGCATTATTATCGATATAACAAAGAAAAAACATATGCGCTAACAATTCGTTTCAATTAATGACTTCTTTGAAGTCATTATTCGAGTGCATTAATTTATATTACTTCTTACGTTCGTCCTCGTTTTCACGAATAATTTTCGTGTAGCGAACAAATGACGTTTTCCGCGTAAAACAACTGATGAGCGCTTCTCTGAAAATCCTCATCCATACCGAATGAGTGCAACAAAGAAGCGGTCATCGTGTTCTATTTTCTTTCAGCGCTGCTGCAGTCAAGTTACACAAAACACCTGTCAAATAGAATGTCTTCATTAATCGGGAACCATATTGCTTTGAACTAAATGATATTAACACAAATTGCTGATTATTTACGGAGAAAATTGAGTCACACATAAATGAGAAGTTTAAGTCATTAAGATGGTATTCTACCAGAGCATTCTGACGACAAAGAATGTTCTTTATGTGTAATAAAATACAAAAAGTAAGTACTATTCTATAATACTATTAGGAAATGCTGAATATAAAATGACAAATTCTGAGATATATCAATGAAAGGGATACAAATTAATGTAACATATATTTTTGTAAAAATATATTTGTGGAAGATATTGTTACATTTTGTTTAGGTTTTGCGGTAAAACTAACTATCCTATTATCTATTTAGACTATTAATAATCCAAATAAATGGACACTTCTTCTTGTACCTTAAATCTGTAATAATTTCAGGTTGTGGTATCGGTCGTCGTCGGAATTGGAAAGCTCTGTAGGGGTACCACGTTGGCACATATTACATGCATTGATCCCGTATGGCTAATGATATTTGACACATGCGGTACATATAATTCTGCAGTGGCCTTACAATTTTCGTCAAGCTTATCAATATTAATGGAATATCCTTCTATTTAAAACGCGCAAAATGATGGTATTGAAGATATTGCGGTACAAACAATTATCTCGTAAAATTCTCGAACGCACTAGTTGTAATTTCATCCCCATCTGTTTGAAAATGTTCTCTAAGATAGTCCAAAATACAAACTTTCTGATTCAGATCTGTAATTTCCAAATCAGCGAAACGCTAAAAATACAACAGAAACGCTAAGTAAACACTAATTAAAAGTTATTTCACACTACTTGAAGAAACAATTATGCGAAATTAAATAGTTTTTTGAGAACACTTCTAATAAAAGACTAGATACGTACGCCACTCATCCCACATTTATATACAATAGGTAATGTTCCGCACCTCTTCGCAGCTAGAATAATCACTCTTTTAATTACGTACACTATAATCTTTCATTTCATGAAAAATTCACGGACTTGCAGCAATAAATGTTTACCCACAATAAAACTTCAATTATACATAGCTGTTATAGGATTTTAGGCAGCCGATGTTACCTGGAAATAAAAGCACCTTCCTAGAAAGTAATGGTGCCATTTGAATCCTTAAAGTAAATACTTTCACCTGTAATAATTACTTTTAAATCGACCAAAATACCTGGCTCAGGTAATAACAAACACAACTTAAGTTTCTGGTACTAAAATATACCCTATAGAAATATTGTTAATTTTGCAGTTTTTGATAATTAATATCTGTGGTTCTGACAAAGATAAAACAGTAATTCCTGGTGAAAAGTTGTATGATGAGGCGTACAAGCAAACACATAAGTTAGAGAACTATCAAAAGTTTTAAACTTTTTTAATGCTTTCATTATTGCATGGAAATAACAATCAAATCAGAAATTCTCAATATTTAATACATTGGCGTGTCAAATAATCTTTTCCAAAAGATTTTTTCTAAATGTGAACTTTTGGGATGTGTTTCAGATGGATCTTTGTCAGTTTAAGGAGTGCTGTATTCCAGTCGCCATCTTCTCACGGTGCGGGCAAAGACTATGCTATGCGAGAGTTTTGTGTTGTCGCATTTCACGTCTTCCACACTATGTATGGACTTTGCCTAGACTCTACTGATTGCAGGCGGATACAGGTTGTACGGAATTCTTGTATGAGATTTATTTTTGGCATTTGGAGACGACAGCACATTGTGCATAGGCTGCGAGGCCTTGCATGGTTGAATCTAGAAATCGCAGATTTCTACATTCTATTTTTTTCGGCCATAAAGTTTTAAACCTCAAAACCCCACCATACTTGTATGCCAGGATTAGGTTTAGGACAGACTTGCATAATATAAATATTAGGAGTAAAGATCTTATAGATACTTCCAAAACGTTGCACTGAAGTTTACACTTTAAAGAGTTATCTTTCCGAAACTTTAGGGTAACCGCATTTTTGATGGATGAGTATTGCCTACTTTGCTTGCTGTTCGGTGCCAGTTGTGGGTGCTGCTCCACCAGGTTTGAGTTTAAGTTTAATTTAAGTTTAGGATTTTATTTGTTTGTCTTTTCTTTTGTATATAATTAAATAACTTTATTTAGTTATACTTAATCTTGGGGTTCAGATGGAAGATTTTTGAAGTGTAAACTTCTTTAGGCGCGTTGCGCTGATTGTAGGCAGTGAACAAGACTAACCTGCAACGCTCGGATATGTAACGATCTTCGGGTAAAGTCGGCTAAGGGAACAAGATAAATAAATATATAATATAGAGGTATTTAATTTCATTTAAATTGCAATTTAAATGAATAAATAAATTCATGTCCCAGAGCAGATGTGAACCGGCGCCGCCTAGGTGAGAGGCCAGCACTTAACCATTAGACCAAGGGCGGGAGTCGAAAGCCAGTATTCATATCGTCTATTTATATATATACATGCGTCCGAAAATCTCCTTAATAATGCTTGTGGCCGAGGCAAGACAATCTCGAGTACGTTAAAGTTTTTCGCGGACCAGATATACACACAATTTTTTCAATCGATTTAATTTAAATTGAGATACAATTCAATTTAATTTAGTTCTAAACGTGCTAAATTAAAGTGGTTTACTTGCTTTACATGCGTTACCATGGAAATGAGACAAATATAATGAACTACATATACTTGATAGTTGTCAAAATAAGTCGTAGAATGTGTGATTAAACATGAGTCAAAATGTGTATTTACTTTAACGGACGCTGCCATAGCAACGGCCGCGAAATTGTATTTCGCGAACTGTGTTGCGTTCGCGAATTGGTAACTTCGCGGACGATTACTTAAATGTAATATAGAACGAAAAAAAAAGTTGTATTTCGTATTATTAACCTCGCCTTGATGAAGTTTACACTTCTGCTGTGTGGTTTTAAGCACACCCATTTTCTTGTTCTTATGTGTTTATTGTTACTACGTTGCATTGTTACGATCATATATCATATTATTTTTTTTCTTTTTATTCTTGTATTTGGATGCTAATAAAATCTATTATTATTCTTAAAATTGTATAATTTAACCTTAAAATAATCAGTATTATATTTAGGCCTTATAGAAGGTTATCAAGGTATCATCAGTATAACAAAATATTACCTATCATTCTTCGTATAAATCGATTAATTAGCCACACTTTTTCATCTGGACTAATTTTCGTAGACCATGAATATGTAAAATCTAAACTGTTTATTGACAAAATTGCAAGATAATAATTTTATTTAATGGTTAACCTTAATTTAAATTTAATAAGAGTATTTATTACGATTTATCAAACGTTATTCAATGCACGAATTATGTATAATTCGAATTTAATAGTAGTAACAATAATCAGATATTTAACGAATGACAAAAGTTCTTAGAAACGTGACTTATTCCACAATTTCCCATAACAATAATTTAATAATTTTGTATATATAATTTAAATAAAATTCCCCATGATAATGAACATCTGTGACTACACAGAATCACATAATTTAGCAGGAAGATAATACAAGTTCACCTTAATTTTCTAGGAATTATATATAAAAATGTAGATTGGTCCAATGCGAAACAATACATTTAAGATTACTTATACAGAAAAAATATGGTCAAAGAAATATACGAATTCGTCAGGTGATTTTTTAAATGACTCTTAATGGAATGACAGACAATTGAGGCACATCTTACGAAAAGTTCCACTTTTATTCTGACCAACACGATGATTAAAAATTCCCACGCCCTCGCTACCTGGGAATGTCAAACTCGCGATCCTAAATCTCGTCTTTGATAAATTATAGTGTTCACTACTCGCCTATACCTTACACTGTCGTAAGAGACGGTAGAATACCGACTTGTCAACAATTGCGTCTACAGCAAGTCAGGTTAATAGAGGATTAGTTGTATTCGTGACGTTGGCAATAACCGATATGGGCCTAACCGGTCGCTTTTGGCAGAATCATCACACCGCTCTCACATTTTTGTCGCAAGATGAATGGTATTTCCCTGCTACCGATTCAATTTTTTAAATCTCAGATAAAGAAAGTCGTCTAAAGTTACAAAATTATGACCGTTTTTAACATTGGAATAAATATTAATTTACTTTTTGACACTAATAAAATAATTCAGCTATTTCTTTAGATACTATCTAATGTTTTAAATAAAAGACAAACATTTTTAAAAGCCTTAAGTATTATTTTATGTTATACCCATGACTTTTGTAGGTAACATTTTACTTATAAGGAAGCCAAACGTTAAATAAAGAGATAGATTAAATTAAATTTATTACACTAAAATGAATAAGTAGAAAATAAAATAAATATCAAAAGATATATATATCGAGCATGCCAGAGATTTATCAAATTGTCATATTCAGCCGACAATCCAAATTTTAGTCAATTTGAAAGAACTGTGGTGCTATTTTGAATTCGGGATCTGTTAGTTTCAGCTAATTCCTTTACAAGTTACTGTATAAAACATCAAATAAATATTGTGCATCACAAAATTAATAAAATATTGAGAAAAACGGCAAAACTTACTATTTTACGTAATTTGATATATTTCTAACTTCATTTACAGCTTACGGTTAATAATAAAAGCGCCATGTACAAATAGTATTATTATTTGGAATACAAAATATTTTTTTTCAATATGTCCTAATAATGTAGTGTCACTATTGTCCCTCACAAACAGAACGACGCTGTTCGACTTGATCTCCAGATCAAATATCATGTCATAAATAATAATAAAGTCAGTTGTCAATGTTGACATTTTTGTCGAATTTTAAATGTGTATATTATTTCTGGTTTTGATTAGTAAAAAAGTAATATAAATTGTATTTAATCATTTATAAATTGTTATCGAGAGATAAGCCGTGGCCCACCTACTGTGAATAAAGCTATAGGTAACAATAGTGGCGCCCAACGTGGGGCAGTGAATAAAGTGAAGTATTCAAGATCTCACCCCAAGCAAATTCCGAAAAGGAGGAACTCCGATCTGGATGTGAACCACCACCACTGACACTGAACAGGATGCCATCACCTAAGCATGCTCTGGCTCGCAAACGAGATGCCACCTCCGGATCCGCTGACCTGCAGTGTCTACTACCAGGAACCACTACAACCCTATAGTGGACATCCTGACGAAGACGCCGTCGCCTTTATAGAAACTTTGGATGAACACCTCCAGCAGTTTACAATATAGCATGCTAAAACGAACCACAATTCATAAAGATAAGGAATAATTATAGAATATAGAAATTTATCATTTATTAATTTCAGCAACCAGTACAGTAATTTACCGAAGCGCATTATTAAATGTGATGAATTTATGCATAGTAATAAACGGTTTATCAACTTTCCTGCAGTCTCTATATCATAGTAAATTTCCTAAAAGTCTATTTAATTTTTTGACATTTTTTACTTTCAACAGTTCGTCGAGTGCGCTTTTTAACTTTATGGCAACCTTGTATAAGAAAAATGTTCAGTTGCAATAAAAAGCAAAGTTTGACGTTTAACTTTTTCTTTCGATAGTTATATTATTATTGTGGGATTTTATACTGCATAGTATACTTTTAATGAATATGCTAATATAAATATGGTATTCGGACTTTGCAATGGGAATGCGAATATGGCTAAAAAGGAATACGAAATGTGGTATACACATAGGCGGGACACATTAATCAACACATTCCGAAGATTAAATCAGCGCCTTCGTGAATCTGGTACGTTTGTATCTAATTATTATGACTGTTGGAACACCGTACGTTTCAGTTAGAAGAACGATATCGTTTACGAAAATGCTAATTGCAGAAAAATAGCTCGAGAACTGAAGACAACAGTAACAATTCATTCCGTACTATCACAGAACCGTTTGCTGGAGTTTCATGTAATACAAGTGCAACCATTGTATAGAATCTACAATGTGAATAGAGCTATGTTCTGGAATACAATTTTAAACAGAAATCGACTAGACCCGAACTTTCTGTTGCATATTTCTTGAAACGACAAATGTTTATTTACAGAGGACAAAGTATTTAATAGTTATAAATTTTTTGACATAAATGAAGATTTCTTTAAATGTATGTATCTTAAACCTTCGCATTGTTGGACCAATATATCTTTTCAATCGTGTAAATGCAATTGAGTACAGGGATTTCTTAGAGGAAGTGCTGAATAATGTTCCATTACATCTCAAGTCCAACATGTTTTACATTCATAATGATGTACCAGTTCACAATGCTCGACTTTCAAGGGCATGGTTAAACATAAACTTTACGAATAGATGAATCAGTCGTAATGGACTGATATCGCAGCCAACAATGTCTCAAAAAAGGTATATGCGACGCCACCAGCCAAAATGAGCAAGAAGTAATAGAATTAATGTCACATATCAAACAATTACCCCCGATAAGTTGCCTCTGCCTGAAAATTAATGGCTACCAGTTTAAACATTTATTTTAATCATTACACGTGACTATTGAACTACTGAATATGCTTTATGACTTTTCTAACATTAATTTTAGTTTTAAAAAAGTAGTACAACAATGAATAAATAAAGTAAAGGATTGATAGGCGGAACTTTAAATCCGCAAAATATTCTATAATATGCAAAATATCTTCCTTTTAAGAGTCATCATATTTAAATACAGCACAACATCAAATTCTGGTGAACCTCGGGTTTAACGTCAATTGAAAACATATGTGCATATGCATACAATAATTATACTGTGAACTTCCGTATTTACAGAGGTACTTCATAGGAAATAACAATGACCTCATTGCGATTTCCAAACCGCACTGAGTATGCGATTTTTGAATCGCTGCCAAAGAAATTCTTAATGTGATTTGTTAAGTTACAGTTTTTCGGAACTTTCCTATCTCGTGAATAGGGCTGCACGGTTATAACGTCAAAAAAGTGACAATTACGATGATGACGGTATAACAGTGTTCTACTGTATATGCATGTGTATATATTTAGTTATTGTCATTTGTCAACTAGGATTAAGTAGTAGCTTTTTTATTTGGTTCATCAACACATTACTTTCTTTCTGTGGTATTCTTAACCTCAATCAGATTGTTAAGTACCATTCGAGTCATCTCGTACAAAAGTTATAGATATGAAATGGTCGACGACAAATTCATTTCAATTGACATTCGAGAAAAAATTTCTTGATTTGACTTGCAAACAAATAGGAAAAGCAATTGATTAATATCCTGATGAACAGATTTTTCCAAAATCTGCCGCTCTGGAGATTCAAATCTACTACACCATTTAACGTTTGAACTTTCAATACCAGCACATTGTTCATCTTATAATAAATAGTAAACATAAATAGTACTAATGATAACAAACCTGAATAGATGAATAAGAAAGTATTACATTGACGAATAAAATATAAATTTCAATCATATATTTTGACATAGTATGTTATCTGTATAGATTTAGTAAATTAAGTGTTTTTATGGGATAGTATTGACATCACAAATATGGAATTCAACTCTTTTGTGACTGTACACATCTTGATGACGTGTAAACAACTACTAATTGAAATTAAAGTCATTTTTCTGCCATAATATAGAATGGCAATTTCTTGAATCTATTGTGTCCGTACAAAAGTTTATGTGTTAAGTTGCACTCGGAACGTTTTAACGGGTATTTAATTTTTTCGATGTCATTGTCGGTTCTATTATTCGGCGGGCGGGCTATACCGCACGTCGTCCATCGTTCTCGGACGGAATCTGCGGGAGCCGTAGACCCACAATCAGCCGCTTTGTGATCCAATGACTAAGGAGTTTCTTAAATAGTCACACATTTACTTGTACACCGATCATTCGTCAGCAGCTATGCTTTTTGTATAATGCTGTGTGTTTTATTATTCGATAGACATTTTTCATGAGTATACACACATATTAATATAAATATATTAGTATCTGATAATACTGTGTAGAAGTATATTTAGTTGCAGAATATTCCTAGGTGTTCACATATCACCGCATTTAATTTCAAATTTTAAATGAGCATAGACACCACACGACTTTTTTTTATATGTATTAATTACCTAATATGTAACAACAAGCTGTTGGGTTTTCCAAACAGTGGCATCAACAGAAATATATAAAATATTCTACGTCGTAGGCTTAGAAGGTTGTGGTTGATACATTCTTGGTTTTTGAGTTGAAACCGCGTCGTTCGCTCAGCTTCTACTACCTCAGCTATAGAAGCAAAATTATGAAGAGGAGTAGTAGTAATGGCAATTAAACTTCTGTTATACATTATACAAGCACATTGTAAACATAGATTTAGCGACGGGAACCTATTTGTCTCTAATTGATGATTTAATAAATTACCTGGGGTTCTATTTTTATTAATTTTGTAATTTATTTTGTACAAAGATTATTTTAAATGTAGCTCTAGAAATACTGTTGCATTTGTAATAAACCTATAAAGAAGAATGCGTAATTTGCGATATATTTTCTAAAAGTGTTAGTATCAGAGTAAACGTGGCACCTGCGGTCCAAGGTTTGTCTTTTTCTATAAAAAAATTATTGAAAAAGAAGCTTTAAATACTTTTATACTCGCAATATTTCTATCTAGAAAGCATGATTTCGACAAACGGCCGCAATCTCAAGTCCAACACACAGATTTATCTAACTCTCGCTTCTAGTCCCAATTACTAATGGTTTTTGCAATTAGCGTAAAATCAATTTATGCGAGAAGGCAAAGGGTTAACGGCACATCAAATCAGTGTCATCAACGGTAACTTAAGAAAAAATAAAGACAAAACAATACAATTGCAGATTAAGGAATGTACAATCTTTAGAAGTCAGATAGATTTAGAAAAAAAACTGAAAAGTATCAGAACTTAAAGACGAAATGCAAAATATAACACACGAATCTATTGTATGTCGCAAACGGGGAAGAAAGATCAACTAAATAGTATCACCCGAAGATGGCTAGAAAGTAAATAAATCTTATAAGTAATATGTACGGAATTCAAAATTAGGATTCTAAGTTACAAACAACGTAAACTTAATTCCAAAAATAAAAGGACAAGAAATTACGCCATAAAAATAACAAATTAAAATTAAAAATGTAACAAAATTCAAAGTAGTGTGGATAGAATATTAAAAAGAATTCAGAAGCCAAGTCCTGAGATATAAGAAAGTTAATTAATCATTCATGTTATTATTATGTAAATATATTTGAGGTAGCCAAAAAACTATTAACATTTATTAATTTAATATTAATATATATTTAATTTAATCCGAGATTTACCATGCTGCAAATATTACTTCATTAATTCAAACATTTACTAATTATCATTTACAATTTACAATCTTTATACAGTGCATGTCTGAAGTCCCCCCCCCCCCCGTTATTTTTTAAACGAAGTGGAATAAAACGTTGAAACCAAAATAAAACAAAACTAGGTACTATAAAATAAGTCCATGTTTTATTTTAAAATTTTGACAGATAGCGCTGTGGGTTTAAAAAATTTAAAAGGCAAAGGGGGTCAAAGGTATTTGAAAGATTTATTCAAAATTACATATCTTTAAATTTGCTTCATTTGTTAAGAAACGTCGAATTCCACTGGTAGCGTATAAAAAAAACTAATAAAGTTGAAAAAAAACAAATAATCCTGAACATATCATTGTGATTTTAAATTAAATGTTCAAAATGAACACCCCTCAACTTCTTGATAACAGAGTAACCTATTGCAAAACAATGATGTAATTATCCTACTCGTGTAATTCGGTGTTCTTTTTTTTTTTCTTGACAAATGAAGAAAATATGTATTTGAATAAATCTGTCAAATACCTTTGAAATGAGGGATCACTCTATCCCCTTTGCCATTTAGAATTTTTAAGTTGATATAGCCTAGAGCGCCATCTGTCAAAATTTTAAAATGAGACGTGCTCCTAAAGTTAGTGTTTCTATGGTGGTTTTGTTTTATTTTTGTTTCAATGCTTTATTTCACTTCGTTTAAAAGATAACAGAGGGAGGGTATGACTTATTGAAATTATGATAAGGTACATGACTTTTCTTCAACAAATGACAATTTATAATTTTGTAAACACTGTCATGGCTAACTAATAAAAAAAGAACTAATGCAAACAGTATGTATTGTAGAAGATAAAAACACTAACTTGCCAATATTTCGAAAACTACCAATTTTTATAATAGACATATTAATACAAAGTGATCCTTATTTTTAATGCAGAATAAGATACAATTATAAAAGTTGCCGCTTCCCATTTAAAAAAATTGTGTTTTGGCAATTTTTCCAAATTCGTTTTCAGGCGTATAATTCGCACACTCTGTATTAATAATTGTAACAATTTTATACAAATAGTATTTAATTAAGCCATCTATTTGATAGAATTTACTTCATATTAAATAATAAATTCATCTTTATATGGAAAAAGTGCTATTGATTTTCTGCCTGCAAACGTCAAATTTAACATAAGAATTTCAATAAGTCAAAAAGGGTTACACTTAGATATATGACATTATACATAAAATATATTTATAATTACACGTACAATTTAAAAATCTGACAATATACAGGATATTCTATTCAAAATTAGGAAGTTGATGCCTACTTCCGGTATAGCCCGGAGTGCCGCCATCTGGAAAATATTTTAGGCGAATGGCCCCCATCGACTTTAGTATAGTATCAAAATTTCAGATCATTCCTAGTTACAGTTTTTCCGCAATGGATCAATTCAGTTCCCGGTGAACCAGCCTGTATAAATAAACTAAAATAGTATAACAAAAATTTCGTTTCTCTGCAATTATATTCGGTTTTCTTTAATTTATGAATGCAATAATATGTGCTGATGATATATTCTTTTTCTTTAGCATTCGCACAATATTACTATTAATTTTGGGTTTCAGCTAAGTATAGTTTGTAGGCAGTCTTCCTTTTTTATAAAATAGAAATAAACTTGAACCTGAGCGAATACATTTAAAAGCAGACTTTTCTGAACCTCCTCCTGTGGTTCGGTCAAGATATACATTTGAACAATTGAATATTTTAATTTATATTGTATGTAATACTTAATGAATAAAGACTAGGTACTTATTATTATTATATTTATAAAATTTCTAAACATAATTGATATTACATTATAGATGGAATATTAAAGTGGAGATGTAATTTATAACAAATTTATTCCCTAAGGGACAAGTCTCTTAGTAATATTCTTTTTAATGTAAGGAAATTTTTATCTGTTAAAATTATATTTTGCACTAGTACTATATTTCACCCTTAAAATGTAAATATATTTTGAAAATAGGGAGTGAAAATGGTATCTAAGAATGTTGAAAGAACACTTCAAACTGCAGTTAAAAACATTGCAGAATGTTAAACGGACCCCCACTCTAATTTCTATGTATTCAATAAAAGTACCATAAATAAAATAATATAAATAATAACAATATAATTCGAAGATATTTAAACAATATGTCAACATTTCGTCGCGTCTGAGGCATAGTTGTTGGATCAGTCATATAATAATCTGTTAATGCTTAAGTTAAAAGAAACTTTAGTTCGAATTAACACAATCGGCTTATTTGAATTATTTTCTTAATGAAAACATTGTATTCGTGAAGATACATATTATTCTACCCATCAGAAACGGAAGAAGAGAACAGGTTGAATTTGTTTCGTTATGATTGAAATGTTATTTATTAAATCCAGCTACGCAAAAGTTCGTAGGAGCGTTCTCTTCACCCAGGGTATTCATCAGATGTCAACGGTTTATCTGCGGCGCCTGATTGATTCTCTCTCCATGACTGGGCACATGGCAGAAGACTTATGTTTGCGTTTATACACAATTAGAAGGCATCATTAATCATACACTCTACCAGCTAATCAATTTACCTGCGACTGTTAGGAATGCGAAGGGATTTCAATCGATTCCGTTTGCTACCGTCACCCTTTTCACTCTTACAGATTCCGACGCAACATTGTGAAGTGTATACTACCGGTTGAATCGAAATGAAAGAAATGGTTTTCTGAAATTTCCATAGAATATTATTTGAAGCTACTATGAATGTTTCTCCTATAGTTATTATACAGTGTCATGCATAGCTTTGCTAACCACGTATAAGAAAATCTTGCAAATTCAAAGGAGTTACATGCTAGTGTTCATTGAGTTAATATCCATTTCATTTTTGCGTGAATTTAGGGAATTGACAAGAATACAAGGCTTGAAGAAGTATTACAGCTTCCTCTTACTTAATTTATGAAGACTTACCTACAAATCATTTTTATTATTATGATGACAAAAATTTTCGACCTCGAAATTTTTGCTGTTGTCCATGCCCATGTTCTCTGATGCCAAAAAAGTGGTTTTTAAAAGTGTCTCTCTGTGTCTGTCTGTCTCTACGTGTAACTACCATAACGGCCAAACAGGTATATTTATCATTACCAAACTTCATATTTACGAATAGAACCTTCTTCTTCAGAACTGATTAGATTTTCCTCGAAATCGCTAAACCGGAAATACTAGTTTACTTCAGTGCAAAAATAAAATGTATATAATATTTCGGGAATTTGAAACATTTTTTTATAAAAAAAGGTTTTCGAAATCCTTACCGGTCTTTTACTCTTATCGAAGAATAGTTTTTGTCGAACATCTCGCAAATTATGTGTTCCTCAGAGAGTTATCAAGAGCATAAAATTATATGTATATTGGATAACTTATATATCGAATAGCAATTTTTTTCAAATATCTGGCTAATTATATATTTTGTACTGATTTATTGAGAATATAAAAGTATTTAGAGTTGGATTTGAAACAATTTATATATAATAACATTTTCTAAATTCTGACCGGAAGTAACGCTTTTACTCAGAGGTTTATTAAAAAGATTATAGTATAGTATTTGAAACTTAATTTGAAACAAGTTTTGTATCAAAAAATCGGAACTCGTACACGTATAAGAGAGTCGTGTGGTGCCCGCACCTCATTTTGTCACATAATCTTGAAGCAAATTAACAATGTTGTAGAATATATTCAGAAGTTTATTGAAAAAATATCCTACATAATTTTAGAACATATATATACCGGGTGTCCAGTTTAAAATGCAGTACATGGGGATATTGGAAACCGTTGGAGATACAACGTCGGTTAAATGGGAGAAAAGTTGCGTATTCATTTGTCCATGAATAATCCGACATCAGATTTTGAAATTTTTGTTTCATTGGGCAGATACAGGGTGAAAAAGAAAAAAATGCATTTTTAAAAATCTTCCATATTTTGTTTACTAGAAGAGATAAATTTACAAAAGTTGTAAGCTAGGGATAACAAGTCATGAGGATTTTAAAAATGATTTAAAAAAAATCTAGGCCTACTAGATTTAGCGTGACAATAATCAACTTTTGTTTTTCTTATGGCAGCCATATTGGATTTTGACATTTTTAATATCTTCAAAAAAAATGCTATTCAATGATGTATAACATGTTTATGTTCAAGATAGTAAAAACATGAAAAATAGAGAAAGTAAGATTTTAAAATTGTAGGCCATGGGACTGTGGATATCTTAAGTGTATACTGATAAAAAAACAAAAAATAACATGTTTCCAAGTACTGTTAAAATATCTTTAACATTTTATTTATTAACATTCATTAAATAAAGGTGGTTCGGTAGCTGAATCATTAATGTAACAACTGTTCAAATAAGCCACCGTTCCTTCATATGCACAATCTACATCGTGTTAGTACTGCCTCACAAGATTGTCTAACCATGTTCGGTGTCGATCCATTCACTACTTCTTCAACTGTTTGACGTAATTCTTCCACATTTTCATAAAATCTCGAATACACCTTGTTTTTCAGATAGCCCTATACAAAAAAATCAAGAGATGTGAGGCCCGGGGACCTAGCAGGCCACCCTATTGGTCCTCGGTTACCAATCCAGTTATTGTAATATTGATTATTTAAATAATTTGTAACCAACAAGGAATTGTGTGGAAAATACATATTTAGCAACGTGGCAAGTGGAAGTTCTTCAATTTGTTCAGCAACATGTGTGCGCAAAAGTTATAAATACCTTTCAGAATTTAAATTCTCATTGAAAAAGAATGGATCGATAACATGGGTATCAATAACGCCGATCCAGACATTAAATCCCCATCTGACTTGCTGTCTAATGCCACGAACTAGGTGTTGATTTTTATCGGACCAAAAGATAGTATTTTTACGACTAAACATTCCAGAGTTAGTAAATCGACTCATCAGACCATAAAATTTTCGCAAAAAAGTTTGGATTTTCATTATGTTTTTCGATGAACCAATGACAGAATTGTGCTCTCCGTATTTCGTCACCATTTTGAAGCCCTTGACTATCTCTTTCACGATAAGGTTTGAATTTGGCACGCTTTTAAATGGTACCAGCTGTTGACCTAGCGACGCCAAGTGTATATTCAATTACCCGTAAAGACGTACGGGGATTTTCAACTACTGCTTGAAGAATAATGTTTTCATTATTTTCATTGTTTTGCCTTTTTTTGGGTTTGACAAAACTTCCATGCATTATCAAATTATCACGCAATCGGCGAAAAAGCTTTTTTCTGGCTGCCGCCTTTCAGGGTATCTATCGAAATACATTTCTGCAGCCAATTCATCACTTCTTCCACACAAAATAAAACACTCCAGCATTTGATATTTGTCACTATTTGTGAAAGGATCCATCTTAGGTTTGCACAGTACAGATACTTATAACAATACAATCAGATTAACAATAAGATTACTGACAGTTCAGAATAAACTTCACAACTTTTAGAGTTGTTTAATACAAATGTCATATTTATTATCACGGCCTACTATGTTAAAATCTTACTTTCTCTATTTTTCATGTTTTTACTATCTTGAACATAAACATGTTATACATCATTGAATAGCATTTTTTTTGAAGATATTAAAAATGTCAAAATCTAATATGGCTACCATAAGAAAAACAAAAGTTGATTATTGTCACGCAAAATCTAGTATACCTAGACTATGTTAAAATCTAACTTTCTCTATTTTTCATGTTTTTACTATCTTGAACATAAACATGTTATACATCATTGAATAGCATTTTTTTTGAAGATATTAAAAATGTCAAAAGCCAATATGGCTATCATAAGAAAAACAAAAGTTGATTATTGTCACGCAAAATCTAGTAGACCTAGATTTTTTTTTAAATCATTTTTAAAATACTCATGACTTGATATCCCTAGCTTACAACTTTTGTAAATTTATCTCTTCTAGGAAACAAAATATGGAAGATTTTCAAAAATGCATTTATTTCGTTTTTACCCTGTATCTGCCCATTGAAACAAAAATTTCAAAATCTGATATCGGATTATTCATGGACAAATGAATACGCAACTTTTCTCCTATTTAACCGACGTTGTATCTCCAACGTTTTCCAATATCCTCATGTACTGCATTTTAACTAGACACCCGGTATATATATAAACAGGATTAAAAACAAATTTTAAATTACATCATCATACATTCACACCAGTATATAAATTTATAGCGTATATGTGAATCTTACCAAGATGGTATGGGTTAGATATTATGAAGGCACACGAAGTAATACCTTTAATAATAATAATATAATAATAATATTTCCTCATGTATAATTAAAACATTATAGATTATCGTCACATATAAATTAGTAAGTAAATAAAGGGTATAATCTGCATAGAAATTTTTTTAAAAAAAATGCAGAGATAGTCCAGTCAATTTACACAACAAGAGTTTAATAACAAACCGAGTTTACAGTTTCAAGAAACATGTACTAGCTAAGAAATACACAAAAACAGTTGCAAAACTTTTATACACATGTCGGTTTTTGCTCAATATCTTCTAGAGTAAGCACCTGCATAGGGAAAGTTATTATTTTCTTTTTTAACTAGATAGATTTCTACAACTTAAGCTGTGTAAGTTCTGAATTTTCAGAGAAACAACTCTTTAAACACTGTCAACTCTTCCAAAGAAATAAGAAATCATTTACATGGATTTCTGGTGAATTTATTTATTTGTAATTTGAGCTCAGAAGGATCCTAACAAGTCTAGTAGTTCCCTCCAAAATGGCATAAAAAACAAATTTCGAAAAAATAAATTTTGGGAAAATTAATATAAACTGTTTTAAGCAAAACATCATTTATAAACTAAATTAGTAAGTTAAAATAAATTTTGAACGTATTTTGTTATTGTAAGAATATTCATAAAATCGCATGCTTAAATAGATTTAATGAAGGAAGGTGCTCTAAGACGCTGATAATAAAATTTGAATGAATTTTTACTACTCGTATTAGTCAAATATTGCCTCCGATGCTAAATATCTTGTATATAGTTGAATGGAAAAAGGTCAAACATCTCAAGTTGGAATGTATTCCTGGAGCACCTATAATACTGACAATGACACATCGCTTTTTGAAGCCAGTGAACTAAATTCTATCTCTAAAGATATGTTTTATAACTTTTGATCAGCCACTGTACATGTAATCCCAAAACATTGTTGAGAGTAGCGAACTTTCAGCGTTATGCAGGATCGCTGTATGACATAGTGTTTTATCATATCCAAGTCTCTGCGGGCACATGTTTTGTCTATCTTTGGTTGGCTAGAATTATTTTCAATGAGCTAGACTTCCCTGAGGTGGAAGAAGCTAAAATTGTAAATATGATAATTGAAAGTCAGACGCCACCTATCATTTTGTAATATTGTCTTTTATATATTTACATGTATCTTTAAGGATTATTAAAATATAAATGATTTTGAATTATCACAAATTAATTTTACAATAGTTTTTACAAATATATATTATTTTGAAATTTTAAATTATAATCAAATAGCTACTTACAGTTATAGTGTTAAAAATGAGTGTTTATTTGTGTTGACCGAGTGTATGTCTGCTTCTTCTTCTTTCCTTGTTTATTTGATATCTACTGGTATTAAATCTACTTCTGTATATTTCTATTGAATTAAGTGTTTTTATATTTAACATCAGTATAAATTTAGGAGTGAAACTTTATAAAATACTTTATAATTGTAGATGTGTTTTTTTTAATATATCAATTAACAGATTACTCATTTATTATATTGACAACACTATACATAAAACACCTCGATTTACGATTCAGTCATTCATTGCCAACTTAAGTTTCAATACCTTTTTTATAAAAAAAAAATTCGAAATTCTGACCGGAAGTAAGACTTTTACCGAATACCTGTTTTTTTCAAATATGTCGTAAATTATGCATTCTCTATACCGCATAAGTCAAATATCATTAGCTATAGGGATTCAATGTTTACGTGCGATTTATACCGTATACAAGTAACACGTGGCAACGTGGCACCCCTACTGTCCGTCACCAATCACGGCAAGAATCGACATCACAACGATTTTCTCCGATCTTCCCACTTCTCCCCACCAGATTTTACATTCAATGTTTAGCTGCGAACACATTGCGATCTAGTCTGCAATAAAAGCCGTCTTATTACTGGAACGGGAAACATCAAATGGCCGCGGCGATATCCTGATCTAGTAGTTTATTATTATTTTCAGAATCCTTTTTTATTTACCTTATTAGGGTTACTTTCTAATTTTATTAGAATTACGCTTTTGTTTGTGTCATGCAGCGTGAACACAGCTTAATAATTCTCTGCATTTACTGAAAGGAAAAAGAAAAACAAATCCTTGCAACGCGTAAATACTCGTAGTTACTGCTAACTTGTATTTTCGAGCATGTATCGGTCGCGCTGGCATTGGAGAGGAAAGTAGGGGTGCCACGTTGTCACGTATTGCATGAATTGATCGCCTATGGCTAATGAAAGTTGTCACATGCTGTATACATTAAGAATACAAAAGTATTTAAGAGTTGATTTGCACTATTTTTTCTATACATGAAATGTCAAAATTCGGACCGGAAGTAATAACTTTTGCTCAAAGAGAGTAGTACTTTTTTTCAAATATTTTGCAAAGTGTGTATTCTTTTGGTTGGCTAGAATTATTTTCAATGAGCTAGACTTCCCTGAAGTGGAAGAAACTAAAATTGTAAATATGCTAATTGAAAGTCAGACGCCACCTATCATTTTGTAATATTGTCTTTTATATAACAATTGTATGTATCTTTAAGAATTATTAAAATATAAATGATCTTGAATTATCACAAATTAATTTTACAACAGTTTTTACAAATATATATTATTTTGAAATTTTAAATTATAATCAAATAGCTACTTACAGTTATAGTGTTAAAAATGAGTGTTTATGTGTGTTGGCCGAGTGTATGTCTGCTTCTTCTTCTTTCCTTGTTTATTTGATATCTACTGATATTAAGTCTACTTCTATATATTTCTATTGAATTAAGTGTTTTTATATTTAACATCAGTATAAATTTAGAAGTGAAACTTTATAAAAAACTTTATAATTGTAGATGTGTTTTTTTTATATATCAATTAACAGATTACTCATTTTTATATTGACAACACTATACATAAAACACCTCGATTTACGATTCAGTCAATCATTGCCAACTTAAGTTTCAATACCTTTTTTATAAAAAAAAAATTCGAAATTCTGACCGGAAGTAACACTTTTACCGAATAGCGGTTTTTTTCAAATATGTTGTAAATTATGCATTCTCTATATACCGCATGAGTCAAATATCATTAGCTATAGGGATTCAATGTTTACGTGCGATTTATACGTATACAAGTAACACGTGGCAACGTGGTACCCCTACTGTCCGTCACCAATCACGGCAAGAATCGACATCACAACGAATTTCTCCGATCTTTCCACTTCTCCCCACCAGATTTTACATTCAATGTTTAGCTGCGAACACGTTGCGATCTAGTCTGCAATAAAAGCCGTCTTATTACTGGAACGGGAAACATCAAATGGCCGCGGCGATCTCCTGATCTAGTAGTTTATTATTATTTTCAGAATCCTTTTTTATTTACCTTATTAGGGTTATTTTCTAATTTTATTAGAATTACGCTTTTGTTTGTGTCATGCAGCGTGAACGCAGCTTAATAATTCTCTGCATTTACTGAAAGGAAAAAGAAAAACAAATTCTTGCAACCCGTAAATATTATTTCTGAACGCATTACAAACACCCAAGTCAGTGGTCCAATAGTTACTGCTAACTTGTATTTTCGAGCATGTATCGGTCGCGCTGGCATTGGAGAGGAAAGTAGGGGTGCCACGTTGTCACGTATTGCATGAATTGATCGCCTATGGCTAATGAAAATTGACACATGCTGTATACATTAAGAATACAAAAGTTTTTAAGAGTTGATTTGCACTATTTTTTCTATACTCGAAATGTCAAAATTTGGACCGGAAGTAATAACTTTTGCTCAAAGAGAGTAGCACTTTTTTTCAAATAATTTGCAAAGTGTGTATTCTACAGAGATATATTAATAGAATAGAAGACTTAGAATAGGATTTTGAATAATTAAGGGCAAGGAGCAAGTTAGCGAAGCGAACTTTAAAGTGGTTAGATTTTGAAAATCTACATTCTAATATATACATAATAGAAAGGCGTGCGGCTGAAACCGTGTTTGGTTAAACTTTCCACGGTACCCCCCCCCCCCCGCCTACCTCTGCCACCACGGTTGCTGAGGAAATAAAACCTTTCGCTTTTGAGAATTTTACAACGTAGAAAGGTTAACCAAACACGGTATCAGCCGCACGCCTTTCTATTATGTGTATATTAGCATGTTGCAGTTGTGGCCATACCTCATTATTCTATATTGCTATATGAAAGATGAAAACACCAACGTGAAACAAACTAATATTAGTCAAATATACAGGGTGAGTCATTAGTAGCCGCTTCTTCGATTGCTCTTTTGTGTTTTAAATAAAAGAAAAAACAATTAGTGGAAGATCCATGGTTGCTTGTGGCGCATATTGTAAAAATACTTTAAGCTCTGGCGTACTTCCGGTTTCACCGGAAATGCATGAACCTTAATTTTTTTAAATGACTAACCCTAAATATTTTTGGATTTTCTTGTACTGCTTTCAATTGTCTGTTCGACTGTTTTCTCTTTTTCAAAGTTGAGGCAATATTTGACCAAAACACGTGTTCAGAAAAAAAATCATTTTCACATTGTTTTTAAAAGCAAAAACATTAACTTTGGTGGTGCTTGTAGCCAAGAAAATTCTGCATCATTTGGTAATGTTGCACTCGACAATATCTCAATAAACTTTGTTTTTTCAAAGCCTACTTCCTGAAATTTTCACATACCAAAAACTTATTTTTTTTAAATGTAACACCCAGTATTTTATTGAGGCATTTTGTTCCTTTTTTTTATTCTTTTTCATTTTTGTTAACAATGTCCTACACCTATCTTTTGTAATTTCTGATATAATCACTATAGGAGCAATTAGCGGTCAATTCAAGAACTACGAGCGCTGTTGTTCTATGCATCAAAATATTCGTTCAATCAATGGAAGGCAGGGATGGCGCCCGACTTCCTTAGTCAACTGTCAAACAAAGTAAATGTTATATCCAACTATCCCAAAAGTAATAATTTTATAGAATGAAGAACATCACATTTCAATTTTTTAATTCCGACAATGTCCAGTTGCAGTATTTCATTTTTAATACTGTTGGTTAACATCGAAATAAAATAAAGGTTATGTTTACTGACATGTTTGAAGATGTCTTCAAAAAGTTTTGAAAATCCGTTCGTAGATAGCGAAGATACTCTCCTCCATTAACATTTTCATCAAAGAAATAAGGTCCAATTATGTAACTACCCACTATTCCTCCCCACAGTTTTAATGACCAACAATTTTGAAAGTTTACAGGTGTGATAAAGTGGGGGAATTTATGTGTTATAATAGCGGAAATTGTGACGATGAACGTATTCACTTGAATAGAAGGTTTCGTTGGTAAACAACAAAAAATTGAGAAAGCCAGGATAATTTATTTGCAGCCAATTGACAAAAATGTAAGCGATTCTGAAATTTCTTTCATCTAACCCTGTGTATGAATATGCTAGCGGTGAATTTCGTATTTCTTAATTATTCTGGATTCTCAAATTTGACTTACATCTAACTGACGACTAATTTTCCTAGTACTAGTATGGGGATGTTCAACTACACTCGCAAGTACCATAAACGTCTTATCCTCACCAGTTATTGCTTTTTCCGCTCATTCTTTCATATTCAATGGTTTCTGTTTACTCAAACCGTCCACTTTATATTTTCGAAGGTTTCTGACTTCGGTTGACTTCTACCAGGGATCGATGCGCATAAAGTCTGGATGCTAGCAAAGAGTTTCTTTCAGATTCACCCAAAATGTCAATCATATCTATTAACTCTTCATAAGAATCATTCATTTGGATGATAACTAATAGCGATGTTTTTATAAGTTTGACATAAATGTATACCGACTTTCTTTAACAGTTGACTCAGACAATCAGCCGCATTCCAGCCTTTATTGGTCCAATATTTGGGTGCATAGAACAGCGCCCGTAGTTCTTTAATTGACCGATAATTGCTCATATAGTGATTATCTCAAAAATTAGAAAAGATAGGTATAGGACATTGTTAACAAAAATGAAAGATAATAAAAAAAGGAACAAAATGACTTACTAAAATACTGGGTGCTCCATTTAAAAAAAATAAGTTTTTGGTATGTGAAAATTTCAGAAAGTAGGCTTTGAAAAAACAAAGTATCTTGAGGTATTGTCGAGTGAAACTTTACCAAATAATGCAGAATTTTCTTGGCTACAAACACCACCAAAGTCAATGTTTTTACTTTTAAAAACAAAGTGAAAATGATTTTTTTCTTAACACGTGTTTTGGTTAAATATTTTCAAAAAAAATTAATAACTCAAAAACTATTGGCTCAATTTAGAAAAAAGAAAAACAATTGAACAGGCAATTTAAAGCAGTACAAGAAAATCGAAAAATATATAGGGTGTCATTTAAAAAAGTTAAGTTCCGTGCATTTCCGGTGAAACCGGAAGTGCGCCAGAGCAATCGAAGAAGCGGCTACTAATGACTCACCCTGTACAGTACACTAGATAAATAATTATTTCAAATAATGTATTTACTACATATATTTCTCATAAAAAAAAAAACAAGAAACGAGGTTTGGCCACTACACCATTTTGTTGTACGTATGAGCATATCAAATTTTATCATTTTAAGACTTTTTTTTATTCAAAAATTATTCAAAATCTTATTGTAAGTACTTATAGCCCCTTAATAAAACTCTGTAGAATGCATAATTTGTAAGATATTCGGAAAAAGTGCTACTCGCAAGGAGTAGAAGTGTTACTTCCAGTCCGAATTTCGAAAATTAGTGTAACAAAAAATATTGCAATTCCAACTCTAAATACTTTTGTACTCTCAATAAATATATATAGAATGCATAATTTACGACATATTTACAAAAAATCGCTATTCGATTCGATATGTTTAAGGAAATCCCAGAAAATGCAATCCTTAAGATGTGCATTTGATTCATAGTAGGAGGAGACACGACATCACGATTTTAACCCAGAAGCCAAGAAGTACTACTACTATAGGTTATGAACAATTACAATATTTCAAACCTTAAATAAGTAACTTGACTAGAAAATGCCGAATTCGTTTCATTCCTACCAAATTTAAACTTTCAATAGAGCAAACAGTTAGATACTGTGTAAAGCACGATTTATTTATCACATTTTGTGAGAGATGTCATTAGCTATAGATTCTATTAAAAAGTATAGTTTGCAGTTATTAACATGAATCTGTTAAATATGTTGAAATACTGCAACTGTATTTAAAGTATTAATTCACTTTAACAAAATGCTTCCAGAACGACGCTGGATAGTAAGTTCTGAAATATTACAAAGGAAGTGCATCATTTTCTGACACACAAGCCTAATAAACTTAATTACCTTTGCGGTAAGGCGAGTAACGTAGAAAAAAAAACGAGAAAAAACAGAGGTGTAACCAAGGAAATGCAAGAAGAAGAAATTGTCCGAGATCACGGCACACGCAGATGCCTTATCCCGATTTCTAGGGAAGTAATTTCTTCTGTCATTTCGGTTTCAGTTGTGTCTCCGCGCTCCGTTCAAGAACACGCACGAACTAATTGCACGTAATTGACAAGATAGATGCGCGTTCCGGTGTCTCTTCTCTTTTCCTTCTTCAATTAGGGGCGCTATCGGACGACCAAGTGGGAGGTTTGCGAATCGTTAAATCACGGAGCGCTCTGAGCGCACATGTGAAATCAGAGAGGTTTGTGAAGAGAGAAAAAGCCGACAGACCCTAGCCTAGATGGCGCCATCGACCCGCAAAGACATCCATCACCCCTCCTGTGACGTTAGATCACACCTATTTGGCCTTCGTTATTTGGGTGTTAAAATTTGAGCTTTATAGTTGTTTGGAGAAGACAAATGTTGAAATTTAAATGACGCACCTTATATAAGTATACTGAGTGAAGCACCTTGACCTTCTCGAATATATTTATTATTTTATATATTTTAAGAGAAAATATTACGTTACTAAGGACATATTAGAATAAACAGCTATTCGTGCAGAATATTAAAGTAGGCATTGAAATGAATTTAGGGATATATCATCCATAATGTATAATTTACTTGATGTGGGGTTAAAATCCATATTGTATTTCCTTCAAGATATAAATTTCAATGGCTTGCGAAGATAGCGGCAAAATATCGCAATACCGGGTTTTCAGATCATTTGGCACAATCTATTGAATGTGAAATACTGATTAGTGACAGGAAGAGTGTTAATACCATCAAACACATTAGATCTTACAATAGAAGTAATTATAATAATTTTTGTTTAGATTTAGCCAATGAATATTTCAGTAATATCTACCACACACGTGATGTTAATGAAATGTTTAATTCTTTCATGAGTACTTTTACTAGATATTTCAATGCACATTTTCCATTGCGCGGGATTAGAGTTTCGAATCAGAATAAGGATAAATGGACCAATACACCAGAATTAAATTTAATGAAAAACCAGGTCACCCTTTTGCAGATGTTAAGCAACTACCAGCCAGACTTAAAACAACAGTATTCTAGCTGTCAAACACAATACAATTTACTTCTGAATGAAAGAAAACGGCACTACTATGCCAATAAAATAATGACAGCGGAAAATAAATCTAAAGAGATGTGGAATGTAGTAAAGGAAATACCAGGTGAAAATAAAAAATCACATCTTCCGGAAGATATTAGACCAGAATTGCTTGCAAATGAATTTAATTAGTATTTTTCGGGTGTAGCAACCAATCTTTTACCTGGAAATCATCCGGTCTCTAGTCGAAGCTTCAATATGTCACACAGAAAATCACCTGCGATTTCCTTTTTTCTTGCTCCTGCTACTGAGAATGAATTAATATCAACGGTGAGGAGTTTTCGAAGTGGGATGTGCGTTGGTGTGGATGGCGTTCCTGTTGCTCTGTTGAGGGTGTGTATTGACACGATTGCATCGCATTTATGCTATATAATAAATAACTCTTTTTGTGGAGGCGTTTTTCCAAACATCTTAAAAACATCATTAGTAACACCGATTTACAAAAAGGGTGATAGTAATCTCTTTGAAAACTATAGACCTATTAGTATTTTATCTTCGTTTTCCAAAATATTCGAAACTCTAGTTGCTAAGCGTATTACTGACTACTTTTTCAAAAACAACCTTTTTTGTGTGGAACAACATGGTTACATACCTGGAAGGGGTATTGAGACGGCTCTGTATCAATATACTCAGAGAGTTTTGTCAATTCTGGAGGAGCGCGGTCTGGCATGTGGTCTGTTTTTGGACTTGTCAAAGGCGTTTGACTGCGTTGATCATTCAATACTACTGGAGAAGCTGAATTCTTACGGCATACGTGGAGCAGCAAATAACTGGCTAGAGACTTACTTAACTAATCGTAAGCAAATAGTGAAGTGTTGTATTGACGGAGTTATTACGCAATCGGATGAGACTACTGTGACTATGGGTGTCCCACAAGGTAGTGTCCTTGGGCCACTACTCTTTATAATTTTTATGAATGATATAGGATCTATTGTATCTGATTCTAATAACAGCATCATTACTTATGCGGATGACACCAACCTAATTATTAGTGGAAAGGACTTGCATGAGGTCTATCGCCAGTCTCGCTAGACATTGTTCTGAATAGTTTGAATGTTCAGCTGTCTTCTTGCACAAAGTTCTTGGGAATCTGGATGGATGAACATTTAAAATGGAGGATCCACATTGACAAAATTTATGAGGTACTTGTGAGGGTATGTTACGCTATGCGCATACTAGCTCAAGTACTGGATGAAAATACCCTGTTATCGGTGTATTTCAGCTCTTTTTATTCAAGAATTCGGTTTGGAATTATTTCGTGGGGGTTTTCATCGGATATGACTAAGATTTATACAATTCAAAAAAGAATTCTAAGGATTCTGTTTGGAAAGCGCTACTTAGACACTTGCCGAAATCTGTTCAGGACTAAAAGATTGCTGACTGTATATACATCTATTAATGTTTGTTGTTTGTATATAAAAACAGAACGTTTTTCAGCATTTCCGAATTCGACCACGTTTATGGCACAAGGAACAAAAATAATTATAGACTACGGCAACAACGTTTAGTGGTAACTGAAAGAAATCTCGGCTACGCCTGTATCTTATTTTTTAACAAATTGCCAAATGATATGAAAACTCTTGGTAATATCAACGTATTTAAAAGTAAAGTGTTTTCTTATCTATGCAACATTGAACCGTATTCGATAAATGAATTTTTAGAGCATAGGAATTAAATTATTTTGTATTTTCTTTTTTTCTGCTATTTGTATGTACTTACTTTGTATATCTTTCTGTTATGACGTTTTCATACTATATATGTAATGTTGTTAATGTGAAATAAACATTATTATTATTATTATTATTAATAAAAATTTTAAAAAACTATAAAAACAAGGACAAAATTTAAAAAACATATACAAAAAAAAATATGGTGTGGGCAACACCAAAAAAATTGTTCCAAAATAAGTTTCAATACTTTTATCTTCTTAATAAGCCTGTTATTACCAGTCTGAATTTTTGTTTTTATTCATACAAAAATTACTTAAAATTCAACTCTGAATACTCTTATATTATTATGTAGTGTTAATAAGTCTGTATATAATGCATAATTTGTGAGATATTTGCAAAAAGCTGTTTTTAGATAAGAGAGCAATTACTATTGCCGATTCGAATTTTGAAATTTATTTTATACAAGAATTATAAAAAATTAAGCTCTAACACTTTCATACTCTTAATATATCTATTAGAAAGCATAATTTGCGAGATATTGGCAAAAAACCTACTACCTACTGCCGGTAGGAATTTCGAAAAACTTTTTTTTAAGATCTCATTGATTTTTTGAGTATATTTAATTTTTTTATAAATTGTTTAAATTCAGTACTTGACTAAATATTGAAAGAAGGAAATTATACGTAAATATAATGTTTACCTTGATAGCTATAGCCGTTTGGCCGCTGTCATGGTCACAAACACACATAAAAAGGAAAGAATTTTTTTTGAAACCACTTTTTGGTACTTATACTACGGATAAGAAAGTAAAAGTCTTCGATATAAATTTGTGAATTTAATTATTGGTTTCTGCATGGTATTAACTTCTCAAATTGACGTATCAAAGTTCCGAACTGACTGCATGACTGCTGATTCCTATTTATTATTTTTGTTGCCACCATTTATACCTACCGTCCTACTGAAACGTCAAAGTCCATAATCGCTAACAAATAATATAGATAGCGAAAACTCCTTTTACAAAAATTGTAGATAACCATGAACTATACAAGATAAAAATATTTTCATACGTACAGAATGTTGGAGAACGATAAAGGAACACAAATATATTTTATTAATTATTTTTCTTGCATTTTATGATAGACTGTTTCTGAGATATAATGATTTTTCGTAAAAATAGTACAACTTTTATTGACTACATAAATTTAATGCACTTTTAAACATTTCAACGCATATTAGAGAAAACCATTCTACAAAAACGGCTTCCTTTAAATTTATACAGCATGTCAACGAGGAACTGGTCCAGGGAAAATATGTTGCTGGGTTGTTCTTCGATCTTTCAAGGGCCTTTGACACCGTTAGTGCGGGATTTGTGAGTGACAAGATTTGGGCATTGCGTATTCGTGATGATGATAGATGAAGCTATAAGCGAAATGAAGAAATGGCGTGATCTCAACAACCTTATGCCAAATATGAATAAGACAACAGTTATACATCTCCATACCCGGAAAAAAATAGAGGATGTCGGGGTTACTACTAGGTTTCTAGGAGTATTTCTGCAGCCTGACCTGTCATGGGAAAGGCATGTGGAACACGTGGTCGGTAAACTTAAAAGCGCGTATTACGCCATTTTAAAACTTAAAAATACTATGGACTCTCAGCAATTACTAGAGATATATTATGCCATCGCGTATTCGCATCTGAAAAACAATGTCATATTGTGGGGCAATTCGTCGCGAGCTAATGTGAATCGCATATTTGTTGCTCAGAAAAGACTAGTGCGGCTGATTTTTGGTTTGGGACCCATGGATTCGTGTCGTCCGCTATTTACTTTTCACAGAATTTTGACATTTCCATCTGTGTTTGTGTATAAGTGCTCTATCTTTGCTTTCACACATTAAAACAAATTTAAAAGAAACAGTGACTTTCATGATTATCCAACAAGAACAAAGGATAAGTTTAGTGTCCCAGTACATAAATCGGCGGCTTTTCTGAGATCCCCCATGTATTGCTGTCTGTCTACAATGGTCTTCCACAACAAATCAGGGAGAGTAGTAATATTAAAATATTTAAAAAAAAAAGATGAAGAATCTATTGGTTGACAGTTGTTTGTATGACTATGGCCAATTTTTGTAATGTTTGTTTTATTTGGTTTGTTTACTTGGTGTTTTTTAATAGTATACCGTATGTGTCAATTTTCATTAGCCATAGGCGATCAATCCATGCAATATGTTGCAACGTGGTATCCCTACTTTCCTTTCCAATGCCAGCGACGCGACAACCGACACATGCTCGCAAATACAAGTTAGCACTTAGCAGTAACCATTGGGCCACCGACCCGTGTGTTTCTAATGCGTTCAGAAATAATATTTACGAGTTGCAAGGATTTGTTTTTCTTTTTCCTTTCAGTAAATGTAGAGAATTATTAAGCTATGTTCACGCCGCATGACACAAACAAAAGCGTAATTCTAATAAAATTAAAAAATAACCCTAATAAAATAAATAAAAAAGGATTCCTCCCTGCACAGCAAGACATTACTTACGTTTTCTAACATGTGAGCAGTTACTGAATTAGCAGCCTCAATTATTTTTTCTCTCAAGGCAACTATGTTTTCTGTTCTACCAGCTTCATGGGTATAAACAATATTTTTTAAATATCCTCACAAAAAAAAATCATTTGGAGAGAAATCAGTAGATCGCGGAGGCCATTTGATGTTACCCGTTCCAGCAATAAGACGGCCAGGGACCACTACGTGTCCCCACCTAAACATTGAATGCAAAATCTGGGTCGGGATCGGAGAATATCGTTGTGATGTCGGTTGTTGTCGGCATTGGTGACGGACAGTAGGGGTAACACGTTGCCACGTATTATATTCATACGTATAGATCGCACGTAAACATTGAATCCCTATACCTAATGATATTTGACACATGCGGTATACTGGCTGTGTGTGATATATCTCTATACATATGACGTAGCCGATAACACTATGTGATCTATGGTTAAATAAATTTATTATTATTATTATTATTATTACATTCTGACTCTCATTTACATGACACTGAAAAGTACTAAAATTTTACTGTTTAAAAATACATACCGTGCTGTACATTATATTTATAATTTTCTTGAAAAAGCAAAAGTATTCAAAAAAATAGATCCGAAATTGCTTAGGTATGTTAATTATAAAAAAAAGAGACAATAAATTCTCTCGAAAAATAAATTAAAATTTTCCAAACAATTTACTTTAAAAAAATTAAAAAACTAAGTTTAAACTTTTCTGATAGTTATATAATAGCTTCTCTATGAGAAAACTACCTTACTTCTAGATTACACAAAATAATAAAAAAGAGTAACTAAAATCTGCAAATTGAAAGGGAACCTTTGAATCTCAAATCTGTAGCAATAAATAGACCCTTTCCTCAGATAAACTCAAAAATACTGTGGTAAAAACTAGCAGGGCACTATTAAATTATTAATGAACTCATTGAATATGGGGGTGAAATATTGTTTCCAAAAATACATAACCTAACTAGAAAATTATGTAGAGACAGGCCAGAAGAGTTGAATAAACGAGCTACTTGGACAATACCAGCTTAGAAAAAGAGAATAAACTGTAGAAGTAGTATACATAATGAACCAAACAATTCAGAAGCGCTATGAACACTATTATTTATTATACTATTTATCGACAGCGTTCGACAGTATAAATGAAAATTCACTTAAAAAATAAATGGAACACTTAGCAGTAGCATCAAAATAAAATTCAACTAAAGAAAGCTATTATGGAAAACTTCCAAGCAAGTAATCTAACTTCAGAAGAAATATCGAAACGAGTCAACATAGGTAGAGGGATAAGGAAAAAAACTCGCGATCACCCACACTTTTTAATATGGCACTACAAGAAGTAATCCAAGCCAATGCAGTTAATAAAACCTTTGCATTAATTAATTAAATTAAAATTAAATTAAAATTAATGGCTTATGCGGTTGAGATAGTCCTAATAATTAGAGACAGAAAAACCCTGGAAGCGAATACTAGACGTTAGCAAAAACAAGACAATTATGGTATGTTTTAGAAGAGAAAATAAACATATAAAACAAACTAAGGTTGGAGGAAAAATGTATAAAAGAATGGACTTCAATTATTTTGGCTTTAAAATATATAACATATTGATAAAAGTACAGATATACAGTCCAACACAGCTTACTCAAAATACCATTAGGTACATATAGATAAGAATGCCAGAAATACTATATATAAAGAAAAAACTATACAAAATTGAAATTCAGATCAACAGTAACAGACGCCTCGGTAACAATATGCTTGACCAACAAGAATGAAAAACAATTAACAGTACGAAAAAAATATTAAAGAGAATTGTAAGACCGAAGAAAGTAACAGAAGACTCACAATGAACATCAGTTAAGGATATGATGGAGGCAGAAGTCATAGCAAAGTTCATGAAAGCTCCAAGGCTACATTGGTTATATGAGAAGCAAACCATGAGGAAGACCAACAGTTAACTGGTATAACAATGTTGGAAATCACATTGTTGATGATGATTGCAATTCGAATGCAATAGAATCTTCCACAAGGTGCCCAAATTTATAGAGAAGGAAGTAGGAGGAAGCAATGCATAGAGATCCAACACACAAAAGGAGAAGAGTCCTAGAAGAAGAGACAGGTACTATCCAGAATGTTCTTTAATCTGTATAAATATTTCTGTTCTCATGACATATTAATATCCTATATTAAACTTGAATGATTAATTATTTTTCTGTTTTAATTTTATTGTGAATGTAAATGAAAAGGATACAGCGTAAGTAAAGAAAATTTCTACAATGACTCTTCCGATATTAAACGTATATAGATGTATTACTTCTCAAATTTCTTTATATTACACTAATATTATAATAAATGAAATAAAAATAATGTGTGATCCACTATATCCAACATTAAGTTGAATAATTCATCAATTGTAAAAAATACCAACCCTAGTTTAAGAGTAATATGTTGTACAATACTTACTAAATACCTAAAGCTACAAACGAAATTCTACGAGAAATTTTCTTTTGATACAATTGATGTTCTCTATTAATATATTTATATGATCCAACAATATTTTTAGCTAAGCATACTTTCTCTGAAACACAACATAGTGATAAAATTGTTGGTCGTTAAACCTTAACCATTATCAAATTGAGGAAGGCGAATGCCTTCCTCAAAAATTTAAATTACAGAAAATGTATGCCTATGTGTATTCTATATACACAAAATTTGCGAACACATTGAACATATGTACTCAAAAAAAGAACCGAAAACTCCTTTCTTTTTGCAACTGAAAACAAGAAATACTGCCAGGTAAGATTAGCTTTGGAAACAGTTAGACTCTGAAGTAAAGCCTAAGGCATTTCTTGTACGCTGCCCTGTTATTATCCAACAGACCGCTCGGAAGCTCGTGGATTCAGTACCCTCTCATTACCTCCTGAACTCCTTCTAATTGTATTTGCTTAAGATTCGTACTCTTTTTGTAAGTTAATTTTTTTCTGTATTTAAAATGTGGTGTACATGGATATACTTAATATTATGAGTTCTTATATAACTGCTGTTTCTTGCATAGCTACATACTAATATATAATTATTTTAATTTTTCTTACTTATACATGTATATACAGCATGTTTAAATTAAAAACAAAGTTTTATAAGAAAATTGAAGTATATACATTTCGGATCTTATTTTCTAAATTAAATATTTTCCTAGAATACCTACTTTTAGCATCAGATTAAGCTCTGTTCAAACGAGCATATTTACAGTGTGTAATCAATAATATTTTTAATGAGCTGTGAAACTACTGGAAGCATGTATTATATCTTGTTCTTGGAACATGTTACTTGGCTTTCTTACTCTGCTGGAGAACTATTGATTTGTTGTTAAGGATATATTTATACAACTTGATTTATTAATAGAGCAAATACGTATTACAACAGGTAAAAGAACAAATGGACTCAATAGTACCCTACAATTTAATATTATAGTGAACAGAATAATAGAAAATGTCAAAAATACTGAACGCGGCTTCAGAACAAACAAGAGAGAAATGAGAACCAATGCAAGAAAGAGTGCATACTTTCTTCTTTACAGAGAATAAATACAAGATGACAGTATCTACGCAAAAAAAAACATTGTCATTGCTAAAATCTGCCCAATGTCATTTAAATATACAGACAGACCATCAAAGAAGCAAGAACGTCGGGATGCTTAAAAGATTTCATCTTGAAGAACGACCTGAACTCACAGATTTAAATTTGCGTACGCCTCATAGCGATATTCGCGGCAGAAACAAGAGCAGACACCACCAAGACAAAACAAATCCCAAGAACACCGAAGATAAAAATACTAAAAAACATCACTGGGTTAAACACAGCATGTCTGACGACAGAATAATCCAAATTGCTAGGCACCAGAAATTAAAGACACTCAGAACTCCAGGGAAGCTATCCAGAATTTGAAAGTATCATTGACTTCATCATCACAAGACAATTAACAAGCGACATGATGTTGATAAAAAACATACCAAAACGTATGTTAAGAGGAATAGGTATGTAATGGTACAGCCCATTTCACTTTCTTAATTTTATAAAATTTTATTATTTTTTTAGGGATTTAATTAAGTATATTTTTTTATTAATATTTTGAAGGGAAATTATATTTAAAATCAATGAATGTGCTATTGTATTATTAAGTAGATATTAGTCATAGGTTTTGTATATATTTATGAGTAAAAGAGGGTGATGCCGAAAGTTTCTATTGACATGATAAACACTCCAGTAGCAATATACAATCCCGCAGCTAAATGAACGTGTATGTGCGTGTAAATCTGAATGGGAACCCCTGAACTTTGTGGAAAGCGGGGAACCCCAGACATTCTGATATAAAAGGGAAATACGCGTGAGAAAGCGGGAAGTCGACAGCAATATACGTTAAATATCGTATCAAAAGGCTAACTCCTAACGTTAGACTACGCATAAGAGCCATTGTTACTATAACTTCAATAAATAATTTACTACCGAGAAAACGTAGTAAAGTAGTGGTCAAAGTTGCACCTAAGAAGTAATTATGCAACGTGTTATATTGTTAAAATAAAGATTGTATTTCGAGTGACAAAATAAGCAGATGATGCCGTTGAAAACATCGTAGAAATAAAGAAGATTTCGTCGATAATAAGCAGCCCGAAGTTCCGGCTGGAAACAGTACAAAAAAGAAGATGAATAAGAAGAATTTAGATAAGGTATTATTTAAATGATTATTGTTTAATGACTGTAATGTTTTATGTAATAAAGGGGAAGAGACTGTAAAAAATAAAATTTCAAACGGAAAGTAATTAAATAAATATCGTCTAACAAATATATGTGTAAAGTAACTTGATATGTTCACAAGTATCGATATAAACACGTATAATATAGAATGTGCATTGTATGTAATAAATTCTGGCATTTATAGCTTACGATTTAATCGAACAAAGGACCTACAGAAATGTTTGTGTTAGTTTAAGAATTATTAAAAAAAATTCTAATTCAAATGTATTAGAATTGCTTTTTAAATATATGTTACTTCTGTGTTGTTTGTAAAATTATAGATACAGAATTCATTGATTTTAATATAAGAATTATTAAAATTTTGAAATGGTATTTTTTTTTAATGTACAGGAACCCCTTTTACTTAATCATTTCAATTAACTAGAATCGCCCTGAGATAATTTGAGTTGAGCTGGCAAAACAAATAATTTTACATTTTATTTCTAAAGTTTAACTTTAAATTAAATATCTTAATTTAGAGATAGGGGTTTCTCTACATTGTGTCACCCAACTTTGGGATGGTATCTTTACAGGTAGAAGAAGAAGATCTTTACATTGAATTATTGTACCTAAAATGGTAATTATGCTCTTATACTCTAAAAGTACCTAGTTTTGGATTTTAGAAGTGAAGTCACAATCACCCTGATGCTCATGCTGTACTTAATGTTTGGTTGTTGCTGACGATATTGGCAAGTTTATTTTATACAAAATGCACTATACAAAAAAATGTGGTTTTATTACAACAAGTTAACATTTTAAACGCTCCCCCTTGTAGAGCATAATTCCACAGACTCAGGATGTAAATTTCTACATTTAAGAATTTACTAATTTATTCTAGAAAATTATTACATCTAACATTTAATTGATTGCTTTGAATTATACTATAATAGCAAATTGTATTATAAAAATATCTTTATATAAATGAAGACCTAAGTGGATGAAGGTGGCAAGTCGCAAAAATGAGATTCAGAGAAAAACGGCATTGAAAAGTGACAAAGTAATTTTCGTTTAATTATTTAATTATTGAATTTTTAAGATCAATATATGATCAGTCCAATTAAGGATGCTAATAAGACTGCATACCTCATTAAAAAAATCTAGAAAATATTTTCAAGAAAATTATAAAAAAACATTATTTGTACTTAACACCTTTATTCATTATAAACATATACTTTTTAAAGATCTTTAATAATGGATAAAAGTCATAAGTAGTAAAACAATAGTGATAGTTTCTTGTGTTTCTATAAAATGTTAAACAAAATTCACCATTTATTGAAAAAATACGAAAACTTTATTCATAACATAGTTGAATTTGAAACAAATTAATATGAATGCATCCATTAAATTATTATAACTACAGCTAGTACAAAATTTCATAATTTTTTTATTTCTTTGCCCTTTTTCCTGTTTTCTTTTTCTTTCTAGACCTACATTCTCTCCATTTGGTCTCTCCTTTGATATAACACTCTCATAAAAATACCTGTAGTGCTCTAGAACGAAAGGGATCTGTTCCTATAAATACTCAATCTTCTCGTTCGAAAGTTGACCCAGCTTTCCAGCTCGAGGGAGACGAATTGAGGGGTCTACTACATTGTGTCGTTTCAATAGACACACTTCTTTAAATGGTCATGATTCTTTATAGGTATCTTTGTAAGAATAGTATCCAAATTTTTCAGCCTTAATCCATTTTACCGAGTTCCTAAAGTTGAGTTTTTCGTTATTAGTGTTTGTTGTTCTATTAACCAGTTGGAGCTGGTTTGGCAAGTCTTTAAAAACACGGAAATGCTGCTTCATATCAGTAACATGGTTTTATTTACTAGCCTTACTTATGATATCTCTGTACTGTTGATGAAAGTATAAGTTTTCATGTTTCCGAAGCAGTTTCTCTATCCTTCCAAAATCCCTGTCTGAATCTAAATATGAGTGACCCACATCGGGAAACTTGTATTCCACTGTTTTAAAGTGTCCGTTCAGAATGAGAAGTTGATATAGACAAATCACGATAAAAAAAATTATTCTGCCCGGCGCAAGAGTCCGGCCAAATTATCAGATGATTTCTTTCCCTCAAACTATCATCAAATTCCAGTAATGTTAGCAATGAACTTGCTACTTCTGTGCTTTCACGGCTTGCAATGTCTTCTGTCCAGGTGAAAAAGTTGGCTCGAATTTGATTGCTGGTGATCGTGTGTATACCAAGGTTTTAAAACCCCATCAGTCGTAAGTAGAAAGGTTTAGACGTAGTTAATCTTGGGAGTGGCATGGTTTGTTGTAAATCAACAATCAAGTAGACCAACATTGTGTTACTTTCAGTGCTCTTTCTATCATTCCGTTGGAGTTCAAACGCTTTGTGATACCTCTGTTTGTGTTCTGCATTTCCTTCCCCTGCATCGCAAATGCTGCAAGTATCACTTCGCGGGTGCCCGAATGATAAATTAAATTCAGCTTCAAAAATTCGTCTATATTTGCACAGTGTAACTTTAAACTCTGCAGACTTATTTCCCTGATCACATGTCTCAATATACAAAGAATGCATTTTTTGAACTGATACTAGAGGTAACAGATATTTTTTGTTCGGATTCTTATGTGTGGAATAATGCGACTCTTCGCTTGGAAACAGTTGACTGTGGTCCTTAACAAACTGACATACCTCGTTGCTGATTTTATGGGGTCTCTTTTGATGATGTCCTCTCATATCTGGGGGAGGAGCTGTAGCACCAGTATTCAAACGTCTTTGAAGGTGTTCAACTTTCTTGCTACCACTCTGGTATAATGAACAGAAGGCCCTGTTACAGACCCTACCTGACTTACGATCGTATGTGACATAATACTCGTATGTTGTATTCCTATGTTTCGTCGCACTCTTTTTAATTCGATGTACATGTTTAAGGACTATAGAGACAGGCCAACACTTATCACGAAACAAAAATGTAATGGATGATGAAGGCGCTATGTGCGTTTGGCACTGTCATGAATCCGAACGATGCAAATGGATGTAGGTGCTAAGTGCACTTAACGCCTTCATTCGCTGCAGATGGAGATGCCAGCTTGGCACATAACACCTACATCTATTACTAGAATCGTAGAATTTGCTTTTATGGTCATGAATGGTAAATGCTGTAGTATATATGGACTTAACACCTTCATCCACGCAAATATCTTAATTTTCAGCAATGTGTTGCTTAACACCTTTATCCACTTAGGTCTTCAAATATAATTGAGATTAAAAAAATCAAACAAGCGTTTGCATTCGACAATAATAAATACTTATCGGCAACTGGATCTCCGTCATGGAGTACTCTATTGACCGGAATCAGGATAAAACTACAGAAACAATCTATCTTCTCTGTGGAAATAAAGATAAAGAGAAACAATTCGGCTTGGAATCGGGGTAAAATATAAGAAAAATGTTTACTTTTTTTCAATTTCAAGGTATCCTCGGTATGATGTTGATCAAGGTAACTTCAAACCTCCTGAATGCAATTATTTCCAAAAATTTCTTAGGTTAGTACTTAAATTGGAAAATTAGAAGTATATTGCAGGTAATTTAGTACATTTTATTTTATTATCTTAATAAATTATTTTAATTCGTATCGTCTATATTTGGTGGCTTCACTTCGTGAAAAAGCTTTTATTCTCTCCACAATTGTTTTTTCTCGTCCACCAACCAATACGATGCCGTAATCGAATAATTTCATTCTAGATATTTTTTTATGATTAATCTATTGTATATTGAGTTGCATTGTAAGAAACATTCTTTGGGCTCTATATAATAATGTCAAAATTCTAAATATTAAATACTGTTGTTAGTATCGCCCTAATAAATTCGGCATTTTCGTAGGAATACGTTTCCGCAAATATATATAATTTTCAGAATATATAAAATGTAAAAATATTTGATTGTAGTTTTTGTATAAATAGCTAATTTAAAGTAAATATCATCAAAGGTGCTTACACGACATAAGGCATGGTTTGGTCTTGTAACGTACCTACGTACTCGAACTATGCACTAATACGAGATGTTCACGTGATAAAAACATGTTTCCTTGTCAATTTCCTGGATATTGTTATTTATGTCGTACAATCCCTTTAAAAGCCGAGAAATTTTCAATGTATGGTTAACTTGTTAGGTTATTTCTACTTGTTAGCATGTTCATCTAATTACTGCCACGCCCGTGCATTCACCAGCGGAGTAGTAATTAATTAATCCGCAATTACTTGATACTGCTTTGGTCGTGCATTCACCAGTCAAGTATTAATTAGTCCTCTTGCAATTAACCAATCCTTACATAGTCATATTTAAACGACACGACTTTCACTGTAATGTTCATATATGCATAGATAATATTAATTCTTTTGTAAACTTGAAGGAAATTATTTTGTTAGATACTGGATTAGATCATTATATGTCCGTATAAAATGAGTCAAGATTTTCATAAATCGCGGACGCACAATAAATAAACGTTTCAAGATTTTTAGCGTGATTTATGAGACTTAGCTCTGGAATTCAATTAAGTAAATTTATGTTTTATGTGTAAATAATTACCACAAATATAATTAAATATTCTTTTTTGTATATAAAAGTGTTAAATATAAATAAACTAAATGTCATTGACCTGTTCTAGCTTTAATGCATTAGAGAAAGAGATTGCGAATAAACAATAGAATATAGAAGTAAAAGCTAAAGTGCCCACCGTAAAAGACGACTTAACTGAGTGACTCTAAAGCGCTTTAGATGCTAGTTCTCCTTTCTTGCTAATTTTCACTAGGCACTGATTAAGCAAACCAATTAAATACCATAATAGCATCTCCGACTATTACGGGTGACAACTGGAAAAAATAAGGAATGGGGTACTCCCTACGATACATGGGTATAATACCTATATTACCCAAATATTTTATTTCTTTATTTCTCTAAACCACGGAAAGGAACTGCTTTATCAAACGGCTAGGAAAGGAATATATTCTCTCTTTACAAAATCTTTAAAAGTTAACATAGTAGATACTCTCTTCATTCATACATTATAAATACAATTTTAATGATTTCTCCCTAATTGAACTTCCTGTTTGTTCATCCACATTATAGCAGATTTTTATAATCCAACGTCCTGATTTACATATTCTCCATTCTACGTTATATAGGTACCATCCCAAAGTTGGGTGACACAATGTAGAAAAACTCCTATCTCTAAATTAAGATATCTAATTTAAAGTTAAACTTTAGAAATAAAATGTAAAATTATCTGTTTAGCCAGCTCAACTCAAATTATCTCAGGGCGATTCGACTTCATTGAAATGATTAAGTAAAAGGGGTTCCTGTACATTAAAAAAAAATACCATCTCAAAATTTTAATAATCCTTATATTAAAATCAATAAATCCTGTATCTATAATTTTACAAACAACACAAGAAGTAACATATATTTAAAAAGCAATTCTAATACATTTGAATTAGATTTTTTTTTATAATTCTTAAACTAACACAAACATTTCTGTAGGACCTTTGTTCGATTCAATCGTAAGCTATAAACGCCAGAATTTAGTACATACAATGCACATTCTATATTATACGTGTTTATATCGATACTTGTGAACATATCAAGTTACTTCACACATATATTTGTTAGACAATATTTATTTAATTACTTTCTGTTTGAACTTTTATTTTTACAGTCTCTTCTCTTTTATTACATAAAACATATAAACAATAATCATTTAAATAATACCTTATCTAAATTCTTCTTGTTCATCTTCTTTTTTGTATTGTTTCCAGCAGGAACTTCGAGCTGCTTATTATCGACGAAATATTCTTTATTTCTACGATGGTTTCTTCTGCTTGTTCTGCCACTCGGAATATAATCTTTATTTTAACAATATAACATGTTGCACATTACTTCTTAGGTACAACTTTGACCACTACTTTACTGCGTTTTCTCTGTAGTAAATTATTTATTGAAGTCATATTGAAAATGACTTTTATGCGTAGTCTAATGTTAGGAGTTAGCCTTTTGATAGGATATTTAACGTATCTTTCTGTCGACTCTCTCGTTTCTCACGCGTATTTCCCTTTTATATCAGAATGTCTGGGGTTCCCCGCTTTCCACAAAGTTCAGGGGTTTCCATTCACATTTACATGCACATACACGTTCATTTAGCCGCGGAATTGTATATTGCTACTGGAATGTTTATCACGTTAATATAAACTTTCGGCGTCACCTCTTTTTACTCATAAATATATAGAAAGCCTATGACTAATATCTACTTAATAATACAAAAACACATTCTTTGATTTTAAATATTATTTCCCTTCAAAATTTTAATAAAAAAATATGCTTAATTAAATCCTTAAAAAAAATATTAAAATTTTATAAAATTAATAAAGCTGTAGATACCATTACAACGTCAGTGATTAATTGCTTATAAATATTGTCTCACAATCCTCAGAACTAATATATGATTATGAAAATTGAATAAAACAAAACCGAAAGTAAATGATGTTACTTTAGTAAGAGATTATTATTTAGTTATATTGTTATGTACTGTAATCTTCTATTTTTGTTAAAATAAAATTATAATATCGTACCTGTGCAGAAGAATAGAGTAAATATTTAATAATAGTATTATCCTGCAATTAGTTCTGTTTAGTTCGGTAAATAAATAAACACTATTATTATTATGTAAATACTTAAATATATTTGCACATAAAATATAATACACAACACACACATAAAAATTTATTAAAACCTTTAAATCAATGTTAAGATTTATTAATACACATGAACGGAATGTGTTTCCCCTTTTTACCATTTGTAAATCAGTTTGGTTCATTTATGTTCCCGTAGTCACTTGTCAAAAAATAAAACAAATGACTATTAGTTAACTTTTTGTTTATTTACTTTAGAATTATAGCTCATTCTCAACTCCCACATATCATATTAAATGGATGTTTACCGAAGAGAGCTGAAGTCGTAGTAAAGAAAACAAAGAGAAAGAAAGGTTAGCCTGAAGAAAGCCATAAATTTCTGCTTAACTAAGGGATGAGATTCAATTTGTGAACCAATTTTACTGGTGCTATAAAAATGTACCTATTGGTTTAAGCGTATGAATATTGTCTGTGTGCGTACCTTAGTGTACATATAAATATCTTTTCGCATTTGTTGTCCTTTTTTTGTCGCTCCTGCCCAGCACTTAAATATACATATAAACTTTTATGAGCATGTGGACGGCCTGTATTATTATTATTTACAATTGTTCTGGCATGTAATCTACGAGATTTTATTATTATTACTTAGGCCTTTTTTCTTTTTAAAGTCGAATCAACATTTAACGTTTGTTCAAACAACGCAATAATTAATAAATTCTTGTTATTATAAGAACCCAATAATAACTTTTGCTGAAAGAAATATTGAATGCGATTCCTTTTGTATTTATCCTAATGAGAAACAATCAGAGCTAAATATAATAATTTCAGTTTTTAATTATAACAATTGCAGTAAAAAAAAATGTTTTTTTTACATTTATATTAAACAAAAATGTAAATTCCACCGACATATTGCTGTAACCTCCACATTATTGAAATAATAATATTAAGAATTAGTTTAGTTATTGAAAAAGAATACTAATTTTATTTTTAAAATCGTATATTTAAGATTTTAAGCATTAGTTGAAACATGTAATAGTAAGTAAGACGGGTTGCCAACATTTAAGGCCAATGCTATTATCAAAATATATACGTTATGGTATATACTAAGTTAAATAAGTACTAATATTAGGCATAAGACAAACACAAAATAAATCAATGCACTCTATATTTTGTAGAACAGACAAGCACGAGATATGGTTTGAATACAAAAATAGATAACCTAATTTCGCGCAAGGCGTTAGAACAGCTTTAAACATTTTAAGAAATGGACCATTATTCAAAAATAAAAAGGTATTGAGAGTAAATAACAGACAAAGAGTTATGTTAAAAGATGGAACAATAAAGAGAGTAAATCATTTAAATGCCATTAAGTTATATGAGCAAGGTAATATCAGGTGTATATTTATATATTTGTATATTTGCAATCATTTGTAATTAGACAATTACAGAAAATTGTCATTCTATCTTTCTTTTTTTTTTGTACATAGCGTACAACTGTCGATTATGATTTAAGATATAAGATTATACACATGCATAGATTAAATACTTAAGGTAAAGTTATATAAAGATATAGAAATATAAATATAAACATAAAATAATGATACAAAGATGAACACCAACAATAAGAACTAACAAGACATAAAGCGAAGCATATACAGTCAATATTGATGGATTAAGTGGCCAGGAATTCTTCAATCGTGTAGCACTCCCTATTCACAAGCATTTCCGTAACCTTTTTTTTCGAAACTGGTCAAAGGCAAATCTTTTAATTCTGCCGGCAATTTATTATATAATTTGCACCCCCAGTAATCAATCGACCTCTGAGTGCAAGCCAGGCGATGATGAGGCATTCTTATCTTCTGTCGCTGACGAGTGTGCTCGGGAAGAGAACACAACATTAAATGAATAAATGTGAATTTAAATATAAATAATGGTACCAATTCATAAGAAAGTTTTTAATAATAAAACTTAAAATATAGTAAATACATGTAACTTATAAATATATGTGTAAAAAGGATATAAATCAAAATATTTCTGGTGCGAAGTGACAGATCGAAAATAAGAATGTTTTATGTAAATAGTAACAGCATGAATTAAGAATACACTTGTTAGTTCTTGTATATATAACACAAGAGCTTCAAAGACAATGGAAATGGTTATGTGTGGTTTAAAAGCCTGCAAAAGAAAAATACAGTGTTAATGTTGTTTACAGCATTCTGCAAATAAACGTATTACCTGAAGAGAGAGCATCGATAGAAATTGGCAACAGTGTGACGAAAGCAACCAATCTTCGCCATGTGTGCTCCACAAGAAAAATTCCTGTTGTTAATAACGTCTTTCCCATACTACCAAATCGAAGAATTTCTAAAGGAAAAATAAGAATAACATTAGTTAATGGAAAAAGGAATATATAACGAACGATGAAAAAGGCAATGCATTCATATACAAGTACAATGAAGGACTATACTGAAGAGAAAGAAAAGAAAAATATACTTACTGAAGATGGGATATAACAAGTTGTTAAAAAACAATAATAAACAGTTCGGTCGTCGCCATTATTGAGACGATATGCGAGTATTAGTGTGAATATGACAACGTGAAGAAAACGAAAAAGAAAGATTTTATCACGAACGTTTTAAAATCAATGCCAAACTAAAATTTAACTAGATAACAGAGGCGCTACAAATTGTCGATAGGCTTTTGTTTCAGTATATAAGGCGAAAACAAGAATAGACTCGTCGAAGATGAACTTTATAATTCAAGCAATAATTAGCGTTAATTTTGGAAAAGAATAAAATTTTTGAGATAGCGAAAGTGAAAGTAGGGGTTTATATGCACTGCTTATCATCTCACGATTTGGGAATCTGTATTAAGGATTGGATTTTTATTTTATTTAGTTTCCTTTAAAAACAAATTCATTCAATTTATTTTCATTTTTATTATTTTAATTTTTAAGATGGAGGACATCAATAAGAATGAATTTGATAAAATGTACGATGATATGAAGTAAGTTATAAGATAAATAATTCAATTTAGGTATAGTTAATGGTGCTAAACATGCTGAAGCTACTATGTGAAAATATTTGCCTTTAGTAAATCGTTGAGCATCATTCATTATTATATAGTCATTTAATTTAGTAATTCAAATAATATAGATCCGAATAAGCGGGGATGTTTTTTTTTTGATGGGCAGGTGCTAAGCTGCTAGAGGTACAATGTGAGAATGTTTACAACTAGCAATTAGTATAGATCAGTTTTCAGAGCATTCACGTTGCAAGGTTCTAGTTTACCAAGGCACTATGTGAAAATGTATGTCTTTGGTGAAATAGAATCGGCTTCGTATTAATAAACAAATTATCAAAAATTAATAATTTTTCTTTATTTAAGGGAACAAGATAATTATTCTTTCAACTATTTTTATAGAGAAATAGGTATAACACAAGCATTATAACTCTAAAAATGAGTATAAATCTTTTTCTTCCTTAATTTTAGGGAAAGGTGAGTAATAGTTACGTACATGAAATGCTTAAATTAATTAGGGAATCTATCTTAGGTTAGGTATGATACTAATGACATTAATCATTAATATTTTTTTAATTTAATGTACGTACAAAAAATATTGTGCAAACCACTTGCGTGAAGACATATTCCACGCATACGCGAAATTAAAAGCACTCGCTTCCTGCGGTCGCTCGTGATTACAAATTGCGCTCATGTCTTCCCGCACTTGGTTTGTAAATAACTATAATAGCAGCGCATAGATAGTTATCGCTTATGTCATCATGATAGAAAATTTGTTGATTAAAGGCAAATCCTATCAATTACTTCTATTGTAATCATGTGTGTTTAAACATCCAATGTAACTATTATTACACTGATAGTAGCCCATAGATAGTTATCGCATTATAATCTTTGCTTAATGAGGAATTTATCGAATTTCTCTATTTTTAATCATGTGTGTCAAAATAGTGATAGTAGCCCATAAATAATTATCACATCTGTAATCGTGATAGAAAATGTCTCTGCTTAACGAGAAATTCCATCAAGCTCCTCTGTTTCTATTCATGTGCGTCAAAATGTGCAATGCACTGACGGCAGTTCATGAATAGATATCGCTTGTGTCACCAGGATATTACATAACTTAAATTCTTTGCAAGTTATTTTTTTTAATGTGGTAACTAGTACGAAAATGTGCTTCTGCATAGAAACATAATTCGCGTGTTGGCAACATTTTGAACCCATTGGTTTGGATATGAAGCAGTGTAAAATAAACAATAATTATAATAGGGTAATTCGAGATAATGAACTTGCTATGAGTGTAACGGACTTTTGTCCGTCACTGTGTAAATTATCGAACAAATTTGTATTAATGCTTTTTATGTAATTTTAACATTAATGGGTTCGATAATTTAACACAAATTTTCTAAAATATGTTTATTTTGTCTAAAATCAATTAGTAAAGAGAAAGACGATGTTTTTGTTAATTTTCTAAATGCATTTTTGCACGTGATTATGTCGTGCCTTTGAGTATAGTTCATGCTTTTTGCACGTGATATGTCGTGCGTTTGAATACAGTTCATGATTTTATGCGTGATGCACTGTTTTTTGGCTATTGTTTGTGCAAATCCGAGCCTATATAAGGCGACGATTTTATTAATAAAATTAGATTTTTCTTAGCAGTCCGAGAGAACTCTCATCTAACTCTCTGGCAGACTGGAGAGTACCTTTACCGTTTCCTTAGCCTCTCTGGCAGCCTGGAGAGAAAGTCCCGCAAATTCTTTTATTTCCTGGCAGCTTGTGGAAAGAAAACAATTTCGTCATGTAAGTCCCGAACAAATCTTCGCATGTTTATTCCCTTTATTTTAGATAATCACGTTAGATAGGTTTGATTAATTTCAGATGTACAAAAGCTTGAATTTTGGTTTCACGTAAAGAATTTAAATACATTACTCTCGACGAATGTCCCTTCAATAACAATACAAACTCAGTACCAGAAGAAGCATTAATTTCTTTTTTGTACAAATATCATCTTTCTCGAAGTGAATAAGATATATAAATCTCAATTCACAAAATAATTATGACCGTATATTTTAATATTCAATGTTTGAATATTCCGTTAAATGTTGTTGACATACCGTAATTAATATTTCAGTAAATATAAAGTTAATTTTGATTATAGTTGCTTTTATAATACTTTATAATCTTCTTGTAAATATATGTATATATATATACTAAGTTGTGTAAATGAATTTCTGTTTTATATGTAAATAAAAAGATTAACATAGTAAATTCTGTTTACTCTTTATGCTAAAAGGTTATATGTAAAATAAGCATTAGAAAATTAAAATGCTAAAAACAGACTGTATCCTGTTATGTATACGTTTATGACAACTTCTGCAGTACGTTTTTGTAAGTAACACCTCTCGACTACTGCGTCTGGCTGTTACAAAGTATGTAACGTTTCAAGCTTATGATGAAAATATGTTCTAGTTATTAATTCCCATGGGATACTATACTTGATAGTAGACACATAGCATTGGTCTGCTCAACAGAATATTGTATTTAATTATCTAGTATATGATTGGAAAATGTAAATACTATATTTTGTCATTTTATCACATTCTTTTTTTTCACATTTATTGGCAAATAAAACTCATATCCAATTACCATTACAAAATATTCATACAATTTTACATGTGGTAAAACATAATCCTTTGTCTAATGTAACTTATTTCCTGTCCACTTGTTATCAGTATCATTAATTACGTCATGCACCAATATAAAATAGCACCTGCACCCTTCTCTGAGGTATGTCTTCACTAATAATTAATTTCTTAACGAATAAATTACATTTACGGTAGTCAACAATGCCCTAGTTCATCGTTAATAATAACACGAAATGTACAAGTAATTAAAAAACGGTATAATGAATATTTAGTGTTGGAATTAATCGCGTCGTTGCTATTTATTTTAAAATGGTAATTATCAAAATAATTTAAGGATATGGAAACTTGTGGGACGCCTCGAAGCTAACGATTTATGGAGGACCAGCACCTCCCACTTCCACATCGATAAATTATCAAAAGCGAAGAGGACCGTGAATATATGGACATGCAAAAGAAGCTGTCGGTAAAGGTGGTACCCCGGAATTTTAATGATAAAATACATTAATTTAGCCAGTGACCATAAAGTCAAGGATCGACTTAGCAAAAAGAGTACGAATTTTTCAATTCCATATAGAAAAAAAAGGAACGGGTACCGTGTCAACTAATTTATGGTTCTTAATTAGTTCTGTTGTTTGTTAAGTGTTACACATGAAACGGAAGAGGCGGTTTACAACTGTCAGGTTGGGATAAATGAATGGGTTTCTAAAATTTCATAATTGAGGTGAACCGGGTGTATAGGATTACTATTAGTAGAACAGTATTTAATACATATTTATGTAATATTACTTTTTGCGCTCTTGAACTACCGCTTATTAAAAATTTAATTCTGTTTCTGTAATAATGTAATGTTTCTATCGCTTTCTGTTGAAACACCAAAACACCTACTTAACACTATTATAAATTGCCTGATATAAATAGCCTTCCACGAGCAGTTATGGTAATTTTATAATAAGAATCAAATTATAAGTATGTAGAATATTGTGATTTGCTATTATTAAATCTACTTTTCCCGGTACTTTTACTAACACATCAAGTACTACAAAAAATTAAGATTATATATACAGGGTGTCATCCCCGTAGAGAAGACCGATTTTGACTTTATGAGAAAAGATATTTCAAAACGGTTTTTTTTTCTTAACCCATTTGTTCCCAGTGTACCCATTTGAGTACGGTTAATGAAATATTTTTTAAGCTCCATATGGTACATTCAGAGTTCTATGCTTAGTGGCGATGCAAAGTACACTAAAGAAGGAATATTCTTTTAGAAATTGGCCACTAGATGTCGCTTTTATGTATGGAAAACGTAACCTTACTTTTTGCTACAAATTGTGCCAGTGTGACTGTGTAACTTTTTGTTATTTTTTACCTATCTATAAAAAAAAAACATTTTATTCTACTAAAATTAGTTACTGAGGTATGTATGTTTTACTATTATTTTTGTGAATTTTACATAAAATACATGCACTGGTATTTTTTCATACTTACATATAGGTGTACTCATATGAGTACAGCGGGAACAATACGTTGTTAGAGCTGTATTTATTTTTGGTAGATAAATTACTATGGATCCCAAGCCCATCAGCACTAATATGTTTTATGGCAGATCCTACCAGAATTTGCAAGCTGCCATAGACGATATTACTGAAAATGAAAAAGATATTGACGTCGTTATAATACCACCGGATGCCGATTATCAAACAGATGAGGACGATATCGATGAAGATGATATTCAAGCAGATACCCTCCCATTCGATGTTCCTGGTGCTGTTGAAATTTTTTCTCAGGACAGTACAGAGAGTGACCAGAAGATAATATTCCGTTGAGTATGTTACGCAGTATTAGTAATACTGGTGAATCATCTACGAAAAAGGGAAAAATTGCAGAAAAAGAACCAAATTGGACTGACGAAATAATTGATATCACAATGAACCAAGGAAATGGATATTTAGCTCGCGAAGATATTGTCAAACAAGAATTAGCAGGACTAAATTTTGTCCAGATTTTTGAAAAATTATTTGACAATGAAATAATAACTTATATTATCAAAGAAACCCAGAGATATGCTGCTCAGCAAAACAATCATTCATTTACTGTAACAAACAACGAGATAAAAATATTTAGAGGTTTCTTATTATTCACTGGATATCATCGATTACCAAGAGAGAAATTATATTGGTGTACAGATGAAAATCTAAACATACCACTAGTTAGAGGTAGTATGTCCCGCAATAAATATTATGAAATAAAAAAATACTTTCATTTAGCAAATAACGAAACAGTTGATAAAAACGACAAGATGTATAAAATTCGTCCTCTCATGGAAAAACTGAATAAGCGATTCTTGCAGTGGGGTATATTCCATGGCAAGCTCTCCATTGACGAGGCTATGGTAAAATACTTCGGATATCACTCGTCGAAACAATTTATCCGTGGAAAGCCAGTGCGTTTCGGCTATAAAGACTGGATGATTTGCAGTTCTTCTGGTTATTGCTATCAGTTCGATACCTACTGTGGGGCAAAACAAAATAGAAAAGGGACGGATCAAAATTTGCCTTTAGGGTCTAAACTTGTGTTGACTTATTAGAAGTAGTGACAGAACCGCAAGATCATATAATATTTTTCGACAACTACCTCACAAGTCACGGTTTGTTGAAAACTCTTAGGGACTTGGGCTATAGAGCGACGGGGACAGTGAGGGACAATCGCACAAAAAATGTCCTTTGCCTGATCAGCAGCAATTGAAAAAAGAAAATCGCGGTTTTTTTCAATACAAATACGATGAAGAACATTCATTACTTCTAGTAAAATGGAAGGACAACAGTGTCTATGATGACCAATTACGACAGTATTCATCCCCTTTCAAATGTAAAACGTTGGTCCAAGGAACAGAAAGAAAAAATTGATGTACCTCAATCTCGTCTCTTTGCCAATTATAATTCAGCTATGGGCGGCGTAGACTTGCTAGACCAATCTGTAAATAATTACCGAGTGTCCATCCAAGATACGAAGTGGTGGTGGCCCCTTTGGACCCACATGCTGAATGTTGCAGCAATCAACGCCTGGAGGTTACATTCATTGGCAGGCGGTAATATGGATTTGCTCAACTTTATAAGAAGTATATCAAGGCATTACTTGAGAGTTTTTGAGAAAGCTCAACACTCCAGGCACCTAAGCACTGTCCCAAGAAGTATTGTAGAAGATCAAAGAGCGCATTTTCCCAAAAAATTGAAAAGCAATTGCGCTGTCGCAAGTGCCATCAACGAGCTAGGTGGATTTGTATGAAGTGTAATGTTATACTTTGTTTAGAAAGGGAATGTTTTATAAAGTTCCATAGTGAATAACATTTTCTATTGCAAATCACTAAAATAAATTAGCTAAATATTATATAATTTATATTTTCATTAACGTCCCTATATTCCCGTTGTACTCATTTGAGTACATACCTTTTTTTCATATTCTATTCAAAAATTTATCGAAAAACTGTCATATTTTGTTTTTTGGGCATACCTTTAATAAGAAAAAAACGACTTATTGAAATTTTGTAAAAAAAATAGTTGTGGGAACAAATGGGTTAAGATAGCCACTCATTTGAAGCACATTCTACATTTATTTTTTATTATGCTGAGTGTTCCATAGGTCTATGGCTGACCATAGTTATAGTTTTCAAAATGGAACAGCCTATACGGTGCGTTTCAAAAGTCTGGAGCTATTGAAACAAAATTCTAACGAACAGCTTTTGAGAAAAACACTCGGACAGGTCAAATTCAGTTTTAAAAAACACATCATTTTGCATCAATTAAATTCTTCGATCGCCTTTTGTTTTCGAGTTATGACGTCATCGGTTTTTTTTTAAATTGAAACTCAACTATAAAAAATAAATAAAAAAAAATAATTTTTTTACAATTTTCTTTTATTTTATTGCAGAAACGGACAAGTTAGCAATCTAATTATCATAAATAAACTAAATGAAATGTTCAAACTGATTCCCATTTACTTCTTGGCAATATTCCAGTCGATATTCGAAATCTTGTAGAACATTCCGGAGGATTTCTGGACGAATTGCTCTAACTTCGGCCCGAATTTTCTTCTTTAAATCGTCAACTGCTATTGGCCGATTGAAGTAAACCTTGCTTTTCAGGTAGCCCCACAAAAAGAAATGGAGTGGGGTAAGATCGGGGGACCATGCAGACCACTCAATTGGCCCCCTTCTACCAATCCAACGATTGGGAAAAGCTTGATTTAAATATGTTCGCACATCTAACGAAAAATGTGGAGGCGCTCCATCTTGTTGATACGATAAGTTATTATTTGGCAAGTCTGGATCTTCTTCATTGGGAAAAAGCATCGCAAGAGCGGGTGTCAGGTCATCCCTCAAAAAATCTAAGTATTTAGCACTCGTCAACGTCCCTTCTATGAAACATGGTCCCAAAATTCGATCTACAACAATTCTCGCCCAAACATTAACTTTTTGTGGAAACTGCGTGTGGACCTATATCATCCAATGAGGATTTTGGGGAGCCCAGTATCGGCATTACTGCTCCATTAAGGCAAAACGTGGCTTCGGCCGAAAATAATACTCGACTCACAAATTCGGGATGAGCTGTGCATCGAGCCATTATATCCTCGCAGAATTCCATACGGGATTCGGATCGTCTTTATTAAGTTCATGCACTAAAACTGCCTTGTAGGGATGCCATTTATACTTTTTCAATGTCCTCCACACCGAAGATTTACTGATTTCATAATTTGCAGCCACCTTTTGTGTGGCTTTATGGGGATTTTATTGCAGGTCCAGTAGAACATCTAACTGAACATCTTCGGAAACTTTTGGTCGACCACATCTAGGGGATCCCTTACATACCCGAAATCTTCAAATTTTCTTAAATCTTGGATACGGCTGTTCTTGCAATTGATTGCAGTTCTAGATACTTATTGTTAAAGAGCTCACAAACTTCATCTTGAGTTCCACATCTGTCTCCATATCCCTTCATCATTAAAATTTCTAGCCTTTGCTTTTCACTTAAATATCATACCATTTTGGTAATAGAGTAATGCGTCAAAAGTGACAGTTCGCATAGTAATTAAAAATTTCAAAGCTTACTCAATTTTTTCCTCTTTCAGGATTTAAGGTCCCTTATTACAGAAACTATGAAGGTCTGAGTCATGCTTGTACATATTTCTGTATTCAGAACTTCAAGCTCTATCGAAATCCATCGAACAGAATATGGGTTGCAATTAAAAAAAAAAATTAGTTGATACAAAAAGATGTGTTTTTTAAAACCAAAATTGCCCTGTCCGAGTGTTATTCTCAAAAACTGTTTGTTGGAATTTTATTTTAATAGTTCCAGACTTTTGAAACGCAATATATATTATTATATTTTTGTATTCCTCGTATAATTCTCATTCAACAAAGTAATATGATATTGTAGGCCTAAATCTAAAATTTTTGATTTATTACCATTTTTCTGAAAATTCAATGTTATTAAAAAAATTATAGATCTAGAAAGCGATGTATCAGGTGGTCACAATTTTTGGTAGGTAGTTTTGTTCATAATAAAGGGATCTAATTCAAGCATGTTTCGTTTTTTTTCAACTACTAATTGTATGAGCAGAAAACTGGATTAAAATTACATATTTTTGCCTAAAAGTAATTTACTTCAATTGGAGCCTGTATTGCTTCATTTTTGAATTGCTTCCTAAATTTTATACCAAAAACATATAAGAAGTTATTACTTTAAAAGTGACCTTTGCTCAACTATTATCATTTTTTGATATAATTTTGCCAATTTTATGTCTTATTTGAATACGGTATTTTGGTACTGGAGGAATGTCAAAGAAATTATTTATTACCCCAGACAGTTTACCAGCAGCGTTACCATGGAAGAAGATTCCAAGGAGAGATGTCTTTTGAGGAGAAATGGACACTTCCATTACTACTGGTTGTATTGCTTATTCAAAACCAACTAAATATGTAATAAATGATGAAAATGAATTACGAATTCTTATGGCAACAACAGAAAATCCTCAGGGGCAGTACCAGTTAGGTAAGTCTTTGGAGGATAGTATCCAAACCAGCGTTGCAAGGACCTTAAAATAAAATAAAAATGTCATCCGTAATAAATACATTTAAATATGTTTATTTATTTTTTATTTATTATTATTACAAATGACAAATAATTATTGTAAACATATTTCCAATTTGCCAATACACCAGTATTAAATTAAATTTAATGACTGCTCCCAATAATCTTATTGCTGGTATTGAGACAGCACTGTAAATTATATGTGAATTATTTAACTTATACTCCTATCTATATTCTTCTTGTTACAATTCTACGACTCTAAGGCCACACTGCGTCCCAGTCGAGAGTGTCAGAGTATACTAGCATTTTCTTCTGTGTATCATTTTACTTTGCTTTTGAATACCCTGGAACTCGACCAGGTCTATGATTCCAATCTGAAAACTCCTTTTGCTCATGACGCTATCCACTTCAGGGATATAATAGTCATCCTTGTGGCGTGTCATGTAGTTATGGTTATCACTTCGCCTATGCAGAGTAAAGTGGTTCTTCTGAATGTTATGTGCTATCTGGTAAGCTATTATGTATTCCTCCAGTCCTCTCATTTATTTTTATTGTCCCAATTATGGGTGTCACACTTTTCAGAATTAAGGCCACATAAAGCCCCAATGATAATTTGTTATGTGTCGTAGTTCCCAATTATTTTTTCTTGTCTACTTCTTTCAATTTTTCTTCACATATGTTCAGCCTGGTTGTTTATTTTTTTGTTGAAAGGTGATATAAACTGTCTTTTTTGTGTTTAATGTTAATTTCTGGCCAGCTAGCCTTTGGTCCTGTTTTTTTAGATCTGTATTTATTTTGGCTTCACTTTCTTCCCTACTTTTTCCTGTATAAATTATTACCGTATCATTTGCATAGATTACATATTTTCCTTTTAGGCCAATGCAGCAGAACGATTGAATGTACCTAAGACCGATCCATGCAGAACACCTGTTCTTAATTCTACTGGTTGACTACTTGTAATCGGCCCTATTTTATTTAGTTGAGTTCTTTTTCGCACATAAGTTTCAACCATCCTGCCGGCAATACCCCGAATCCCAAGTTCCTTCAGACTATCAACGAGTATAATATGATATCAAGGAACAACGCTGTGGCCCATCGATAATGTATTATTTACGGGTTAAGCTGCTTTCCACAGTAATGGAATAGTTGACAGAAAAAATATTCATTATTATTCAAATGAAAACCCCTACTTCACTAGTAAATAGATCATCAACATAGGTGTAGAACAAATGTATGGGGAAACATTCTTTTTAATCGGATGATAACCCGCATGAAATATTTTAAATGAAATATTTCTATGGAAGCGGCTAGCTCGTGGAGGCCCTATTCACCAGCCTACTAGGTCTTTGATCATCACAAAATTAGATTTTTTGTAGGGCTACGTAAAGACGCTATGCGTGAACATATTCGACAAATATTTAGAAATATAGGTGCTCAACTCCTCATTAATGTCGATTTATCATTTCGGAAGAGTGTTCAAAAATATTTAGAAGTGAATGAATATTTATTTGAACACTTGTTGAAATAATTTTTACCTATTTTAATGTTAGTAGTGGCGAGCTTTCGGTTAAAGCAAACACTACAACAGATATTATCATTGCTCGAAAGCAATGGTAAAAGTATACAAGAACTAATTGCCCTTTTGCAGTATATCTCCCCCCCATTCATTTTTTTTTTCATTATTTATGTGATAGTCCATAAAGCGTCAAGATGGTTTACTAGAATATTGAGTTTATAAATTTTCAGTAAACCAAAAGATTTGATTTTTTATAATTTTCTTAAAATTAAAAACTCTTTCTTTCTTATTTTAAGTTGTCGTTATAATTCATAAACTAAGTGCATATAATATGATCTTGAGATATTGTATCTCATGTTTAGTATTGGTATCTAATAATCTAGACAGCAAACAAATTTCATTACAAGAATTGAACTCTTCACTTTAAAAATATTTTCATTAATGCAGAGTATTCGACAACAACGAACCAACACAAACTTTTGTTCTTTTACATGGAATGCTATACAGTCTTTTCCATTTTGTTATAGCCTCTTAAGAGCTGATTGTTAAATTAATAACTTGTAATCGGGTTTATTCACATATAACATTCTATAACTTCTGCAATATCGTTATTTCCTAGCAATTTTAGAACAAGAAAACAGCTATATCTCAGCAACAGTTGAATATCGACTAACACAAGTTAATGTCAGTTTAATCAGTTTTTACAGAGCTACCAGAAAATGTCAAAAATGTACAGTAATCCATTAAAGAAAAACATAGGTTTGTAATGGTTCGTCGTGATCAAACGCCCTGTATATATACAAATATTATAGATCGTAAAACTTATGATACTTTATTAGATTTCGATAATAAACTTTATAGCTTCGTTGGAACACCCAGTTATTTAGGCATATATGGGATCTCTTTTCTTTCATTTATACATATAAATCCAAGACCCTATTAGTAGTAACTAAATTAAGAAATTGAATTTATTAGGGAAAGTGCAGATATTCTTCAGTACTGATACAATTTTCCATTACTCGTTTTTCAAGAATTAAAATTAATATTTAAATATTCCCATTTTTTATAATTTTAAAAACGTCGCATGTACGAAGACAAACTTTGCGTGCGTACACTTTCTCAAAGAGAAATTCGTTTACTTTTAATAAGAAGCGGTAGAGCAATAAAAACCTAAAACCCCTCTTTCCCAACTACCTACTACAATATATTTCATACGAACATCAGTTTTAGATATCTCATGTACGTTTTTTAATATTCAATATTTCTATTATTTTTACTGTGCTTTTTTCTTGTTGGTCAAGACGTTAACCGTCTACTCTCTTGTCTGTTAGTATTCTTTAAAGGAAGACAGCTTTCTTACGAGCCCCCCTCACTAGTCTGTCAACTCTCTCTACTTGTTCATCTCTCATTACTTAGTGCCTTACTACCATCTCACTACCCTTCGTGGTTATGTGATTTTTTCGTGAACTCTTTGTCGGCGCCCGCCCAAAGTATAAGTGAATCTGTTCGGATTCACGCTCACGCAAGTCGATAGAGACATGCAGACTCGTACCGTTCGACACATTTATCATTTAACATAAATCGTTTAATTTTGAACCGAATAGTAGAGTAAATAATCCCTGTTTATTTACAGTACCTCTAATATATTAATTTTGCCTGCCTTTTTCTTTAAACCTTAATTTTATTTTTAATACTCTTTTACTGTTTTTGCTTAATCTAAATAGCAAGTGAAACAATTTGACGACCATCGTGGTAACATGGCGAAATAATTTGGCACCCAACGTGGCGGCATTTTGCAACAGTGCTAGTCATAATTAGTATCAAAATTTAGTTTTTGATAAGATTTGAACTCACAACTTCCGTTTTCATGACGGATTAAATAAGCTATACTTTCTAGGACAAATGTGCATTTTCGCTTTGAGTTTAATCAAGAAACAAATGTAAGGCTCAAAGACGTAGTTAGATCACAGATGAAATTGTTGTGATAAAATTTCGTTAGTAATTAACATTGTTCAAGTAGAACACTCATGCCGTGTAATTTATTTAGAACTGCCATAAGTGTTTTACACGAATTTCATTCTAAAAACACAATTTACTTTTAGTTTTTGGCAAGAAACAGTCTTTTATAGGGCTACCCTGAAGACGCCAGACGTAATGTCCTCTGAAACGTCGGTTGTTCAGAAACCAAACCACGGAAATAACACAATGAACGTATCAAATAAAGTAGAAGATTTATGTTTTTAAATAATAATATATCATTAAAAGTAAGTATAGATATATTTTTTTTAAATTCTATATTTCATCTCACATTTTATTAATTAAGAAATAATATTTACTTGTATTGTAGCTGTTTGCTAAGTTAAAATAACTTAGTTTTACACCAATGTATATTGTTTTAGGAGGCATAAATACCATAAATTACAAAACAAATCACGAATATGTTAATATATCGTACGTGCATTTATGAGTTATGTTTTGAAAAGATTTTTTTGTTATTTTCAAAACCTGACTAGTTATTTATGTAGGAGGCGTGCCAACTACTCATAAAATAATCTTTTTCACTCTGCCCGTAGTCTCTCCTATGAACCCCAAAACTTTATTCTTCTATTTTGAGACGATTCTACTCCTTAACAACGACGAACTTTAAGCATTCACAAACTGTCAAGAGGCTAGTGCACGAAATGAAAAAAAAAGAGGTGTCCGAAGCAGATTGCTTTTTAAATAGTAATCTATGCTATTAATAAATAACAAACTAAACAAATATTATGAACGAATTATAATTTTAATGCATACATAATCGTTTCCACCGTGCCATAAATTTTATTTATTTACCCAGGGAAATTGGAACTACGACTGTTGTATCTACAACCGAAATGAATTATGTCCGGCTCGGTTTATTGATGGCGCATTTTCAAATTATGAAACGGATTTATGTTAATATTAACAGTCCATTTTGAAATTCACCCTTTTATTTATTGGTTACACTGTTATTTATTATTTATTTATTGTGATGAAAATTATCCATGTAATTTAAACGAAAAGTGTGTTGTCCATCCCAATATTTTCAATTACCTAATGATAAAATTGGAATTATTTAATCTACTTATTTAGATTTATGTTCTACTAATATGTTAAATGCATGTGTAATAAAAAAATACCACTCGCCTATTTGATTTAAACAGATCACGATATATTATAAATAAAGTGTTAATTCATTTTAATTCGTGGAAAATATATCCATCAAATTCAAATTTCTTTATTGAACTGGGGGCTGTAATAATTTGCAGATTCACGTCAATTTACATTTTGTGCAAAACCTAAAACAGACATTTAAAAGTACAATGTACATATAATAATAATAATAATAATAATAATAATAATAATATAATTTATTTCAGAGACATGTGTACATACAAATAAAAACATACATGTGTGAAAACGTCAAAAATAAAATCTACAAATATAGGTAACAAATCATTAATTCAAGAAAATTCTCACAGGAGTAACAATTTAAAGTTAATAGTAATTCCTTAACCTTGCATTTAAATTTCTTTCAACCTTCCCGTTTTATTTCAGATGGAAGTTTATTGTATAGTTTACAACCATTATAAAGAAGATTTCTTTGAAAAAGTGCTGTTTTATGCTGAAATGGCAACAGGTAATTATTTTGCCGTGTATTGTATTTATGGTCTATACTGGTGGTGAAAGATGACCTGTTTTCATGTACAAATAACACTACTTCCAATATGTATATGTCAAAGAAGGTCAGAATTCTTTCTTTTCTAAAAGCAGGTCTACAAGACTCTTGAAATCTCAGGTTATATATGTACCTTACAGCTTTTTCTTGCATCAAAAATACCCTCTGGGCATCTCTGCAATTACCCCAATGAATTATACCATATCGAATCCTGGAAAATATATTCGAGTAGTAGTATGTCTTCAACACTTCGAAACTGCGAGAATTGCGCAGATTATATATCGCATAGCAAGCCCTACTCAGCTCACCACACAAAACATCAATATGGGCGGACCAAGTCAAAGACTCATCCAACACAACCCCCAATACCCTGCATGAACTAACAAGGTCCACAGAAGTTTGATGTAGGTTAATTTTCGTTTCCCTAAACTTTAATTGATTTTTAAACAAAATACAATTGGTTTTTGAATCATTGACTAATAGCTTATTGACTGACATCCAATCCTTTATGAGTGTGTAGATCCTGTCTGCTTTAGATTTTAGATCTAATAAGTCATCAGCATCAACGATTATATTAATATCATCCGCATAGAGAGAGACTGTGGCCAATGGTTTTATAAGTTTTGGCAGATCATTAATGTAAATTAAGAATAACATGGGACCCATCACTAAGCCTTGTGGGACCCCCATTGTTATCTCTCTTTCAACTGATATTTCTCCATAACATGCAACCAGCTGCCTTCTGTCCCGGAGATAAGACTCAGACCATTTGTTCACCATACCGCGAACACCGTACCTATGCAGTTTATAAAGAAGAATCGTGTGATTTATACAATCAAAAGCTTTTGACAAATCAATGCACATTGCCAAGCATGACAAATTAGAATCTACACTAGTAATGGCCCTCGCAAGGCATCGAAATAAGGCAGTATTCGTAGAATAACTAGGACGAAATCCATGCTGATCGTCAGAAAATAAATCAAAGTGTTTAAAGTATTCAGTTAATTTAGTAGTAACAATTATTTCGAAAATCTTTGAAAAGACTGACGCAACACTTATTGGTCTATAATTTGAAAAATCATTACAGTGTCCCTTCTTATAAAGTGGTTTTTCAATGCTACTTTTAGAGTTGATGGAAAGATCCCATGATTAATCGACAAATTTAATGAGTATATAAGCGGCTCAATAATTAGCCAATAACAATATTTAATTATACGGGGTGAGATATGATCGTATCCCGCTGAGGAATCTGCATTTAATTTACCAACTGCAATTTCAATGTCATGTCTGTCTATATTCGGCATAAAAAACGAGTTATTAACCAGGTAAATATATGTGTCAATTGAATTGAATTCAATATCTGTTTGATTAAAATTTGTATTAACTAGATTGGAAGCCAATGTTGCAAAATAATTGTTGAAATATGTAGAAGTATTTTCTCGATACATACTATAATCCGGAAGAACTGTTTTTTGTTGATGTGTTGGGCATTTATTTTGTATCAGCGTCCAAACGGCTTTGTTTTTATTTTTAGATTGCAGTATAAAACGATTATTATATTGTTTTTCTTTGTCAATGATAAATTGTTTATAAAATTTTTCATATTTGAGAAAATCAGCCTTAAATATAGGGAATTTTTTACTCATATCACTTAAGAATGTAAGTTTATTCTTTGCATCCAAGACTTCTTGATCAATCCACCCATTTCCCGTGCCATGACCAACATGGCACTTAACCAACGGAAAACATATACTCATATAATAAGCAAATATCTCTAGGAAGGTTGAAAAACTAGTAGCTGGACACGAACATTGGTATACTGGTAACCAAGTTTCTTTTTCCAGGTAATCATTGAACAAAATTAAGGAATTACTAGAAACTTTCCGTTTATAAATATAATCAACAGCATTTGATTTTAGATCCGATTTAACATTCAAAAATTGACTAAAATGATCGGACAAACAGTTATCCAAACAAGAAGAACTATAATAGTCAAGCGGCAAATTTGTTACAAAATTATCAATACAAGAGGACGATGTATTACAAACTCTAGTGGGTACATCAATTGTTGCATGCAAACTAAAACTATTCACAACATCATTAAAAGCTCGCAAGTTCGCCGATGCCACAGCAAAGTTTACGTTAAAATCTCCACCTAAAACTATGTACTTATTTTCACTAGAAATCAAGTCAAGCAAACTCGCGAGTCTCCCAACAAACATATCAAAGTCAGCCTGAGGTGGGCGATATAGAAATCATAAAATATTCAACAAATATCACAATTATAAATCAATGATAAAACGAGACATATTTAATAAATTAACAAATAAAGAGATATTAAGAATATGTACTCGTCTACTTGGTCTACACATTCTGATTTGAGAAATTACCTTGGTAGCAAATTGGTAACTTGGAAATGTCTTTCTTGATTTACCCTACTACCAGAGTTTTCAGTAAATATTTGATAATAATGATACATGCAAAGATACAAGACTATAACAGTACCAATACAAAGGACAAGAACAATAATCTACAATATTAAATTTATATTCTGTTAAAGTTGATTAGCTTATGTTGATAATTTTTGAAATTTCATTGTTATAGGTGATTTGTACTAAGCGCGCCCTCTTCACTATTTTGTATGATTTACCCGTGATAGTACCTGTTAGATTAAAATCCTCTTATAATTATTAAGAAGTATAAGCAGAAATTGATGCCTGAAAAAATTATTAATGATTCAAGAAGTCAAAGTTTGCAATTTGTATACAGGGCGTCCGACGAGGTAGTTTGAGTTTTCTGTATAGTGACTCCTTATAAACATGGGCCGAATTTTCAACTGCTATGGAGATAATTCTTAGCTTCCAAAATTATTTACAATTAAAATGCGTTTGCAAAAACCTGTATTTTGAAACTGAAACCAGTAATTAACAAAAGAAATTTTACAATACGAACATTGTTAAACATGTTAACGTGGTGCACATTTCGAGCAGTTGTGAATCTTACTTTTTAACAATGATCGTATTGTAATATTTATTTTTTTAATTACTGATTTCAATTTCAAATTAAAAGTTTTGAAGTGAAAACTTCTATGGGCGCGCTGATGCATTGATTGTTGGGCACTGAACGAGACTGAGCCGTCACGCTCGAAATGAAACGCTAGTTCGGGTAAAGTCGGCTCGACGCTCTGCTTTGTATTATAATACAAACTAGCGGTATTTAATTTCAATTAAATTGAAATTTAGAATAAATACGCGAAATATTGTATTTTTATTTTCCGAAAAATTCTTGTCCGCGTGCAGATGCGATCCCGAGCCGCCCGGGTATAAGGCCGGCACGTTACCATTAGACCAACGCGGGGTACTCGTATGAGAATTATAATATTTGCATATATATGTACATGCGTACTGCTATGATATTAGTACAATTATTATAGGGTTGCCACGATCTAGCTCATAAAACAAAATTCTCTCTCTCTCAGGTTCCCTCGGCGAGACTGTACAAGACGGGAGACCAAAATTTAATAATCAATATTCACACGGCAGGACAAGTCAAAGTCAATACATCCCTACCACGTCTCATAAACTTCGCACATGTATAGGATATTAAAATCAAGTTGAAAAGCGTAAATAATCTTCAGGCATCTTTTCTTTTAAATTTAAATAACAAAATAAATATAAATATACACAGATTACCAAAACATTTGCCCCACAGAAAAATAAATTTGAAGTAAATCAATTTATTTAATATTACTTATCCATGATATAAAAAAAAACCATAGCATATCTCCAAAATAACAATTTATTAAATCTGTGCAAAGCAAAGATTTCAGAAATTTTTATTTTCCGCACACAACATCTTACTATCACTAATGTTTTCCCCAAATACAATATAATATAAAAATTAAAACCCTTCTCCGCACACAGAATATAATTGTATAGTACCTCACAATCTTCTTAAGGATTGTTCAAATATGGATGCAGCATACTAATGTGATATCGTCCCTTCTTAATGCGTCCATCCATTGAATAGAGCTCATATGTGACATTATTAAATATTCTTGTTATAATATACGGACCACAATAAGGAAGATCCAATTTAGCACACTTTTGTTGATTTCTTCTGGCAACCCTGTATCTTCTAACAATAACTGTATCACCAATATTAAACCTAGTTCTTTCTTTGATTTTTTCATTTTCTCGGCGCACATACATCTCCCCTTGCCTTTGTAGTCTTCCTCGAACCAAATTATTTCTCTCTTCTAGATTATGAACAACTTCTCCATGCAAATCCCAGGGCCGACTAGGAGTCATTCCATTCATCAAAGTCGCTGGACACTCTTCAGTAAGGGTATTGGGCGAATTGTTCATGGAATCTTCTATCTGTTGGACATACTGGACCCAGCCTACATGGTGTTCATGGGTCTTCATCCTCAAAAATTTGATTACCTCTTGAATATACCGCTCACATCGATTGGCACATGGATGGCGTATCGAAGAAAAACATACATTAATATTTTGTTCATTCAATGCATTTATAAATCTATCATTAGTAAAATAACTAGCATTATCTGCTAAAATTCGTCTCATTTTTCCTTGATTTTGTACGAAGTTATTAATACATAAAAGTGCAATCTCAGAATTGTATTTTGTAGTGGGAAACAGCCTAACAAATTTAGTAAAAATATCCACCATAACAAATATATTTCTATACCCATAATCTCCTGGTATTAAATTTCCTAAGAAATCAATCGCTACTAAATCCAATTTATTATTCACTATTATACTTTTTATATCATGTTGCAATGTGCGATTTTTATGCTTTCCAAAATAACATTCATTACAATTCCTTACCACCCTTTTCGCAATACTTCTATCCTTAACAGCATAAAAAGCTTCTCTAAAAGTTAACCAAACTTTCCTAGTCCCAATATGTCCCAGTTCATTATGAATAATGGACATTGCTTGACGAGCATACATTTCATTTACAACCACATTATACTGATCACGAATCTGTTTTTTAATAAGCCCATCATGAAAAATATAATCTTTATAATTCCCCACATTTCGCAATTCCTCTTTAATATGATCAAAACATTCATCCTGCTGGACCTGATGGATCTCAACATAGTCAAACATTCCCTCAGCTGCATATCTATTATAAGCATTTAACTCGACATGATTGAAGTTACTTTTTATATTGTACATTCTTGTTAAAGCATCAGCGGTAACATTTAGAACACCTCTGATATGTCTAATTTGAAATGAATATTCTGATAACAACAATGACCATCTATATATTCGATTATTTGAAAATCTAGTTGACAAAAGTGACGTCAACGCCGCATGATCTGATTCTACAATAAATTTTTTAGCCAACAAATAAAAACGTAATTTATTTATAGTATGCACTACAGCAAGTAACTCTTTTTCTCCCACTGTATATCTTAATTCATATTTTTTTAATAGCCTTGAAATGAAACAAATAGGCTCTTCATTTCCCTCATCATCTAACTGAATTAAAACTCCACTTATAGCAGAATCACTAGCATCAACTCTTAATAAAAATTCTTTAGAAAAATCTGGCAGTACTAATAACAAACTATTATAAAATTCATTCTTAACCTTTTCAAAAGCATCTATTCTTTCTTTAGACCAAATAAATTTTTCATTCTTTCTTAATAATTCATACAATGGTGCACATAATTTTGCCAAATACGGAACAAATCTTTTATAATAACCCACAATACCAAGAAAACCTCTCAACATTTTCACATTCTTAGGTCTAGGATAATTTTTTATAACCTCCAGCCTAGAATCATCCACACTGACATATTTTAAACTTAAATTATATCCAAGGAATTTAATTTCCTTTTTAAAAAACTCACATTTCTTAATATTAATTTTTAAACCATTATTTGCTAATACCTCTATAACCTTCCTTAAATGTTCCATGTGTTCTTCAATTGTCTTGCTAAATATTAATATATCATCTATATAATGGGATACAAACGATTCATAAGGTTCTAAAATTTGTTGCATTGCTCTAATTAAAGCAGCAGACGAGCTACTTAGTCCATATGGTACCACTTTAAATTGGTATACAGCTCCATCTACCATAAAACCACAATATTTTCTACTCTTTCTTTCTAAAGGCACCAACCAAAAAGAACTTTTTAGATCCAACTTAGTATAAATCATAGCGTCGTTGCACTTAGATAATAACGTTTCCACAGTTACAGGAGTCTCAAATTGCATCTTGGTACGATCATTCAACCTTCTCACAATAACACCATCTCGCAACATCTTTCTTACTTCTTCTCTCACCTTCTCTTGCATATTTTTGGGAATTGGATAATTTTTAATTTTAAATGGTCTCGACTCATCTACTTCTAATGAATGTACATAATTTTTAGCAATACAGGGAAATTTATCTACTAAGGAAATATTCTTCTTTATCATATCTTTGACACTTTCTTTATATTTTTCTTCAACATTAATTTCAAGTAAATCTACATCTTCAGGCACCTCGATACACATATTATTGGACTCTATTTCTTTAACCTCTTCAACCTCTTCATAATTTTCACCATTTATACTATTTATAACTTCTTTTACTTCATATACCATTTCCATATTATTTATAATCTTTTCATTTTCTTCATCTACTTCATCCTGCTGAAACCAAGAAACTACTTGATTCTCCACCACCATACATTTTCTCTCAATGTCTATTACTGCCTTTATTTTCTCTAACAGGTCCATTCCAATAATACCATCTCTTTGCAAACCTTTGACTGACATAAATTCTCCCAAAAACTTATTATCTTTTACCATAAATTCAACTACATAAATTTTATTTACCATTGCTATTATCTTTTTCGTCGCAGACACAATTGTAATTTTTCTTGTAGGTATATATTTACCTGCATTCATACTTTCTAATTTTTTTATTATTTGATCATCCAAGATTGAAATTTCACTCCCCGTATCAACTAAACAATTTACTTTCACTCCTCCCATAGTAACTTTTATATGTGGCAACATCTTATTATCTAAACTATCTGAATCATTATCCATCATTGCATTCATACTAATTATCTCTTTGGTTGGCCCATCTAAAAATCCTGACACTTTGCCTTAAATACCTCAAAACTTCTTTGCATCCTTTCTTCCATCTTGTCCATTCTTTCTCCCATTTTCAATATCATTTCCATCAACATTTTATTTTCTCCTTCTTCTTTTTTCTTTAAGATAGACTCCATACCCTGACTCTGCTCCTGCAACTCATCACTCTCATACCCTGCTGGTTGTCTCCATTCCATTTTCTTTTCTCCCTCCATTTTGTTTAACACATCCATATTTTGTTGAGCGCCTTGTAAATTTCCACTTCCTTCCATTTTCAAACCACGTTGTTTCAGCCAAAATAATTGCTTTTCTGCCACACTTTGATTGCCGCCAAAATAATTGCTTTTCTGCCACACGTTGGTTCAGCCAATTTAATTGTGCTATGATATTAGTACAATTATTATAGGGTTGCCACGATCTAGCTCATAAAACAAAATTCTCTCTCTCAGGTTCCCTCGGCGAGACTGTACAAGACGGGAGACCAAAATTTAATAATCAATATTCACACGGCAGGACAAGTCAAAGTCCATACATCCCTACCACGTCTCATAAACTTCGCACATGTATAGGATATTAAAATCAAGTTGAAAAGCGTAAATAATCTTCAGGCATCTTTTCTTTTAAATTTAAATAACAAAATAAATATAAATATACACAGATTACCAAAACATTTGCCCCACAGAAAAATAAATTTGAAGTAAATCAATTTATTTAATATTACTTATCCATGATATAAAAAAAAACCATAGCAGTACGTATGAATTTTTGAAGTGAAAACTTGATCAGACCGAGCGAAATGTACTAGAATAATGTATACACAATAATAATAAATATATATTTTTTAAATGTAATATAGAACGAAAAGAAGTTGTATTTCGTATTATTAACCTCACCTTGATGAAGTTTTCACTTCTGCCGTGTGGTCTAAAGCACACCCAAAAAAATTTTTGGGAAAGCATTTTAATTGTAAATCACTTTAGAAGCTAAGAATTTCGCAAATTTTCTGTCAGTAAACTGAAAAAATATCATATGTATATAGCTCAACTTTAACCACGCATGTTTCTATAGCAGCTGAAAATTCGGCCCATGTTTGTAAGAAGTTTTTTACTTATTTTTGATCGAGGAGTCACTATACAAAAACCTCGAACTACCACGTCGGACATATATCAAATTTATTGCACTTGCCACCATGTCACAGGAAAAAAGAGTCTTCAACTGGACGCGGGAATTTATTGTTTTGAGTCCTTTAACTGCCCCTTTGTCCCACCATACCACTTTTATACAACTAACGATCTCACAACCGCTTTCCCTAGACGACTCGACGAGCTCTAGACTTGTGAGTGCCTTCATGTTTTGCTGTACCTCTTTCGACTCTGACCTTCACCAACTGAGTGAAAAGCGTAACCTCCGTTGAGTGGGCTGAAAGGGTAGGTTAACTTGTTTTTTCAGGATTCAGGTTTGCCTTCAGCTTTTGTGAATTCGGCTCCTATTTCTACATTTCTACTGCCAGGCTCTTTGATTTTTATGTAGCAATTGCATTGGATAATTTTTTTTCTGACCATTTTCCTCGGTTGTATGTTCTATAGTAAATTACAAAACATTGTGTTAATAATTAGGGATTTTTTAGTGGTTTACGCCAACTGTGCGATATTGTTGTTTCAGCCAAATATAGAATTTAATTTTATAACCAAAAGTTTAGAGGTGTCACAAAAACGAACTTATAATGTGTGCCTTAACATACAGATAAATGTAAGTGTAGATGCAAAATTAAACTTTTGCAAATAATTTAACTGAATATGTCTTTATTGTGGGACATCTATCCCAGATTTACTCTAGTAATCGAGCTTTTAACAAAGAAAATCAACTTGCTAATATACTTTTACCATTGGTCAAGTGCAATATACAGCAGATTGGGGAACTTAGTAACCAAGCTCACTGTAAACGTAAAGAAAGACTTTGTTGGGTGAATTGCATATTTGTCGAATGAAACATAAATGTGCAAACAAGTGCTTGCTAGCCACAACCAATAAAATATCAAAGTTTCATGTTTATTTTCTTTCTTAAAGCATGTAAAACACCAAAATCAAATAAGATTTTGCTTTATTCAAAGGCAAGCCTCTTAACTAAGCCTATTTGTTTGTGTGAACAAACCCTTACTTCCGGAAAGAAAGGGTTTGTTGGTGCAAGAAAATAAACATGAAAATCTGATATTTCTCTTGGAAGTGGTTAGTACATTCTTGTATGCACATACATGTTTCATTCGACAAATATGCCGTTGACCCAACAATGTTTTTCTTTCCGTGTATTATGAAACGTATTTTTTTTTCAATTTTTGCCATTTAACAAATTTAATAATTGCTTAATTACTGAGCAGATTATTTGTTTTAAGTACTACTGCAAAAGAAAATTACACATTAATTTGATACAAAATTCTAAATCACCAAAATGACGCTCTATTCATTCCTTTAATTTAAAAATTTGTTAAAATTCACTTGACTTGCCGTATGAATATTACTAAAATGACAACACTAAAGCTCTCATAAATAACAAATAATGCATACTTGAGCAGTCATATTTCAATTTCCCCGATGATATATTAACCGACCGCATTCTACCCACCACTTTATGACCGGCACTTGCCGATAGCGAAATGCAAACAATTGGTTTTCCTTTCTTTTGTGAAACGACCAAAAAGAAGACTATGTAACGACATGCCAGCGAATGATAGAGACGGACCGATATATTAAAAATCCTTTTCGTGTTTTTTAATTAATTAAACTAGTTTTGAGAAAATCAATGTCGATCGGAGTTGGTTTAGCGTGGCTCGTGCTATGATAGTGCCCCTGCGGTGTACGACAAAGCAAACTCCGAAGGACCCCAAGGAATACGAAACCCGTGAAATCTGACGCTCTCTTTGTTAAACCGCTTGTCGTAGAACATGTGTGGCGGATTGGGCTTATTTTCTCAACTTTTCGACACCTATCTTGTTCCTTTTCATATTGCACCATATACAGAGTTATATTACAATTCATTACATCGCTGGTGAAAAAATTGAAGGAAACAATAGCAAAATAAATTAGTAATATATTTATAGTTTAATAACTGTTCATAGCATCTTTAATATATATTTAAAATATAAAAATAACTATTCATATTACAAATGGACACATAAATCGTATATTTATTTTTGTACAAAAACATATTTTTGAAAAATAAATTTCAGTACAGTCCACATATTATTAATCCCCGACTACTTGAGCAACAAAGTACCCAAACCTTAAAGTAGAAGTACCTATATACCTGAGAGATAATGTAAACAAATAAGAATGGATGCACATCACTAATATAAAACAATTTCTTTACGAAGCAAAATCCATAAACCTTTTGGCAAATTCTTAATTAATAATGAGTAAATTTATTTACCATTAATTATAACTGTGAGATTGATGTATAATTAAGTGTTACTAATATTTTGTTTAATTGGTGTACAGCAACCTGATAAGTTGTATAAATTCTGCATATTTCAAACAAATTGGCTCTCCAATATTTGGGGCACACTCAGTCTAAATTAAAGCCTTTTAAGGTAAAGCAATGGTAATAATAATGCGTATCCAAGTAAATATTATACATAAACATCTAGAGTTCCGCAAGATTACAGTTTGAGACATTTGCTGCTCCTCTTCTCTTTTATCACACATAATAACAAAGCGATTGCTGATGCATGTAGAAAATTACAGATTCTAAAAATGAGTGACATCATTTTCGAGTAAAGGTGTTCTATCAGGGTTTGTTTCAAACTTGGACACAGTGCAACAGAAACCGTTGCAAAACTTTGGGATACGGGAACAGTGTTTTATCAAGGGTCAAGATGTTTCGGTAGTATAGGCTTTTTCAGAAGGAAATAATAATATACGTTTATTTAGCAATTGCTATTATTTTACATTTTCTGTCATAACAATACTTTGTTGTTTACATGAAACAATGTAACCTAATAAAGAAAATAACAGTAAGCAGACTTATGGACTAATATACTTACATTACATATATTACACAATGTCAGCATTTGTCTATTAATACATACAATAAATTCAATACTAATACCAATTGTGCAACGTTTACTAACTAACTAACCTACTTTAAATTATAAATACACAACTTCTAATTTCTATAGGTAACTTATTATAACGTTTTTTTTTTGTCTGTACACATTTATATATAAATATTACTTATTTTTCTAGAATGTATTATAATTATGAGTCTTGCACTAAATATACTTAATTTTAGACTTTTGTGTTTCTAGAATTCGTTGATAACTAGGACAGTTTCTGCCAAATGCACTATGGTTAACATCTAAATCAATTTTTAATTTTGCTACCATTCTCATACAATTTACACACTTCTCGTCCTCACCAACACCATTAACACAATCAATTGTACAGTGTTCACCTGCACACCTACCGCATGCTTTAGTTACTGTGCAATCCCTTGCAAAATGATTATAACCTGCACAATTATAACACCTTATTGTATTTACGTATTCATAAATATCGCATTTCTTCCAAAAGAAAAGAGTAATATGACAAGAATTCGGGATCTTGTGAGTTCAGATCCCAAATCAGCGTTTTTACCATGAAGTTCTTAAAAAAACTGAAAAAACGGTCATGCATATGAGACCAAATATCAAGAACAATTGGGTGTTATATAAAGGCAATGCGCCTTGCCACACAGTAATTACTGTAAATGAGTTTTTGACTAGTTAAGATATAATTGTGTCTCCTCACCCTCCTTATTTGTCTGACTTGAGTCTTATTTTCCCTAGATTAAAAGATCACTTGAAAGAAAATCATTTTGGGACACTTGAAAACATTCAAGCTTCTGTTACCAATCAGCTGAAGTCTATTCCAGTATAAAAATTCTAGCATAACTATAGAGATTGGAAGAACCCTTCCCAGAGCTGTGTTGCTTCTCAAGGAAGTTATTTTCAGGGAGAAAATAATGAATTGTATTTCAATTTGAATAAAAAGAAATGAAAACAATCAGTCCGATTACTTAATTTCCACACTTTGCTTATCATATGTAAAAACTCATGTATGTATATTATTGTATTAAATCTGAAAGTAATATATATAAAAAGAGCACAATATCAGTTTGTAGACAAATAAATAAAAGAATGACGACATGAAAAGATGCAGGGATGGTAAGAATATTGCAGACTTCACGGCTTGCATCTTATTAATTAATTTTTTTTAAAATGCTTTTGAATTAAACTTACCTCTTTATTATTTATGCTTTAAAAAAGAATTATACATTTTTTTTTATTAAAAACGCTTTATATTTTTTAGTTACATCAAATTATTAAATACGTAAATTTATACATCTTTCTAACACGAAAACACTAAATTATTGTTAATTTGGTTATGACTAGCCAACGGCAGATGTGAATGTATTATGATTTAATTTTTGTCAAGAGTGCCCTATAGTTCTACTTTATTGTATATAGCATCTACTCTTATTTAAAACTTTAAATATTATATTTCTGTAGTTGACCAATTGGAATTTTTTTATTATTATATATGTATACAGTGTGCACGCGGTCTACCTGTGGATGAATATACTAGACATGCTGGTCGACTATAAGTGGGAGAATAAGGGGGTAGCCTCTGTTACTAACATTAGAGCTACGTTAAAGTTGACACTGCAGAAATCGTTACTGCTTTAGAGAAGATGGAAATAATATTAATCAATAAAAAATCACTACCTGGATAATTTATAAGTAAAAACTTGTTGAAGCATCAAATAATCGCAGTAAACAATTTTAGTAAATAACGGATTTCATCACAGCTTCCCAAATTGTATGAGTAAATAAAAGAAATGATCATCAATTCTAAAAACTTAAAAATAATAATTTTTTCTTAAAATATCAAAGATAAGAAATATAGCTGATATAAAAAAAACAAAATGTAACAATTGCAAAACTCTTATTAAGATAAAAAGTAAATAATTCCGTAGTATTGTAAAATAGAAAAGAAAACAAACTAGAATTCTGAAAGAAGACAATAAATTTGTATGAAACTAAACAAAATGTTAGATAAAGTATAAACGCAGAAACAATGAATTTAATTGGAAGTTAATAATGAAATTATTAAAGAAAAATGAATTTCTACAAGTACTTAATTATTTATTAAATGCTCAAATAAGCCTCCCTCTTGAGCTGAGCAGTAACCCAGCTGATTATAAAAATTTTGTCGGATATTTGTTAACATTTCCAGGGTACCATGATTTGAAACTTCAATAATTATGGAGCGTAATTGGCGCCTGTTCGGGAAAAGAGGTATAGGTCATAATAACGAGTTTTGAGAAAAACTGCTCCAAAGATTTTTAGTTTTTGACGTTATAAAAAACGAACTATTTATGATAAACTTGCCGTTATTTTTTGGCTGTCAACATTCTACGATATTATCTTCTAACATGTCTATTTATTTTTTTATTTTGGTTTTTTTTTTGAGAAAAAAAGTACACTTATCTCTCTTTTCACAAAAACATATTTATTAAAGTAAGACCTACACTAAAACAAGTAATGTAAATTTACACTAAATTATCATTTTAAAATAAGAAAACATATTAAATGAAAAAATTTAAATTGGCACTAGTGATTGTTAACTTGTATCTTCTGTCTCTTCTTCACTTTCATGGTTCTCAGAGTCGGGATCGGGATAAATATTTCTTATGTCGTCTTTAGTCCTGAGATTTTCGTAAAAGTCGTGGAAATTTTCATTCACATAAGGCAATAGCTCTAACAAATTTTTCTTTTTTTCAGGGTTTATCGGGTTTGGTCCTTTGTAAGATAGTGGAACTTTAATTCCTTTTGGCCACGTCGTCCACTTGCGTCGCAAATCCAATCTTTTGAACGGTTCTTCTTCTGTAAGGCTGTTCTTATATTCTGCTATTCCAGCTTGCTTCGAATATCTTAACCACTGAATATCTTTCCAGATTAGTTTTTCTCCTTGTTCATTATTCTTCCTTTGTTGAAACAGATCTTTGTATAAAGCTGAATATTCGAAAAAATCACTCCTCGTCATCTCTATGACTTCAAATGGTTTTTTTGTTCCACACAGTCGAACAAGATTTATCCAGTCCCGTGGATGATCTATAGGGCATGAATATTTCTTCTTTTTTTTCTCAATAATTGAGTGGTCCCCATCACACTCCATATGAGTGTGCCCAGGGACCAGAAATTTATGGTTGATATAACGTAAATTCTCCTTATTTTTTAAAATTAGCATGAACATCAATGGCAAAATTGAATTTTTATTCTGCCCACCACAAGTGTCGGAATAGAACGTGATTTCTTCTATGTGTGAGGGAATGCGGTTAAGATACTTGTATAAACATGAGGCTATCTGATTGGCTCCCCTACCGGCTATGGCTTCATGCCACATTAAACAGATGGCTTGATTATTGCTGCACCTATGTAGGGTCAAATTGAAGGTCCAAAGCTGCCGTTTGTAGAAAGCTACTGAGGTCTCTATAGCAGGTGTCGGCAAACACTGTTGTAAATCAAATGTATACACTTCCTTGGTAGAATCAGCCAATAGAACTTCTTTATCAATTCGCTTGGCTTCGTAAGCAGCTTCCGCTTGAGCTTGATGTTTCGCCAATTGAGTAGTAAGCTCTTCCTTTGTGTGAATATCAGAAATTGTTTTCAGACGCATCTTGAATTTGTCACACGTGGCACAGGTATCTTTATTTGGTTTTTTGATTTTAATACCAAGTGTGTGAAACACATTTTGATACACACATCTAGAAACTGGACGTCTTTCTGCTGGAAGCCATTTTTTGTACTCTTCGTAGATCTGAGAAAGAGTGTAGTAATGAGGGAGATATCTTTTACTCGATTTTTTTCGGCAGTAGTGGCTTTCGTATGTGGGAATAGATAAGATGTGTGAGCGAACAAGCTCCATATCTCCTTCAGGAATTTTATTCGCAGGGGTAGATGCTCCTCTCAAATCATCATGGGTAATGCCAGATGTAGATGCTCCTTTGTTCTTTAAGACATTAGTAATAAACTTGTTACTCTCATCAAATGTCTTAAGGAAGCATTTTTTACAAACTTTCACTAAGCTTCTATCTATACGTAGATGATATGTATTAGTCAGGAGTCTATTTTTTTGCTTTTCTTTATTTACAGTTTTGAGCTTTGCAGATTTTTTCTCTTCAGTCATTATTAAACTAGCAATAAATGCAACGCGCTTGTTGAAGTGTTCCATTGTCCAATACTCCGAAAATAGCGATTGTCTTTTTTCTTCATTTATTCTTGTTTTACATTGAAGTCTGCATCTTGAAAGTTCTTTACATTGTCTCTGTCTTACCACTTTTCCCTTGTTTGTAGTATATTCAAGGCCCAAATTTCTCTTCTTCTTCCTCTCTCTTCGCACTTCCCTAGTTTCATTCTTAGTTGCTTTCCTTCCCCTTTTGCTTTTGATGACAATACCTGCTGTTTCAACATTTGTTTTTTGAGCAAGCGATTCACTTGATTTCAATGTTTTCTTTGGAATATCAAGTAAATCAATTTCAGAATCTGAAGTACCACTCTCCGTCCTATAATCCGGATCTGCATCTGAATCATCAAAAGGTTCATCATAAAGGTTTTCTTCCAATACATTAGTTCTTGTAACTGCATCAACGGGTTCACAAGCTGTAGCGATAATCTGTGATAATGATTTGAGTTCACTATCATTCAAAGAAGCTATCGATGGTGCTGCACTTGATTCTAAAATTAACCCATATAGGTAACATTTTTTATCTGCCTTGCTCTTATCAGTATTCTACAAACCTATATCATTGCTGTTATCAATTTTCAGCGCATTTTGTGAAGACTCTTGGGTTTCTAAGTTGTCACTTTCCATAAGACAGTCATTTTCGTAATAATTGAAGCCATTTTCGTCTGTGAATGTTTTAGTCATTAGCTCAAGTAAAACGTATTACAAAGCAAGTGTGACCCGCACAGGCTGTTTCGTACAAATTATACAAATTCAATAATAAATGGCCAAGGTAATGATTTTTCTGAGAGCAGGTACCTACCGTACTATAGGTATGTTTATTTGATTAATTTAGAATTAAACCTTAAACATATGCATGAAAAACAAAATTGATCAGCTACAGTGTTCTTTTAGTTTAGTTATCATAGTCACAAATGAATTTGTAAAAGGATTACTACTTGCATTGTATTTTCGGGTTTGAACCCATTTTATTTCACTATGAAAATAATTTCATCAAAACATACATACATACGTACCTTGATTATTGCTGTGGTTTTCATGCGATCCGTTTGTAGATAATTCAACAAGTAATTTACTTCTTTGGGAAATCATCATATCATAACCTCAAAAATCATATCATATTATTCCACAAACTGGGATTGAAAACAATACCTACTATTTATGCATAAAGTGTTCACACTTCCCACAAAAAAAAACCTGTCGTGCACAAATAAATTCGTACCTAAAAAAAGTGGATGACTAAAAGTGGCATGTGCATAACAATGCGAAAAGACATATGGCTTAAGCTGTTTCTGTTAAAAATGTAAGACCAGATTAGCGAATAAGGGTATAAGTTGACATATACCCTTTCCCTCTATTAAAAGTTAGCAGTGCAAAACCTATAAGTAGATATATACCTCTTTACACTATTAAACCCTTGTATAGAAATATTGATCAAATAAGGGAAAATGGATACATATTGACATGTAACCTTTTTCTCTAAATATGTAAGAAAAGTAAACAGAATAAGTAGACATATACCTCCTTTCACTTAAAATCAAGCTAACTTGGTGCAAAAACTCGGAAGTAAGACGATCTATACCTCTTTTCTCTAAACATTATTTTTCTAAATTAGTTATACCCTCAAACACATTGACATTTTACTGTATTCTCACTCTAAGTAGACTTATCTCCCTCTTCCCAAACATTAATTATAACATACTGACTTGACTCCTATATTTATTTCATTTGTCGTATTTTAAGACTTATACCCCTTTTCCCGAACAGGCGCCAATTGTTCTAAATGGACGTAACGCGATTTAAAAATGCGCTTGCTAGTCGACTAAACACCGACAGTTAACAAAATTGAAATGAAATGCGCATGTACAGCTACTATCCTAAACGCGAGTCAGTCTGCATCACTACACTCGACCAATAGAACAGTTTGTATATTGATTTCTCGAACTAACGCACACAAATTCTTTGTACCGTTGTTTTATCACATAGTAAATGCCATCAGCAGCTTGCCGGCAAGCACTTGGTCTTTCAAGTGGTATGTGCAATAATGGAATATGAATAAATTCCCTGTAATTTAAGTTATTAATAATACGTACCTTTTTCTTTTGTAAAATTATTATATTATAATGGTTAAAAACCCTTGATGAATGTTAATGTCGTAGCAATCGCCTTTGGTATCCCTGTATAGGCACTGCAATTATTAACGTCTGCCTATTACGTGCTATGCGCGGCTCTTGCATACATGTGTAACTGTATTCACGCCATATATATAATACTACTATATTGCGTGTGTTGTATCTTGATAATGTGTAATTTTTCGTCCCAACTAAGAGAGATAGAATTGGCCGCCTTGCGTGTTCTGCGCATGCGTCAACTCAAACTGTCCATTTTGAAATTTACGAAATGACAGATAAACAGAAAATATAATTATAACCTCTGATTTAAATTGACATCTATAACTATATATTACTGAAAGCATACGCAAGGTTGTTTTTTTTATTGAATTCAGTTTTGTGCAAGTTTAGTTCATCGGTGAATTTGTAGAATTACCCAGAAAATACGCGGTAGAATAAATAAACGATATGAAGCCTGATTCCAGTGAATTATTAACAGAAAAACTTGTGAAGTTATAACTTCGTCGTTGATTTATACGTGCTTACTGGAATATGTGAAATTATATTATTAAATGTAAATACCGATCGTTTCATTTTGATTATCAGAAAAGATTTTGAACAGAAAAACTGGTGAACTTACAACTAATACATTGATTTGTACGTGTTTATTAGTATATGTGAAATTATATTATTAAATGTAAATACCGATCGTTTCATTTCGTCTTATTGAAAAGATTTTGAACAGAAAATCTTGTGTACATTGATTTGTGTATGCTTATTGGTGTATGTGAAATTATTGAATATAAATACTGCTTCTTTCATTTTGATTTACAGAAAATGCATAAATTAATGATTTACATACACAATCGAATAGATTCAGGTATGTTATATAAGTCAGATTGTATTATATTTCAACATATAGTTTTGCTATGTATTTTAAGCTTAAGAATGCAAATAAAATTACTTAAATTACTGTATTTAGTATTTTGGCTATATATAAGAATAAAACATCTATTTTATATTTGTCTACGTACCTACATTATTCAATATAATGTCGCGTAATCAACAATGTAAAGAACTAATTAAATTCCTGTTGTGTTCCTTTATTTAATTGTGTGTCGAGATGTACACTGAAACATGAATGTTTTAGAAAAAGTTGTGGAATTAATCAGCATTACATTTTTGTGATTGGATATAATTTTTGTTGTTAACTTTTTTTTTTAATTTAGAATGATTAAACCATTCATGAAAATAAAAACGTGATGAAGCCTAATTTACGCCCATATGGTAGCAAATAATATAAACAAACAATTACTCTGATACACTTGAATTTCTGTAGTGTGTCTAATAGCACATTAATAATCAATACATTTTTCTTGATGTCTATGTCTCATAGACTGAGACGAGTAGAAATCAGACTTGCAAATAATTTATATTATTGCTTGAAAAAAAGGTATGTTGATGTTGTATTTGATTCAATAATTACATCAAAGTACAATTTCTACTTACGAAGTAAAAAATTAAATTTTATTTATGTTCGCAAATTTATTTTGTTTATACTTTCTTGGAATTAAAACAACAAAAAATCATTATGAAATATAAATATTTGTATGAATTAATAGATACATACAAATTTATAAAATGATAAAAAAGATTTAGAGAATGTAACAATATCAGAAAAACAGGAATACCGTTTGATGCCGTGCCTACCTTGCCGTTCATAACACTGCAGTATTTACTTCCACAATGTTGGGAAAAGTTCAGAAGAACTCATCACACATTGTCTTGGCAAATTCCAAAATGAATATTATCTTTATACTGTACCATCTACAATTTGTTTTAAACTAAAACATATTTTATTGTAAATTTAAATATAAAATACATTTTATATGTGCTTGATTATAATTTAGTGACAGAAATTACGATACATATTCAGCAAAGTACAAATTAAAAAAAATCACTTCACTATCTTATAAATAATGTGTTCATCCTTCAAGTTATTTTCACAATCAGTGATGCAATATAGCATAAATTCCAATAACCGGCCCAAAATACCCAATTTCGGCATATTATTATCTCATATCATATGGGATCTGTGGATTCCGTGGTGGACATATCAAAATTCTTCAACTTTCTATGAACACATGTATGTTCTATTAGACATATACCAAAAAAATTAGAAGGTCATGGCAAAAAGATGGGTGTGCAACTCTGTAAGGTTTAATAAAAGCCTATTTATTACATATAAGCAATTCAAATATTTTAATATGTAACATAGTAATACAATTACCTAATTCAAGTACAATTTACTGTGTTATTTGCGTACATTTCCCCGATGTAGATGACAGTAATTCTAGAATACAAGAATACCACATTATCTAATTCTTTATTATTCTTGCATATTGAGTTGAATAATTTTAGTGCTGTTATTATATCACAAATTATTGTACCTATAGATGAGTTTTTCTTTCTATCTTCAAAGAAACACAATCGCAATGCAATTGAAATGACTGCGAGTTTTAGTTAATTAGTTTACAATTTTTACTATAACATAACCACAATTCCTACAATTTTTGACAAATATATTTCCGCGGTATGATCGTTTGTTTGTCTATGATTTGCCCATGATGCCACGACGATATTTCTTCATTCATTAAGGGAAATTAAATTATTTTTCCACATTTAACAAGGCACAATTATTAATTATAAAGAGGTTTGTCGATTTTAAAACTATTTATGCTTGTTTGACGATTTACAAACTTTAATCAAATATTTATAGTAATAAATCTATGTGATAAACAAACAGACCTAAATTTGAAAAATTATTTATAACGCATGCGCAGTTTGGACAATGCGACTCTTAAACGGCATAGCACGATATGTTTTATTTCACAATGTTGGAGCGAAGTTTTCCTTGTCTACACGCGATATAGTAGTATTATATATATGATTCACGCTATCGTTTTTGCCATTGTCATCTACATAAGTACCACAAAGTAGTAAATCAAAGTAAGTACATCCAATCTAGTAGTAATATTAATTTAGACAGATCATTAAATATTTATTTCTGAATGTTCTGCATGCACGTAGCAGATGATATTAGATTAATTGATTGACATAACCTAGTGAACCACATGTTAGTTATTGCATTTCGATTTTTAGCAGTGGCGTAACTATACCCCCGCTTGCCCCCCCTGTGCGGGGGGGGGGGCGAGCCCAGATACACCTATTTGTAGGATACACCAAGGTAATATTTGGTTAGGTTGAGCTGGATATCGCGGGGGGGGGGGAGCAAAATTTGTAGTTACGCCACTGATTTTTAGGCATTTAGGCTGCCACCGAAATGTAAGCAGCAGTTGTAATTTAAACAGCAGCTATTACATTTTATTTAGAACTCGTGACATTTGTCTAGAAGTTAGGACAAACTATTGTAGTAATTAGCACACAGTGTTAGTAATTGTACTAGAATTACCTAGAAATTATATGGCAAGTACTTAAATATAAAGTAATGTATAAGCAGAGGGTTCATGTTAAGAAACGCTTGTTGTTGGCTCAAGAAGAATCGAGAGCAATAGATGTCGATTATAAGAGCCTTCGGGGCATGTAGCATGCTGATAAATTTATGCCCATTGGACATGCTGACCTATTGAATCTTTAGAACATAGGAGGCTTTGTGTGTGACCCGATGCAAGTGCAAAGCCATCATCTGTATGTCGTACAAGAATTGACCTACCTTACGCTTTGTATCCAGCTGTACTACGGTGAGTGTACAAACAATTATGAAGAGGATCAACAAAAAAGAACTTAAGCGTTTCAGTGACTAGATAAGTACTCTTCATATGTTTGTCTGCATGTTAAATGCAAATGTACTTATAGAATCTTAAGATTAAAACATTTCGTAGATTTGCAGTTATTTCAAGTATTGTTGTCATTCTAAGGCCTTTGTATTTAACAGTATTTGCATGCCCTGGACACACTTAAATTAATTTAATCATAACAATTAATTGCAGAACATTATTGTGTGCTATTATTTACATATAATATGAAGTTCATAATGCTTTATCTATGTTTGGACCACTGAAAAATCAATCTTTTTGTTCACGAACAGTTTCTACGTTTCAATATAAGTTGCAATTAGATATGTGAAACGTACACATCCCACATATTTATACTATTATACATTTGTACATGTTTACAAATTAAATATTTATTATCCTCTGTTATTGAGCACCTTTTATAGTTAAATTGCGGTAACTATAAACTCCTATTCATGTTTTCATGAGCAACAACTTACGCACCGATTATCCGCGAAAGAGTTCATTTACATTTTGAATTATAGTCGCCTGATTGGACAAAACCATCTAAGCCAATAATCAATATGGTGGCGGTGTTACAATATAATATTTAGTGATTTTGAATTTGTTGAATTGTTGTTAATCCTTTTCAATTTGAGCTGCTTAAGTATATATTATTACTAGGGGGCGGACACGAGCGGTTGATAACTCATCGTCCATGGGCGCACTATTGAAATGTTGTATTTTTAAAGAGGTTTTTATTTTATTTATATAATTGGATAACAAGTGGCTGGTGATCTATAAAATACAAAATACCTTATTATTTGTTCATTTTCTCATCTGTAAGACTTGTTCTCTTTGAATTAAGTACATCCATGTAGATAGAAGACGTCCTTTCTACACCGCAACTGGTTATAGGTGCGTACTGTAAATATTCTTTTATTTCAGCGTATTTAGCATACACAATTGCCGCAATGTTATTAAACCTGGATTTATATTAAAAAATGCGTCTAACTTTTGCCGAAAGCCACATCCGAAACACTTGGAAAACTTTTGAAATTATTAATAGCCACATCTAATGAGGTTAATCCATTTTTTAATTTGGGATTCGATGATCAAAATACGTGATTAGTTTAGGCAAATTTCCAAAGTGTTCCTGAAGGAATAACAAATGATTTTTTAAATTTGGGATTTGTGTTAGTTCCTTCCACTCAGAAATACTTCGAGCATCGTCATTTAAACATGTCTCGAAATTTTGTAAACTATCGAAATTCTCTGCATAAAAACTATTTCTGTGTATGTTTTAGCAAAGCTAAGTAACGAACGAGCGATATTTTGGCATTCTGTAACAATATTTTACAGAATTTGTAATAAATTTCGGATTCGCTGACAATTCATTTTCATATCAGAAAAAGTGACATAAACAACGTTCTAAATCTAAATAAATGATAACGAAAAATGTCGCGTATATTATTAAAACTAAATAACAGTAAGTACCTATATACATATTTACATTATTTCTCTTGCGAAATATAAGGTAAATATAATAAATTTTAAAAACCCCTCACGCTCCTATCTATACCGATGTAGAAAGGATTTTACTCATAAATTCCTTATTTTATGGGCATTTTTTGCTCTCATTCTTGGGCACTTCTCGGGCGTAAACAGATGTTGCAGTTCACCATATGAATTAGTGCTATACGTTAAGTGGGTGCTGTTTACATTATTTCTTTGCTCCATTGTAACTTTGTCGTAGTTTAAAACGGTCTTGTCCGCCCCCTAATTATTATATAACCTTCGTAACATATTTCAGGACAAGAACAATAAACAGAAAATAATACTGCGTCGGAACTATTTGATGTTACTCTAGAGACAAACTACAAGATATAACTACTGCTTTATTTTTGGCATATTATCTGTCAACAAACATTGCTCACGTATGACGCAAACGAAAGTTATCTAGTGCGGGCACTATGTGAAAGAGGCAATTTCGTCGAGATTACAATGCATTTACAACACCGACACAGTGTATATTAACAAAACTAATAAAAACTAAATCGTTTATATGCAAAACGTAAATCCTTTTTATGGTGTGAATCTTAAGCGTCAAAGAAAAGAAAAAGAAGATGGAGCCTAACGTTACTTAAATTCTTCGCACATTTTAATGCCATATTGTTATACGGAGCAGCGCGGCTGACACGGAGAAATTAACATTCTGAAGCATCTTAAACGTGTGAAATAACATTACACACTGTCAGGTACATAATTTTTACTTAACAAGACTGAGATCAAGGAGTTAATTTATTGTTTGGATGTGGAAATTCTAAGATCTAAATGTTCAACATCTAAGCGACTGAAAACTGACAAATAGCTCGTCCACAGTTTTTATAGCCGACTTGTCAAGCCGATATCCCGCTGGGTGCCGTACTCGACGTGTAAATTATATTAATATTCCAGGAATTCTTTTTCTCCTTTTTTTTTTTAATAAATTTAATTGTTAAATCTCCGGGAATGAAAATAAATTTCGTTTCTTTTTATTTTGACCGGGGACAAGCGAGCTCGGATGATCATGAACTTCTGTATTTGGTGATTATTATTTTTAATAGTTCTCCAGCACCGACGCCGACGATACAATCCATATTTTAAAATAACTGAACCGCAAGAAAAACAGCCAGAATACTTTACTGGTTTTCGACTTTTTATTATCGGTTATTATTATGATTTTTATGTCTTCTTTAACTTCTTAATATGGTTTCTAACGTCCATATACTAAATTTATGTAATATGCTGCCTTCAATGTAAGTTATACAATTTTTATTTAATTGATTTTTATGTTTTGTTTTAGAGCTCATTTTACGTCCGAAACGAATATATTACGGATGTTATAATTGAAAAGCAGATAATAAAGATACCATCTGAAATATTTTGGATAATAAATTACGAATGTTTAATTACATACTTTATGTTATTCTTCTTTATTGTTCTTGATCTTTTCCACTTTTTTTTTTTTACTCAAAGCGCACGCATTAATAATTATTTATAGACATCACTTACACATATCGCTAGATGATAATACATTCGGTTTTTGATATAGGTTACAGCATTTCGTGGACATTTATGATTTGATTGCATAAGTTGTAGTTAACAATAGACATGCTTATAACTATAAATTATGAATTATGTGCGTTTTAATTGTGGATATACTAGAAAATTATTTTTTATAGTTTTTTCACGTACATATGTATGCATAATGTATTTCTAAAACGATGCTTTTGCTTTCCTAATAGATCGTTAACATTCAACACATAATTAAATTATGCTGTCCTCTATATCACATTGGTACGATGTATACCTATGTTGATAGCTTTTCATAATTATAAAACTGCTATAGAAGTTTTAAGTATATAAATAAATATATAATTGTAATTTATTATCTAATATTTGAATTCCTTTAAAATACCCGCACCCACAATAGAAAATAATAGACATTGACATTTGACATTTAAACTGTCTTTTATAGATGTAATTTATAAGATAGAAAAGAAAGTTCAATTATCTATATAATATGTTGACTCAATAGAAGAGAAAACTAAACAGTAGGGGAAGGTGTGGAGAATTGGGACGCAGGAGAAATGGGACATTGCTTTTAAAATTTGCGCGAATGGTGCAAATCTCTAATAATCGTTAGTATAGGTCACCCATAATGTATTATGGGTGACCATATAGTTGGGCGACCATATAGTTGGGCAATTTCGGTGTACCAAAGTATGGTATAAATTTGTTTGCAACCGAAAAAGCGGGCATAGTTTTTAGAAACTTTTTGTGTTTTTTTTACAAATGTAAATTTTGTCGGTGCTGTTTACCACCAAAAGTTATGCATCATTTTATAAAGCAATCAAAAGCATCCAATATAGACAATCCGGTATTGTTAATATTCGACAATCACGAAACTCATATCCCTATTGATGTGATGGATTTAGCAAGAGAAAATGGGGTGCACATTGTAACATTTCCGCCACACTGCAGCCACCACCTTCAGCCCCTGGATGTAACTGTGTATGGATCATTTAAACCCTGATACAATGTAGCTCCTAACAATTGGATGGTAAATAATCCCGGGAAAGTTATTACAATTTATGAAATTGCCCAACTATCGGCCGAAGCATTTAATGTTGCGATGAAAAAGGAAAACATTTTGTTAGGGTTTAGAAAAACTGGAATTCAGCCATTTAATTCTGAAATCTTTAGCGAAGATGATCTCCTGATGAGTTCAATAACAGACCGTCCCCTTCAGCAATCATATGTGGAAATCGTTGAACCTATTTTGAATAATAATAAACATCTTACAATATTTCAGGTAGACTGAATGAGAGTTCTCCTAAGCCTTCAACATCATCTGAAGGTCTGTTGAGACCTAAAGACTTCTTCCCATTTACAAAAGTCCCACCAAGAGTTTCCAAGAAAGCTGGACGATCTAAGAGCAAAACAAGAATCTTAACAAACACTCCAGAAAAAAATGAAATAGTAATGCAAAAAACACCGAATAAAAATAAAACTCAAATCCAAAAAGTAATAACCAAAAGACTGAGAATTGCAAGCAGTTCATCAAGTGACAGTGATGATCCTGATAAGATCGGTAAGACAGTTCATCTGACCTGGACGAAGAATTCTTATATGCTGAGTGCACCGATGAGTATCAAAATACGTCTCCCTCTGAAGCTGTTGTTGACAGTTTTATTCTTTGCAAATTTGTGACAAATAAAAACTGTGTGTATTATGTTGGAAAAATAACGGATATCAACAACTGTAAATATACAGTGATTTTTCTAGAGCGAAGACGAACTTCTTATGTTTTTGTTTATTCCGAAATTGAGTCCAATTTAATGATATAATTCTAACGTTTCCACCTCCAAGAATTAATAAGGGCACGACCAGAATGGCTAGTACATACACGTTTCCTATTAATCTGAAAGAATATAACAAAACACTGCGTTAAAAAACAATTTTTTTTGTGGTCTATTTCACCCACAGCTGAGTCGCATACATCCTCCTAGTAAGGAGGTTTGGTACACCTTGCGAGGATTTTTCTTTTATAATTTTTTTCATAACCTACTCATATTTTTGAAGCTCTAGATGTATACATTCGTTTGTTAATGTACTCACTAAGCTTATAACATATAAAACTTGTTTTTTCTATGATACTGATGTTTGTATAAAAAACATTATAAAAAAACGTCCCAATCCTCCACACCTTCCCCTACTATACTGCCCTGCTAATCGAAAGTGCCGTATGTGCAAAAATGGCCAAAAAGAGATATTAGGATAATTGTTATACGAGCATATTTCATTTCAACAGGCAAAAAATATTGCTTTATTACATTTTTGTATTCCCTGTTAATTGTAGTCAAACAGTTCTTTCAGGTCTAAAATCTAAGGTTTTCCGGTTATACTATTACTAACAAATTATATTTCTCGAAAACGACGTATTAGGTGACTACAATTTTTGGTAGCGTTGCTCATAATAAATGGACCTTATACAAACATATTTAATTTTTCATGAATTACTAATTACATGTACAGAAAACTAACTTATACAATATATTTCTGTCTAAAAGTCAATTTCTTCAAATGGACAGACTGTATATCGCTTCGTTTTTAAATTGCATACTAAGTTTCATACCAAAAATATATAAGATCTTATTGCTTTAACAGTAGCTGTTTCTCGGTTATTGTCTTGTTTTTGATATAATTTTGTTTATTTTATGGAACGAAATTATGTATTAGATGCCTTTAGAAGAGTATTATACTCTTCCACTACTACTGGTAGGGTTGCTTATTCAAAACCGCTTGATATGAATGATATGATGCATTATCTATCACTGTAACAAGACATTCTGACTATTTATGTAATATTTGTTCGAAAAACTCTTCAAATAGATTACCAATAATATTAGTCAGCTGTTTTTCGACCTTTGAAGAACTTTGTTTTTAAAAATAAAACTGCACACCATCTGTTATATCGTATTTTTGGCAGATTCATCAATTCTGATAGTTTCAAATAACAGCCTGTATTCAAAAAAAAAGTATGTCGAATTTAAATGAACTTTTATTTGAATTAAATGAACAGTTCATTCAAAACTCAACCGAAGGAAGTGTTCATCTGCTGTAGCTAAACTTTTTTATTTGAGGTCGTTTGTTTCTGATAAATGAATTAGTTTATCTTTGATAAATGAACTTACGTTGATTTATTGTACATGAACTTACGTTCATTTACAGTGAATAAACTCAAGTTCATCTATAATAAATGAACTAAGTTCATTTTCAGCGGATGAACTCTAGTTCATTTAAAATAAATAAACTAAAATTTATTTACTTGGAATAAATAAACACTTCTAATATAATAAATAAAGGGTTCATTTAATATTTCAGTTCGCCAACTAAACTTTTATTTAGCATAAATAAACCTAGTTTATTTGCAAATTATATTTCTGACAAATAAATCCCTGCATTTAACTCAGTTAAACTAGTTCATTTACATTAAACACTCACGTGAACAGTTAATTTGAGACAAATGTACCTACTCTTTATTTGTTGTAACTAATCTGCATTTTCTTATTTTAAATGAACAGTTTATTTGCCAAAGATGAAAACTTTCAAATAAATAAGTTCATCCCGAGGGAATAAACCTGATTATATGAAATAAATTTACGTTTATTAAGAACAAATGATTTTTTCCTAAATGAACGAAAAACCCGTTCATTTGGTCAATATTTTTTTGAGTGTGTTCGTTCTTTAGGAGGTTTAGTTTGTTTTTTTCTGTACATTCCTTAATTATGCGATATACATTTGAGTTTGCTATTCCTATATAATATATTCTTCATAATATATTTTCATTAAACAATACCTTTATTTTACTTAGTGTCTTAGAGATGAACATTACATTTACTGTTTTTCCCTTTTACGAGATTGTAGCATTTTATACATATTTTGCATAGGTACCCTTAACTTCTTTCCCGTTATTTCTTAATATTTTTTAAATAAAATAAAATGTGAATCGTTTTACCTGGCTAGCTCATATTCCCAGGACGGTCCATGTCAAGAAATATCAACGAACAATACTCTTCGGGCATTAATTGGCACAATTAAATAAAACAAATTCATTCTAATTTAAATAACATTTCTATTAGAAACCAAGATTTTGTATATATTAAACAAAGAAAACATACAAAATAAAATCAATTTTACCTATATAGAATAACACATTAATAAAATCATTTCAGAGCGCTTTTAGTACTGAAGGATTAGTTATGATTTATTTATATATTATTGTTTCTATGAAATAAAATGCATCATACATTGTTTGTTTTCCACCGCCTTTCAGTATTTATATCAATACTAACAAAGTAGGCGTTAATAGAAAAACAAACTACGATTAGATTTATATACATATATATATCTACAATTCAAATGATATTTTTTAAAACAACATTGGCAAGCAATTTACAAATGCTGAGACATTATTGTATCTAACACAACCTATTAATATGTTTTCAATCTTTGAATATTATATTAATTAATTACGTCTCTATATTAAGAAGAGCGTTTACCTATCGAAAACTAAGACATCGCCGTTTTGTGTTTTTTAAATTTATTTTGTAATTTTATAATCTCAAATTTGGGTTAGTGATGCAAAAGGCATAAATTTATAATGTCATGGCCAGTTTTTGTACTAATTTATTTTCTTAAAAAAGTTATGTGCTTTAGAAATAACCACAAAAATGCATGAATTTGGTTAATGTCTACTAACAAAGGCTGGTATACAAAAGAAAAAAAAACCTCTATGCGCCAGCTGCACATTTGATGAACGATATAAAACAAAACTCTTCATGCAATTATTTTTGAAGATAAAAAACATTAAATAGTAAACATTGTCACACACATTTCATACGAGTGTTTTTGAAGCTATTGCGTCGTCTATCCCCACTTTACGGTATATCTACCGGTCCTAGCCAAGACGCAAATCTATCGGAATGGGTCGGCTATTCCAGACTTAAATTCATGACAGTTTGTAATTAAAAAGAAATCTCATATATACCTATAATATTCGAGTGTATAATAATATAACAGTTATAGTCAAGCGAAAATTGGCTTATTATACACATCAACAACATTAACAGTTCCGTAACTACTGATTCTTTATACATTATGTTTCCCGTTTATACTATTCCTTTATCTATGACAGAATCTGTGAATATAACCGAAGCGCTGTGATCGAAACCGAATATCGTCTAGCTCCACCTACTCACACCGCCTTGCGTCTACCCGTCCCGCGAGTAATATAAGTTGCATACGTTTCTATTTGTTTATAAACACCCCTCTTAAGACAAATTTTAACGTTCTAGTTTATTTAACACTCGCACAATAATTTTTTTTATAATTTTTCTTCTTTTTTCAACTCGTCTAGTTGTCGGTTTGTTTCCTGAGAACATCCTCTTCCGACAGCAAAGATACCCGGAGCTTCTTGAAATTGCTATTCACACTTTTTCAACTTTTTATAGGAAATTTACACTTTTAATACTTTTTAGTCGACCTTCTTATACAAATAAAGAACCACTTATATTACTTATGAGATTCAAGGAGACAATTCATTACTTTGTCGACCGATATATTTTGAGTCGACTTATTTATTAATTAGAGACCCTTCTATATACTTGTAATACGCTGTCAGCCGTTACGTTTAAAGGTTCTTTTTTTTACTTCTTTCTCTAAAGTCTCTTTGGTCGATTTGCCTACTTAGCGGCTTTTTTGTCGACTTGCTTCTCTGATGTCCCCGTGTCGACTTATTCGATCTATCGGGCTTCGTTCTCTCTGAGATCCACATGTAAATCTCCCTTTTCTCCTCTGCCCATGTTTAGTCATTAATGTTTCACACGCATATCAGCACGTACGAGACGGTGATAAACACAACTTCGGCGATAACACAAACAGTTGGTGCCACAAGTCTTATAATATAATCAATTTCAATCACATTTGTTTATCTAAACTAGTGCTTAAATCATACATAGATATACATTTAGAATAAACAGTTTTAATAAATATATCGTTGGTTTCTATGTCATATGCTTTGAGAATGATTAATATTGCTCTTTAAAATTATAAAAATATCAAATTAGGATGTATCGTTACAATTTAAAACAATGTTTTTCGTCGTTTTAAGTGTACCAATCGTTGACGTTGTTTGGGTGGCGAATCTATCGGTTTGCTTAGAACTGGCACACATTGTATTTAATAACACAGACAACCTTATTATAAACAAAAGCAAAAATGTTCACAGGTCATGGCTTGTTTATGTTATGAAATCTGACGGATGTGGCGTACTTATTTCGTCATATTAAATTTGCCTGCGCAACAAACACTATTAAATAAAATATCTTACAAATATGTACATACTGGAGCAGCATGCCAAACAGACACTTTCAGCACAAAAGACTATAGCAACAGTGTTTTGAAATTGGAAAGATAAGCACAACAATCGATTCTAATGCGTATTGTGAGAACTTGAAAAAACTCCGACGTTTCGTACACAATATGCGACGTGGAATACTCCCGGTGTGATATTCCATGACAATGCAAGGCCAGAAGTTTCTGCAAAAGCACAAAGCTTTAGTAGGTCTTTTGGATAAGCACATCTGGAACATACACCTTAGAGTCCAAACCTTGCACTAAGTGATTTTTTCTTGTTTCGACAACGATGAAGACGAGAATACTGCAGTTATAACTATTTACAGCTATTAAAGAGGTGAATAAAAAATTGCTCTAATGATAATTGAGATCAGTTCCCATAATATTAAGATAACAAATAACGTGTATTGATTATTGGTTAAAAGTTATACAAATACCTAAGAAATAAAGAAAATTATTATGTCAATTATTTGAATGAAAAAGTAGTGAGTGATATTGAGCGTCACCGAACACATCTGTAGTAATCTGTACAATAGAAATAACCGAAGTATTGGAATATCTTCGAAATGCTAACCCTAATGAAACGTATGAGTACAGCCGTAATGTAGGACAAGAAATCTGGAAGGAGTTTCCAAAATTGAAGAACAATAATTTCGAAACAGCCTTTGAACATACTATTTATAAGATATTGAATGTCTATACGACAACAATTAAGCGTCTTTATTTTGGAAGAAAGGTAATGATAGACAATAATTTCATATCCCCTTTCAAAATATGACCTTGTATCTATTGTATAATGTTTTTTTGCTCTCTCTGCACGAAGTATATTTAGTCTGGAAAATTCAATGCATCTGTCAGTGGCGTATTATTCCAACTGCAAGTACTAGAAAAACATATGTTTTCTACATGTTTAAATAAGTTCTAACACAAATCAGTCCTTCAAAATTATTCCACAAGTAACTTTTTTACATGAACTGTTATTCTGTAGGACCATGTTCTTAATGTATATTTAAGAACTTCTTATTTTACTTTGAAATTTATATTATTTTTCATTTTTTTACTCCTAGGTTGGTGTAGGAGTATTAGATCCATATTTGCACTTGCCCATATGTTACCAGCAGCTGCAGCGCCCAGCAACAAAAACGAGACAAGAAAGGCTTACGGTTAGGAAGATTTAATCATCCTTTTTAAATTGGTAAATTATTATTTTATTTATGTTAACACGATATAGATAATATTTGTTTGTTTCAGATAAATACGCCAACTTCCTTCTGGTTCTACAGGGTGAGAGCTGTCGCGAATTTATTCAAGGCCCACTTTGTCTTTAAACATTTTTATTAATAACTTTGTCGATATTTACTAAAACGTATACATGCATTTTCCTTTTGTATTTAATAAATGTATGTATATCTGGTGCGTATACTTTTACTAGCTTTATTTTTACCTAAAAATATGACAATGTGATATAAATATCAAAATCATACAGAAACACTAAATATTTCAACGCATTTACTGGAATAAATCCACATTTACTAGAATTTTCTAAGACGACAAACGTTTTTAAACAACACTGGAAGAAATTTTGATCTTCGTGAAACTACAAAACGTGTTCAGATTCTGTGCAGTTGTTAGCATTCGTCTTATTTGTATTTCGTTCTGCAAACACTAAAATGGATTGGCCCTTCTCATTTACTCTATATGGTTCACTATACTATCTAAATTAAGCTACCCAGTGAGCAGTAAGTATACACAATATTTATTAAATATAACACGAAATAGTGTGAAAAATTTTGCCAATAATAGAGTAAATATTTTCATTAGTGTTTACACTAACATTATTAAAAATAGGAGGGCGTATTTTTATGTTATCTACCTAGCCATGAAAAAAAGCACATAAGAGAACAAAAAAAAATTATTTTTCTACATAACTCCCTTCAACACTAATACATTTATTCCATCTTTTTTCCAGTTGCCCAATACCCTTAGAAAAAAATTGCTTCGGCAACCCCGCAAAATATTCTTCAACAGCCTCTTTGAGTTCTTCCTCAGAAGCAAAACGCTTTCCTCTGAGATGCTTTTTTAAATTTTTGAATAAAAAGAAGTCTGACGGAGCTAGGTCGGGGCTATAAGGTGGATGCCTTAACTCTATAAACCCACAGTCATTGATTATCTGCTGAACTTTGTTTGCTTTATGAACCGACAATTGTCGTGCAGCAACAAGTTTTTTTGTGAATAAGAATGCAGGCGTTTTTCCTCCAGAGCAGTTTTTAAATTATTAATTGTGTTTCCGTAGGCCTCTCTATTATGGTAGACTCTCTCGGCATATATTCAATAAGCAAAACTCCTTCAGCATCCCAGAAAACAGTTGCCATCAGTTTTTTTCCAGAAAATTGTGTCTTGGCTTTTTTGGTGGTGGAGAGCCCTTATGAACCTACTGCATGGATTCTTGTTTAGTAGGAGGGTCCCAGTAATATACCCAAGTCTCATCCCTGGTAATAATTCGAGATAAATATGTGTTGTCCCTCTCCAACTTAACCACATTTTCTTGAGAAACTTTTTCTCTGCACAGTTTTTGTTCAGGTGTAAGCAATCTGGGTCTCCACCGTGCGCAGACACCTTCTTCATACCCAAATCGTCATGAAAAATTTTGAGAACACTTGTGTCGGATATACAGACTTCATTGGCAATGACAGAGATCTTTACACGCCGATCTTCAGAACCAAATTTTCGACTTTTGAGTCATCATTGATTGACTCTCGGCCCCATCGAAAGAGTTTAGACCAATATTCTACTTGGAAATAAGATGGTGTATCTTCCCCATATACAACAACCATTCTTTCATGAATTGCTTTTGGACCATTGCCTTCCTTTGTCAGGAACTTTACGCTGCGATATTCAACTTTAGTTTCACTCATTTTATGGAGAAATGGACCGTCTCAAATCTCGATACACAGCATAAACTAAACACAACTTAGCACATGTACTTCTAACAGTGACAGCAATTTTTCAATAATTTGTTTGACATCGTCATTCTTTTGTTTCATGGCTAGGTAGATAACATAAACATATGCCCTCATAGAATGGATATGCCCAACCCAGTTTAGTGTAAAATGTACTCTACGGTTCATTAGAGTACTCTGAGTTAATATTTCACTCTAAAAGTGATGGACCCATATAAACACGGAGTAGAGTTGAATATTCACACTATATTTTTCGCTGTGTATGGATTGGAATTCTTCACTGGCGATATGAAAGCAAAATCTTGTTGAACGGTATGACAAATGTTTGAACAAAAAAGGAAATTATGTAAAAGGTAGACGAAAGTATGTAGAATGTAGAAGTAAATATATTTTAATGATATTTACAGTATTTTTCTTCTTATTCAAAAACGCACCTTATTTGAACATATCTCTCTCGTAAATTAATGAAGTAAGTTTTAGTTTCCTTCGTTGGATAACAGAATATCTTGCATTACAAGTCTGGTCTTTTTACCTTCTGAGTATTCTTGGTGTAGTAGAAGAAACACATTAATAAAGCTACTATGAATATTCATCAACCGCATATACATATTATATGTATATAAAACATATTACTTTATTTATTACCCAAAACGAATGTAAAAAAAAATACCAAAATTTAAATACATATACGTGATTAAGTACTACTGTTTCTTTTTTACAGGACAGATGTTGATCGTCGTGCATCCGAAAAATCTCGAAACGTCAGCATTATTTACGACATGTGCGCCTTACAGACGAATGAAATAAAATAAAATTATGACGCGGGCGTGAAAGTGAATATTTATAAACGTTGTTTCATGTGTTTTGTGTTGGATACTTCGGGGACCTCTGAAATATCACGGATAGCGTTTGGGCATAAAACATAACCTAGGTGAGTTCTTGCTGACGGAATGCCATTACCACTGTCCCTGTCATCTGATAAGGGTATCTGGGGGTCAAAGGACACACCACATGCTGTCGTCTATGTCAACCAGATAACGGCTTCTTGCGCTACGGATCCTCTATCTTGCGTACGTTTACCCAGGGCCGTATTGTATTTTATGGATTATATTCTTCTTATTAAATGTACGTTTATTAATATGATTTCTGTTAATTGTCACTATTTATAATTATATTAAAGTATGTAAAAAATGTTTGAAAATACATGAAAGTCCCGTAGACTGCTATGCATTAAATTTTAATAGCTCATATAAAATGTGAATTGTACGTACGCATTTAAATATTATGATTTTCGATTTACTAATTAATTTCTACCGTCTATATATTCAACTGTGTCGCAATAGCTGAAGAACACGCGTTAGTATTTATTGCGATTTTGGAGATGGTGGACACATGACGGCAGGTTGCATGTAGAATTATTATATATTAATTACATTAAATACTTTTATTAATTAATTGGCATATATTTTATCATTAAGAGTGTTACAATCTTGCACATTGTTATTTTGAAGACAGTGGGAATCTCTTTCAACAACATTGTAAATTCACTATATTTTCCATAAACTATTATAAACAATGCAATTGTACAAATTTGAAATTGCATTTTTTACTTGATTTTTAATCCATCAGTGTTTGAAAGAGAAACTATCATTAGTTCAGCAAAAAATAAATACTAATAATTTGAGTTTAGTCCATATTTGTTTAAACTTTTTCTTTCCCCATTTTCTCAACTCATTATGACATTAGGTCAGTTTTTTTCTTTATTTTGTAAAAAGTTACTAATTTTTTTTTTGTAGAAGATTCGAACTAAGTCATCCATAACAGATTAGAACTAATCAACTAATCACTTACTACAGCCGAAAGCACATTTGTCTACAATACAAGAACAAACTACACAACACCATGATGAATATTTAATCATATCTCATCTCCATATATTACAAACTCTCTGCTTTTATCTCTGACTTATACATACTATATAAATCCAGTAATAATTCCTTTTCATGATTTAGCGGTGTCAATGAACTTACACCGTATAGAAATTAAAATTTGTCGATAATATATATATTATCTTTATCAATTATTTAATACATTAAAGTATTAAGGAACTATAAATAAAGCTCTAAAATATATTACACATATATTTTGAGGCGGTAAATGTTATATAGTCACAAAGAATTAAAATTAGTGTATCCTTGACAAACCAGTAAATGTAAAAATGTAGCACAATATTTCTTATTTATGATATTGAATAGTATGCAATAGCGAAATTATGAATTGCTTTTCTTTCATTTTCTGCAATATTGTGTTTTTGTAGTTTAATTAGTTCCAGAATATTTCGACATTTATTATTTTGTTCTTTACATCAAATTTTGACTTCCTAAAATTTATATGTTTCTTTAAAGCAGTATATGTCAACTATTTAATCACTAGCCCAAATAATAAATAATTATTTTCTAGTTAAAGCCGAATGGATAGAATTGAAAGTACAACAAACTCTTTACTTATTTAAGTTACAGGTATAATGCTGACCAGCAAGGGAAGTGATCAAAAATTAATTAAAAACAAACATGTAAAACTATACACTGTTAATACAATTCTTGTTTCTGCATTTAAACACATTTAATAATGATTAATTCTAACCAAAAAATGAACACGGGTATCCAATTGCTTTATTTATTTATATAAAAGAGACTAAGCGAATAAACAAAGTATATACCTAGATATAACTCCATAGGCTGTATTACACTTATCAAGTTCTTGACCACGTTTTTAGGTGAATTAGCAGTACCAATAGTGCAAAAGTTCGAAATAAAAAAAATAATAAAGTTACCGAAGATTTGTGTTTGATGAATGTAAGAATAACTGCACAAGAGATACAAAAGAAAATAAATAATTTACGCATACAATTCTTTCAAGAAGTATCAAATTAACATGTCATTTTTAACAGTAAAATTTGTGTGCACATTTTAGACAGTTGGCAAAAAGCTTTATAACATGAATATTACTAGAAATCACTAAAAACTTGATCAAGTTGAGAAGAAAAATAGAACATGTTCTAAGCCACCAAGTTCTTGGCCAAGAAATTGATAAGTGTAATACAGCCTTATGATTCGTGGGAAATGTACTGAACACAAAACTGGAACAAACCATAGAATAAATTCAGAATGGGTGTACAAAAAAGATTTACGGGTACCAAGGTTGAAAAATTGATTCTGAACAAATGAGGAATAGAATCATTAGGGTACTTATTATACATGGATTTTGCATACTTGGAGAAAGCTTACCAAGGTATAAAAAGATGTACCACAGGTAACGGGGAGTGATCCATACAGTTAATAAATGTATAAAAGTTTACGGTTATACTGAAAATTATATGAGAGAAAAATATGAAAGATCCTGTATATTTTGAAATAAAATATGCCTATAACTACGATGTACATCAAGCCCTTTGCTATATAACTTGGTTATATTAGGTCATTAAACAAACCAACGTAATAAGGACAATATATAATATTGGAAAATGAAGAACAGAAAAAATGGTCCAAAATAATAATAAATAAAGAATTTAGGAATGGAAACTTGGAAATAAATAAACAAAAATCGAAAACTATGGTAATAGAAAAATATAATGTATAACTAGTAGAGTAAGTAGAATATATAAATACATATATTGCTATGACCTTCAAATTAAGTAAAAATAATAATGTTAAGAATTAGCTTGTTGTTAAAAAAGAATATTAATTTTTATTTTAAAACGTTTGTTTTTAAGTTTTAAGCATTAGACAAGACAAGCAACCCAAGGACATAATGGGTTGCCTATATTTAAAGGTAAACTCATATCAAAACAAATATAATTTTATTAGTATATTTTTAAGTTGAATAAGTACTAAAAATTAAGTATAAAACAAACGCAAAATAAATCTATGCAATCTATATTTTTGTAGAAAAGACAAGCGTGAGATATGGTTTGAATACACAGAAACACATCATAATTTTACACAAGGCGTTTGGATAGCATTAAATATCTTGAATAATGAACCATTATTTAAAAACAAAAAGTTACTCAAAGTTAACAACAGAGAAAGAGTTATGTTGAAAGATGGAACGGTAAAGAGAATAAATCATTTAAATGCCATTAAATTATATGAGCAAGATCAGATTAGGTATGCTCGAGACGAGAATACAATATTGAATAAGTAAATGTAAATTCAGACATGCATAATTGTGCCAATTCATGAGAAAGTAATTATAATCATACTTAAAAATATAGCAAATACCTTGAACTTATATCTATGAATTGTAAAAGGATATGAGTCAAAACATTTATAATACGAAATATTCGATGGCAATGGTCTGTATAAATAATAACTGTACGAATACAAAAATACATTTATATGTTTTTATATGCATAACGCAAGGGCTTCAATAGATTATGGAAATGCTCATGTGTGATTTAAAAACCTACAAAAGAACAATGCAGTGTCAATATTGTTTACAGCGTTCTGCAAATTAATATACTACCAGAAGGGAGGGCATGGATGGAATTTGGAGACAATGTGACGGAGGCGAGTGGTCTTTGTAGTGCAGGTTCCGTGAAGAAAATTCCAGTTGTGTATAACGTGTTCCCAATACTACCTAATCAGGTTATTCCTAAAAGAAAATTAAGGATAATGTTAGCAAATGGGAAAAGAAAATACATAACAAATGATGAAAAAGGAAATACGTTTATATACAAGTACAATGAGGGACTATATTAAGAAGAAAAGGAAAAAAGGAATATACCTACCGTAGATGAAACATAGCAAGTTCGTGAAAGACTTTTAGTGCTGACATTTTTGTGTATGAACTGTCAAAGACAAGGAGTGCGTATTGGGTAGATGCGGTAACTTGAAGAAAATGAACAAGAGGGATTTCACTATGGTATTTCAAGAAATCGATGCCAACTTAAAATTTAATTTAAGAAGAGAAGCGCTGTGAATTGTCGATAGTCAATTGGCTTCATATATAATCGGAAAACAAGAATCGACTTGTCGAAGTTGAAATTTGTATTTTGAGCTAGAAAGACGTAAAATTTTCTAACAAGATAAAATTTTTGATGTAGCAAAAGTGAGGGTTGATACACTACTTTTCGAATCACGATTAGTTTATTTGTATTAAGATTTAGAATTAAATTTTTAGTTTAGCTTTTAAATTAACAAATTAATTTCCTTTGAATTAATTTTTTTTGTATTGCTGTTTATTTTGAAATGAAGGATATGAATAAGGCAAAATTTGAAAAGATATATGATGAAATAAAGTAAGTTAATAAATAAATGATTCAATTTTGGAAATAATTAGTGGTGCTGTGTGTTTCGAAAAGTACTACGTGAAAATATTTGCTTTTAGTAAGACGTTGAGCATTATTAATTAGATAAATATTATGCTGTTTAGTAATAATAATTTATTTGTTTCTAATAGACATGAAGGGATAGTTAATGGTGTTGGATGCACTGAGAGTACTATGTGGGGAATATTTGCTTTCAGTAAATCATTAGGCATCATTAATTATTATACTTGATCATTTTGATTTAAAATTTCAAACCAAATAAATACGAATAAAAAAGGATTATTTTTGGTGGGCAGGTATTAAGACGCTAGCGGTATTACGTGCGAATGTTTGCAGCTAGTGATTAGTATGGGCCAATTTCCGAGCATTTACGATTGCAAAGTTCTAAATTACCAAGGCACTATGTGAAAATGTATGTTTTTGGTAAAATATAATCAGCTACATATTAACAAATTAATTATCAAGAATCAAGGTTTTTCTTATTTTTAAAAGAACAGGATAATTATTTTATGACGATCATTATAGATATATAAGCTTTACACAAACATTATAACCTTTTTTTCTTTTCATTACTTATAAAATAAAATTTGCTATAGATACAGTATAGCATTGCTATTTATGATTGATATTTTTTTAATAAAATTATAAATATGATTTTTATTTAAAATTTAGACTTTTCTTTTAATTTGTAACCTTATCCCAAACAAAACTGAATAAGAGGTATATCAGAAAACGAAGAAGCTAAAATCTCTGCAAGAACTCATAAGAAATTTTAAAATGTTATGCTGATTAGGAACTAGCTTATGATTAAGACCATAATAATTTTATCATAAAAATTATCATTTATTTAAATTATTAAAATTATTGAGGCTACAGCAATATGTGATAATTAACAGCAAAGGGATAACATTAGCGCAATACTGGCAAAACATCTAGCTTATTTAATAATAGTAAATAACCTTTTTCGGGAAGAAGGAAACTGTTACCCAAATAAAAATCGAAATGTGTAGGAAAATAATGAAACCAATCAGAAATGAATCGTGAACGTCAAATTATTGTTAGGTGTTAAAATGTGATTTATGATGTAATATTTATAAAAAAAGAAAAAGAAAAAAGCCAGAATTAGTAATGAAGTGTTCTGGAGAAACTAAAACTTTAGTCCTACCAAAACAATGATTTAATATTCACAACTAAAATGTCTAGGGCATGTACTGAAAAGGTAGTCGATGAAAACGTATTCCATAGAAAAAAGTATAAAAGTAAAGACTAGAAGAACCTGGTAAGTAGAGATATGATGTGCAATGAAAGGGAAAAGAATGAAATGAAATTTGGAGATGTTGAGGTTTTTTGTATGTGAGAATAGCAAAACATATAAATTACTAATAATGTGTTTTGTTTATATTGGACTGTTATGCAGATACATGATAAACATATGAGATGAAGTCAGTGAATATATATGAAAAGGGCATACTAACAAAAAAATTCAGAATGGGCATATAATTTTTTTTATTAAAAATTCATGAACATATATTTCCATAATCATAAGACGTAACATGTAAATTTTTCTATAATATGCACATTACTGAAGACTATTACCTGCTAAATGCAGTAAATTTAAAAATTAAAGCAATAGTGCTAACATTGTAGTGTACTTCTTGCAAATAACGTCCCCAATTTGCAACGAACAGTTATATCTTTACTAGGCTTAGCCCAAATATAAGATTTTGAATTATTACACTCGCCTCTTGATTTCTTAAATTATTATAAATGTAGCTCCTATTCTGCTTCATTTTCGCATTGCATTACTAATTTATAAAAGCAAAAATATCAGTGTATTTATAATTATACACAGTTTTTATTCATCGCAAATTAAATAGCAATATTACTATTACAGGCCTGATATGTAGCATTCACATATAGTCCTTTACTGAACAATGTCACCCACACGGGTTACATAAAAGTGACATAAATTTATCATCTTGTCCGGTCTAGATTTATACGTATGAGTCTCTGTAATAATACGTGGGATGACTTCTTGTTTGCATATTCGTTATTTACTGCAATGCACTGGTTTTCTAAAACTACTAGGAAGTACTTACTTTTAGATGAATGCAAAATGATAAATACTTTACTACAAAATCACAATGCAAATATAACTGTGAAATAGATATGTGATTTATGTACAGTACATTAATACATATTAAGAAGTTGTTTAAATATGAGATTGTTTTATAATAAATTGAAATCAGGTTCATCTTAAATACGACTTATTATTACTTTCAATGTACGATTCTCTTCATTCCTATTAATGTTTTACTATATCTTTAACAATTTCATTTTTCTGTATAATTTTCGTGATAACTGAGTATGTCCTACATAAAAATTAATTAAAACATCAATCCATAACAATAAAATAATAATAAAACAAAACATAATACCAAAGCAAACAAGACATTTTTTCTTTGTGTTGTAGATTTATGTAATCCTCACTTTAGTCAGTTACTAACTAAAAATTTACTCACGAGTTTTGAAAAATGATAGCAAAATGTAAAATATAAATATATATGCGGGGGTCACTGAGTTACCCCACTTAGTATATTATGCGCAAATGAGTTCTCTAATTCAGAACACTCTTTGTCAGTTCGACAGAACCTTCGCACAACATATAATAACATAACCTTACTTTTTCGTAAACTTGTTGTTATTTGTTTGTGCTCTTATAAGTGCTAATATGTGTCGTCGAGGTTTATCCGATGCGGAATTAGAACGTTTATTGTACGAAAATGATTCTGAAGGTGACGTCGACGATAATCTCGACAGTGACCCAAGTGTTATAATAACAAAGAGTGAAGTTTCAGAATCTGAAGATAATATTGAAGAGCTGTCGGAAGACAGTGAAAATGAAATTGAAGACCACACAGATTTAGACAACCAAGCAGAGAGTTCTACTACAACTTATATGTCCAAATCAGGTAAAAAAAATCACATCTTTTTTTGCAGAGTTACGCAAGGAGTAATTATTTGCAGGTAAACCGTGGAACGCAATTCCACCAAAATCTAGTCGACGGCTGCAACACAATATAGTAAAAGCTAAGCCTGGTCCTACCACCTGTTCACAAAATGTGACTTCAATCGTTGATTGCTTCAAATTATTTCTCACTGACAATATCCTGGATGGTATAGTAATCCATACATATGAGGAAGCCGAACGGGTTGTCACCATTTGGAATAATACTCATACTGATAAAATTAAAGTTTGGCAACCTGTGGACAAGATCGAAATTTTAGCTTTTATTTAACTTTTGATAACGGGTGGGGCTCTCCATTGCAGAAAAGAGTCTATTTCAGAACTATGGTCATCAGGTGAAACCTACAGAAGACCAATATTTACAGCTGGAATGTCAAGAGATAGGTTTATTCAAATTTTTCGTTTTATCAGATTTGATGACAAAAATACTCGCGAAGAGCGAAGAAAACTTGACAAGCTGGCTGCTATTCGAGAGTTATGGGATATGTTTGTTACAAATTGTCAAGAATCATTTAGTCCGTACGAACATATTACCGTTGATGAGCAGTTGGTGGCTTTCAGAGGAAAATGCCTGTTCAGATAATATATAAAGTCTAAACTAGCTAAGTATGGCATAAAAATCTGGATTTCTGCCGATGTCAAGACTTCTTATATTCATAATCCTCAAGTTTATACTGGTAAACTTAAAGGTAAAACCAAGGAATGCGTGTAGTGTGTGACCTTTTGAAACCAATATATAATTCTTGCAGAGGCGTAACAACAGACAATTTTTTTACGTCTGTGGAATTGGCCGAATTTCTTGTAACAAAACAAATTACTCTCCTGGGAACTGTTCGAAAGAACAAGCCGGACACACCTTCTGAACTATGTTCAACCACAGGACGTGACGATTTTCATCTCGCTTTGCTTATTATGATAAAAGAATAGCTATGGTGTCTTATATGCCAAAGAAGAATAAAATGGTTCATGTTCTTTCAACCCAACATTTACATGACGAAGTAAGTGATAAAGAACAAAAGAAACCACGTATGATTTTCGATTATAATGCAACAAAGGGAGCACTAGACAATGCTGACAAACTAACAAGAGAGTATACATGCTCTAGGAGGACATCCAGATGGCCTTTGAGGTTATTTATGAATATGCTTGACATAGCATCTCTAAATAGTTTTATAATTTGGATTCACCAAAATCCACATTGGAATCGTGGAAAAATGAGGGCCCGGCGACAGTACCTGTTGAATTTAGGAAAATCCTTAGCATTGCCTAATGTGCAAAGAAGACTTGAAACCAATCAGAACTTACAAAAGCCCGTCATTCGAGCTCTGGCTGCCCGTGGAGTGTGCAAAAATTAAGAAATTCTTCCACTCGCACCATTACCTACCGATAGAAAGAGAGGTAGGTGTTACTTCTACACACGAAAAGATGACAAAAAAAGTACTCTAAGATGTTCAAGATGTCAAAAATTCATATGCCCAAGACACCGACGAATTGAAAAAAATTACACTTGCTATGAAAATTGCGTCAATGCAGGGGTCACTGAGTTACCCCACTTCGCACTTTACGTCGGGGAAGAACACTCAGTTGGCTAAAGGTTAATCGTCTTTATCACCAATGCCACACTGACCCTGATCTCCCCTAGTGTCCCTTGTTCTTAGTTGTACTGAACTTGGTTGTTTATCACTCAAATTCGACGAAGCGAAAGCGGGACACAAAACATCAAGAAATCCAGCTGTACTCTCAGTTCTCATTAATCGTTAAACTCTGATATCATAGTGGGTATTAAGAACGTATAGTATATTGGGATAAACACCAGCAGTGTCTTCAGCTAATGCAGAAAGTTCACTTAAGTGTAGGATTTCTGATAAGCTCAAAATTTAAAATCAAAATTTAGGTGACCATTGTTGGTATTGAAACTGCAGAAATGTATTCAATTATGGATTAGATTATAACAATGCATTATATTCTGCCACAGACCAAAACTAACGTCAGACAATTAAAAGGGTTCTCCCAAGTAAAAACGTTGACTATTTCTCTTTTTCAAAACGAAAATACACAGGTATTGTTGGTATAGACACATATTAATTCTTTCCAATAAACCGCATAATTACTTTAAATGGCACCAGTAAATTACTTTCTAACAAAGAACACAAGAAGCTTCTTTTAACTGAAGACTTCCTGATAATCTTTCTAAAACAAAACTTAGCACACGATTACTGGTATTCTATTCGGACAAATAACATAAACAGATTAAATAGAATGGATCACTTTCTGCTAGAAAATCAATTAAGATGGTTTTGCAAAGTAAAGTTTTTATGAGTGGATCACGTATACAAAACAAAACTTGACAGAATATAGCTGGTCAAAACCAAACTCGATAGATTATCTTTGATACTGAATCTAACCTATTCGGTTAAATATCATAAATGTATTCTACTACTCTTTACTAGTTAAGTAAAAGGTTTCGAAATAGTTGACATTCCCATTGTTACTAATGAAGAACTTCTAATCATTTGGGATATTAAGCAGAAATATCTTCAGTGACATATGTCTGACTTATTAATTTAAGGTAAGGAATCTCTTGAAGATGACCATGGAGCAGCTTATCGAAGTGATGTTCCACAACATGTTAAAAAAGTTGAAAAATTAATGATGGAAGATGCTCGGTTAAAGAAAACACGCTTTGCAGAAATGACTCTGGAGTATCTGATACAACAATTTTTAAAATTCTTCATATGCATTTTAGTATGACTAAGGTCAGCGCCGAAAATGCTCACGTCGTTGCAAAAACAATGTAAGGTTCCCGCGCGTTTTTGGACCTCTGTAATTAAGGCTGGGATTGTGCCTTGAGTCGAGTTGTTATTAGGATTCCATACAGTGACATGAAAAGGGCAAACTACCACCCAGAAAATTTAAAGTGTCTCAGTCGGCCGGCAAACTTATGGCTATTGTTTTTGGGACTCAGAATGAATCCCCTAGTAGCCAAGTTCGTTGGCCTGAAAGCGGGCCAATGTCACTCCAATATTCTAAGATCGGTAGAACATCAGCGACCCCCACGCAATGTCGTACGAATATAAAATTCCTATATCAAGTAAATGTCAATTTATCTCGTTGGGTTGATATCAGACCAACGTTGTCTACATTGGTAGTATATTGGTTAAATATCTGATACTGATATTTTATTGACAACAAAAATCTACATACTATTAACATTAAAGAAAAATGTCTAGATAATATCAAGTTCACAAAGTCACTGTGATGTTTGTTGTAGGTCAGTGTTCGATATAAATTTAGATTAAAGGGGATGACGTCACAATTTGATATTCTGCGATTAAACGTCAACATCGTATTAACTTTGCAAGACAATATTGATATAGTCTATATTAATTTATCACAGAATATATTACACACTGTACCATGAATAATTGTTGATGTGTGAAATAAAATATATAGATCCTCAAAGTTAATTAAGCATTTGCAATAATGACTCTCACCAAATTAACATTAAAAGTACTACGTACACTTTTGTAAATAATTTTAGAGACCGGACACGAGAGGCCCATGACGAGAGTTTATTTATTTTATTAACATAATTGGCTAACAAGTGGGTTGTGATCTATCAAATACAAAACAAATTTTTGTTTGTTCATTTTGTAGTTCAAATCAAGTAAATTCTCTGTACTTTATTTGTCTTATGAAATATAAGGTAAATCTGTGCAAGATGTTGGGCCAATATCAGGCAGTGATATTTATCCAACGTTGTAAAATGTTAACAACGGATTGATATCACACGCCAATCACAGGCCAATAAATGAACGACTGATAGCCAACGTTGGCCCGATATTGTGTGCTACTAGGATCAATTGATTACAAAGATAAAGGCGTTTCCATAACTGGAGAATACTACGTTTCAGTCCTGGAGCTTTTAAAGCACGTTGTTAAAGAAAAAAGAAGGGAAAGTTGGTGAAACATGACCTACTCCTTTATAAAAATCTTGTTACGCTGGCTACCCTATATTCCAGACCTGGCCGATTTTTACCTCTTCCCTAAATTGTATGCGTGTGAAGAAATTTACGACCGATGAAGAAGTAAAGGACGAAGTTTTGGTGTTTTTTCAGACAAAGAAAAAGCTTTCGTTATAAAGACATATACAAGCTACTTGAACGATTTGAAAAATTGTCTTAGAGTTGCAGGTGAAAGTATTGAAGAAGAAAAAAGATAATTTTATATTTTTATTTTTTCTGCTTTCCCGACAAACTTGAAAACATTTCCTCATACCTGTGTTTTTAATGTCCAGAAAACCCCCAACAACTACAAATATTAAATAGAGTGGGTTCATAAGATAATATAAACTTTCTAATGAGGAAACCAATTACTTTCCAGTTTTTTTCAGTTGATCTATAACGACCACATCGAATCCAATAAATAATTACAATTCAAAGTTGCACATATATGATTTCTAAAAGATAAACACCGTGTATACTTAAAATATGTATGCATTATAAAGCAAATAGACACAAATAAACTCTTGTCGGCATCTACATACGTACAGTTTTGCTTTATTTTTTTAGTAATATACAAAGTATGGAAGATACAGACAAACAATATTTGGTTTGTGTTATTTTCTTTGAGATAATATATACTTATTTCTTTTTATAAGTCATTTGTGTGGGTTAACATGTTATTTATGCGGTTTGTTTTTGCATACAAAAAATCGGTAATTCATATTGTAGCTTGTAACATGATGTTAACACAAAAAGCACAAACATGTAATTCGATATTTCTATGAGAGATGCGGAACTATTTTTTTGGTATTTTCACAGACAGCTTGTATCGATATCACTGAAGCACCGATCAGGAAACCTTGAATAGTTTGTTTCTCGTAACGGTATCGTCTTTTTCTAGTGACAAATGGCCAATTTTTTACTCAGAGCACTGTCTATTTTAAACGGCGTCCTTATGTTTCACGTAAAAGTGATTCAAGATGACGACAAATGGTTTTAAAAAAGTGTTCGTATGTATTATGTAAATTGATTCTTCTGTTTAGAAACAGATACTATAACTACATTATACTATTTAGCAACAACTTTCCTAATTTATAAATTTATGCAAAAGTCTTAATATCCTTATCCACACGTATATATTGTCTGTATTTCCATAATTAATCTACACATAAATCAATAATCATCTATATGGTTGTTAATTAATTAAATAATTATAAAAAATACGTGAATTATTAAGAGAATTATGCTAAAACAAAGGGATGCAGAATAATAATAAGAATACAAACTAATATAAAAACACAAATTCTAATTTACATCTCATTCAAGAACTCTGATAACGAGTAGTAACACTTCCGCAACAAAGATCTTTCTGCACCCGATATTTTTAACGTTATTTGGTAACTTGTTATATGCATTTATAGCTAGTAAGTGCGGATTCTTTTCATAGAATGCAAGTCTATGCCTTGGTATTTCCAACAGTAATGAATTCCGCGTGCTGTATGAGTGATAACTATGAGGCAAATCATAAAGATTGTCCTTCGCGTATAACAAAAGTTCCATGATGTAAACACATGGTAGCGGCAACACCCTCATCGAGGCAAAATATGATCTACAACTAGTTCTGCTACCCACGCCATTCATAATACGTATAGCACGTTTTTGCATTTTAAATACTCTATCCATGCCAAAATCGCATAGGATATCACCGAATGAACCTGGCCAAAGTAATATGTTTGGAGAATATCTGGGCTCACCTCAGTTTTAAGGTTTCTGAGAACGTGACGAAATGAAGATATCTTTTTGCAAATGCTGTCAATGTGTTCATTCCACTTGCATCTATAGTCAATGGTAACCCCTAGAAACATAGTACTATCAACCTGTGCAATACTGTGACCGTTATATCTAATTAAATTCGATGTGTCTCTGTCATACGTTCTTGTTCTGAAGTCCATATAAGTGGTCTTTTTACTGTTTATAACTAAGTCATTTTGAAACAGGTATTCGCTTCCCGCGATTAAACTATTTTCTGCACATCGCACAGCATCTGTCCCATCTGAGCAACTTATAATCATAGATGTGTCATCCGCAAACAAAACAGCCCTATCCACGTCCATATCATTGACATATATTATGTAGAGTAATGGACCGAGGATGCTTCCCCGTGGTACACCACGCCCCAAATGCAACCTGCCAAAGCAAATCCCCCAATTTCCACATAGTGCTTTCTTCCTACAAGGTAGTTATTAAACCAGTCCCAAACATTTCCTCTAATCCTATAATTATACAGTTTTTCAAGTAGCACTCGATGGTTTACAAGATCGAAAGTTTTACTCAGGTCCAAAAATATTCATATACAAGTTTTCCCTTCATCCATATCGCTGTACAGATATTTTAAAAATGTAATAATAGCAGAGGAGGTGTTGCGTCCATTACGAAAACCAAACTGATTATCGTTAACTTCGTTAAGCGTGTTATTTTGCTTTAGAAATTGTATTAACCTTACTGCCATGGCTTTTTCAAAAACCTTAGAAAAAGAGTTCAGTAAAGATATGGGACGATAGTTTGATATACATTGCCTATCATCGTTTTTAAATAACGGCTTGATTTTAGAGACCTTCAGCTTCTCAGGAAATACGCCTTCTATAACTGAATTGTTGATTATTTGTGTTAAAGGAACCGCAAGCTCATGTATACATTGTTTTAACAGATTAGCACTAATCTTATCGTCAGCCGAAGAATATGTATTTTTTAGTTTGTTCACAATATTTACGAGCTCAAATTCACAAACAGGTTGAAAGAAGAAGGATGTAGTGCATGTGTGATTTATACTTGTATTAAACATATTTTTTCCCTGTTTGAATCCCTGAATGAATATTTAAATTTAAAAACAACCGAAGCAGTATATCGAGTATAATTTATTATCACATTGTTATAATTAATACTTGTAAAAAGATACTCGAAAGAAATCTAATGAAACGAAAATGAATACAAAATGTAATTGAAAACAGTTTAAAAAGACATTTAAATATTACTCCTAACGCTGTTTATATTATAATTAAAAATGTAATACAAACTCAGGGGTTCGAAATTATGACTTTTATCGTCATCGAATATATGAAACACATTTGACCTTGTACGATATTGTTTTCATGCAGACTGAAAGCCACTATAACTGGGGGGAAAATATCTTTTTAGTACACGTATTTTTATATATGACCAGAAATTCTGGAATGTTTATGTACGAGGTTTTGATTTATAATAAATGCCATTTACTGCATTTTTATGTTTTTGTATTTCGATCATTTCTAATACATTTCTGGATTTTGTGTTATATTCCTTGTGCAAAACAGGAACGCGATCAAAATCAAATACACGTGAAAACTGGCTTGAGTGTTTCTTCAGAGTAGTACTATTTTTCGCATATTTGTGTGCTTGGACTCTTTCTTTCAGATACTGTTGTGTTTGTCCAATGTAGACACCTTCACAGTCTTTACAAGAGATTTTATATACAACATCCATTTTACTGGTATTTTGTCCTTTAATTTAGTTTATAAATGATTTAAGTTGTTATAATTACCGTGTGCGACTTTCATATTATATAGGACCATTATTTTGCCAAGTCTTTGAGAAAGCTGGTTAACGAATGGTATAGCAATATATTTATTGTCGTTTTGTTTTTGATCAATGTTCTTTGTGGTGTTATCGATATCATTGGCTGGACAAACCAGCATGACGATAAAAGTCATAATCTTAAACGGGATGCTCTATTCAGAAAGGCCAGAACTTTAGACTGGGAATCAAACACGTCACCTAATTTTGAGTTTTCAATTTGTTCAAGAGATCAAAATTTTAATATTGCTCCTGTACATAAACTATTTAAATTTGATAATGAAAATAATTTAAGTCCTATTTATAAAGACAAAAAGCGGATAATGTATCCAGTTCTTAGGGAATATAGCATTAAAAAGGATAGTATGAAAGCTTTCGTTCATATTAATCTATACAAAATGCCATTCAGCAGAGTTATTCAAACGAACCTCTCACCAATTTATTCTTACACTGAAAATATCTGAGCACCAACATTCAAGGCTCTATCTGTATATAGAATTTAAACAAAAAATTAGGAACACAAAAAAGCAAAAAATGCAAGAATTTACAGATAAGGTTAAGTTATTGAAAGTAAATGCAAAATTTAGATTATAACAATTGGCTATCAAGCAATTACAGAGGTACACCTAAAGTATAACAATGCAATTAATTTAAATTGACAAAAATAAATTTGAATTACTCACGATTACGGTACGTAATCAAAAAACTAAAGTTTAATGTGGTGTACACAGCTAAACAACGTATATTAATAGTAAATAAACCCACGTCAAATTACAGAGAATCCCACCACATACCTACATTTTAAAAATTAATGTAACAAGAAATCTTAATTTCCATTATTTACTTCACAACAAAACAGAATTATCGATCATTCAAATTGAAAAATTAACTGCAATGGATTACTTAAATAGACAGTACATACACTAAAATAAATTGGTTCTACATAACTATAGCCAAGCAGCAAGACGGAAGTGTTCTTACAAGTTCCATGAGGAATTTTATCCAGCAGATACAGAATAGAGCAAAATGGCTGAGCTATAGCGTGGCCATGTGACAGCATAGACCCGCCATATAATCGTTAGTGATCACGCCTGGTAATGATAATCAGGCATCAGGAGATCTCAAACAGCATCAAAGTGACGGGAACTGAGACCGGAACTTGGACTCGGTAACTGTTACGAAACTGCTACTAAGTGTTTGACTTAGCAGTAAGATTTACTCCAATTCAGACCTTATTAGTAGCAGTCACGTAACTGTTACTAGTAGTAGGTCCTCTATGGTCCCGTAACTTCTTGGTAGCACTTAACGTATTTGGAACCACACGGCTACTAAATAAGATTACTTTAAAGTTATTAGAACTTTAAAGTAGAAAACGATAGTGGCCATAACCATCTCGTATTACTGAAGTGTGACTTCAAAGTTAGCACTCCTTGAAAGTTACGATCAAAGTTTTTGCTCCGTTATCGGAACATGTATTAGTTACCTCAAAGTTAATGAACTGTCTAGTAATATTTACAGTAATTTCGGCGTTCTCGTTACTCGCAGATGTTACTTACAGGTAATTTTCACTTTCCGTATAAATTCAGAGTGACTACATAGTTGCAGTTACTTTAAAAAAATTACTACACGGTAAGTTTCACTTCATCGACTTTAACAACAAAGGCACTCATGCACTCATAAGTATCGCTCGTGTCTGTGAAATGAAACTGCGTTCGTATTCATGGCGTCTGAAAACAAAATTCGTCGCAACCGAAAGCCTATAGACATTCGTTGACATTTTATCGAACACTGAGACTTCAGCTGAACACTCTTAGTTGTAACGGCGACATTTCCTTACATTATGGCCACAGGAAAAATATAACTATTGCAAAAGCATCAGTGTCATCAGTTCAAACGACTAACAGTGTACAAGCGTGCCAAGCAGAACCAAAAGTAAGTCGACGTGAAGTCGGAAATAATAACTATGACAAAGATGAAATTTGTTGAAAATTGTGAAGATGAAATCTACAATTATTATGGCTATGATGATTTATTTGTCCCTAAATATGACGCTGATGAAGACTATAAAGACGAAAATGCTATTAGCTTACAAATTTCATTCTTGCAACAGCTTAGAGAATGGTCTTTATTACATAGAGTAACCCACAGTTCAATCAATGATCTACTGCATATGTTAAGGCCGATTAATTGTTTTTCGATCTGTAAGGTATCTTTAAAGTTGTTAATATTTGATAATTTTAAGATGCACGAAAAATGTACCGAACTCTCCTTTGGAGCACTGGCGGAATTGCATCTTAAAGTCTCCCTTTGTGAATGATTTAAGTTGTGCGGCCAGTACAATACTTTGTCGTTCTCCCATTTCCACATTCTTCTCTTTCGTAACCACAATTTTAAAAAAATCCATTTTTACAATAATTCACTACCACTAACCGCAATCATATGTGTTAATTTTAGGTTAAGTTCCACATGTAACTTTGAAGTGGCACCGGGAACGTTACAGTTGTGTGCTACTTCATGGTAGTCTTAACGAACCTGCACAACTTTAAAGGTACAGCGGCGTGAAGAGATTGATCACATGTACTATTTTGTAGCAACTATAACTTTAAAGGAAATATTTTTAGTGGCCGCTACTACACGGTTATTTTTGTCAAGTAGTATGTACTTTAAAGACGGATTTTTAGTAACTACTACTTGTACTTTCTCTTGCGCAAAATTCGCCATATTTATCGAGCAGAATAGCGACGCCATTGCTGTTCATGAACGGTGAATGACGTCACAATACTGATTAAAAATAAATTTTTCTTGAGAGCTGTACTAAAAGTACCAAATCAATGAATATTTATTGGTTTAGAATGTTCAGGATTAATTTAAAAACAGATACACATGCCATTATGGACAATTTTGAAATTGTACAGTTAATTTCTTATTTTTTTTTTTAGAAAACGTATTCTTTAAGGGCGCGGTGTCATTTTTCCAAATACCATCATCATATTTGTCAGAAAACTTGTATTCGCATACAACTTTAATGCCCAAGAAATTCTTTAAAATGATCAAGGTGTGTTTAATATTTCTAATTATTGTGTGTTACTACTCACACCATCAACGTGTAGTATTACGTTCTACCTTCAGTTTACAAGCCAGCTTCGACAACGGAATGAGATGAGAATGTAGTTGAAGCTTTGCTGAAGGTGCGCGACAGAGATCGACTGAGAGTGTCAGAAACCTAAGAAGTTCCATTACAGTTGCCCTCACCACCCTGCTACGTCGCCGTTACGTAGCCGCAACGTCCAGGAAACGTCGCGGAAGCGGTACCAGGGACGTCGCTGGAACGTAGCTACAACCGAATAATTATTCCCCATTTTGGTCCCAGACACGTAATAGGACCGTTGTCACCACGTTCCGGCGACTGGTGGCGAAAACTTTAAAGTTCTTGTGATGGTCGCCGTTACGTTCCTACGACTAAAAATGTTGCTTGGGATAACAACACTAACTAAGAAATGATAATTCCAACAAAATCAATCAACCATATACATATTAACGTCTCGCCAATTAACTCATTTCACAAGTCATTGGCAACTGCCCAATAGCAAATATGCGAGTAGCCGAAGGACAAACGACACGTGAAATCGATGTCTTTGTGATGGTAACTTAAGACAAAGTGAAAGTTAAACACTGTCCGGCTAAAGGCACTATTGAAGCGCGCACGCATATAGGAGAAGGGACGGGGCAGAACCGGATAGCTAAGAATAATAACTTGTAAAATATTTGTTTATTTAGTTATTTTATTTTTAAAACTATTAATATAAACACTAAAGTCTTATGTAAAGCAAAAACGTTAAATTAAAACGATACATGTATTACAAAAACAAAAAAAAGGTAAAATCCAACATCTTGCAAAATACGGTTCTGCACCGTGTGTAGGGGCAGAACCGTATGGTAAGAGACATAGTCATTTAAATCGTTGCCAAGCCATCCCTTTACATCCCTCATTGCCCAATATGGATTTTCATGTGCTGGACATAGCCCTGATTATCAATTCCTTGTTCTTTTCAGAAAAAACACATTTATACTTTCGCATTCCTAAAAAGAAACTTATTGTATTGCATTACAAATAATTTATTTAACGTTATCGATCTTTAGAAGAAGCCTTTTCCGACGAAGATCCGTTCTTCTTCATCTTCTTTATCCGATCTTCCAAAGTAGATTGCGGAGCGTTGTACGTTTTAACAGCTTTCTTGTACCCTATTGCCCCACATAGAACTTAACTATTAGTTTCTTCATATCAGCAGTAGACCAAATCTGTAGACTTTCTTTTGTAATTGCGTACCATTCTATAATGTCTAAAGAAACTCCTCTGTCGAATACTGAAAACATACTTATTGCATATGGGGCACAACCGGGTACTGCCCGATTTTGCCTCTCCGGTTATGCCCCACGTGATGCAAATTTCCAAAAAAATATTATGTCGGTTACACATTAACTTCAAAACACTTCTCTACTGCAAGTGTGTTCACTAGAACGCACCCTATCTAATGATGTAATGAATTAAAAACAAAAAACACAAAGAAAATCAAGATACGTAAATTTACAACATTTGAAAATCAATGAAATAAATTAGAAACGGAGAAATGAGACAACTAATTAATGAAGCATAAATATATCACAGAAATGTATCATATGCCGATAACGAAATGAAAATCTACTATAGGATATCGATGACACTTTATGGTTGAAGATGGCGTGATATGTCCAGGAAGCCAACACAAAATAACCAAAGCAGAAATGCGATATTCCAAATTCAAAATAAAGAGTAAAAAAAACAATAAATTACTCCATAAAAATATCAAATCAACATTGAAATTGTATCTACCATCAACAAGAAGGTTATATTTTAAATTTTGTAGTAGAATATTCTAAAAATGACCAATCAGGAATGGAAATTGGGTCTACAAATGTGAAGAAATATATACGGTGAATGATATAAATCTGCTGTAACAAACGGATCATTACCAAATATAGCACTGAAAAGAAAGTTATGTTTAATAAAAAAATGTGACAGAACATAGTAATCGTACTCATTCAGTATATCTTTATTACATTATAATTAATAGCGTTTTAATAAAACTACTACGCTTCATTACATTTCTTAAACTAAATTAGTTAGTAAGTAATTTAGGTGTTTTTCGTTTTGTAGATCGGATTCTGTAATCTGAACACTTGCAATGTAATATATAACAAGTAGTCCGTAGGCAACTGGTGACAAATTACATTTCAACAGCAACATAATTGACGAGTAGAGTTAGCATTATTATCAAAACATAAGTATATAAGTATAAATTAGTTGAAACCATGAAAGATGCGAATTTATTAGAGCAAAGCATGAGACACAGACAAATTGCATCTGCATGTGTACGTGTGTTGTATTGAACTTGACCTCCGTCTCGAATAAATTAGCAATTTAATTCAGTTAAAATGTAAATGTCCGCACGATAATAGCATAATAACCCGGCAGAGGGCTGGTTCAGTCAAGAAGTGGCCTAATAGTCGGTTATCTGCTCGGAATCGAGGCGAGCATATATCATTAGCGGGTTAAATGGAACACAATACCGACCTAATCTAATATCTAAGCTTCCGTTCTTTATAATACCTACCCGGTATCTTAACTAGAATGTGGTTTGCTCTGATGTCCGAGCCATATATGAATATTTATGATCACTAATTCCAATTAATTATTTTCGTCACAGAGATGTGATTCTTTCTCCGATTCGCAAGAAAACATTGCAGGTCATGTGACTATGATATTATGGCTCTTGTTACCAGATAATTGTTATTTATTGGTGTGCATAAATAAGATTAATGAATTTGCCAGCATAACTTGTCCAGGTGTGTGATTATCATTTCCAAGTCGTATGTATGTACCTATTACAGGAACATTCATCTAAATGATTGAATCCGCAATACATAAAATAAATATAAAAATGATTTGTTATACAACTAAACATACATAATAATAATAATGCCTTTATTTCATAATACACAGTAAGCATGAAATGCGTGAGAAAGAGTGTACAGGATAAATAAATTCTACATTATAAAATATTCTATTTAAAATCAATATTGGAGAAATCATTGATACCTATTATACAGGTTTATTCACGTAAGATGACGATCCTGCACAGGTAAATATGCAACACAAAATACAATTTATAGCATTTAAAATCAGGTTCATAGACGACAAAATATGACAGAAACAAAATTCCTTTTTCAGCAAAATTAATTTAATTAGAACAATAAACAATTAACATCAAAAAATAAATGGGTAGGTACGGTACAAATAGTTAAGAAATTCTTAATTAAAGTAAATGTGACTGAGTTATTTCAACTAACCTTGATAACTCTTTGGCCGATATGAGCATTATCAGTTACAGCTTCGATAACTGCTACTTCATTTTCGGCACAAGTGGAAGTTCTAGTCCCTGCTCTTTTAAAACCAAGCTAATTTTACTTTCTTATACTTAGTATAAGGAAGTATTGTGATGACGAAAATTTTCGACCTCGAGATTTTTGCAGATGTCCACGTTTTGAAATCCCCTGATCCGAAAAAGTGGTTTTTATAATCTCTCTCTCTCTCTCTCTCTCTCTCTCCCTCCCTCCCTCCCTCCCTCCCTCCCTCTCTCTCTCTCTCTCCCTCCCTCCCCCCTCCCTCCCTCTCTCTCTCTCTCTCCCCCCCCTCTCTCTCTCTCTCTCAAAATATCGAGTTATGTCGAATTATATCGTCAATTACTGAGTTTAAACAAATTTATAAAGAATTCAAATATACTCCAAATTAAATTCGAGAAAAATTGTATTGATAAAGTTTTTCGAAATTCATACCGGAAGTAGGTCTTTTACTCTTATCGAAAATCAGTTTTTTGCGAATATTTCGCAAGTCATGCTTTTTATGCAGGTAGATTACGAAAACATAATTTTCAATACCTTTTGTATAAAAAAAATTCAAAATTCGGACCGGAAGTAACACTTTTACGTTTATCGAATAGTGAGTTTTAGCAAATATTTATCAAGACTACATAAGTATTTAGAGCTGTATTTGCAATATTCGTTGTATACATGAAATTTCAAAATTCGGATTGGAAGTAACACACTTTTACTCTTACCGAGTAGCACTTTTTTTCGAATATCTCGCAAAATATGCATTCTGTAGAGATTTATTAAGGGAACAGAAGAACATAGAGTTTTTAAAATTTTATAATTTGAAACGCTCATACGTATGGTGGTCGTGTGGTGGCCACACCTCTTTTTTTCCTTATATAATTCCTTCCCAAATATTCCTCTCAGAATACAGTTGTAAACTTTTGAAGATTTGTGTTACAATTCTGTATATTTTAGCACAACTTTTCTGTAGTATTCGCAAATTTAGCATTTATTCTCACTTGTGTCGTATTTGTGACTGCTTTCGTGTCGGGACAAAAGGTTTTTATAATGTTTCTATTAGCAAGACACACATATTCATGTGGATCCCAGGCAACTTAAGTAGTCGATATTTCTTAAATAATTTACGCCACATTTCCCTTCCTGTAAAGTTAAATATGCTTCGGAAACAAGACTTTTGTAGTATGAAGATCGTGATTGCCTCCAAGGATATTATTTCGTGGTATGCATTGAGGGTTGTTTCGATATGGACTTGAGTTTCCATATTCAATAAATATAAAGGTATCACATGCAAACATGTTATAATTATTTACGAACCAAGTGCGGGAAGGCTATTTTCCCGCATGAGCGTATTTTGAAAGCACGAGCGACCGCAGGAAACAAGTGCTTTTAATTGCGCAAATGCGTGGAAGATGTGTTCACGCAAGTGGTTTGTACAATATTTGTACATTAAATTAAATTAAATTAAATTAAAAAAATATTATTGATTAATGTCATTAGTATCATACCTAACCTAAAATAGACTACCTAATTAATGTAAACATTTCATGTACGTAACTATTACTCACCTTTCCGTAAAATTAAATTATTATGACTTACGCATGACAAACATGGGGTTTTTATTCTATTTATAAATTTATAGTACATTTATTGCGTTTTTTGGTTTAATTACAGTTTATTATGAACTGCCTATGAATGTAGTCAAATAGATGCCGCTTGAATGTAGTCAAATAGATGCCACTTGAATGTCGCTTAAAATGTCGTCAAATAGATGGTGCCACAAATTTATTGAAAGAATTTTTAATTAGTACTCCTATTTCCCAAACTTTTAGTGAAGACTGGTCGGGGGATTTCCTGGTTGATATTCTTCCAAAGCCACTTTTAAAGAACTTTAGCCATCTCGAAAAGTGAAATAGGAGATACCAGAGTCCTCGTGGGATTCCTGAATTATTTGATGTGTATCAGTGAAGCTTCCCTAGAACGTAACACAAGCATTAATGGAAGGTTTACATTAACAGCAATACTGACGATTTCAGAGCTCGAAACACACTTGGAAGGGCTGTGAAGCTTAAAGTGTCCCACTAACTCAACTAGTGCAAACGCGCTGCGACTAGAAGAAATGCCTGGAAAAAACAAACTGAAGTTCTTTCCTACCAAATCCTGTAGAATAAACTCATCATGTTACAATAATGACTTTAGTTTTGTAGTAGTAACATAATATTGATCTACATCTATAAGATATGTTATATAGTAAATATACCGAGACATAAGTTATTTGCTTTCAATAATACTTCATAATTTGCAATTAAATCCTACTGAATGGCCAAAAAATCGGTCAAAATACAATTCAACACTAATTCGATAAAATTAAAGCAAACTAAAATCCTATGCATGGTACCAGTACAAAACCAGTGTATTAAAACATCAGTTTTGTGAAACATTCTAAGTACATTTTCTGCACATTGCACTCCACGATATTTGCATTGAGTGATGTGCATACAGTTGTAGTCTACGAGTGCAGTGCATACCAAGTTCAGTTCATTAACCAATGTTATACTTAAGATTTGTGTTCATAACCTGATGACAGTTGCCTATAACGAACAAAAATTCGCACCTGCTAACTGAGTTCGCCTCTACAGTTTCTGTTGAGACGCTGATTAGTGCATGCTAGTGCGTTGTTTTGATCCTAATAATTTCAAAAAAAATATTTAAAATATGCTTTTACATTGCATGAAAAGTTTAATAAATACATAAAATTGAAAAGAGAACATCTATCTCAAAAAGACACTTGTTTGGAAAAGAAGTTATAAAAATCTACTGTTTCTTATATATGAGAAAATCACAAGACATTTAAAATAATAAAAGGAAAAAAGCGATCTCGTACATACCCTCAGGTGAACAAATTGTTGTTTAAGAAGTTTTAGCAGAAAAGAGCTTATAATTTTCCAGTTAGTATTCCAATACTAACCATGAAAGTCTAAGAATTTGGAAAAATACTCAAAGTTGGTTTTAAATGTAGCTGCGGATGGCTTGACAGATTTAAAACGAGGCACAATATTGTTTTCGAAAAAATCGATGGTGAGTCAGCTTCAGTAGACCGAAATATGATAGATGATTGGATATTTGCAACCTGGCCTGTTATGATGATATTTTTAATGCAGACCAAACGAGTAATTTCTATCGCTTGATGCCAGATAAAACCCATACAATAAAAGGTAAAACTTGCAATGTTGGTAAAACGTCTAAAGACAGAATAATTGCGATGGTTTGTGCTAATGCTTCTCGCACGGTAAAGGCAAAATAATTTATTATTCGTAAGTTTTTTATTTGTTTACAATTTTATAAAATTCAATGCATAAACATTTTCTTATTAGTGTTTATGACATTTTTATGTTGGTTTTCAGAAAAATTTCAAAATTCTTGATGTTTTAAAGATGTTACAAAGTTACTTGTAGATTATTGTGCTAATAATAAAGCATGATTGATCTCACACATCTTTATGCATTACTTCAAGAAATGGCAAACTATTGTTATTAGTTGATAATCGTCCTGCTCATAAAAAAGTTGGACTTCATAAAATTAAACTTCACTTCTTTCCACACAGTGCCACATCATTATGATAAACTAGTCTTTCATACAGCCAAGAAGCGACAGGGAAAATTATAAGTCTATACCCGTTAGAAATTAATATTACAGTTAAAAGTAGATTATCAAAAGCAAAATATAAACCAATTAAAACAGAAATTAATATTTCTAAAAGTAACTCGTCTTAAACGTGCTTACTGATATAAGACGCTTTATTCTAACTCTAAAAGAATTATAGCTGTGTGTCACCTGATACAAAAGACATTTTCAATCTGCTAATCAATATCAATGTATGCACATCTGATCTACCTTATCATCTGATATAAGTTTAATGGTTTTATAGTTGCAAAAATATTATGGTAAAGTGGCACAGATTGCAACAGTCTTCAGTTTATCATTCGGGAGACTCACTAATATTCAATTTACGAAAAATATGAGTATAAGTCTGGTTATTTAATTTAAGCATTAATTTTAAAGCATCTCCTCATAGGAGACTTACTTTGTTTGTTCGTTTTTTAATAAAATAATATAGTATAAGAACCCTCAAAAAGCATATCTTCTTAGTTTCTGGATTATTGCTGTGTTGTCGTCTTTATTTCTATCGCCGACGATGTGGCCATTGTCCTAAGAGACATATTCAGGTATGTTGGTTTTACTGTTATTATCTAAAACATTCTGCGTTAGGTGAAGACGCCAGCACACACCAGTCTGTTTCAGGTTATCGCATCACTAAAAGAAACCCTAAAGATTTTTCCTAGAATAGTGAAAAAACATCGGCAGTAAAAGTAGAGAAGACGATAGGGTTTCACCCCAGAAACCATAAAGATCAGGACAACCATATAAACCTACGATTTAAAGACATTCATCTGAACATCATAATACAAATATATTGTCAGCACGATGAAGCTCCTACACATTTCGCTCAGCAAACATCTGGCAATTTTGGTAATTGTACATGAATGTACAATTGCGTGCTTTTGAAATGGCCGGTCTAAATTGAAAATCGATCCCCAAGTCACTCCCCAAGTACTCCAAAGTCAAGAACAGGACAAGCAAAAAACAGGCGTCGCTAAATCATATATAGCATGAATAAGCTACTGTACTCAATATCAAAGTGGTTTATATTTTGGGATGTTTTGTAAATATTATCCTCCACAATCTCACGAATATCATATACAGCATATGTAAAATCATATTGGGGATAGGACATATTGCCGTGGTATCTTGCATATTAATAAGATAATAGTAATAGTATTAAGACTTAATTTAAGTGTATAAAACATAAAAGAAACAATAATAATAAGTTTATAGTAGTTAAAGGAACTTTAACATGAGTATATTGGGTTGCATACACTTTTATGCAGACATAAAAATTGAATTTATATTTACAATTTAAATAAGTACTAAAATAAAAGACGAGAGAGAATTTAAGATGTATATATATTTCTTTTATAGAAAAGAGAAACAAGATGTATGGTTTGTGTACAATGAAAAACAACCTGACTTTATAAAATGTGTGAGATTTGCACTGAACATTTTAAATAATGGACCGTTGTTTAAAAATAAAAAAGAAATCAAAGCAAATAACCGAGAGAGGGTTATGCTTATGGATGGTAGTATAATACGAACTAGTCATCTTAATGCAGTAAAAATGTATGAAGAAAATAGAATTCGATATGCACGAGAGAAAAATAATTGAATAATTATGTAAACTTGAGAACGTGCATAAGGTAATAAAAATTTATTAAATAAATCATACAAAAAAATAATTATTTACCTTAACTTATGGCTAGATAAGTAAATAAAAAAAGGATATAAATAAAAATATTCTGAGACATCAGTAGTAGCGTTTTTTTATAAACGACAGCTGGTAATAATAGAACACATTCAGGAATTCGTATATGTAATATCATGTTTCATAAACAGTAGAGAGGTTCTTGTACGGTTTTCGATAACCTACAAAATAAAAAGAAAATATAATGTAAACTTGGTTTGTAGTTTATTACAGATAGACATATCACCGTTGGAGGAGTCTTGGATAGAAGGAGGCTACGAAGGGGCAAACCAAGTGGACCATGGTGGTGCAAGTAATCTTATTAAAAGGATACCTGTTGTTTGCAATGTTTTTCCAATATTGCCGAAAGCTGGAAAAAGAACAAAAATAAGAATTGTACTAGTCAATGGAAAGAGGAAATATGTGAAAAATGGTAAAGAAGGTAATAAATTTATAGACAAATATAAAGAAGAGTTATATTAAAACAAGTATACCTACGTTGGAGAAACGCTGTACAATTTATAGGAAGTTTTTAAGTTGTAAACAGACAATTCTGGGGTGTTGACCTTTTGCGGTGAAGAACTGTCAAAAAGACAACAAGTGCGTGTGTGTGTTCAAAACATTACGGCAACATGAAAGCCAGGAGCACTGAAGATGCAGGGTGATAACTTAAATGGTAGTTTCAGAAGATGGCGTTGAAAACGGTCACATGTCTTTCCCGGAAATATAAATTGAAGACAAGAATCAACACGATTCATTCATTAACAAGCATTCATTGACTTTCATTCGTTAACATACATTTATTAACATTCATTTATTATACACAGTTTAGCTGGTTATATAAATCGTAGGGTTAGATACACCACGATTCATATTGATTTCTTTTGTATTAGCGTGTTAATTTTATTTTTATTCAAGTTTCACTTATTTTATTTTCTTTGTTTAATTGTTTTTGTGTAATTTTTGTAAAAATAATGGAGATGCAAATGACCGAATTTGAAAAGTTTTTCAATGATTCAAAGTAAGTTAGAGGCAAAGACTTATCAATGTGGCTATACGAGTATTGAAATATATCGTGCGAACGTATATTCAGTAATAATATCACAAGAGCATAGAAAATAATCGATTATATTCCCGAGTCACGAGACGTATTCTGCGAAACACCACGAGAGCGTAGCTCGAGTGGTGTTTTAAGGATATAGGTCGAGTGAAGAGGTTATATAATGGATTATTTTCGTTTGCTCGAGTGGTATTCGTTACGATTATATAAAGAATTAACTAACGAAATTTTTTTATTGGTTGAAATTAAAAGTACAATTATTATAATAAATATTTGTTGTATTATCTTTAGAAGTTGAATTTGAGGTGCTGGTGCTGGTTTTAATGGTATTTTGCGGTGTCAAATTTTCAATTTCTTTATCTATTTCGGTCCCCGAGCTTATAACAAAGCGTTCCATGTCGAAAAAATTAAAAAAACCATTATGAAAATTGCTGAATATACTTTTGACGTTTAACAACAAACTTCAAAACACTTGTTACCATGACAACATTCATATTGTTGGAGGAAGCGAAACACCAAAACGGTTATATCACGTCGTCAAGAGTATATTCACTTATCAATACATGGTAACTATGTAAAATTTGTAATTGCTATTGGCTAAATTTCAAATGAGTTATATAATCAGTATAACGTTATGCAACAGGGATAATAAATATTTTCCTGAGATAGTAATAAGCATTCTTTAATTTCAGTTTAAAAGAGATGAAATAATTAATGGTGTTGAGTGTTAAGAGGATATAGCGTGCAAATGTATATTTTCTGGCACAGTATTTGGCATCATTAATAGTTACAATAAAATTTTGATTATGAATTAATGATTTGAGATTAGATTTTTTGAAATAAGGAAAATATTTCTGGGTAGCGGACTCTGAAATGCTAGCTATAACGCGTGCGAATGGTTATAGATAGTAATCAGATTCAAGCTTTTCTCCAAACATTGACCATAAAAAAATAAACAATGTACAAGTTAATTGGATTTATTTGTTGATAAACAGGAAAATATTTTTAGAGTTTTATTTAATAAAGTATAAGAAAATATATTCGTATCATAAAGAAATGTTACAACCTAGAACAAGGTACAAACATTTTCTTATAATTATGTTTCTAAATAAATATAGTGAATGCAGTATAGCGATGCTATATTTATTTTTATGTAATAAATATTAAATAAATTCGACAATTATGTGTTATATGATTTCTGGTTTTTCATTTTAAATAAGCTATAACCTTATCCCAATCTTAAATAAAAACAAGAGATTAGACTAGAGGGAAAAAATTCAGATACACTGAAGAATTCATGAATACTTATAAAGTACGTGCTGTTAAGATAAATAAAATACACATCAGGATAATAAAAATTATCATCATTTTAATTATTTATGTTGCTGAAACAGCACACAACATAATTTATTTGGCAAGGCCTAATGTATGGCAATAATACTATTATCATATTCAAATAATTATGTTGCCACAGCAATATGTACCTATACTATGCATACCGGCAACAATGCGCAGGTCGTGCCAGTAGTAAAGTACGATTATAGACAGCATTTCAGTTGCTTACAGTCAGCCGACGGATGAACATGTATTTATCTAAGCATGCATCACACGTTTCGTAAATACATATTTACCAAATAAGAATTTAAAATATTTTATTATATTGCGTATACAACGCAGTAGGAAAATAAATGTACAAATTCTAGTTAAACATTAATTCTTAGTAAATTATTCTATAAATTTACTAAGTAAATAAAAAATATGCAATGATTCAAATTCATTTTTTTCGTTTTCATATTACCGTTCTAGAACAGTTTTATAATCATTCATAATTGCGTTGTATACGCAATATAGTAAATCTCGCAGAAGTATTTTGAATTCTTATTTGGTAAATATGTATTTACGAAGCGTGTGATGCTTAGATAAATAAATGTTCATCCGTCGGCTCACTGTAAGCAACTGAAATGCTATTTATAATCGTACTTTGCTACTGGCAATCACCAATATGATTTTGCACATGCTGCATATATAGTAACGAATGAAACACATATATTTTGAATGATTTGCTTTTTATAATTAAATGTTAAATACAATTAAAAGAAAAAGATTGTATTACATTATGTATTAAGTTGCTTTGTAAAAGAAACTACATATGACATATACTATAGCCAATATATTTTAAATATTTGAGGTAATTTATAATTTATTGCATCATAACGTTCATGCCACTTTCTTAGAAAAAATAATTTTTATTTTCCTGAATGTCTTTCTGGCTTTTATTTTATTCTTTAGGGCTTTATTTTAATTTCAACAGGGAGATCCACTGTTTTACTCAAATCTTGATTTTCTGGAATTTTAGGACTTGTTACTATTACTTCTGGGATTGATTTGTATTTATTTTAGATGTTGAAGCTTTTTAATTGTAATAACAACGTTTAACAGAAAACTAAAATAAGACTAGAACAATTTGTTGTTATAACAATACCTGTTTTCTTATAAAATGTAAACAGATTTTTATTATCTTAATAAATCTCTATAGAATGCATAATTTCAGAAACATTTGCAAAAAAGTACTATTCGATAAAGGTAAAGGTGTTACTTCCGGTCCGAATGTTGAATATTTTTTCATATAAAAATTATTCCAAATGCGGCTCTAAACAATTTAGTGTTCTTAATAAATCTGAATAGAATGCAGAATTGTGAGATTTTCAAAGAAACTGCTATTTGGTGAGTAAAAGCATTACTTCCGGTCAAAATTTTAAAATTTCTTTTATTCAAAAAATTTTCCAAATGTAGCTCTAAATACTTTTGCACTTATAATACATTTTATAGAATGTTTAAGAAAAAATTCGATAAGAGTAAAGACTTATTTCCGGTCCGAATTTTGAAATTTCTTTTATACAAAAAATTGTTCCAATTCGGGCTCTAAATATTTTTGTATTCTAGATAAATCTGTATAGAATGAGTAATTTGTAAGATATTTGCTAAAAACTGTTTTCGTTAAGATAGAAAGACCTGCTTCTGGCATAAATTTCGAGAAAAGTCTCTCTAAAATTCACATTTTAGTACTTTTGTTTTCTTTAGAAAGTCGCCTAAACTTAGTAGTTGACGACGTATTAATAAATTTTGATTTTTTACTGAAGTAAATTACTACTTCCGGTCTACCGATTTTACTCAAAATCTAATCAGATCTCAAGAGGAAGATTATACTCGTAAATATAAGGTTTGGTATTGATAGCTGTAGCCGTTTGGGCGCTATCATGGTCAAACACACACACACAGGGAGAGAGAGGGGGGGAGCGATGTTTGCAAAAACCACTTTTTTGTACTCACCGCCTGTAAAGTGACATTTGGCGCATGTGTAGCTCGACTGGGAAATACGTTTTCCCGGTTGAGGCGACTGTAAAAATTGAAAAAAAACACTGGCACTTTGGGACATTTAAAAAAAAATCTAACTTGGTAGTAATAAAATTTAGTCTATAAAATACTACTTCCCTCCACTATTCTTCACTAAAAGTTGGGGAAATAGGAGTAATAATTAAAAATTCTTCCAAAAAAATTGTGGCGCCATCTATTTGACGACATTTTAAGCGATATCTTAAGCAAGATTCAAGCGCCATCTATTTGAACCACATCGACATTCATATTGGCAGTTCGGAATTGTTTGTATTTAAACCAAAAAACGCAATAAATGTACTATAAATTTATAAATATAAGAATAAATACCTCATGTTTGAATTGTGTAAGAATATAATAACTTAATTTTAGGGAAAGGTGAGTAATAGTTACGTACATGAAATGCTTCAATTAATTAGGTAATCTATCTTAGGTTAGGTATGATACCAATGACATTAATCAATAATATTTTTTTAATTTAATGTTCGTACAAAAAACATTGTACAAGCCACTTGCGTGAAGACATCTTCCACGGATTCGCGCAATTAAAAGCACGAGCGACCGCAGGAAGCTCGTGCTTACAATGTGCGCTCATGCGGGAAAATAGTCTTCCCGCACTTGGTTCGTAAATAACTATTTCGGCATCAGCGAACTTTAAAACGTAGATATCTGCAAAAATCTTGAGGTCGAAAATATTCATCATCACAGTACACAGTAAGAAACTAAGAAATGAGGTGTGGCCACCACACAACTTTCTTATACGTAGGTATGAGTGTTTAAAATTAACAATTTTAGGAACTTTTTTATACAAAAATTATTCAAAATCCTGTTCTAAGTACGTCTATTCTCTTAATATATCTCTGTAGAATGCATACTCTGCAAGACATTCGAAAAAAGTGCTATTCGATAAGAGTAAAAGTATTATTTTCGGTCGGAATTTTGAATTTTTGTACACAAAAGGTATTGAAACTTATATTTTAAATACATTTGTGCTCATAATATATCGGCCTAGAAAGCATGGCTTGCAAGATATTTGCAAAAAACTGATTTTCTGTAAGAATAAAAGACCTACTTTCCGTAGGAATTTCGAAAAACTTTCTTAATAGAAGTCTTCTCAAATTTAATTTTGAGTATGAATTCTTTATATCTTTGCTTAAACTTAGTAGTTGACGAAATATTGGCAAAATTCGATTTTTTCTTCCGGTGTGCCGATTTCACTGAAAATCTAATCAGATCTCAAGAGGTAGATTATACTCGTATACAGAATTTAAAATTGATAGCTTTAGGGGCACACACACATTTCTTAAAAAACACTTTTTCGGTATCAGGACACTTCAAAACGTGGACATCTGCAAAAATCTCGAGGTCGGAAATTTTCATCAGAAAGTAAAATGCAAATATTGTTTTAATTAATAACCGCAGGACAGGGTGTTAAACTCAATAATTTTTTTTATTTAAAATAATTTAAAAATAAGGTAAGTATTGTAATAATAAAACTAATGATATTTTTCAAAAGCATATGTAGATTATCTGTTGTACTAAGCAAATAAAATAAGTAGGGTAAAACCCTCTCGCACCTTGTTATTTAAATTATTTCAGTAAGCTAAACTAGTTCGTTTTACATATACATATTTTAAGAAATAATATGTAAGTCCAGGAAAGGAATTTAAATAAATAATTATAGAATGAACAGCATTCAAACAAATATAAATATTCTGGAGAGATATTATGTTGTATATTTAGTGTGTGGCGACCAAATATATCGGTCCATACAATTAGAATGTGACTATCTACAGATATGAGCAGCGTTTTTAAATGCAGACCGGTCATTTCAAAAGAAGGCAATTGTACAATTTGTGGGGAATTATGTTAGTCACGGCGATCCTCATTGTTTTACGATCTCACAGCATTGCAATAGTCTCTAGAAGACTGCCTCAAGAAAGAAGTTTCAAATAAAAGTCGACATACGCATGCAGTAACGTTAGAAAACCTGCAGTTGGTATTAAAGAAATGCATAACATAATAACAAAAAAATGTTAGTGCCTAATTGTCGTACCTATTGCTAAAAAACAATTATCGGAATGATGTGTTTTTATGACATGTTAACTTGATATTTAATAATAACTGAATAATAACATTCGATTTTTTTAAATATTTTTGTTTATGGAATACCCTCTTAGAGTATAGTGTCATACTTCCGAGTCACACTGTATTCATATCTAAGTAAATAAAGCGTTATATATATACAGTAATAATAATAATTAAAATAATATTAAAAAATGAGTTTGTACGTATACCACTACCTACTTAATTTTTAATATTTTACTAATTATTTTCAGGTTCGTATGTCCTAACGCTCATAATTGATGATAATTAAATATATGGAAATATAAAGTAAACAACTGCATTTTCATGATTTGAGATCAGATAAGGTACGAATAATAGAAAAGAATACTTAATTGAAATAACTGTAATAAAAATTACCTTATTTAAGAAAAAAACAAAAATTGCTTCAAACTATACCATTTTCATATTTACACAATTATGTAAGTAACAGCTTATGTACAGATGCGCATTCAATATGTCTTCTTATTTTATATCAGAAGTGCATAATTTAATATAGATACTTGCAGCGCCATCTATTAGTAAAAGTGAAACAATTTTAATTTTGTTTTGGTACCAGTTATTCTGTATTAAATATTCTCTCAAATTGTAGTTATTACATTCCACATCAACATTTATATCCGTTCTAGCTAACAAACACATTTTTCTAAATCACCTGTTCCGTATTTTAATGCCGGTTGTTAAGCAGACAGTGATTTACAATTTAAATCCCTCGCTCAATCTCAAGAGGTTTAAGTTTAAGATAGACAGACTGTCAGTCGTACGGAGCGTCGTCAATGCCGATATGATTTACATAACGAATATGTTCCCCATCACGATGCAAGTCATCCCGGACGGATAGATATTTTGTAGGAAACACTGAGTTTTATCGGAAAAGTAGAGAAGCGCCATAAACATATAACAAAGTCAGTCCAATAGCAAGACAGTGCTAGCACCCATGGTCTTGCATGATTGGGCGTTAACTGTGGGTATCCAGTAGGCGTGGCCTAGCGATCCTGCGTACACCCCACACAGGCGGAGCATGCCCAGCATCCCTGATACTGACAGAAGTAGAGTTTAGATGTTCTACCGTCGGGAAGTGCAGTTGCTCTATCGGTCAGACATAAAACTAAAATAAAACTGTGAAAATAGTATGTTCCTAGTGTGCGGCGAATATTGGATAGTGAATTTTTTGATCAGCGAGTTCTGTGACATTGACAGTAATTATTTTTGGTTGTTTTTTTATTCCATCTTTGATTTCTTATTTAATTAAATGACTGTCAGTGGGCGTTGTTTCTGGAAGAACATTGCGAGGTATCATTGGTTGTAAGTTTTATAAAAATTAAACAATGAATGTAGTGATGTTTTGACAGTTAGATGTCAATTCTTTTATTTTATATATAATTATTGTGTTCGATTTTGGAATTGACTTATATCGATATCATCCATAATATCATAAATATCACAAGAAATTATCAAGCAAATTTATATAACATATTTTAGTGATAAAGTATTTTTAAATAGAATATAATTTTGTGCTTTTGCAACGTACATACATTTTTATAACAATGTGCAATACAATAACTCCTAGAGATTTTAGATTTGTTTTGTATGCAATAAATTAGATATATTATCAGGAATAGAATATAATAATGTACTTCAACATTGCAATTTTAGCTATCGTTGTAATTTTTGTGTTTCTTGATTTTCCGCGTTATAAAAGAACATTTTATCCCTCTATTGAACAGATAACATACTAAATATTATTATAACCATTTTAGTGTGCAAAATGCTTTATTATGTCTTTTGTAGTATTTCTCTTATTTAAGAAAATATAATGTAATATTTTCATATGTACACAGTCCCTCAAAAACCTCCGGACAGCTTAGAAAAGGATGCAAAACAACATTCAAAATGTTGTTGTCTTTTTCCTTCAAACAAAACATTCATGTTTCAAGGTATTTTAGTTTGCCTAAATAAGACAATTATAGTGTTACGGGATTTGCAATGCATATAGCTTATAAATATTTGAGTACCCCTAAATAAACTTTTATTTCAATCAATCAATTTTAAAGCTGTCCGGATTTTTTAAGGGGCAGTGTACTTACTATATACACATTCAAAATTCCATATAATACTAGAAGAGACAATACCAGGTGACACCCAGAACATTTTTTGAGGTGAATTCCAGTTATTTACGATTATAAATAGCAAATTAAATAAAGTTTTATTACGTACGTACTCGTTAGTAAGTAAACATGCATTCTTGATGCAATTAATGCATAAATTAAGCATTACTTACAGCTAGAAAAAAACAGCGTAAGACAACATCTGGCAAGCAGTAAACAGACAATTAGAATAAAATATACTTGTTCGTCCACATGTTACTGTTGAAAGTTTTAGATAAAATATCTGTCTACATTTCTCTTAAATTATGTAAATTAAACTCATTGTAAGACAATGTTATTAATCATACTGATAGCATTTTAGATAGATATGTTGCAGAGACTTTTAAATGTAAAGCTAGCGACAAAAACCGTAATAGGTATTACACAATCGTAAGAGATGATCAAAAAGCTATAGAAAAGTAAAAATAGTATTCAAATATTTAGATTAATATAGTCAGCACTTTACATTTACACACCTACAACTCTAAATAGTCTAGTAGTACCTAAAAAAATATTTGGTGAATTATAAACCTATTACGTTTAACAACCACTAAAAAGTAAACCCTTGAAAGACAAGAAATAATTATGAAATGAATTGCTTCTACAAGAATTCTCTTGATCTTTGAACAGACTTCTGAATAATAATTACCAATCTATTGCGTTTTGTTTTTTCTCGTGTTTTTCTTTTTCTTGATTGTATCACCTCAAGTATGTATAGCTGAGTCAAAATTTTTGTCGGGTCCTAAGACCAGCAATATGGAAGGCAAACTTGGTCAACTGTAGTGATAAGTTTTAACATCATATAAAGCTAGATTGTATTCAATTTTTTAATACATAAGTTTGAGTTTATATAGTTGAATGGTTTTGGTAATCGATACGGCCAACGTACCTACGAATTAGAGACGACGATTCAATCCGACTGCAAATTTCCTACCACTAGAACAATTTCAGATGAGTAAAATGAAAATAATTATAGTTTTGTAATCCCTAGAAATGTGTTTAAATTTATTAGTTGACCAGATATTGGTAAAAGTGATAAAATATTTTTTTTTCTGAAATTAACCACTATTTTCGTTCTTCCCATTTCATTAAAAATCTAATCAGAGCTTTCTAAGTAGACTATATTTCTAAATCTAAAGTTTGTAGTTGACTTCTTGTGTGACAGCTGTCGTGGTCACACACAGGCAGACATTTTTTAAAACAACTTTTTCGGTATCAGGAAACATGGACATCTAAGAACATTTCAAGATCTAAAATTGTCATCATCATTTAATATTTCTCAATATCTTGCTCGCTATTAGAATATATTTTATTTTTCAACTGGAAGAACGAATATTTTATTAAGATCTAGGCATTAAGGAATTTGTAATTAATTTAACAATGTTTACAAGAAAGAATTAGATATAATTTTTCTACTACAATAAAGTTATATTATTATTATCTATTATTATTAAATTTAACGACTTTTTATTTAATATTCAATTATATATTCTTAAACCACAACCAGCGACTCCCAAGCAGTGTAGGTAGAATGCAAGCACTGTTTTCCTTGCAATAACGATATATTCTAATCAAGATTTAGATAAAATAAATGTTGCTTGAGAAATTACTTGGGCAAATTGTGAAGATTTGATTATATCCAGTCACATTCTTTATATTTTATGCGTGTTTTAATATTTAGTGTGTATTTTCAGTAATGATTATATTTATTATCTACATGACAAGATCTACTGTTCTGCTTCATAATTTTGACTCACAGTGTGACTTTTACTGTCTGAGGTAGGTTTGAATTTCCGGTCATGAACATCTTTTCAAGTTTCTATTTTCTTTTTGAGGCCCATTAATTTAATTCTATTATAATATATTGTCGGGTAATAAGGCGTACCTAAAAGTTATTTAATCTTATGAGAACAAAAAACAAAATATAATAAAACAATTTTGAAAAACTAAAAATATATTCAATTTGTATAAAATACATATCAAAATAAACATAAAAATATATATATATTTTTTTAATAATACAGTTTTTAAAAAACTTGATTTTGGGTCTTATTATCTGCACAGCATGTAATAAGGCCCGCAATATAAAATCAATTTAATCGTCACAGTTTGGGCAGATAAGGTCTTCTAAGTCACCTGCAGTAAAGCCAACACATTCCTCGTGTACCCAGCTTTTACAGTTAACACATTGACGCATATCTGCCACAAAACTTTCCTTGGATACTGCACAAAACCACCTTTCTGCCTCAGAGTGGGAAGTCGCTGCTCCAGTCGAAGTAGAGGGACGTGGTTTATCAGATTTGTTCTGCTTAGTAGTTCTCATCTTCTCTCCAAACACATTTCTTGTACCTTCAAGCGCTTTATAATTTAAGGCCTTTTTCCGGACTTGTTTGTTTTGTTTAATTTTTACTTCTGGAGTTACCAAAACCTCTGTGAATGTCTAAGTTGTTGTTCAGTTCTTTTGTTTATTAAGGAAGTGAGTGGTGGTTGGCTCATCTTCTGAATCCCATTCTCTGTCTTTGGTTTCTTTATTTGGTTCTGTGTGACTGGGTAAACTTGGAGCATATGCATGTTCCGGAATAGCATTTTTGTAGCTCTAAATCCATTCATTATGTTGATTATTACCATTGATCGCCCCCAGACTGGTGTGAAAACATCCGAAAATCTGTCTTTGTTCAAACGTCTGTCTGGATATGTTTCCCAGTAATGTAGAAGTTCTTCATTCCAATAATGTTCACAAGGTCTGAAGACGGATTTATCCATAGGTTGCAATTGGTGAGTCGTATTGCTGGGTAAACACAACAAATGTATGCCTAAGTCTTCAGCTTTTTCGGCAATTCTTACAACTAGGTGGCAAGAAGCTCCATCAAAGATTAAAATTACTGGAGGAGTTGACATAAATTTTGAAAAATGTTCAAGCCATTTAACACACTTCATGTGTCATGCTTCCCTTTATTGTCATTTGAACAATATACCCTGGAGGTAATCCATCTGAAAATGTTGGCTTCATCCGTTGCCCTTTGAATAGAATCATGGGAGGAATAGCATGTCCCATTGCATTCGCACATGCCACGATGGACACATGTTCAGCATGTTCTTGTGCTACTAAGTGAACCCTCTTGGTTCCTCTTTGGGCTAGAACAGGTTGTTGATGATGAAGGGTAAGATATATATATTGTTGTCAGGTGTTTGCTTTAAACCAGTTTTTTTCCAACAGAGCATCTAATTTTATAAAATATAATCTACGATTGCTTTATTGCGCTTTTGAGCTCGGGCGGGGTTCACAGGTTGTGCTTTTCTTTTAGAAATATTTTTATGTCTGTTCATGAATGAACGATACCATTCTCCCCCGGCCAATTTTTGGATATCATAGGAATTTTATATTTCGTAACAAAAGAGCAGACACTTCTGCGAACTGTTTTAGGAGTTAATGGAAATCCTTTTCCAGCAAATTTTATTATTTTACGTTCCAGTTGTTCCTCAGCTTCTGCGTCTAATATTGGTTTTCTTCCCAAACGTCGAGAAATTATTCCAGATTTAATGTGGTTTCGTATTGTTCGGCGAGGAATTTCACAGTGTTCTTCTACGTATGTTTGAGATTTGCCTTGTCTTATAAGATTCAGTGCTTCTTCCATCATTTCTTCCGTCCAGTTAGCGCGGATTCTACGGAATTTTTTCCCGTTTTGTCTATAACATCAAATATTAGAAAAAATAACTACCAGAAAATAAGGCCCAGTCAATCATTCCGACATCATTGCAGGAAATAAGGCCAGGGCCTTATTTGATGCTTTGATGTTGGAATGAATTTTATAGGTTGAGAACCGACAAACTTTTAGGTAAATTTGTGACAACGTATTACTAATGATCATAAGAATACATACCTCAAAAAGTAGAAGACTTCTGCCAAGAAATTTTTGCTAAAACTTGATTCTATTCTGGTAAAATCTTATAATTTAATACAACCACTGGCTGATGCTTGTTTTCACATTCGAATATAAAGAAGCCGGTACTACAGAGAACTGTTGAAACGCAATAAACTTCTGTAATGTCAACACCCCCTGGTTAGATGCCGGTAGTTGTATTACATTTAACTGTTTTGTAGAAAACTCATGTCGGGGCCTTATTACCCGACAATACCTTAGTTATATTATTAAAGCATTAAATAGTTGGAAGAAATAATTGACCAAAAATTTCGTTTATAATAAGACAGTTTAGTAAAGTCTATAATGCACAAAACAAATATAAATTTCATGAACAATATTAATAATTTATTCCTCAACAGCACATCCTAATAATAGAAACTGTTATGATATAAAAAAACGCTAAACCTCGATTGACATTGGCGTATATTCTCTGGAGTTTGTCTGCTTGCAATAACCGAACAAATAAAAATTCAATGATGTTAGCTCTGGTTAACGTGATGATCAGCTCTCTGGTGCTACATTCTGGTAGAAAAATCTTTTTTACAATGCATCAGCATCTAATTCACTGATAAGTGAAATCACAACTTATATGAGATAAATGCTAATTTAAATTTTATTAAACTACCGACAGACTGAATTCTTCCTCAATATTCAACATCTAACGGTTGTATGTGATGAATATGCATTTGTAATTTCTTACTGAGGTTTTCCTAACAGTTACATACAAGATTAAAATGAACATGACTATTCCCTGACTCCCTTCTTCATTTTAATTGTGTTGATATACCCTTTACTTACTTACTTAAACGACAAAAAAGTATAAAACATTAGTTCTGTTAAGTTTAGTTGATTGATATAAAAGCAAAAACTAGTGAAATTAGAAGTACGGAAATAACAGAAAAACAAAGTAAATGACATAAACTAAGGAGTGGACACTTGAAATTGACACTTGAACTAAGCGTTCCTAGTGATATATCAGAATAGCGACTTCCAAATATAAAATACAATTGAAACTACGTCAACAAGTTTAAATGAAGGTACCTCAGACATTTTAAAACAAACTGTAGTTATCACATGTACTAATAAAGTACCTTCAGTAGTGGATTAACATAATATCCTGACTGGATCTTAAGTTTCAAATTTTTTCATATATTGAGTGATTTGCATAGTGTTCCAAAGTGTTTCTGATTGGACTAAAAGAGAGAGCCAATTAATTTCTTAAATAATAAAAACATTTATTACTTCCACTCACTATACAAATAGTATAGTGAATAATATACATATAAAAATGTAAGTAATTCAAATAAAAATCTAAATATAAACAAGTAACAAACTTTGGTAAAAGATGCCTAAAACATAATAATTATAAACAGAGTAGCAATTTATATGTACAAATTTGAAATTGACATATGCCCGTCAATTTCAAAGTCACTGCATGAGCAATAGCATTTAGCAATCAATGACTTTGTATCTCTGCTTTAAATTTTCATAAGTTAGATTTCTGATATTTTTGAAAAAATTTATAGAATGCAGTCAACGTTAAATAAAGTTTGCTTTTCTGATAAAACGATAATCTATGTCTGGGCGCCATAGCGATACCTCGCCTCGTAAAGCACTCATGCGGCGAACGCCAAGTCTTACAAATCGATCTAAATTTTGCTTAGCTTAAGTTAATAGTTTGCTAGATACAAATACATGGAAGTGTCATATTCAGCTTAGTAAAGTAACGCTTAACATGATGTTCCCGCAGTTATACCCACTCCGTACTGTTCTTTTTTGCAATCTAAGAGCCCTTCTTTTGCTAATGTGGCTATGTTATAATTTCTGTCAGAGGCTAAGTGGTAAAGCATTTCCACATATATTTTATACAAAAGTAGGCCAAGCACGGATCCTTGGAGAACTCCTAATGTTAAAGGGAATTTTTGCAAACCAACCTCTATATAGTGAATTCGGCCCTCAAAGTAACTCTTAAACCATAGTAATAATGCTCCCATCACACCATACAGTTAAAACTTTTCAGTTCATGATTAACAAGACCAAATACTTTAATCAGATCCAAAAAACAGGGTGAAATAATCTTTCTCTACTTCAAAGCTCCTATACAAATGTTTTTTAATAGTTCAACTATTGCATGCATTGCCCAACACTCCTCTCTAAAGCCCTCCTGCTTCTCATTCAAAATAGTACGTTAGTTAAGAAATGTAAAGAACTTGTCGGCAACTATCCTTTCTGCAACTTTCGAGAATGTATAACTTAACGCAATGGGACTATAGCTATTCATAAAATTTTCATAATCTGTCTTAAAGGTATTATTTTGGAAAGCTTTAAGGTATTAGAAAATACACTAGAGTACAAGGAATTATTTCTAATGGAGGTAAGAAGGGCAGTAACACATTTCATACATTTTCTGATAATTATAGATGAAATCTCATCATAATCTGTTGAGAAACTGGATTCTAGGTGAATAACTGTATATTTTTGTGTCATGATCAACATTTAGGAATAGCATCAAATCACTCATGGAAGATCATAGATTAAAATCATTTGATTTGTTTTGAGACAGGTCACAGCCAATGTTTGTGAATTATTCATTTAGACAGTCTGATAGTTCCTCATTAAAGAATTGTTCCCAATAATAACAATTATATTATCAGTTACGTTTTGGAATCTATAGTAGCCATCTCTCCCGTACAAACGGGGATGATATTTTTCGGGTAATTAGGTCATATTAATTATAAGTATGTGGCTTGGTGGAAAAAGGGCCTAAGTACAATTTGACCAAAATTTCTCTAGATACCAAATTTATATGCGAGAAAAACTACTAATACCTCAAAGGATAATCTGGAGTTAGCATTAAATGAAATTAAACAGGGTGTTCGCGCGACGTGCTGCACTTGTTTATGGAATTCCGAGAAAAGATTCAAGCTAGTTGGATAAGTAAAATGAATTCAGAAACAGGGATATCCGGTCTATTGCCGATGAATTTACTGACGAGTTAAGTGTCGATTCAATACCGAAATTAAAAAGTTTGGTTATTATTGGTTGAACCTGTTTTAACGGCTCAAATTCCTATCAGAAAAGCTGAAGGTAGTTGGCTTGGTAGAAGGACTATGAAGCCAGAGGTAATAAAAACCTTCTTTTAAGCTTGCTTTTTCGTAATCCCAAAAATTTATTTAACATGGACGAGGCAGGCCTCCAGCTGAACAACCGATCCAATCAAGTTTTGGCAGAAAAGGTTCAAAATGTGATTTAGATTTAACTTCTACCGTAATTGCGTGTTGTAACGTAGAAAGAAAGTCTCCTCCTCCTGTATTATGAAAGGTAAAAGAGCAAGGAAGCAGAACCTAAGGACGGTAAGCCACCTGGATCCACATTATATATGTCACAAAAGTCAGCGTATATTAACCTCACAATTTTTCTTTATATGGAATGAAAAATCATTTCCTCCGGGAAAACTTACTAGAAACATCTTACTATATATTGCGCCAGAAGTCTCACCCAAATTTTATTGAGTTGCTCGAATTTGCGGATGAAAATGATATTATTTTGCTGTGCATACCAAGTCATTTGCATTATCTTCAGCATCCTAGACGACGTACTACAAAGTTTAGATAATAACTGAATTTATTCAAAATTATGCAATTGCAATTACAAAATACTGGATTTAGTCTACACCTACAACTGTGTGGAATTAAGACGAAGTATGCGAATTCAACATACCTGCATCCACCTTCAACTGAAGATGCAATGGCAGTTGATAATCAAGAACCTGCTCAAACTTTTTAACACCAACAAAGTTATTGGCAGATATTTCGCCAGTGCCTGATATACATATTTTACCTGTAAAACACCCAATTTAAGATGACAAAAAAGTATTTGTTAAAGAACAAACCTAACCAATCTTTAAAAAAAATGATGATAGGCCAAACATAACAAAAAAATGGGATTACAAAAAAAAACAATGGGAAACATCTTCCACTAGTAAAGAAATTCAAATAAGCAGCAGTGAGTCGGATGATAACGAAATTGATTTTAATGGAAACGAATGGGAAGGCTGTGGAGAAGATTAGAGAAAATATCGAAGAAAAGTAGAATGGGTATATTGCATTTCGTGCTTATTTTTGCTGCATAAACCGTGTACTTCCAATATAAATATGTTAGATAAAGAAAAGCGATGCAAAGAAAGCTGTTGAAGACATCGCTTCCTATACCAGCAACAAAATAAAATCTATTCAAGGTGTTCTTAATCAAAAATAATTTTGCTAAAAAAATATAGCTCATCCTCGTCGGACTTGCTCTATAGAGATAATATTTGAATATTTGCTCTTTCTTCTGATTAAATTTCAAATAATATCTGTAATACAAAATGATTTTCATTTTATGAAGTCTGTCATTTATTAACAGGTGCCGTTAGTACTTACACAATATCGCAAAACTATTAATATTGTGTTGCCTCATATTCTAGGTATGTTAATTAATGTAAGCTATACTAATAAAATTATTTATATACTTCATTTCATATTCGTTGTGAGATACTTAGGTGCTTATGCTGATAATCAATTGTACTATTCTTTTAGGCCATATGAATGAGCACTTGCTGCGGACAATATTAATTCAGATGTAAGTTAGCTGTTCCGAATATATACGGAACATTGCCTCTCCATAAATTGTAACACATCAAAAGTTGAGATGAATAACATGATGCTATCGACCGCAAACAGTCTGAAGAGTATCGGACTTATTTTAGAGAATACATATAAATATCAATAGCAAATCTCTATTTACATTTGTAATGCATAATTTAATTTGCGGAAGCTATATCCGTACAGATATGTCTTTGATGAAATCTTTTTAGAAGTTCTCGAGCTATCACAGTTCTCCTATCGCATATCAATACATAATTCTTGTTTGGGTATCATTACCCAAAATCGTAAACAAAGGTGCAAAATTTTTTTCTGAGATATATTTATGTTATACGCAAATTCGAACATATTTCACACAAATTATTGTGTGAGCGCTGGCTGAGTATGGGGGATAGGGGTGAATTGCGCTGCTTGGGCCTATATCACAAAGTTATGCGTTGAGGTCACATCCGTAACTTTACCACAAGATTAAGCTCAGGACGGACATACATAATCTTAATATAAGGTTTCAGGATATGACCCCCCCCCCTTACCCCAATAGACCTGCCTTATATGAAAGGTCCCTTCACGTACCAGATATATATTAAATGTAACAGGTTACGTGTAGGTATAATTACACCGTTTCGTAATATGTTGTTAGAGCTTCTGTTGTGTGTTTGGCGGGAGGGAGGGAGGGAGGGGGGGGGGAGTTGATGCGCCCTATTACTGTTTCGTCTTTATTGATAATGTTAATATTAAAGTGTATATAAATGTTTATTATGTTAATGCTAATGCTCATATCATTGTTTATGCAATTTTCTTGATTTTTTTTAACTTTGTGTGTACTCATTTGTTGCACTTTGCGGTATGCACTCATTTACTTTCTTCTTTGTTATTCTATTTACTGCAAAATTTCTGTGAAGAAGACTTTTTTTGTATATTATGGGAATCTGTTAGCTATTAGGCATTACACATGTATTCCATTTTTTTGCTTTCTCATAATTGGTTGTTAATTTAAGTTATATTTGAAGATGAAAGGCAGATATTCGCCTCAACTACGATTCGACAAAAGTAAGAAAAATGGTGAAAACCTGAGTATAACCGTTAAAAGTAATGAGAACGTTGCCTTCACAAAACAAAATCGAAAATGGATTTATGTGGATCGCTTTAAGGAAAATTTTACAACAGAGGATATGAGGCAAATGCTTACTAACAAATATGACGCAGACGATTTTATTATAGAAGTATTTCAAAAACAAGATTATGAAACATGAGGAAAATATAATGCTTTTAAGATAGGCTTCCGAAACAATATCGACAACGATCTTATATTTGACTCGAATCGATGGCCGGAAAGTATAAGCGTATAGTTTTTTCGAGAATTCCGAAAAGCAAGAAATAGCAGATATAAACACACATCTTATAAAAGAAACAACCAAAACACTAACAATTACAATAACAGAATGCAACAAAAACAGAGATAATCTTCCAAAAGAACACACCAATGTTCTAAATATGAAGAATGTACAATCAATAAATAACAAAATTGATGAACTAATCTTATTAAAATAACGAAAATATTGATGTTGTAACAGTTAGAGCACTGGCTTAGAGAAACGGGCCCACATGCTCAGGTGATACCTGGATATAAAGTATCGGCAGCATATTGTAGAATGAATAGTATCCATGGAGGATCTATGATATTAATCAAACAACGAATAAATGAATCAGAAGACAAACAGATTAAACAAAATGTCGGTTGAGAAACAAGTAGAGTTGGCAGGTACATTTATGAAAAAGATAAATACATTTTTCTTATCTGTGTATAGACTTCCAAGTGGCATAATATAGATCTTCGTAGAAAATTTAAATGAAACTCTGCTAGAGTCATTATTGCGAGTGATCTAAATGTAAGTTTTCTCAAACGAAGTGTGGAGAGAGAAGAGCTAACCGGATGCATCCTATCTTTCGGTTTATATGTCGTGTTTAAAGAGGCTTCTCGTATTAGTAAAAATTCTGAAACACGCATTGACCAAATGTTTACAAATATTTATGTATTGGAATATATATCAAAGACCGTACAGCCACATATTTCCGATGTGCGCAGATAACTTGCGTTTCCTCCAGAAAGTTCGATATCTGGAAAGGAAAAGATATATCAAAATTAGAAAAATTAATGAAACAAATATCTGAACTTTTATTAATGCACTGAAGAAGCGTTTCTGATAACAGTAATCCACGCAGGCACAGTTTACTGCACTTCACGGCAAAGTTACCAAGTGTTTTGATACATCTTTTCCAGAGAAAATTGTTCCTGCAAATTTCAATAGTAATATGAACACTAACTGGTATACAGATGAAGTTAGCTTATTAAAGCGCGGTCTGGATGTTTTCAATAATTGTCTTCTCAACGGTGTCTTCCCTAAAACGTGCTAAGGTAATACCAATACACAAGACTGGAAGTATCAATGACGCCCAGAACTATAGGCCGATATCAATATTACCAGCAATATCAAAGATATTCGAGAAAATTACTAGAGATAGGCTTATAGAATATCTGGAACACGTCACGTCTACATGTTTGCCAACAAGAAACATGGGTATAGACGTGGGGGATGCACAACTACAGCCTTATTAGACCTGCTGGATCAAGTGGCGGGGGCAATGGACGCGAAGCAGAATATGAAGGTGCTTTGCACAGATCTGTCAACAGCTTTTGACACAGTCGGCCATTCGATTCTGATGCAAAAGTTGGACTACTGGGGGATAAGAGGCACAATCTTAAAGTTCATAAAGAGTATTTAGAAGATAGACAACAGCGACTTTATTGGGGGAACGAGATGTCGGGCACAGCTAAGGTGAAGCTTGATGTCCCACAGGGGTCGATACTGGGTCCAGTTCTATTTATCATATACATTAACGACCTCCATATTAATGTGAATTGTGTGTTTGTGTTTTAATCAATCTGGATGGTATTAATGGCGAGGATGAGACTAACAGAGTGGCGAAGGAGTCTCAAGAATGGTTCTGGGCTAATGGTCTGAAAATGAACCAAGATGAACAACAGTCCCTTGTGTTCTCCGCTGGTGCTCCTGTGAGTGAAGGTCTAAAACTTTTGGGTGTGTATTTGTCGAGTAATCTTTCGTGGAATGAACATCTAGATCACTTGCAACACCAACTAGCAACATCCATTCTTGCTGTGAGACGGATTAAACAAATAGCAGATGCAGAGGCATGTCGCATGTTATGACTGCTTTCACAGTAGAGCAACATATGGCATAATCCTGTGGGGTGGTTGTGGGGCAGTAAGGAGAATTTTCCTGCAACAAATACAGGCTATTAGAGCAATAGTTGGCATAACAAGGTACACATCCTCGTCTGCCTCACACTAATACACAAATCAAACAAATACAAACCCCACAGTGATGTCCACAACTATAACACAAGAGGACGAAATAATATAGCGTATCCTAATCATCGACTGAAGAGAACGCAGATGGCAACAAATCATCAGGCTTTGATTTTGTTTAATAAGATGCCCGATACTATAAGACGCCTTGATACTAAGCGATTCAAAGTTAGAATAAAAAGGATACTTCTTGAAAATGTAATATATAATATAGAAGTTGCTTTGTTACATTTACACATACGTAGACATGTCTATATTTTTGATATAGTTTTACTTGTATATATTGTGTTTTTCTTAATTTGTATTTATTTCATGACTATTTTCGAACATGTACATACCCTGTACTTCTTTTTTAAGAAAATAAAATCAATCAATCAATATGAAGTCTGTTTGCTATCTTTCTTACTATTGTCAGATTTGTAATACAACGGCTTTCCGCATTAGTTTGTAGATTTTGCGCTTGACGTAAAGTTTCTCCAAAGATTGATGTAGGGTTTTCGTATTTCCCCTGTTATTCCAATTACGTATTACGGGAATTATGATGATTGCGCCATGTTTCCACATAGGTTTTTTTCTATTGATAGTGGTAAGTATTTATTAATTTTCTCCTGGCGTTTCTTGGCTAAGTTGGCAACCCTAGCAACAACTACGACTACTATACACATACTTCATCTTAGATCGTTTATTGATAAGAACAATGTCGGGGGTTGTCGGTGGCGATGGTTCTCGCTCTGTCTAAATTGTTCGTTTTTCACAACACTCTCTGAATCGTACTTATAATATAGTTGTTTGTCATCCGTACGCACTCGCTGTTGCAAGAGTTGCTCGTGTAGGATTTTTGCTACCATATTATGCCTTGTCGTATAATCCTTTGGCGCCAGTATATGGCATGCGCAAACAAGATGGTCTATTGTTTTACCTTTTCCACTGCAATGTCTTCATTAAGGATGTATTTGCGGTGGTATTTGGTGCGCACAATCTGATCTTGGATCGCAAACATTAAACTTTCCGTTTTTGCGTATATTGTACCAGTCTTGATCCACTCCAGATAAGCGTCGGCATCTACCCCCTTCATGTGAATTTGCACTGGGAATCTTCCAAGCAATTGTTTAGCCCTCGACCTTTCTATTATCTGCTGTTCTTGTTCAATTTTGTTTTCCACCTCTTCTACTTTCAGCGCTGTCCCTTCATAGTTGTTCTGCACAATATAATAATGTAGATTGCTGTGTGAACTTCCCTGAAGTATGTTTGTATCTTATTTATTTGAATCTAGTGGAGATTACGGATCTTCTGAATCCTCCTCCCACCATTTTTCCTTATTAGATGAAATCTTTCAATGGCACTCTTTGGATGGTAAATTCGATATTTCGTAGCCTTTGTTCTGGTTGTTCTGTCTAAAACCGAAGTTCAGTTTTTGTTCATTAAAGTATGCTGATTGTATGATTTCAATAATGAGATTGCAAACATGTTCATGGCTTTGGTTTAATTGCCAGCAGTTAGTTCTGTTTTCATTATTGCCATGTTTACTTTTAGCCTGATAAATTCCCCTAACCTGCCCAACGCCCAGATATTTGTAGAGTTCATCCGGATCTAATAATAATCCTTTGCTGTTGCAGTTCCCGCCACCGACCTCCAATCATAGCATGTGTTCTTCATTTGTCTATTCCGAATTTCATTTTATTATTATTACTAGCTGGCACGGCCGACATTGTTCTGTTCTTTCCAGTAAGTGGCGCAAAGAATTTGATTTGAGTTGATGAAAGCAATAACACAGATTAATGACGCCGCCTGTATGTTGAAATCCAAAGAGAAATGATGTTCATATATCAAAAGTCAATTCTATCAAAAAATAGCGCCATCTATAGGACATAATAATAATTTTGTTGAGCACGCGAACGTATTATCTACATATTGGTAAATCATTTCGGTTTATAAATATAAAATTTATTAACAACGCGGCCACATCGGGTCTAGATTAAGCAATTTTCTTTTTTTGGCATAAAGCCAACATATATTGTGAATATGAGTCATTTTGGTCCATAAATACAGAATTTGTCAATAACTTGACTACAGCGCCACCTATCGAACCCTAGCATAGCTATGGACCAGCGTCCCGCCCAAACAAATATATTGTGTAAGTATCAGCTCAATCCATCAAGTCGTTTGGAAGTTACACGATCACTAACAGACGCACCAACGATTATATACATATATTGTCTGAATTTTCCTTTGTAGCCCCAAATTTTTTCCCAAAAAATTTTCCAGGACCATAACGAACAAAATAAAAAAGAATTGCGCATATTCATCGTTCGAATCCTGAGTTATGGTCTTGAATTCATACAAAAATTCTATGTAAGAAATCACTTACAGTATTTCCCGAATTTTCCAATTTTTTGGCAACTTTAACAATTTTTCTTTCACTACAATCTTATTCGGACTGTTACGAATATTTATTTAAAAAAAAAACCATTCCCTTTTATTTATATAGATTATCATTTTATTTTTAAAAGTAGATACTAGCTAATGAACATAAACTTTATTGTCAAAAGATATTGATCTTAACATAATCTCTAATTATATCAAATTTTGTAATGTTATTCCGGATCACCCGGTATATATGTTCCTAAATGACTCCTATAATATTTAAAATATGTTATCTTCTGACTAATTTATAATTTATTTCTAATGTGAAGGCATACTATTATATAAAAACAGTTATTATTTAAAATCCGAGAGATTTGGAAAGTTTTGAGGTAAATGTATTACATGAACATGTTCATGTTACATCAAAGAGTAATAAATTGTGTGAAGTTATTAAAATTAATTTTACACAATAATTTTATTTGTGGTACACAAACCGGAAGTATTCTATGTAACAATTATGCATATATGTATTTATTATTAAAACAAAAAGTATTTATAATAAAAGAGATTTGTATCTACATTAATTAATGCAGTTTAGGTCTCATTATTAGTGTTGCATTATAAACATTTTATGTTTTATAATTACGGTTTTTTTCTGTGGTAATCCTCAATCTGTAAATCTATGAAAAAAATGCGGCAATTTTAAATCTTGTCTGGCGTATATATTTCGCGTAAATTAAGTAACATGTCTGGAACAATTTTAGTTAATAGGTATAATTAACATATTTGTAAGTGTAATTTGCACGTTGATGTTTATCTGATATAGCAGTATCGTTACTAATTTGCCAGAAAACGTTTCAATATTAAAATTTTCCGTAATTATAATGAAAACTACAGAAAACATATTTTTTATATAAAACTGAACGTTTTGTAAGATATATTCAAATTAACAGTATTATGCAGCTTGTTTCACGGAAAATTGTACCTATTTTAGTATAATATAATGTAGTCGTTTTAAAGAGCGTGAAGTAACTGCAATAATTGCAATAACTAATACTGTACCACTTGTTGATATTTCAAGCTATAGATTAGATTTAAATAGTTTTACAGTTTATGTTTACGTAATTTATATTCCACTTGATTTGGCAATTGCAGGATACGAGACATTTAGTTTTTAGTCACATAACAACAAAAATTTAATTATTGGAGACTTTAATATCCCACTGTTTTGTAGTAGTAGTCTCACTAATGGAAAATGTAATTTAATTTATAATTTTAATGGAATTCCTTAATCTTAAATAAATTAATTCTATATTAAATTCGTATAACACTTTCTGGAACTGTTTATTGCAAAACTGAATGCATTAGGTGTTACTAGACATTAGTGATGGGCAAGACAGAGAATTATGAGTGCAATTTTAACGAGACTAGAATGACTCGCATTTTCTCCATTCTCGGGGAAACCCTTATAATCGTATATACTACTGTATACCGGTTGTGTCAACAAGCATTAGCCAGTCTCTCATGCATACGTATGTACGACAAATACGTCGCCGGTAGTAAGTACCGGGTTGGCATACATATACATACGTATATATCGTACATACGTATGCATGGCTAGCGAGTTCAGCGATGAAGGAAGAGAAAACTTAAAGTAAAGCTATGCCGTAGATTGAAACATAAGCAGTGCGCTTGCGCTGCTGTCGTGTTAAATGCGGTAAATTTAAACAGGAGTTGCATAGGAAATATGCGCATGAACTTTAACGTGAGGTGTCTCGTTAAAAGTCGAGTTGTGGGTAAGTAATATCGTGTATGACACCGCATTTCGAATTTTCCATGTGCGTACATGAAAAACTATAAAATGGACATCGAAAAGTAATAAATCAATCACTGGGGTGATAAAAACAAAACAGTTTTGAAATTATAAACAACTTTAATTACTAGAAAATGCACTTATTGTCTCTTAAATAAAACTAACTTGGTATATTTTTAACGAACATACTCATCTTTTGCACACCTTTTGCTGGCTTCGTGGAAAAAGCGTCCATTTAAATATAAATTTATTATTAATTTGCATAATTGTGCCGTGTGATTGTCTAAGATGTCTTGCAACATCTCTTGATTGTTCATTTCAAAGAAGTCGAAACGAACACCCAATTTGTTAAAAAAAATTCGTTAACAATTACTAATTTAATACTTTTGGCAGTTAAACGTTTGGAGTTTCGTCTATCTCTTTTTTCAGACAATATGCAAGTTTACAATAAAATAATTTTAATACTTGGTTATGGAGACTTATCTTGTGTCGCGGGGATTGTTCAGACAAACACAAGTAACAACTTGTCGACATGATTTAACTAAATATATGAATTTAACATACCACAATACCAGAAAAAAACGTATATGTATATATTTGAAAAACACTAAAATGAAGCAAGGCGCACGTCAATTTTCTTGTTGAGCATATTTAGACTACGGTACAATAATATGCTTGCTAGATTTCCGGAAATTTTGCATCCAGAGAAGCAATATACACAGTCTAAGTCGTTGGCTTCCACGGACGCCGTTGATAGCTTCTTGGTTTCTGGGTTGAGAAGGTAGTACTACAGTATTACATATTTGAGGAAACAGGTAGGCAAAACGATGTTGCCCGAAAACCAATAAAACACGACTCTGCCAAGTCGCAGTGAAAATGTACTGGTATTGCTCTATCTTGCCCATCACTTTTGGAGATTATATTCCCTTTGTTGAAAAGGATCTAGCTCATTCCTCGTTGTTAGCATATTGTCAGCGGTTCCCAATATGTGGGTTGCGACACACTTGGTGGTAGCAAAAGTATTTCCAAAATATAACAAAATCAATTGATTTAGGTGTTTATTTTTTATCTTTTACATCGTAAATGAAAAAAAGTTTTGATATACAAAGTTACTTAATTACAAGGTTATGTTATGTTAACGCGACATACGTGCCTATTTCTCAGGCACTAGCTTTTCCAATCTGGGTTTTGTATTTGATAGACGGACAGTAATATCATTTTCAGCAGGCGATTTCTCACTTTTATTTTAATAGCAGTCATCTAAGAGAAACTTAACTTGCATAAATAGTATATTACTAATGGAACAAACATTTACCAGCTTTGTTTTCAAGTTCGTAGTATTCTTTCAATTCTTTTGATCCCAAAGTAGTCCGGTTTCTGGGAAAAAAATATTCCATCAACTTCAATTATACTTTCATGTTTGTTAAAATTTTATCATGTTGGTAAGGGTTGTCCAAAAAGGGTATCTATTCGTCATTGTCATAACTGCTTTGAATTTATTTTGGAAAATATTAACAAAACCTTAATTTTTAAATTACACAAGGAACTTACCTATGTTTTCCATGAGCTCTCGAAAGCGAGAACTCATGGAAAACATAGGTAAGTATTGTTGATTGAAGTTATTTATAAGTTAAACTTCTTCAGAAATTAATTTTGTGTCCGTGTCTATTATTACATTAACATCGCATCCTATTTACTATTTAAGATATTTAAATGTTCTAAAATAACAGCAAGAAACGCCAGCTTAAGAAGCTGCTGTGGATTAGCTAAAAAGCTTTCATATTCTAATTTCTCATCGTGTAAGTACATCAAAATTTCAGCTTTTATCTCAAAAACTTTTCTTAAAGCATTAACCGAAAGCCATATTATACATATAAAGAAACCAATGTCACAATTTTTTAAGTCTGTAATGCTTTCTCTTTGATATAATCTACAAGTATAATGACACTTTCCCTTGCACAATCCATTTCAAAAAGTAAAAACCATGAAGCAAGTACGTCCCCGGATAAAAAACAGTGCAGCCATTTAGGATTTGGCATTACTTCTTGTAATCTGACAATAAGAACAGATCGATGTCTTGTTATACCGTTGCCTCCATCGGTATATACAACAACGCATTTCTCCCAATTAATAATCGTATTTAGAAGTGCATTGCATGGTATTGGTCTGTAATGGTGTACAAAAGAAAATATTTTCTGTAATACCATTGTTTGTCTTTTATCTTACGAATTCTTTAAACTGGGCACAGTTAGAGATATCTGTATAGAGAAGTAGTTTCCCTTCTTCATATTTTCAACAATTACTATTTGAGTATCTTCAGCCATATCGTATTATCGTAGGTATTGTTGTTAATGTTGTAGCTTTCTCTTCGCCAATCAATATTTCCACCATTTGAACGGCTGCTGGTAAAATTAAATTATCAGGAATTTTATGTGGCATACTGATCTTTGTAATACGAGTTGAAGCTCGCTAACTCGCTAATAATACTTTTTCATTAGTTTTTGTTGATGTAGTTAAAGTGCTTTGCTACTTGTGGACCGAACTTAATTTTCTTTCAAAGGATTGTCGTTCTTGCTAGATATTGGCTACTTAAAAGTAGAAGTAGCTTTGATGGCTTCATACTTTCTTTTGCGCTACTTAATTCATTGCGAAAATAACGGTAAATCCATATTTAGCAAAATAATATTTCTATTTCAGTAGGTACTAATATTCTTCGTTTGTTGTTTTTCCTCTGGATCAGTATGTACACTGTTTGAGTTGTAGCTGATGCTACAAGATATGCATTTGAAAACGTATTTCTGTCAACTGGTTACATGCTTTTCTGATGTCATTGATGGCCGTGAGCTTGTTCCCGCTCTAATATAAGCAGCGGTGATTATTTCGTGGAATGTTGCAACAAGCCCAACATTTCCTTCTGCTCCTTGGAAGAAACATATAATGCTTGAAAGTGTTGCGTCCATCGAGATGGAAATCGTTAAACAGTAATTCCTGGCAGAATTTCTTCTTTCTATATTTTTGGTGTGCAAAGAATTCATCGATCAGCGGCAGTATTGGCGAGTCTTTAGATGTTCCAGAGAATTTAACAAATTTCTGCATGTAAATCCATTCTTTTGCATTTAACTCATACCTGCCGCCAGAAGCAAGGTCTTGTGCTAGCTATATTAATGTAGGGGCATATAGTTTCCAATGAAGGAAACACAGATTTCTCTCGTAAGAGTTTTGCCACGTTTAGAAGAAGTTAAAGTGACTTGGGGCTTTCTATTAAAATCCTTGCTGCAAAATGTGCCTTTGAATTTACCATCACATCAGTATCATTAACATTGTTGATGTTTTCTGCTGGTAGTTGATATTTTTAAACACTCTCTTCTAACAATTTCAAGAGATGCATAACAGCCACTTTATTGCATTTCATTGCATATGCCCCAGAAGTTACCACGAGTTTTCTAATTGTTAGATATTTTCTCAACGAAGATGCTTCTAGTTCTATATAGGTTGATTAAATTAGAAGAATGCTGGTACCCGTTTTGCTTTTCCCTGTCTTATCCTTCATTCTCTTTAAATAAAGGCAAAGTTATAGACATTGAAACTTCATAAACAACATACCAGGGATTGGGAATATGAGTATTGTTTTGTGTAAAGTAACGTAATATAAGGCAAGGTTATAAGTACTTCAAAAGACTGTTCATAAATTTATTATCTTAATTTTCTTCAATTTAATGCCCTAATTTACATGCATGTTTTGAAGGTAAAAGTTAACCTTCACAACATGCATATATTGCATATATCTAATACAAAAATATAAATGTCAATATAAGTACCTACAATATTTAAATATAAGACTTATGTCAATAGGTAACATAAAATACAATACCAATTGTATAAAATGAACAGATATTGAACAAATAAGTAGCATATTGTCTACCATAAATAATTCTAGTCATAACTTGCTTATTAACCCCTTTGAACTTCAGCAATCATTATATGACACTTTTTTCAGTTTTTTTAGTTGAGAATGCCGTCTTTGAATGACAGCAATATTTGTAATACTTTAAAAGATAATTACAATTTAGTAGCTAGTCATAGAAAATTACCTTCAAATGCGTCACGTATATTTCTTGTCAATACAAATACTCTTTGTATATATTTGTTTTCTCCAATAATTAAATTGTCTCACCTTGCTATAAATCAATTTGATTTATGTTCGATTATTGCAAACAACATTTATCGTCAGATAGAAATCAAAAGTGATGTTACCGGGTATATTCTGCTTATATATCCTTTAACGTGCATGATATGTGCAGGCTTAATTTATTTACAAAAACGTTTATCTATTCTCTGCCATTAGTTAGTTCCATTCAGCAAACGTTATAAGTTGGGAATTAATGAAGCAATTAGACGCAATCACTTGTAATATGCAATCATTAGTTGGTGGGCTTAGTAAATTAAATTTTCCTTTATACTGTCAGCGGATTCCTTCTGAAAATAATGTAATTTACATAAAAGGAAATGGCGAAAGATTTATCCCTCTATATCACACACATATACATACATACATATATTATCAATAAATATTTTATGTAGAATATTAAATTATTAATTGAGATTTGTTTACGTCGTAGAGTTATTATCAACTACATACACGAATATTTTAATACAAAACAATTTTAAATTTGATGAAACAAAAATCTTAAGCAAGCAACAATGTCACAAAACTAAGACTTTCTGGAACCAATCAAATAATGAAAGTCAACAATGCAATAAATAACCTAATAAAAATTCAATAACTTACCAGTCAATATTTTAATTAAAAGAATGTATATGTACAGCTTTACAATAACATGTATAATAAGTCGTGATTAAGATCTTGACAACAAGAATTGAATGATCAAGATAATCAAAATGAAACCTGGACACCAACAGAAAGAACGACGAAGTAGTTGAAAATCATGAAAATGAAATACTTGCGGATAACTACGGGAGTAACACTAAGAGATAAAATACTTAATATCCAAACAAAACAATACATAGGGATAGAGCCGATGACAATATTCATAGAAAATAAAAAAACTAATCTGGTGGGGTACCCAGCAAATGATGAACGAATGGAGATTAGTGAAGAAAATATGGCAGAAAAAACCTTCCTTTACTTCTTTGTCCACGGACAAAGAAGTAAAGGACAACGGCATATGACAAGACAATGGCAAATCTGAAAGAGTTTAATTGAGATTTGTCTATGTCGTAGAGTTTTTATCAACTGCAATTCAGTAAAGTTTAAGCTTGAAACTGGAATAGTTCACAAATTTTTATTGAATAATTACAATGACGAACAAATTTTAACATTTGGTTTTGCTATGAATTTACGTATATTAAATATAAGAATACTTATTGTAATAAAAAGTAGATGGTCAAGCGAGTTCTAATTTCGTTCAGACATTAATGTAAATATTCTTTCATATCATATTTTAATGTAGGGGAGACCGGGGATTAAAGTAACATTTCTATGTTTCTAATTTTTGCTTTTTAATTCTCACCCAATTTTGGACATCCATGTTAACTAAATGATAGATCAGACATTCAAGCTACTTTGGAAGTACTTATTTGATATGATTTGTTAAGCATGGTAACAAAAAAAAATATGTACCTATATGTGCAGTGACATGTTACTTTCAACCTCAACGTTGGGGCAAAAGGTAACAGCCATTGGGGTAAGATATAACAGCAGATTATTGAAATAATTAACATGAAGGTAGGTTTTTTAATATAATTTATCAACAAAACTATTGCTTGATACCATTGAGAGTTTATAAGTCCTAATCTAGAAATTCTTTGACAAAAAAAAAATTAAAGAAAATTATTCAATCTGACAAACTATCGTCCGAGTCGCAATTTCTGCATAAGAACATTTTTTTTATCTCTAGCACAGTTAACATGGGCCCATAATTTACATCGAAGATATTGCACCCATTGCTCCCCAGGCAAACTACTTGAATAGGATTCACAACACATGAGGCACAATGTTTCCTCCTCGTCTTCTTCTTCATTTTTCTCACTGTCGCTTTCATCATTAAATATTTGTTTGGTCACTTGTTTCTTCTTTTCTTTGTTTACAACTGTTCTCTTTTTTTTTTGTTCTTCCTTCAATGCATTCATTTCGGGAGTGTCTGTTAATATTGCCGTCACACGGCGTTTACGCCCTCTATTCGTTTGTTTTCTTTTCGGTGCTTTTGAAAATGGCTTTAGGCTTTCAGGTGAGAATTCAGAACTGGATCCTGGCCTAGACAAGGGTTCAACAACTTCAACTTCTGTTTCTTGTATTGGTTTCGCAATCTCGTGGCAACTTGAAGGTCCAGCAATTTCAGAATTAATGTCTAGTGATGGCTCATCGGCATTTATGACACTTTCGGGAGTCTCAGGCATTGGACGATCTGTCACAAAGGCCCCTGCAAAGTCCGAATCTTGAAAGATTTCTCTATTGTAAGGGTAAATTCCGCTTTTTGAGAAACCTTTCATGATAAAACATGAACTTTAACTCCGCCTGAGCGTAATACTCAGTATGCTAAAAGATGCTATTCCTACCAGGTGGCGTATATTTATAATGCTATTCCACGGGATATAAAAGAAACTTGGTCCGTAAAATTGTTTAAACTTAAGCTTTATCGGTATCTCTTTCGTGGGCAGCGGTGATCCGGTGTTTGTGGATTTGCTAGTCTTGCAGATGTGTACTAATCACAATCTATCTTTAGGTTAGTTATCTTTAAGTTAGTTTAATTAGGGTTGAGTGGAAGAGCAGTAACTACGTTAAGTAGCGAGCTGAACTTCGCCTTATTTTCTTTTTCTTGTTATTTAAATAATATAAAATTATACGAATAATGTAGGTTCATGCCAGGGGAAAATAAAAGGCTATTATTATTATTATTATTATTATTATTATATTATTTGGGGTTGTTGCCAAAGGGAGTGCTTCCTTCACGATTGATGGTAAGTCGTAGATCGTCATCACTTTTACAGGATTATTATGCATTCATGCATCTTGATATGTAACTAAATAAGTCTTGAATGGCCCATATACACCGACATCTAGAGGCTGGAGGCGGTGCGAGCAATGGGGTAGAAATGACAACATGATAACATTATTGTCTTTCGCTAAAGATAGCACCTCAATGGCAAGGTGAGATTGGTGATTGTCAAGAAGGAGAAGTGCTGGAGAGGAAGGGGCCGGCCTTACAGATTTGATGAAATGTTGCATAAAAATTCGACAATCGGTTGCAGTCATCCACCCTGAAGGGTTTGCAGTGCCGATACAATCTATGGGACCATCTCGTACAAAATGTTCCTTGTAAAATTTTCTGGGGAAAATAAACATGCACGGAATTGAATTTCCTGTCGCATTAACGCAGGCGGCAAGAGTGACCAAAGTACCACGCTCCCCAGATGTTAATGCTCCAATCTGCTTGACTCCTTTTGTTGCGACAATCTTTCTAAGCTTCTGGACTGTGGTTACGCCGGTTTCACATCCATGTTCCAGATTTGTGATGTTCTTAACTTGTATTTTTTCAAAACAGCCTCCAACTTATCAAAAAAAAATTTTTTTTAGGAATGAGGTAAACCATTCGGTTCCAGCCCTCTCGTTGGTAGTCCACATTGCAGGAACTTTTATTTTGTGGTGAAGTGCACAATCGTGAGCCAGCATCAGCTGTCGTCAGTCCAAAGTAAATTCTTGCACATTTCTTTAAGTTGTCACATAAAATTACCTCTTGCTCCTCGTTGAAAATTTGCCTGTTAGGAATATAGCCAGTTCTATCGGGATCTCTTCCAGTTTTTCTCTTCTTTCTTACATAGCGAAAAAGTGTAACATGACATATACCGTATGTGTCAATTTTCATTAGGTATAGGGATTCAATGTTTACGTGCGATTTATACGTATACAAGTAATATGGGGCAACGGGGCACCCCTACTGTCCGTCACCAATCCCGGCAACAATCGACATCACAACGATTTTCTCCGATCTTCCCACTTCTCTCCACCAGATTTTACATTCAATGTTTAGCTGGGAACACGTTGCGATCTAGTCTGCAATAAAAGCCGTCTTATTACTGGAACGGGAAACATCAAATGGCCGCCGCGATCTCCTGATCTAGAAGTTTATTATTATTTTCAGAATACTTTTTTATTTACCTTATTTTTAATTTTATTAGAATTACGCATTTGTTTGTGTCATGCAGCGTGAACGCAGCTTAATAATTCTCTGCATTTACTGAAAGGAAAAAGAAAAACAAATCCTTGCAACTCGTAAATATTATTTCTGAACACATTACAAACACCCAAGCCGGTGGTCGAATAGTTACTGCTAACCACGCTAACTTGTATTTGCGAGCATGCATCGGTCGTGCTGGCATTGGAAAGGAAAGAAGGGGTACTATGTTGCCAAGTACTGTATCGATTAATCGCCTATGGCTAATGACAATTGACACATGCTGTATCTAACTCCATTGCTACTGCTCTAATGGGCCTGTTTTCGGCGGTGACCAACAAAACGGCTTTTTTTTATCACATTGGAGGAGACAGTTATAATAATCCCAAGTATGCTATTACATAATGCAATGTTTATATTTAAATTTAGATCAATAAAACTTTATTATTATTTCATTATTATTATTATTTTAGAAATAAAAAAATAAGTCATTGAATTTAGAATAAACGTACATAGTTTCATGAAATCCCTTCCAATATTGCAATAATAATTTGAAAAAGATTTGATAGAATTAGTAAATGTTACTCTTGCATAATTTTATAAATAATAAAACTTTTTAGTGTTTAAATACCATATTACACATGTTATTTAAGTGCTGCCATGCCATCTTCGTATACTTAAGTTGTGGCTTTTGTACCCAATACTTACACGACCTCGGTGCAAGAACGAGACCGCCTTGGCAAAAAAGGGATCCTTATGCGTTCGTCCATAAAATTAGATAAAAAGGCATCTACATTGCCTTACCAGTATAATTGGTGTAACAAGTCGCGCATTGAAGACTCCTAAGCTAATTATATCAATTAACAACAAACAAAATGAGCCGATTTATTAGGCAGTTGGTAACATGCAATTGGCAACGGGTGGAACTGTCCTCGTTCGACTCGAGACAAAAGTGCAACTGATCTTCCTTGCACTAATTGAATCCGCGACTCTTTATTTAGTTTATGTTATTCGAGGTCTCTCTCGACGCGTACGGTCGTCCTTGTCTCTCTCTTTTTGGCCTGTTACGCGTACAAGTACGAGCGCCGATGATGCCTTCTATTCGCGTAGTCTTTTAATTGATGCTTTGTTTATGTGATTCGCGGACAAATGTATGTGTTGTTAATTTGTTAATTGCTAATTGTTATTGTTTATTGTTTTTTGCCGGGATGAAATTGGAATTTATTGCGTTTTCCCCGAGGCATTCTCTCTTTCGGAGCTCGATCTGCAGCGAGTTTGGTGTAATTGGAAAAAAATCAATTGAGAATGCATGCGAACGCCGTACGCAGTATCACTCATTTGAATTAATTGTAAATTATTTTATTTGGACTATATAATAGTTACGAAAGGAGAGTTATTCTTTAAATATAATATCATCATTTGAACAATTTTGAAAAATAATAAAATATTATACTTTGTCTCAAAATAAGAAGAAATTTAAATATCGTGCTGAACTGGTACATATTTTTCAGAGATTTAATTGGTTCTTGCGTAATAAGCAAGCTTAATATGGAAAAGTAAGTTCACCCAATCCGCCATTTTATGTTTAGAACTAAGCTATAACATATTCTCTTACATTTTTGCTTTGGTTTAATATACCGGGTGTCTGTTTAAGCTCGGCCACCGGCCATATCTCGACAACAGTTTATCGGACAACCTCGCGGAAAAAATCTTAATAGCAAAATGGACTACAAGAATTTCGACAAAAATATTTTTAAGTTTCCAAAATAATCACAAGGGGGCGCGATTCTTAAGATTATTTAAAAATTCGATAATTTTTTATTAAATTCTAGATTAAGATAGATTAAAATGTTTACTAGCAACATTTTTAGAAGTTTTTAACAATTTTCATTAGAAACTTTTTGATCTAAGTCCCATACGAAGGGGAGAGTGAAGGGGGTATGTCTGCGTACAAAAGTATGTATAATTTCGGTTTGCCCCAACAGATTTGAATATTTCTGGGCTCATTAGATAGAGAATTTTACAAAGAATTGAAGGATATGTAGTACGAAATTAAGTTGTTGTCAAAAAAAGTTACAGGAAGCGCTGTTCTCAATTTATGTATAATACTTGTTTTTTCTATAAAATTTTAAATGGAACTGTATATTTTTAATATTATATTATTGAAGCACATAAAAAACTGAAGGGAGTGATGAAAACCGGAAGTTCCTACCTCTTTTCTTAACGAAGATGTAGTCATACGAAGACAATCCAGAAAAATAAAAAAATTTAAATATAAATTTATTTATTTATGGGAGCAATAATTTTATTTTAATTTTAAGAGAGTCTCTAGACAGTGTATAGTTCGTTTTCACTTGAATTTTCATCATACTCTTCCATAAATGTATTCATTTCAATCTCTTTATCGATTTTTTAATTCATTGCATATGTGACGTTAGATTCTTCTATTAAATGTTTTCAAATTCTCTAGCTATTATTTTTTAAATATCATTTCTTGTTCTTTCCAACATTGAAATAAAATAATAATAATACTGAACAGTGTAGTTAAATTTTCATCATACAACATCGCATGAACCGTGATACTAAATTATATTATTATGAGATTTCCAAGGTGGCGAGCCATGAAAATCAAAATGTAAAAATAATAGTGTCACTTGTAGTTAAACTTTTTGTACGTATTTAGCAAATTAAGCCTTTTTGGACACCTACACATAATTATTAAGTTTGTAAGACGTCATATTCTAACGTAAAGGCTTATGACATGATCAGAATGTATTTTTAATGCTTTGAAAATGCATTCTTGCTTCCCGGCAATATTCTCTAAATTATCGGGAAAGAAGACATTGAGTTTTTATTTGCCTTGCGAGATAGTGTTGATTTTTATTTAGGGGGCAAAATAAAAGACAAAGTTTATCACAATAAGCCGATTACAACAATTACTGCCCCCGAAATTGAAGTAACTGCGCTCTCTACTAATCGACAAGTAAACATTTGTATTAAAAATAATGGTAACACTTTGAACATTTGTTAAGTTGAATTTTCTTTTGTTTTATTTTTTGTACTTTCTGATTTAAATATTTTTTTTTTCGTTTATATTACTTGGTCAATATATTTTCTTATTTATGTTTAGGTATAATAATAGGTACTTTTACTTACTTTCATGTTATAGGCGGGGATAGAATTTTTGTAACCTTTCGATACTCATAAGTAAATGATTTGTTTATAACTAATGCATTATATTAAATTGTTTTTTTGAAGTGAAAACTTCTATGGGTGCGTTGATTGTGGGCACTGAACGAGACTGAGCCGTTACGCTCGGCTGTGTAACGCTCGTTCGGGTAAAGTCGGCTCGTGTCGACTAAGGCAGCGAGAGAGATATAGTTAACGCGTCTCTGCTGGTCTCTGCTATACTCGCCCGGCAACCGTTTCACGCTCGGCTTTGCATTATAACGCTCGTTCGGGTAAAGTCGGCTCGTATTATTAACCACGCCTTGATGAAGTTTTCACTTCTGCCGTGTGGTCTTAAGCACACCCATTTTTTTTCATTTTAAGAGGGGCGTTTACTAATAAATAGAAACTTATGCAACTTATATTACTCGCGGGAAGGGTAGACGCAAGGGTGTGAGTAGGTGGAGGTAGACGATATTCGGTTCTGCCACTGCGCTTCGGTTTTATTCACAGATTCTGTCATAGATAAAGGAATACTATAGATGGGAAACATAATATATAAAGAATGAGTACTTACGGAACTGTTGATGTTGTTGATGTTTTATAATAAGCCAATTTTCGCTTGCCCATAACTGCTATATTATTATATACTCGAATATTATAGGTATATATGACATTTCTTTTTAATGGCAAACTGTCACTCGGATTTAAGTCTGGAATAGCCGACGATTCCGATAGATTTGCGTCTCCGCTAGGACCGGTAGAGATACCGTAAAGTGGGAATAGACCACGCAATAGCTTTGAAAAACACTCGGTGAAATGTGTGTGACAATGTTTACTATTTTTCGTTATTATCTACATAGTTCATGAGTTATGGAAATTATTTTTGCTGTTTACCTATAATTAGATATACAGGGTGTACCACTTAAAACTCCCAGGTCAAATATCTCGGAAACGGATAAAGATATTTGAATTTTGTAAAAAGTAGTTACTAAAGAATGTGATCGACTCTAGTTTGCTCTCACAATTTTGTTTTATTATATGACGATATAGATGGCACTGCGATGAAAAGAATTTTGATCGCCACAATCTTCATTTGTTTTTTATTTGAAAGAGTAGTAAAATTAATGTAAATTTTATTATTTGTGTTAGTTTCCAAAATTTAACGGTTTCATAGATATTCTTGTTTAAAGAAAGTAAGAGTAATTTTAAATTTTTGTCTTTATTTTGTTTAAATATTTAATTTGTAAGGAAAAATAGCAGTAAACCTATTCACAATTCTTGCTATTATAGTTACTTCACAATTTAAATTTTATATTTAGTTCCTTTTTATAAATTCCACTTCATAGGCACCCATAGGTATGTAGGAAGAAAAGCATTCATGTCTGTGTTAGATGTATGTATGTTTGCTTTGATTATTTAGGAAATATTTTGACATTAGCACACATTAGTGACATTTGCTTGATTATTAATTGTCTTTATAATTAGCTTCATTCAAACATTTACTCACAGATAATCAACGCAGACTCGATTTTCTGGCAGAATTTTCTGTAATGTTAGCGGAAAACAACTTTATGAATCAGATCATGTGGAATGACGAATGTCGTTTTCACAACAATAGTACTTTAATTAAGCATAATGCTCGATATTGGTCAGAAGATAATCCTAGGTGGATAAGGCAAACCAGAAATCAAACAGTTTTTGGCGTTAACGTTTGGTGTGGAATTTTAAACGGATATATCTGAGGCCCCCACTTTTATCATGAAACATTCATTGGTGTGCGCTACTTACATTTCCTGTAGAATGAGTTACCACTACTTTTGGAAGATGTACCTATAGAGCTGCGAAATAATATGTGGTTACATCTAGACGGGGCACCTGCTCATAATGCCAACATAGTTACTGACTATTTTAATCAAATGTTCCCACGTCGTTCGATTGGTACTAATGGCGTTCTTAGGTGGCCGGATCTAACCCCGTTAGATTTTTTTTGTGGGGTTACTTGAAAGCTGAAGTTTACAAGGAACCCATAACAGATATTGGCGACCTTTACAATAAAATGTATGCAAGTGTTCAAAAAATTAGTAGAAATACATTGTTAAATTTGCGGAAGAGAACTAATAAGGCGATATACGTTATGTAGCAATCAAAAAGGCAATATCTTTGTTAGTTATATTTGATTCTTTTAAGTATTTAAACAAAATAACGACAAAACTTTAAAATTACTCTTACTTTCTTTAAACACGAATATCTATAAAACCGTTAAATTTTGGAAATTAACACAAATAATAAAATTTACATTAATTTTAATACTCTTTCAAATAAAAAACAAATGAAGATTGTGGCGATCAAAAAAATTCTTTTCATCGCAGCGCCATCTATATCTTCACATAATAAAACACAATTGTGAGAGCAAACTAGAGTCGATCACATTCTTTAGTAACTACTTTTTACAAAATTCAAATGTCTTTATCCGTTTCCGAGATATTCGACCTGGGAGTTTTAAGTGGTACACCCTGTATATCTGTTGGGTAATAAAGATATATTATTATTATTATTATTATTATTATTATTGTTATTATTGTTATTATTTCATTTCAATGTCTAAAAAGACAAGACATGAAATTTAAAAATACCTAGAGAATTTGAAAACATTTAAAGGGAGAATCTAACGTAACATATGCAATGAATTAAAAAATCAAAAATAAGATTGAAGTGTATACATTTATGGAAGAGTATGATGAAAATTCACGTGAAAACGAACTTTACACTGTCTAGAGACTCTTTTAAAATTAAAATAAAATTATTGCTCCCATAAATAAATAAATTTATATTTAAATTTTTTAATTTTGCTGGATTGTCTTCGTATGACTATATCTTCGTCAAGAAAAGAGGTAGCAACTTCCGGTTTTCAACACTCTTCGGTTTTTTATGTGATTCAATATTACAATATTAAAAATATACCGTTCCATTTAAAATTTTATAGAAAGAACAAGTAATATACATAAATTGAGAACAGCGCTTCCTGTAACTTTTTTTGACAACAACTTAATTTCGTACTACATATCCTTCAATTCTTTGTAAAATTCTCTATCTAATGAGCCCAGAAATATTCAAATCCGTTGGGGCAAACCGAAATTATACTCACTTTTGTACGCTGACATACCCCCCTCCACCCTCTCCACCATATGGGAGTTAGATCAAAAAGTTTCAAATGAAAATTTTAAAAAACGGCTAAAAATGTTGCTAGTACAAATTTTAATCTATCTTAATCAAGAATTTAATGAAAAATTGTCGAATTTTTAATTCATAGTGAAAATTGCGTCCCCTTGCGTTCATTTTGGAAACCTAAAAATATTTTAGTTGAAATTCCTATGGTCCATTTTACTATCAAGATTTTTTCCGCCAGGTTGTTCGATAAACGGTTGCCGAGATATGGCCGGTGGCCGAGCTTAAACAGACACCCGGTATATTGTTAAATAAAATTCATAGCATTAAGTACACAACACGAGCTTAACGAAAATCAAACCTTTGGAAATAGGCGGTGGATATTCGTCCGACGATCCGAACAACAATTTATTTTTCTAAAATTCCGATTAACGGGTGATTAGTGAAATTTTGATTGTTTGGCCCACCTCCTACCCGGTGATTCGGCAACAAAGCAGTATTCAGAGGATTTCGGGCACGAGTATCAAGTCATGTCTCATTACTTGTTAAATCAATTGTCAGTGTCAAAATGACCCAAAAAATACTTTATAGATCACCAGCCACTTGTTATCCAGTTATATAAATAAAATTAAAACCTCTTTAAAATTAGAAAATTTCAATAGTGCGCCCATGGGCGATGAGTCATCGGCCACTCGTGTCCGCCCCCTACTGATAATTGTGATGGTGTGACAAAACGTATAAGCTTTTAATATAAAATTTTGATAGTTGTTGTGTTAATGTTGTAATTTATTTGGTGTAAAAAATCTATTGTCATGTATTGTGGGAAGAAATTCTTCTGTAAGACCATCATCACGTAGCTGATTAGAAAATAGTTATTTATTCTTAAAAGAAGTTACAGATTCATTTATCTTCTCTGCATTGCTACAGTATATAATGCCTCTAGAAATCAATGAGGATTTTCCGCCGACACATTGTCATATTTATTGGTTTAAATATTCAAAAAATTAAAATCAGAGCTCCTTTAAAAACATGATCGGGGACAACGTTATTATTCAACTTCTCCAAGAAACACTGCCATTACTACATGTAATAACTAAACTTCTTGTGTCTGTTTTGCAAGGAATTTCTTAGATGAGTTCTTCATTGTTCAAGATGTTCAATAAAGTCTGCAATTATTTTTTAAATGCTTTGCTGTCAGTTCATAGTGATTATGAAACTAAGGATTGACGTAAATTCCGCATACCATTTTTAAGTATATAAACTCACACTCTAGTTGGTCAGATCAAAAATAGTTTTCACCAATAAAAATTTTTTAAAGTAATACTGATATAATAATAATCCTTTTGAAATTACAAATTTTAATGAAGTAGTTTATGTAGTATGCTTGAACGGTTGTTGTTGAGTACTTCTTGCTTTCTGGGTGTCGGCGTCTCTTCTTCTCTTGGGTATATAAGTTTCATCCACTATCTTAAAGGACATCTTCATGGCTGTTGCCGATTCTGAGATTACTTGATACAAACTAGCTTTCATTGGCAAGGGACTACTTTGTATTGCGTTGACTCTGAAGAAAGGATTTCCAAATTTGGTGAAGCTATCATCCATCGTACAGAATCAGGTTGTTACTATGCCAATACTACAATCACGAACAATTCAAAAAGTAATGTATGAGTAAATAGCTCCATCTATTAGGGAATATGTGTAACTAACTATTAAACGCTATTGAAAGTGCATTGAGTACACTAAAAAGACTTAAATCATTATAGAGATGTATACTGTTAATCTGCAAGATTAAAGCTACGTGGCAAGATCAATGCAATATATGCAACAAACAAGCGGATATCATTAAAGGACTATGAGCATAATAATTAAATATCTGGATTTTCCATATTCTACCTAAAAAAAATAATAGAAATACTTAAAGGATTCGCCATTTTATTTAAATTTTACACTAAAATTGGAGTTTTCTACTGGTGTTCGTTGTATAATAATTACAATATAAACGGAATATTTTTTCTTAATTAATTCAATTAGTTTAAACTGTATCATGTAAGTTAACTGTAATGTTTTCGTAGACATCCATAAACACGTACATTTTATTACAATACTTCTGCTTTAAAAATCTGAATACATATGTTACATAACATAAATATTTATATTTATTATTTTCGTGTGTAAGTAATTATTTATGGAATAATTCATCTAATACTCGTGGGTGACCTACTGCATATTTATTACATGCAAAATCGTTTTTCATTAAAGTTCTAAAACCTAAATCGTAGAATCATTAACTATCTTATGATTAAATTATTAGACAAGTTGCTGATAAACAGATTACCCTTAAAGAGCAAATTAACTTGAATGAATACTTCCTGTCCGGAAAAGTAGTACATGAACTGGTCGCCAATAAATACTCCGTTACCAGGCTAGTCTCCTAACAATTTATTGTAATTAATAAATCGTTCCGGCTTCGAAAGTTAAACGCACGCAAATTGTAGTATTAGTGAAAAGTGTCTGGCCCGTGGCGCCATCTATTATGAACTCGTTGACTTGTTAAACCATTTATTTAATTTGGCTGCAGAAATTATATCGCGGTAGATATCGATTTTAAGAAATTCAATTAAAATTATTACTTTAACCCAGTTTTTGTTTCTTTGAATTTAATTGATCATGATATTTATTAGAGTATATTTTCTCTTTTTTTACAGGTGACATAAATCTGAATAGTGGATGGATTCAGATCACAAAGTCATACCGGAAAGTCTCAGAGAGTATTCTTCTGATCGTGACAAGTGAAGGATGCTGAAAGAACGTGAAAGTTTGGAGCGCGGTGGTTCTTCGCCTTGCTCGTTGGGCAGTACGGGCTTGGAAGTGTCCACTTGTGCCGGTTGCGGTGGCAGAATTCATGACAGATATTATCTTCTGGCAGTTGATAGACAATGGCATGCGCATTGCCTTAAATGTTGTGAGTGCAAACTGCCTCTAGACACAGAATTAACATGTTTCGCCAGGGACGGAAATATTTATTGCAAAGAAGATTATTACAGGTAAATTTGATACAAATGTTGTAATTAAACATTTTTTTAAATTCTCTTTGATATTATTTTAATTGTACTATCACCTAGCATATATATCTATAGAGAGTGTTTCAGGTAAGAATGATGTCAGTCCGCAACCTCGCTTATTATGTACAACAGAAACAAATTAAAAAATAATACAAATTTGATCAAAAATGTGTATTAACTAAGTAAAAATATGAAAACTCTAGTATAACTGCGACGTGTAGCGTTTTACAGTATTTAATCGTCAACTTAATCTTCTTGTACTCATAGGTGTCGAAAAATTTTGCTGCTCTGCCATTCCTTCACAAATTTGAGTCTCATGTTTCTGTTTCCGGCCAACAACTACTTTTATCCGTATTATATAGTCAATTTATATATAATAATTTTCTTTCCTATAATCTATTTATTATTTTATATAAGAATTATTAATAATTAAAATTATATTATTATCTTTTGCAATTGATTAATTAAAATAAAATGCAAGAAAATGTAAGCTGTGGATTTTAGGGAAGACATGGTTGGAATGAATTTAGCTTATTAAAATTCAACCTCAATCATCATTTCTATATGTATTACATCTAGAATAACAAAGATGGACGAGCAGATAATCAGGAGGATTGAAAGAATTACCAGAGGGATCCAAATACGAAAAATGCCATAAAAAGAAGACTACCTATAACAACTAAAATTGAAGAACGATAATGATGATGAATTCTGTCAAGAAAATCCTGGAAGAATACGAAATGAGGTCGTCATAAGAAGACTCAATGTGTTACCATACTAAAATATAACTAAAATCGTAGAACAACAATTAAGGCATTTTGGACAGATTTTTAGAATTTCAAGAAAATCTGGGAAGAATACAAAATGAGGTCGTCATAAGAAGATCCAATGTTGCAACCATAACAACCAAAAACGTAGAACAATAGTTGAGCTAGTTTGGATATTACATTAAGATGAAAGGTAATAAACCTTGTCAAGGAAATCTTCGCAGCAGTAGAGAAGAAACGCCAATAACGTGGAATTAGAGAAGAGCATAGGTTCATAAAACTCCAAGCTGTACATGAAATGTAGCCCAAACTATAGCATTGAAAAGAAAATTGAAAAGCTTCTTATGAGCAGAAACCAGCTTGGCACCTGAGGATATGGATAGGTAAATAAGTAAGTTTAACATGGCAGGAAATGGTATTGTTTCATTGTTTGCCGTTATACGAAATGGCTGTTGTAACAATGGATAATGCGTTTCTTATTTAATCTATTTGAAACACATTTATCTATTGAAACACGCGTATTAAATTTCGATTTACTTGGTAGTATCTTTAGCAAAAAATAGAGTCACGCGTTGATGTCCATATCTCCTGTTTTTCTATAGATAGGTTTAACAAACGTAAATTGTTAGTTATTCCTTTTAATCAGTATGTACATTGATTTGTTACTTCGGCCGAAGTTTATTCTTATGCACTAGAAGGAGTGTTATAATCCGTCAACGCATTTGGAAGGATTATACTATTCTCTCGAAAGATCAACTGCAGCACTTTGGTATCTTGTAAAGCATTCAATTGTTCCATTGCAAAATTCCGGCATGTAAATTAGTTTTATTGTGAATTACAAAAGGTGTTCAAAGTGTTCTACCCCTGTTGCAATGCAACTGTTACCCATCCGTTTCATATTTTCAAAAGCATTTGCCAACATCTGAACGGTTATAGCGTTACATGCATTAGAAATTGCCTCTTGTAGTTATTCAAGATTTTGTGGGTTATTTTTGTAAACTGTGTTTTTCAGATACGGATAAATGAAATAATCAAGAATCGTTAAGTCCGGACTGCGAGGCGGAAATTCAATGACTCGATTATCATAAAACTCGCGAATTCGAACCATACTTTCCCATGTTTTGTGAGCTGTTGCATTGTCCTGTTGGAAACACCCATGTAAAAGTTCGTCATCATGAAGATTTTGTAAAAATGGTTCAAGTAAATTATTTCGATATCTCTCAGCATTTATCGTTCCTTTAAAAAACACAGGTCCAAATATACGCCTTCTAGAAACCGCTAGCCAAACACCAATTTTCTGCGGATGAAGAGGCGATTGAATAAACTCATGAGGATTCTCCGAAGACCAAATACGCATATTTTGTTTGTTTATATAGCCGGATAGGTGAAATCATGCTTCGTCAGAAAAAAATGTTAAATCCAAAGTGTTGTTGTTATTTAAATTATTCAAAAACCACTGACAGTATTCTATTCGTACAGGAAAATCTCGAGGGAATAGCTCTTGAACGACGTTAATCTTATAGGGATAAAGATTTAAATTTTCTTTTAAAAGTTTTTGACAAGTTCCATATGAAAGGTTTATTTCTTGGGCTAATCTGCGAAGAGATTTTTTGGGAGACTATTCCATTCTTTCTGCAACATCTGCCACAATCTCGGGAGTCCTTTTTTTGGGCGCGCCACTACCAGCTTTCCTACCTACAGTTCCAACATTACGAAATTTCGCCACACATGTGTAAATTTCTTGGACTAATTTTTGATAATCCGCAGGAAAATTAGGGAAGGCATTTTGAAAATCATTGATGCAGTGCGGTACTGAATATGTCCATTCACCATTCTCTTGTCGTTCGGCGTTTTTAAAATAACTTTCAGTAAGAAAAATCTTATGTTCTAAATCAAACATTTTGAAACGTCACTTTGACAATTCAAATTGTAAATTACTACTTATATACCAACTTAATTTAAATTTCACAAATTGCTCTAATTTAGAATTTAAATGATCGCGCGGTATTTGGCCAATATCAAAAAGAAGACATTTAATTTTTGCAATAATTATACATCATTGAAAATGTTTTGTGGATTATAAGCGTTTAGAAACTAATCAACGGTCATCAACTTGTAATTTTTAAAATTAAATACCTACTTAGTCTGGATGTAGTGCACAGTTTTCGTTTTAAAGATTTTCCTTCAAACATTAGCTGCTAAATATTAAATACCTATTTTAGAACAAATGAATGTAATGAGATTTTAATAATTTTTGAAGTAACCTATCAATCAATGTTCCCTATAGTGATAAAATAAAAAGTGGTTCTCTGTACCAGAAGTTTGGTGTTGGTAATTTAAATTGATAACACATATCTTTTCTTGAAAACAAACTTTATATGTTTCGGCCTTTTTGTCACATAACAATTTTCGAGGAAAATCGTCGCTTTCATCCTTTATAGATCATTCTAGATATGAATGTGCATAAAATTGCTTGCAAATTAGCAACAAGTAATATTAATACATCACAAATTATATTAGCCCCCTCGCAACTAAATGATTGCAAACGAGGTAATTGTCACCAATTTGATTAATTTGATGAGCTTTCGGTCAGGTAATTTTCCGGATGAATTAAAGCCTGCATCTTTTCTTCTGCTGCATAATGGAGGAGATATCAATGAGGTTTCCAATTATAGACCAATTTCTATTTTCCTGGTAATGTCAAAAATATTTGAGAAAATAATGAAGAATAATCGTTTATTGTTTTGAAAAAAAATCATTATTTTGCACGAACCAGTTCGGTTTCAGGTACGGGAAATCCACAACTACGGCTGCACTGGATTTTGTGGATTTCACTTTATCATGTTTTGAGAATGGATAATACTGTGCAGCTACCTTTTGTGATATTAGTAAAGCGTTCGATTGTGCCGATCACAATATTTTAATGAATAAGCTTAAACTATTTAATTTAGATGACTTATCTTTGCTGTATCTCAGGTCGCACCTAAGTATCAGACATCAGATAGTTAGGGTGGGGAGTAGAGCTTCTACAGAGCTGAAAATAAACTTAGGTGTGCCGCAGGGTTCTATATTGGGGCAAGTTTTGTTTCTAGTTTATATTAATGATTTTGCAAAGAATATTGATGATACTACCTTACTGGTTAAGTCCGCGGATGGCGCAGATGTTGTGTCTAGGATCATGGTGGCCCGTAAAGATGCGAAGGTTTGGTTTACACAAAACAGGTTATTGCTTAATAGTAATATGACAGTTAGGATGATGATTTCCGTGTGAAGTGGCATCGAAATTGATGTTGTGGATAGAGTCAGGTATTTGGGTTTTGTATTGGATCCTAAGCTTAACTGGGAACCACTCTGCGAGCATATAGCAAATAAACGGGTAGAAGTGATATTTGTTTTAAGAAATCTGTCCTCGTCAGTATTTCAGGACATTGTTAGGGTGACGCATTTCTCATTGTTTCATTCGGCGATGCCCTGCGGTATTGTGTTGTGGGGTCAAAAGTTTGTCGCTGCATAGGATTTTTGGTCTGCACCAAAGGGCGGTACGGGTATTAAATGCGTTGCCATACCGTGCTGACTGTCGCCAGGCATATGTGAATTCAAAAATCTTGACATTTCCTAGTTTGTATATTATTGACTACTTATTATACGTGACAACTTATATTTCGTCTTTTATACTTGCTCCACTTTTCATGAATACGATACTAGAAACAAGAATAATATTAGTGCTGAATATACTCGATTGAGTAGTACACAAAAGACTTATTGTCAGAGAGGTGTAGAATTATACAATGCTCTTCCTCAAAATTTTAGAGATTTAGGTTTTAATAATTTTAAAAATGCCTCAAAGAAAGATTTTATTGAACAAGCTTTTTTTGACGAAGTTGAATATTAAAGTATTTCAAGTTTTGTGGGGATAGGTCATGATCGAATTTTGTGTTATAGTACTTGGTAAGCTGGATGTTACTTGTTTTGTATTTGTGCTATTTGTGATAATTAGAGACTGGAAAATATGCACTAAAAAGTTTGCCAAATATGCATGCAATATGCACTTAAAAATCCCTAAATATGCACTTACAATATGCAATATGCACTTATGATGTGCATTTATTTATTATGTTTTAGGAAATTAAAATTCATTTGTCGTATTTACAAATTGTATATTTATTTATTACAATAAATTGTCGTATTTAGAAATTATATACTTATTTCTTACAATAAATAACCATATATTTCTTTAAATTTTCTATAGTTAAATTATGTCTACGATCTGTAAGTATATCTTTATATTGGGAAAATGTTCTTTCAACGTCGCAAGATGTGATCGGTGCATTCTTAAAACTAGGTATTAATGAGGGGCTTATATTAATGTCTTCATTAAAATTGCCATGAATTACATTATCTATAGATTTAAATGTAACAAAACCTCCATTTTTGCTTAGAATTGCGGCTAATTTTTCTTTAATTCTTTTTCCAGTCAAACAGTTGACTTTTCCAATTTTCTCTTCAATATCATTTAGAATGCCAACACCATCACTTAAAGATAAATTTCTATCTTCTAATCTAGTAATTGCCTGCTCAATTATCGGAAAATTAGATTTAATATATGATAGCTGATTTTGTATTGTCGAATTATTGAAAATTACGTTACACTTTTCTATGGCAAGACTGGTTGCTGAATCAAATTGAGTTACAACATTTTTGATGCCTTCGTAATTATCGGCAAGAAACACAGCACATTTAAGCCATGTTCCCCATTTTGTTAAGATAGGTTCTGGTGACAATGGAATGCCGGGAAGCATTTCGTTATATAATTACACTCGTAAGGGCCCTTTTAAAAATACTTTTTTGATATTACTAATTAAATTATTTACATCTGAAAACTCTAATCTAACTTTTTCAGGAGCCCTATTTAAACCATGAGCCAAACAAGTACAATGGATTAAATTGGGGGGAAAAAACTTCAGACTTTGAGCTGATTTTAACATATACGAAGCGGCGTCAGTTACCATTAACAGAAATTTTTCAAAAGGTACTTTGTCGGGTAAAAAGAAATTCGCTAAGGACTCATTAATAAACCTGGCTATGGTAACATGATTTGTTTTGTCTATTTGTTTAATTAAATGTCTTTTAGATTGAGTTGAACCATTTAAGGTATAATAATCAAATTAGCGACCTGATGGCCCTTCGTGTCGATAGTTTCATCAACAGAGACCCAATGATTTTGGTTTTTCAACTCCTTTCTAATACCATCGGTAACATCTTCATAAATTTCGTTGATGTATTTCTTGCGTAGAGCTGAGGAACTGGGTACACAAATGGGTTTATCATCGACTTTGCAATCAGTTTTCACATGAAATTAAACATATCTAATAATAATTTATTATGAAATTGTTTCATTATATTTATGACAAAATATTTCAAAATTCGACTTACCATTTTGTCGCAGAGTGTGCACAAAACACTTTCTTCGTCAATAATTTTTAGTGCACTGCAATCACTTATCCAATTTTTTATTAGAGATGACTTCGCTTTAGCTATCTTCGGCATTTTCAAAACTTTTTAATTCACTTTTGTTTCACCAAATAGCACAGACCTTAACACGTTTACGAATGAACAAACTATGAAGGAAATTATTTCTTTTTCTTATATTGATATTAGTCGTACGGAATAATATACCTGCATTAATACCTACATTTCTGAAAAGGATTTCTTACGTAAGTTCTAATTGCCCTGTAAACCGATTATCAGTAGAGTTAAATCCTATTTCTGGGACTTTTAATGAGTCATTAATGCAAAGTTGAAGGAATGCAATCCCTTCACGTTTACACAAACAAATTAAATATCTTTAAATATCAGATTTTATTATGGTTCTTATGAAAATGGTGAATATATGATGCATAAATATAAATATGCAAAATAATTATGAAATATGTACGTGCATATGCAGTTATGATTAAGTGTCCAAATATGCATTATATGCACTAAAAAATGGTAAAAACGTATTCTGAGGGTGGAAAATGTATAAGTACACAGTATAGATGGGATATACCAAAAAACAACAAATATGCATTTTGCATAAAATCCAGTCTCTAGTGGTAATACTTGTTGCAAAACTTTATAAATTTGACAATGCATTGTTTCTTAGGGACCTTGGTGCAATATAAATGTAAATATAGCAGTGCGTCTTGTTATATCTTATTATATTATATTGTGTAAGTGTCTATTTACATTAATTTAAATATGTCCTATGTTGTTGTTACAACTCTCGACAATAAACGATGATTTTATATGAATTGATTAGATTTGAAATGATTGCATTTATACGTTCCGGAAGAAACAATTTTATATGCGCATTTTTGAAACTAGAATCAAACGACATATATTGTTTTACGCTTTCAGGTTTTACTGTTGGAAATAAAATCGAATGTATCGATAGAAATCCTTTGTGTATATATCTTTTGTTTAGATTTAATACTATGCAAAAATTCACGGCTCATTAGTGTTGATAGATGTTCGAATTTTCAAACTAAAATGTCAAAATTCCACCGTCTAATTTAAATCGAGCGTCAAACTCTTAAATTTTACCAAAGAAATCAGATAGAGTTTTCATTCATTATTTCACCCGATGGCTGCCCCCTAGCTTTCTCGTTGACCGATTCTCCCGATCTTGAATATTTTAACCTCTTATATAACTGAAATAATGAGAACACATTCCACTACGGGATTCATTAACATTCCCCCAATATTATCTCGTCCAGGAATTTCCTATTTATTACTTTTGTCTGTGTATTAAGGCAGAAACAATTCTTTAAAGAATTTCATTCAAAGAAAGAACGGATCATTGGGTCCTGTTGAAGTATACAAACAACAATAATGTGGAGAATATACTACTCCTTATTTGGGAATGGTGTACCGTCATTGATATCGGTCAAGATAAGCAATCGACTTGAAACACATTGTAATAAGAAGCAAGATTGATTCCGTATGTTCCATAATCGTGTATAAGCAAGCTAATTTGCATATAATCCGGAAATTGTTTTCATGGTGTAATAGGTTTCAGCTCTAATTTTATTTACCTCTATGTAAAGCAATAAAATAAATCCTATTTCGTAAGGAGAGTTGAAGAAATCTTGTTTTGTTCAATTTATTTGAAGAGTTATACGTTACTAAGAATATCATCCAAAAACATTTGTACCATTTTATTATTATCAAATTTAGAAATTTAATAATAAACTAGAAAATTTAATAAATAAAGTTATAATCTCCCCTTTTTTTTAATGGTAGGTCTCTCTTTATAACTCCTAGAAATTTATTGCTGATTATAACACTCATATCTAACAAACCAATAATGTTATGGAATTTTTAAAAAATGCGCTAATTATAGCAACGTTTCTCGAAAATGCATTGTTGTTCATTGCAAAATTACCAATTCTCTCGAAAGTTGTATATATATTCAATTTGGTATTTCGCTTTCCTATTAGCTTCTTTATGCAAAAGCTACGATAGCATCCATAAGTAGCAAGCCTGAATTACTTTTTTCAAACGTCAGTCACAGATTTTGAAACTGTCAGACTCTACCGACATGAACTTGATTTGTTTATTAATTCTTAATAAATGATGTGTTTTTATAACCTTTGGTTGTACTCCTTTTTTATTCTTCTTATTCGCGTGATATATCGCTTAGGAAATACTCCGCGCGCAAGCGCTCGGGAATTTCCATAGAAACAACAATTTCGTATAGAAATCGGGAAAGTATATTTGTATATACAGAAGCGTTCTTGTGGTATTACTGATGATTAGGGAAGAATGAGCCAATTATAGCAGTGTTTCTCGAAAATACATGGTTCATTGCAAAATTACCAATTGCGTCTCTCGAAAGTTTTTTTTTCAATTCGATATTTTGTTTCCTATTGGCTTCTTCATGCAAGTGCTACGATAGCGACATAATAGCAAGCGTGAACGACTTTTTAAACGTCATAGATTTTGAAATTGTCAGAATCTACCTAAATCAACGATCTGTTATCTGTTTATTATTTGTCAATAAATGATGAATTCTTATAATCCTTGAAAATACTTCTTTTTTTTTTTTCTTATGTCGTGATATAATCATGACAAATATCATTCGAGCACTTCCGTATATTCTATCGGGTGTTCAGAAAAAGTCGAAGTCAAAGTAATCCTTGAAAAGGACATACGATTTTTCTTCAACGCCTGCTTGACTTCGCATTTTTCTGAATACCCGATATACATACATATATTTTTCCTCTTTTTATACTCAATTGGTGTTGCACTTAAGAAATTTTGTATAGAAACCGGGAAAGTATATCTGAACATACAAAAGCGCTCTTGTGATTTTATTACTGATCATATCACTTATACAAGTGTCTACAAGAAAACGCCCCAGCTCGTAGCACCTTTATTTAAAATCTGATTGTAACAATCGACATACCAAATTAAACGACTTAAAAATCACTATTAAAGAAGTATCGAACTTTTATTTTTGGCTACTCGGTTCGTCAAGGATCAATAATCAACTTTCTTATGTTAAATGGCCACCTGAAACTTTTTTCACAGAATTTCATAGACTCTTTTTACTGAATTCAATGATGTAACACAATACACTTTTTTGTTTTATTTCATGTTGTTAAAAAATAAAAAAACATTGTGTTTAAATGTGCTATCACTTTCCAATAATCATCTCACCCTTAAAGAGACCGGTACTGTAACCATGACAACCATAGTATGTAGTTGTGTCAACCATAATATGTTTAAAATTAAAAAGCTTTGATTGGACCTAATATTAAATAGCCCCAGAAGAAAAAAATCCATCGGGGTCAAATCACAAGAACGAGCTGGCCATAAAATAGGTCCGTGTGTTCCCATCCAATAATCTCCAAATTCTCTATTCAAAAACTCCATCTTGTTGAAAAACTAAATTATTTCTTTCATTTAAGGGTAAATTGTCAAAGCTTCTAGTAAGTCTTCACTTAAAATTTGGTAATACTTTTGCTGGGTAAGATTTCCATATTATTCGTCCATCTTAATATTCCACACCAGACATTAAGTGAAAATCTTCTTTGTGGAGCTTGTTCTACGGAAACATGGGGATTATCTACATTAAAAATCTTTATCAAATTCTTTGAAAAAAGTAGCAGGTGGCCATTTAACATAAAAAAGTTGATTATCGATCCTTGATGAGCCGAATAATTAAAAATAAAATTTGATATTTCTCTGATAGTACTTTTTAAGTCGTTTAATATGACACGTACGATCGTTACAATCAGGCTTCAAATAAAGGTGCTATGAGCTGGGGCGTTATTTTGTGGACACCCGGTATCTAATAAAGCAATAATGCGGTTCAGAATTTTTAAAAAAATGGGTCAATTATATTCAAAAATACATTGTTGTTTATTGCAAAATTGCGCATCTCATATGTTATATATTTACTTTGCTGTTTGGTTTTCCTATTGGCTTCTTCATGGAAGTGCTACGATAGAGTCTGTAATAGCCAGCGACAAATGATTTTTTTCAAACACCTGTCATAGATTTCGAAACTGTCAGAATCTACAAAAATGAACTCTAAATATTAGTTACAATGACAACTTCCTCTGAAATTGACAAAATCAGCAAATACAGTCACTCGGCAGGAATACATTGGTTAGGCATATTATCACAAAAAGGAAGAAGAGTAAGTCACCAAAAGGGATGCAATAGATAGCACAAGCAAAAGAAGGAAATCAGAAGGCCGTGGCGGATATGAAAATAATGACGAAAATATAGAGATGTAGAAGGAATGAGTGGAGAATTTATTTGTGAAATTGTCATGTTATATACAGGCTGAATCATCTAAGCGGGTAAGGCCGATTATGCCTTTATGAGTAAAGATATTTCGAAGCGGTTTTTTTCTTGTGATAGCTGTTCATTAGGAGCACATTTTAAAAATATTTTGTATTATACAGAGTGTTCCATAACTTGGTGGCTGACCATAGTTATAGTTTTTTAAATTGAACAACCTATATATTATTACATTTTTGTATTCCCCGAATAATTTTTAGGCAAAAAGTTATAAGATAGTATAGGCCTAAAATCTAAGGTTTTTGATTTATTACCATTTTTCTGAAAAATTCAATGTTTTTATAAAATGATATTTCTCAAAAACGACGTATTAGATGATTACAATTTTTGGTAGAGTTCTTTATAATAAAAGGACCTAACACAAGCATATTTTATTTTTTTGCAATCACTAACTGAATTTTCAGAAAACTGGATTAAAGTTAGATGACACGTTTTTGTATAAAAGTCATTTTTTTTAATGGAACACGCTGTATATCAGTTAATTTTTGAATTGTTTATTAAATTTCATGTCAGAAACATGTAAGACGTTAATACTTTAAATGTGACTATTACTGAGCTACTGTCGTTTTTTGATATGCTTTTGTTAGTTTTTGCAAAAAAGTCAATTTTTTCAAATGGTACACCCTGTATATTATTTCATTTTTAAATTTCTTATTAAACTTCACATCAAAAACATGTAAGACGTTAATACTTTAAAAGTGACTATTACTGAGCTATTGTCCCTTTTTGATATAATTTTGTCAGTTTTGTGGTTTTAATTAATATAGTTTAGTACTGACAAAATTATGTCAAAAAGAGACAATAGCTCAGTAATAGCATTGTAAAATTGTATTCATCTAATACGTCGTTTTCGAGAAATATAATTTTATAAAAACATTGAATTTTTCAGAAAAATGGTAATAAGTCAAAAACCCTAGATTTTAGGCATATACTATCTTATACCTTTTTGCCTAAAAATTATGCGGGGAATACAAAAGTGTAATAATATATAGGATGTTCCATTTAAAAAACTAGAACTATGGTCAACCACCAAGTTATGGAACAATCTGTATAATACGAAATATTTTTAAAATGTGCTCCTAATGAGCAACTATCACAAGGAAAAAAACTGCTTCGAAATATCTTTACTCATAAAGGCATAATCGGCCTTACCCGCTTAGATGACTCACCCTGTATATTTATTATTCGGGTATTTCTTTAAGACAAGTAAAATAACTATTATAACATAAATAATAACTTTAAATTTAATTAACTGGTTACATAGACTTGTTCTGTTTTGACCTTTTCCATCAGATGCCTTTAACGCATCGGATACATTACGTTCGTCATTACGTCTTACCAATTTGTGCTTTGCGCGTTAGATTTTCGCCCGATCGGAGAAATATTCCATCGATTCGAATCGAATCGTCTCGAATTACGGAAAAATGCGCAATAATTGTGTAAAAAACATCAATACGAAACGGGACGCAGCAATTACCGACTAGTTGTAAAATATTTCTTTTCCCATGAGAACGAGAACATGTTTCTGACGTTCTACACAAGAGGCAGCACCTATCAAGTTCCATATTTGTGATACTGCGGGGTTTTGTTATCATAGCGATCGCGATTGTTATCATAATATTAAAGTACAACGTTGCTATTTGTTAGACGTATGTCAATTACAACATAATACCGACGCGTAAATATTTTTCTAACTTGTTTTGAATGGCAGACTTTTTTCCTTATCGATTGTCAATGATGGCAGGCATCCAACAATGAGGGAGCGTATATACATAAGTATGTAGTATATAAGAAGATATATATGTAAGTATAAATACATGTAATTAATGTTCCAGTTATATTTAGTAACATATTTTCGATTATATTAGGCCGTAGCAATTTTAATATACCTAACTATTACAACCAATAATTATTTCATACATAATAGAAACAACTATGTATAATAATAATAATAATAATAGAAAAAATAATTGATGGTTGCTGTCGTAATAATATTTTTCTACTCCCGTCTTTAAAATGCCATCTACCGTATATATTTCTATGACGCCAAGTGATCTCTTAAATACACATTGACAAGCTGAGATATCGTGCCCTTTATCAAGAAGTGAACTTAGCACCGGGCTTTTTAGTCACGGGCTGAAATTAGCTCTAGACTTTTTACTTGCAAAAATTGATTAAGTGTCAACTCAATCAAATTGGTTGACACTTTTCGTCAACCTGCCAAAATAACCCCACGTGGCACGACAACAGACAAATAATTTTGTATTATTTTGATTCTTTGCAGTCGTAGAAAAAGTTTAATATGAAACTCGTTTTAAATTCGTTGGTCACTTGTTTTACTAAGTACTCGCTCCGCTATGTGTCGCTCGTGATTAATAAAACTTGTGATTAAAATAAGGTTTTTAAAATTGGATATATAATATACTTATTATTATAGATTCTGGCAGTTTTGTTCCGTGGATTTCAACATACTTTATCAGTGATGTCAACACTGATTAATTTAAAATATGGTACAAACGTGCACTGACAGCGGGTGATCAAGATGTTAACTATATATAATGGTTAAAAAATATATTTTATTAAATTTCGGATCGGTAAAATTTCTTATTGTAAACAACAAATACAATTATTGTAGCAAGACGGTGCACATAAGAAAAACCATTATCACCCCATGATTGGAAAATATTGCCTCAGAGAGAATAGTGAATAGGCAGTGAAATGGATTGGTTGATGAACGACTAGAATCAAAGAAAATATTTTTAATTTAATTTCTTTGCGTAATGAAGCAAGAATACCAATAATAATAACAATAATTGCATATTTATTAGATACAAAAAATATGTACATATAATTACAATTATAAAAGTGAACTTAAAAATGGTTACATTCGTTTTTAACTGGTTTAAGAACAGTTCCTCGATATAGAGTGGCTGCTGTTCATCCTCCTGCGAAGAACAAAAGCCAAAATTAGAATACATACAAAGAAATATCAAAAGCTTAGTAACCATGCTGTAACCCCAATGCCCCGGTTTATTTTTCGAAAAAGCCTTATGATTTCATGATTACATTTATAATTGTGTTTCTTCCGTAGATTTTCACCTTATCATGGATTTGAATTTCACATAATTTTGCTTCGTTGTATGATCAATAATTGTGTTATAAACACACCGTGTGGGTGTATAAATTGTAATTAATTAAATTATATCTTGGCTAAGTAGTCTTTTACCTTTTTTCTTTAATGTGTATGGTCCTTGCCTGTGTAAGGCTGTAGGTGTTACCCAAAGACCTTGCATGTTCTGCAGTCTTTATATTATTATTATACTTTACATGACTTATCCTTGAGCATCTACTACTTGTGGTGTCGAGGTGAAAGTCCTTCTCCATATCTTTCTATTTTTTTGCATCTGCCTTGGCATTGTCCTAGTTGATGCCTCTTCACTTTAGCGCATCTGAGATGGGCACTATTGCATGTTTTTCTTGGGCAACCTTGTTTTTTGGTTTTTTCTGTGTCCATTTCCCATTACACTTTCAGCGTCCTCTCTTCATTAATTCTAATTACATGCCCGAATCAATTCATTGTTGATTTTCAATTTTTTTCAATACACTCCTTACGCCTAGTCGTTCCTAATTCTATCCATTCGATTCTATCCTTCGATCTTTCTCAGTACTTTCATCTAACAGGCTTACTACCTTTTTTTTAGCTGGTCCGTAAATATCCACGTTTCATACCCGTATATGAACATTGGCACTAATACTGATACACTTGATTATTTTTGTTTTTTTGGACATTTCTTTTTTAATAAAGAACAGGTTATATAGTATGTCATAGGAAATTGATACTTTATTGATTCTCTGCTCTATTTCCATGTCGGCTTTTCCGGTCTGGTCAATTATTGCTCCTAGGTATTTTAATTGATGTTTTACTTCAATCTTAAGGTTATGAATTACGATTTCCGCACTTTCTAGCATTTCTGCAATAGTTATTATTTCCGTCTTACCTTGGTTTATTCTAAGATTATAAGCCTTCTAATAATGCCTTCCATTTATGAACTCGTTGTCTTAATTACTTAATTTTGACAAAATAACATACATAAGAGTGAAATTAAATTTGAAGGCATAGTAATGACAAGGGCGCGGGCACGAAAGGTTGATGACTCATCGCCCATGGGCGCACAATTGAAATGTTGTATTTTTAAAGAGGTTTTAATTTTATTTATATAATTGGATAACAAGTGGCTGGTGATCTATAAAATACAAAATATCTTATTATTTGTTCATTTTCTCTTCTGTAAGACTTGTTCTTTTTGAATTAGGTACATCCTTGTAGATAGAAAACGTCCTTTCTACATCGCAACTGGTTATGGGTGCGTACGGAAATATTCTTTTATTTCAGCATATTTAGCATACACAATTGCTGCAGTGTTATTAAATCTGGATTTCTATTAAAAACTGCGTCTAACTTTTGCCGAGGGCCACATCCGAAGTCACTTGGAATTCCTTTAAAATTATTAATAGCCCACGTCTAATGTGGTTAATCCAGCTTTTAATTTGATATTTAGATTTTCAAAATATGTGATTAGTTTAGACAAATTTCCAAAGTGTTCCTGAAGGAATAACAACTGATTTTTTAAATTTGGAAGTTGTGTTAGTTCCTTGCACTCAGAAATACTTCGAGCATCGTCATTTAAACATGTAACGAAATTTTATAAACTATCGAAATTCTCTGCATAAAAACTATTTATGTGTATGTTTTAGCAAAGCTAAATGACGAACGTGCGATATTTTGGCATTCTGTAATGATATTTTACAGACTTTGTAATAAATTTCGGAATCACTGACAATTTATTTTCATATCAGAAATAATAACATAAACAACGTTCTAGATCTAAATAAATGATAACTAAATATGTACGCGTATGTTATTGAGACTAAACGAAATCCAGTGCACACTTACGTCTAGATAATTGGGAGAAGTCGATTCAATAAACCGGTATTAAACAGACTATTACAAAAATTACGAAGTATATAATTAACAGTCAAAACAATGAAAAAACGAAACTAACGTAAGTATGAATGAAAATTTTATTTCTCTTGCGAAATATAAGGTAAATATAATAAATTTTAAAAATTCCTTATTTTATGGGCATTTTTTGCTCTCATTCTCGGGCACTTCTCGGGCGTAAACAGATGTTGCAGTTCACCATATGAATTAGTGCAATTCAGTAAGCGTGGGTTGTTTACATTATTTCTTTGCTCCGTTATAACTTCGTCGTAGTTTAAACCGGTCATGTCCGCGCCCTAGTAATGACCGAAAATAGGAAGATATACGTTAGAATGTCCTTAATAAACTAGAAGAATGTGATGGTACTTTTTATGCTAAACTTTGATTTGTTTTTACTTCGAAAATATCTTCTTGGAGTTGGGACGTAATAAAGCTCAATTTATGTGTCACATAGAAGAAAGTATTAAATCTAATAATGTTTTGCAGGGTTCTTTTCTTTTTACGGCTGCTTGAAGTAATAAATTCAATTAGTAGACACTACTTCATTTAACGACAAAATTATGTCTAAGTTAAATTACTGGGACAATTTAACATTTAACTTTAAAACAAATTTTCAAGGATTATTTTAGTCATGAATATGTTAAATATCTTTCTATTTTAGATACTCTGTAAAATCTAAATTCCCTTAAAAGTTGCTCATAAAAGTCAACCTCATAGTCAAAGTCATAATTCTGATATTCAATGCGGCGATTTGACAGTTTGGCGATAGGAAATGTCAAACAATAACACTGAAAAATGATATAAACTGTGTAGTTTGCCCTTTTTTTTTTTGATGATTGCAACTATTTGGAAATCGCTCATTGCCAATTGCACGACACAGCATGTTTACGACACCATGTCAATTTGAACGACAATGAAGTTGAAATCAAAGCGAAATAGGTAGAATAGGTTTCTAAAAGAGATTTACTGTAGAAATGCTGTTTAGTAAAAGATCTTTATTCGCGGAAAAAGTATCTTAAAGTAGAAACAAGTGGTAATCTTTACTCCAAGTAAAGTTTTATTTATTGGTCGATAAAGTGGGCAATTCTAACTTTTAGGTAAGAATCTGGAAGTCAGCCATATTTTTCACAACATAACTCGTCATATTTTTGTAACAATAAAATTAACCAAATAACAAAATTTTTTTTTAATAATTATTCCAAAATTATCAAAAATTTAAGGGGATGGATTTTTAGAAACTGAAAAGTGCGTTGAAAAGCTTTTTTTTGATAAAAAATTGAAAAATATATTACATTTGATTTTGTATTTAATATTAAAATTTGTTAATTGCTCACATCATTAAAAGCGCACTTAAAATTTCGGTATGTGCATCAACGACAATGACTCTGGATATAGGTGTACATAATAAGAGTAAATAACAGGCTCTAGTTATTTATTATATTAAATGAATATCCACTATGTTTCAATTTTTCATTTTCTAAATTAGGCGTACGGGACCAAAAATTATTTTCAATTTAATCCTCAATATTCAAGAAATCACGAAATATCTAACCTTAATATTTTTTTCACAAAAAGGTAATATTTTTGGTAATAAATAGGGCACAGTCTTTCGCAACATCAGGTGATATTTACCTACTACTAAGTCAAATTTACCTATATGATTTGGGACAAATGCCTAGTCATACTTAATTTCGAATTTTTAATTAAAGTCAAAAAATTTAAAAAAAAAATTTCAATCAACATTAACTTTAAGTAAATTTTTCTTAATATAAATCGAGTAAAAAAGTTGATTTACCTATTATTAGGTCCAATAGACGTATATAAGCTTTACTCTGCTACTTGGGCGGCTCAAGTGCTGACCCTTATGGTACACACTTCCACACTTTTTACCTAAAATCGTGGCAGGAAATTATCGATTACACAGTTCTAATAGAAGTTTTAATCACAAATCTTGTCAAGAGCCTACTGGTGTGCCACCATTACAATGCACACACTTGTATTGAAAGACGCTGTCATCTGTACTTTAGGACTATATACCTGCAAGATTTTTGAGTGCCCCTTACGCCAATTGTTAAACAATAATGACTATTGTCTTTTACCCTAATAAACCCAACAACTTGGAAGATTTACAGCAAAGAATTTGTAATGCAATGCAAAAAATTAGGCCAATATTAGCTTATTTTCAGAAAAGAATTAGGACCACCAACTTGATCATAAAGAAACGATGATCTTTCGATGACGACCTAGTGTTCAACTTGCCAAGTTGTATCTGTGGGACTCTAAAAATGATTTAATCATTTTGGGCGGACGAGAAACTGGATTACTTATTGCCAACCTACTAACTACAAGCGCTGGCATAATAGCTTATGGTCGCCAATCCTATTGAAAATAACCTAGAACATACTGGAGGATGAATTGTCCTTATTATTTTTAGTATTATTATTATTGCTGCTCATTATTAGCAAATTATTTCATTAAATTTTTGGTGTGGTGTAATTGACATTTCTCAATTAGTCCGTATATTTTACTAGTAAAATTATCTTCAAAAATTGTTAAAACTTACTTATGGAAACTTTTGCAAGATATTCCCAATAGACTAATAAAACCAATATTATATCAAAAATGTTGCCTTATTTAGCAGTCTCATTAACAAAATTGTCATTCATTAAAAAAAAATCTATTTGTATCAGTACATGAATAAATGTATGTTGCTGCCAATGTAATTTTCAAATTACAAGTTACATAGTAACTACTACAAACATGACACATGTATGTAAGAACATATGAACATACAATTGTTCCGTGTCTCGATAAATGAAAAGACCACCGACTGTTTTATCTATCCCTAATATAGCATTTCATCTGCACAATATATCAACTCCATTAGTATTAGCAACGCTTTATTGTCTCATTTTACTTCCATCGTATTCAGTAAAATATGATGGTTGTTAAGCATTCGCTAATTCAATTTATCCAGTTTTATTTCAGGTTTTTATTTACCCGCAGCTACAATAGCCAGTTGCGATTTATTTTCTAGGAAATTAATTTCAAGATTTGTAGTGTAGGTAATACATATATTGCAAATTTAATTATAGAACCACTATTTTTACTTCTTATCTGTAGAAGAAAACACTGAGTACTTACTTTATTAGCATTTATACAGGCTGTTTTTAGACAACGTTTAAAGGTTTTAAGGCCCGCTTATAGTATTATCGACCGAGTCCATTTTGTAACAAAATCTTATTTCATGCTTTTTGTGAAAATAAGAATATGAATAATAAAATTTAAAAAGTAGAATGACTTATAATTAAGTAGTGATTAGTCTAAAGCAATTAATTGTTATAAATCGTAATTAAGTAATTCTAAAAATAAAGAAATATAACTAAGGGAATAAGAATGCCATTAGGATAAAGTACGCATGTTATGCGAAAAGATGCAAGTGCAAATAGAAATAAAAAATATCTTTTTATTTTCCTAAAAAGCAAGAAATACGTATGACAAAAAACATATGTGTTCTGTAAAATGCTGCTTGCTCTAAGTTTGTACATTATTTCATAGATAGCACCACAAGATAAATAGGGCGCGGACACGTACAGTTTATGACTCATCGCCCATGGGCGCACTATTGAAATGTTGTATTTTTAAAGAGGTTTTAATTTTATATGTATATAATTGGATAACAAGTGGCTGGTGATCTATAAAATACAAAATACCTTATTATTTGTTCATTTTCTCTTCTGTAAGACTTGCTCTCTTTGATTTAAGTACATCGTTGTAGATAGAAAACGTCCTTTCTACATCACAACTGGTTATAGGTGCGTACTGGGAATATTCTTTTATTTCAGCGTATTTAGCATACACAATTGGTTAGTCCATCTTTTAATTTGAGATTTCGATTTTCAAAATATGTGATTAGATTAGGCAAATTTCCAAAGTGTTCCTGAAGGAATAACAACTGATTTTTTCAATTTGGGATTTGTGTTAGTTCTTCGCACTCAGAAATACTTCGAGCATCGTGATTTAAATATGTAACGAAATTTTAACTATCGAAATTCTCTGCATAAAAACTGTTTCTGTGTATGTTTTAGCAAAGCTAAGTGACGAACGTGCCATATTCTGGCATTCTGTAACGATATTTTACAGACTTTGTAATAACTTTCGAAATCACTGACAATTCATTTTCATATCAGAAAAAGTAACATAAACAACGTTCTAGATCTAAATAAATGATAACTAAAAATGTACGCGTCTGTTATTGAAAATAAACGAAATCCAATGCACACTTACGTCTAGATAATTGGGAGAAGTCGATTCAATAAACCGGTATTACAAAAATTCCGAAGTACGTAATTAACAGCCAAAACAATGAAAAAATTAAACTAACGTAAGTATGAATGAAAATTTTATTTTTCTTGCGAAATATAAGGTAAATATAATAAATTTTAAAAAACCCTCACGCTCATATCTACACCGATGAAAAAAGGATTTTACTCATAAATTCCTTATTTTATGGGCATTTTTTGCTCTCATTCTCGGGCACTTCTCGGGCGTAAACAGATGTTGCAGTTCACCATATGAATTAGTGCATTTCAGTAAGCGTGTGTTGTTTACATTATTTCTTTGCTCCGTTGTAACTTCGTCGTTGTTTAAAGCGGCCATATCCGCGCCCTAAAGATAAAATAGACAAGGCCAACTGTGTAGCAGATACAGTTGGCCTTGAAATAGAAAATAATGTGGGAAGGAGAGAGAAAACTATAAATACCCTTTCCTTATTAAAAATTACAAATACATTTGATACTTTTATACTAAACTTGAGGGGTAGCACAATTTATTAGTTTGCTTAAATTTTTGTAATAAATTATGATTAATATCGTAAGCCCCAACAACAGTAAGGGATTTTGTCAATGTTGTTAACTTCTGTCGTCAATTTCAGTAAAAAAAAGTATCGAGAAGCAATGGGCACTGATGCATTGGAGTCAGTTAGATACAGATATAATATCAAAGTACATTCGTTATGGCGGCACGCAAAAATAAGTTTATGAGGTAAAGAATAGATATATTTTTTTTCATTTACTAAAGCATATAACATTTTCAAATTTTAAAATTCTTTATTTCAAAAGTAACACAAGTTATTTTTTTATATGAAGGAAATACAGCAAGAAAATACTGTAAACTAAAAAAATATAAGTACATTCCTAACAACATTTTTCGAATTTCGCGGGTGGTGGTCACACGCCAGTATTTTAAGTTTACAGTGGACGCAATAGAATAATATACAAAGGTGCACTCTATGATATTTCACTGCAAAAGTTGTGAATAAAAATGTAATTTGATCAATAAATGTTTCTACATCTATTTTTTGACCAATCTTCTGCTTGGTTACACGGCTTGTCTAGTAATTCTGCAATAAAATGTGAATTAGCCTACCTGATCCTATTAGATTGTCTTCGTAACCAACTTAAAACAGCCTCGAAATTCAAAAAATGCTGCTAATGGCTGCCATACACGTTACGGTCCACCGGAGAGGTCTACCTGTGCAGGTACGCCTGCGCAGGTAGACCTGAGATGAACCTGAGCGTGTGTGGGACATTTTTTGAACCTGCACAGGCGACCGGTGAAAGAATTGATTTTCGATTCTTTCACCGGTCGCCTGCGCAGGTTCAAAAAATGTCCCACACACGCTCAGGTTCATCTCAGGTCTACCTGCGCGGGCGTACCTGCACAGGTAGACCTCTCCGGTGGACCGTAACGTGTATGGCAGCCATAGGAATGGTCAAACTGGTGCTTTAGAGTCAGATAAAGATTAGTATATCATAGTGCAATCGTTATGGCGGAACGCAAAATTATGTTATGAGATAAAGAATACCTATATTTTATTTTTTTCTTATTTCACTAAAACATACATTTTCAAATTTTTTAATTCTTTATTTCAAAAGTACCACTATTTATATAATTTTAGATGAAGGAAATACAGCAAAATAATATTATAAAGTAAAAAAATATAAGTACATGGTAAATAATAAAATTTTATGCGCAATATAAATCAACAAATACGGAAACTTGTAAAGTACTGTAGAGGACATACTTGTAGTTGAAAATAGAAATATGTACCTATCAGATAAATACTTTATTAACAAGTAATATAAACAGTAGAAAAACTTTGGCCCTATAGTACTAATATCTCAAATAGGCATGTATATCGAGGCTATAATGCGAAATATACTCAACTGCATTTTGCTAATATAGATATAATAAATGTCAAAAAAATCGGTATTTTTACTTTTTGGACATACCTCTTGTAATGGTACAACCCATTTCCCTATATTAATTTATAATTTATATATTTTAAATAATTTAATTAAGTATAATTTTAATTAATATTTTAAATAGAAGTATTTAAAGTCAATGAATGCATTATTGTATTATTAAGTCGCAATTAGTCATAGGTTTAGTATGTATTTATGAGTAAGAAATGTGACGCCAATAGTTTATATTAACGTGATAAACACTCCGATAGTAATATACATTTCCACGGCTAAAAGAAGGTGGTACGTGCGTGTGAATGTGAATGGAAACACCCGAACTTTGTAGAAAGCGGGGAACCCCAGACATTCTGATATAAAAGGGAAATACGCGTTCAAGAAAGAGAGAATCAAAGGCGAGATACGTTAAATGTTGTATCTAAAGGCTAACTCCCAACAGTAGACTACTCACAAGAGTCATTGTTAATGTAACTTAAATAAATAATCGACTACTAAGATAATCGGCCACGGTCAGAAGAATCGTGGTTATTTGTAAAAAAATAATAAAATAGTGTTCAAAGTTGCACATAAGCAGTAAATGTGCAAAGTGTTATATTGTCAAAATAAATATTGCGCTTCGCTTGGCAGAACAAGCAGTTGATTCCGTTGAAGACAACGTAGAAATAAAGAAGATTTCGCTGATAATAAACAGCCCGAAGTTCCCGCTGAAAACAGTATGATGAATGTATTTTTTTATAATAAAGAATGAAAGATTGTAAAAATAAATTTCAAACAGAGAGTTATTAAATAAATATTGTCTACAAAATATACCGGTAAAATGGGGTGGCTTTATGCCACTTTTTATGGTTTTCAAAGAATTTCGGACAATTATAGGCACCAAAAATGTTTGTAAAAATTAACGATATACTTTGAACCTTTGGTTACTAAATTGTGTAAAAAAGACTTAGAAATTTTCATTCGGTTTTCTAAAATTATTTATAACAATTGGCACAATTTCCCCCCATAGGATGGGGTGGCTTTGTGCCAGCTACTTGTTTACCGTTTTAGCACAATGCCGCCTATTTACAGGCTGAAAATGTGCCAGGCCCAGCTTCATATTATAGTGAAACTGTATGGTATGAGTGACATGGCCCAATTTCACCCCAATTAGTTTTATCTCTGTTATTTTTGTGGTACAATCTCGCCCCAAATAGAAGGTTTAATGAAAAAATTTTTTTATTTATAAAATATAACAAAAACTAGATATTCTTACAAACCAAAATAAAACAAAAGAACAGCCAATTCTCACATAGAATAGTAACTAATAAAGATAATTAAGCGTATAAACTGAATTTCAAAATAGGTAGTGGCACAAATTCCCCCCTTATATTGTCGGAATCTTATTCAAGGTGACACACCCAGGTTATTTTGCACTACTCGACCACTGCGTATTCTTTAAAAGATAACCTATATAACACCTAATTACGTGTGAACTTTGAAACGGTCATTATTAAAACACTTTAGGCAAGCCAGGAGAAAGTATGCGATAAAACGAAAATTTTGCAAAATCTCACCAACTTAATAACTTGACGGAACAGAAATGGAGGTTATTGCATACACAAACCATACGTTTCATTCTATTCGCCTCTAATATCGGTATTCTTGAACAAGAGTTCGGGGCGGTAGGTGAATCGATGTGCCGATATGGTGCGAATATACACGATCAACACGTAGTGGCACAATCACGCCCCGGCTGGCACAAAGTCACCCCATTTTACGGTAAGTATAAAGTAACTTGATATGTTTCGCCAGTGTCGATATGTATATAAAGACACATAATATAGTATGTACATTGTATGTAATAAATTCTGGCTTTTATTGTTTACGCTTTAATATTGCAAAGAATCTACATAAATTTTTGTGTCAGTTTAATATTTGTAAAAAAAAAAAATTATTCAAATTGTCTTTTAAATTTACTTCGTTTCTTTTGTTGTTTGTAAAAGTATATATACAAGATTCATTGATTTTCAATATAAGAATTATTAAAATTTTAAATGGTATTTTTTTTATTATTTTTCAGGAACCTTTTTACTTAATCATTTCTATTAACTCGAATCGCCCTGAGATAATTTGAGTTTAGCTGGTAAAACAAAACATGTTATATTTTAATTTCAAATTTAACGTTATTTTTTTATATTTAAATTTATTAATTTGAATATACGGGTTCCTTTACATTATGTCGCCCAACTTTTGGCTGTACCTTTACACTCTAATAAAAAAAACATTTTTTTAACTATATTATGTATACAGTCTTAAAGAAATTTTCAGTATTCGATCACATTTACTATATATTTTAAATTTCTCTGCTGACCTTATGTTGCCGAATAAGTACAATTTACACACTTACTGCATACCTGTGTTTTATATCCCTTTCAATAAAGTGTAAGACAGAAAGAGAATTAAAACGATTTGCAGCGTACTCTCTCTCTTACTTTAGAAAACCGATATTCATATCGTTACGTGCTTCTTCCAGTTCGTTCTACATTTCAGTGAATAAAACCGAGTCTGCAACCACTCCTCACTACATCCAAATTTCTTACTTTGCTTTACCTTCGACCCTGCTACGTCTGCAACCCCAATGCAACGAACTAAAATTTTAATTCTAGTGTAATCCGTTCATTTAGCGACATCTACATAGCATTAGATTTCAACCTCTAGCTAATTTCATACCTAATGAAATTTTTACCGACTGTAACCCGGCTTTAAGGGTATGTAATACATGCAATAATAAAGTAAAAAGTATTATAAACAAATATTCGCAAATCAATCGTGTACGAGATAAAACCATCTTATAGAAATAGCCAAAAAAATTTTGTGGTTTTTATTAAGGTGTGATTTAATAAAAAAAAACATGTTTACAAATATGTTTATTCGTTTATTTAGTAGTATAATCTACCTCTTGAGAACTGTTTAGATTTTCAGTAAAATCGGCAGACCGGAAGTAGTAGTTTACTTCAGTGAAAAAATCGTTAACTACTAGGTTTAAACAAATTTATAAAGAATTCATATGTACAGTCATCTCAACAAAAAGGTTGCCAATCTACACGAACCGAGCGCATTTAGGACGGACTTTAACTTGAACGCATACGCATCACATTCATTCATAAATTGACCTTGCGAATAAAACCTTACAAAGGCACAAATAACCAGCTTGTTAAATACTATAAAATCAACACAACAAAAAATCGGTGTTCTCCAATATCAAAGATGAAATGTATAAAAAAAATTTACGATAGACAATTTTCTGTGTATTTAAAAATTCCTCTTGAAATGCAGAGTTGGAATAAAACACTCATTCATCGAATTATAGTGGTATGAAAAGTATATAAAGTTGTTTTCTTTATTTGTAGTAGGGAATATCACAAAGTAAATACTTCCAGTATTAATTTTCATAATGTATACAAGGTCAGTTTTTTCCAATGTTTAGTACCAGGATCTCGGAAACTACAACAGATAGAGATTTGGTAAAATGGGAAAAGAATTGCAGTTTTAATAGCTCTATTTAATTAAATTTTTCTTTGTTGGAAAAAGTGGCTTACTAGATATTTCGCAAAAAAAGTTTTGTTATTAATATTATTTTATTATATGGTAAGTAATACAGTTTAACCTATATTTCTTTATTCTAGCTTTATTTTTTGAGTTATGACACAAACTTGTATTTTTTTTAAATGCTAACCATAGTAGGCCATGACTTTATAAAAAAAGATCTTTTCTCAACGATTCACATGATGTGCTACTTGATATAGTTCTTTTGATAAATAAATAAATTATGACCATTTCTTTGTTTTAATAAATAGATTTAACTGTATTATTTACCATATAATATCCTAAAACTTTTTCCTTTACACATTTCATCTAAATCGAACGAAATAACAAAAAAAAAACATTTTTACAAAATAATAAAAAAAATATCTAGGTAGGCTATGCACTTTTTCCAAAAAACAAAGCGCTAATTAAATAGAGCTGTTAAAGCTGCAATTCTATTCCCATTTAATCAAAACTGTATCTGTTGAAGTTTCCGAGAACCCCATAATAAACGTCGGCAAAAAACTCACCCTGTATATGTATACAGGCTGAGTCATTAGTAGCCGCTTCTTCGATTGTTCGTTTGTGTTTTAAATAAAAGAAAAAGCAATTAGTGGATATTTCATGGTTGCTTGAGGCGCATATTCTAAAAATACTTTAAGCTCTGACGCACTTCCGGTTTCACCGGAAATGCACGGAACTTATTTTTTTAAATGACTCACTCTATATATTTTGGATTTTCTAGTACTGTTATAAATTGTCTATTAAACAGTTTTTCTTTTTCAAAATTGAGCCAATAGTTTTTGAGTTACCTACTAATTTTTTTTGTAAATTTTTCACAAAAACACGTTTTCAGAAAAAAAAAACGCTTTTTTATTGTTTTTAAAAGTAAAAACATTCTCTGGTAGTGCTTGTAGCAAAGAAAATTCTGTATTATTTGGTATAAGTTGCACTCGACAATGCCTCAAAAAACTTTGTTTTTTCAAAGCCTACTTCCTAAAATTTTCACATACTAAAAACTTATTTTTTTTTATGAAACACCCGGTATTTTATTGTCGCATTTTGTTCCCTTTTTTATTCTCTTTCGTTTTTGTTGACAATGTCCTATACCTATTTTTTGTAATTTCTGACATAATCACCATAGGAGCAATCAGCGGTCAAATAAAGAACTACGAGAGCTGTTCTATGCACCGAAATATTCGTCCAATAAAGGCCGGAATGCGGCCGACTGCTTGCGTCAACTGTTAAAGAATGTCGGTAAACATTTATGTCAAATTTATAAAAGCATCGTTGTTATCATCCAAATTAATTATTTTTATGAAGAGTTAATAGATATGATTGACGTTTTGGGTGAATCTGAAAGAAACTCATTGCTAGCATTCATACTTTATGCAAAGAGCCAGGGATCTCTTTGCATAGAAGTCAACCGAAACCAGAAACCTTCGAAAGTATAAAGAAACGGTTCGAGTGAACAGAAAGTATTGAATATGAAAAAAAGAGCGGACAGAATCAATAACTGGTGAGGATTAGACGTTTTAGTGGGGCGGCATCTTCAAATACGTCAGTAAACATGACCTTTATTTTATTTCGTTGTTAACCAACAGTGTAAAAAATGAAAATATTGCAACTGGACATTGCTTGAATTAAAAAATTGAAATGCGATGCTCTTCATTCTGTAAAGTTATTCCTTTTGGGATAGTGGATTTAACCTTTGCTCTGTTTGACAGTTGACTAAGGAAAACGGGCCCCACCTGCCTTCCATTGGTTGAATGAATATTTGGGTGCATAGAACAACAGCGCTCGTAGTTCTTTAATTGACCGCTGATAGCTCCTATAGTGATTATCTCACAAATTGCAAAATTTAGCTATAGGACACTGTTAACAAAAATGTAAGAGAATAAAAAAAGGAACAAAATGCCTCAATAAAATACCTGGTGTGCCATTAAAAAAAAAAAATAAGTTTTTGGTATGTGAAAATTTCGGGAACTAGTGTTTGAAAAAACAAAGTTTTCCGAGGTATTGTCGAGTGCAACTTATATTAAATGGTGCATAATTGTCTTGGCTACACGCACCACCAAAGTTAATAGTTTTACTTTTAAAAACAACGTGAAAAAGGTTTTTTTCTGAACACGTGTTTTGGTCAAATATTTTCAAAAAAAATTAATAACTCAAAAACTATTGGCTCAATTTTGAAAAAAAAAACAATTGAATAGACAATTTAAAGCAGTATTAGAAAATCCAGAAATATATCGAGCGAGTCATTTAAAAAAATTAAGTTCTGTGCATTTGCGGTGAAACTGGAAGTGCGTCAAGTCTTAAAGTATTTTTACAATATGTGCCACAAGCAACCATGAATCTTCCACTAATTGTCTTTGCCTTTATTTAAAACACAAAAGGGTAATCGAAGAAGCGGCTACTAATGACTCGCCCTCTAAATGTATATATAATTTCTAAATAACTACAGCGGTAATTAAATTTTGCGAACAAAATATTTATTCAAAAATAATACGGTACTTAACATAAAAAGTATGAAATCCAAATTGTAAAATAATATAAAAAATGTAAGAGGTTCCAAGAAAAGAAGAATGGGTGCATATTTAAATATATACATGTATAGATAAATAGATTTCTAAATTTCTTCAATATATTTTCACACAAAGTAATATTTATTTACAATACAGCAAAATTTCAAAAAACCCCTGACAATGTTTTACATGGGAACACAGATAATCTTCAGTAGTGAGTCCAAGCTCCATCATTTTCAATGACTTCTTGAAGTCTAGAGGGTATAGAGGCAATAAGTTTGCTGCAATATTGCACAGAAATATCCCCCCAGGCAGTTTCGATCTTGTCCCATAGTTCGTCGGAAGTACGCGGAACAAATTCTTTCAACATATCTTTCTTCATGATCCCCCAAACATTCTCAATAGGATTTAAGTCGGGACTGTTAGAGGGCCATGGTTAAACTTCAATATTTGATGTTTGAAACCATTGTTGAACTAATCGCGATCGGTGAACGGGACAGTTATCCTGCTGGAACACAAAATTATTTTCATACATCATATTAACTGATGGTAGCATAATATTGGACAATATGTCTCGATACTGCACACTATCTAACATATTTTCTATTTTCCATATGGGTCCCGTTCCAAGACTCGATATCCATCCCCATACACTGACCGCAAATCTACCACTACGGCTTCGTTCCAGTATATTATTTAAATGATAACGGGTATTTTGTTGTCGATACACTTTCCGTTTTGCATTCGAATATGACTGGAAACTGGATTCGTCAGAAAAAACCACTCTATTCCAGAAATCCATGTTTTTGTCGAGGTAGGTTTCTGCAAATCTGAGTCTTTCTTCTTTTTGTTGCTCATTTAGTTTCGGTTTTATAGCGGCAATATAATTTCCAATATTTACTTCTACCAATCTGTTGCGAGCTGTGCTTAGACTTCCACCAAATTCTGTTGCCTGAATGGCTCTGCGACAGGTTGCAAAAGGATGTTCTTCAATGTAACGCGTCAGAGCATTATCTTCTTCTGGACGTGTTACCCTTTTTCTTCCTGAACCAGGACGTCTTGCTACAGAGTGGTCTACCAACCATTTCTGTCGAAGTTTATAAATACTAGTGTGGCTAACACCTAATTCTCTAGCAACGCCTCTAATGGACCACCCATATTCCAGCATTGCTACCGCACGTTCTTTTTCAAGTGTTGTCAACATGGTGACTACTACTCGTCGGACTGTCTACTCTGTCTCCTCATATGCCGGTGCTTAAATATATATGTCTCAATGATGTCGCACTCTGGAGATTGTTCTCGTGTTTACTATCCCCAATAGTTTCGCGAGGTTTCTAGAAGTTTGACTGGACGCCGGCGGCGCCTGACAGAAGTAATTTTTTATATTCTAGGTGGACAAAAATCACAAAATTTAGGATAAAAATAATATTTCCAGTGACTTCGTTGTAGAGACAGTTGTAAAACCAGTTTTTTGTGCCAGAATTGTTATACTTTATAGCCCGTCGCTATGACAATAAACAAAAAAATATCATTTAATTTGGCCGAAAATAAAGTTCTCCGAAAATAAATAAGATTTGCTATACATAAAAAAATAATGTTTCTTATTCATATTAATACATTAGGCTTTAAGTGTATATATGTATAAAAAACATTAAATATATTTTGGTTCATCATAAAATAATTCTTTATTATTGTATCCATTAGTGTCTTGTTCATAAAATAAAGCAAACTCTAAAATATGTGAAATACATATAACTTGCAATGCCAGTAAAAAGCGGACATAAAATTGTAAAACATCCAAATAAAAACCCGGTGATTTATTATGTTTACATTAAGTGTATCTTCATGAATATATGTATATACTATATACCTTATTCACCCTATATTTTAGGTCGATACTGGATCGTTGGAAAGATAGACTATTTCATTCATAATACAGTTACAGCTCTACCTACATATATTAGACAGAATTTCTGCTTCAGATTGGCAACCTTATTGTTGAGAGGACTGTACTTTAAATTGAAATTGTGAACAATTTTATTAAAAAAGTTTTTCGAAATTCCTACCGGAAGTAGGTCTTTTACTCTTATCGAAAATCAGTTTTTTGCAAATATTTTGCAAGTCATGCTTTTTAGACAGGTACGTTACGAGTATAAAAGTATTTAGAAGTTAATTTTCAATACCTTTTGTATAAAAAAACAAAATTCGGGCAGGAACTAACACTTTTACTCTTACCGAATAAATTTTTTGCAAATATGTTGTAAATTATGCATTCTATATATATATTTATGAAGAGTACAAAAGTATTTAAAGTTGAATTTCTAATATTTTTTGTATAAATGAAATTCTAATTTGGGACCGGAAGTAACACTTTTACTCTGAGCGGCGAGTACACTTTTTTTCGAATATCTTGCAAAGTACGCATTTTGTAGGGATTTATTAAGAGAATAGAAGTATTTATAATAGAATTTTGAATAATTTTTATATAAAAAAATTCTTAAAATTCTATAATTTGACACTTTCATATGTATAAGAAAGTCGTGTGCTGGCCATACCTAATTTTTTTCGTACAGTTTATACTATAACATTGACATATTCAGCACAGTGTCTTGCACCACCGTTTACCAGTACAGTTTATGTAACCTTTCGCACAAGTTGAATAAGTATATAATCGTCTGTTTTTAAAATATTATAAGTCTACTAAACAGTAAAGACTCTTTCGAAGCTTATACCATAAAATTCAGCACATTTTAGAAATAAATTTTATTAGTATTTAATATCCGCGTCAGTAAAAAAAAAATAAGTTCTTTTGTATACATCTCCCAAAAAGACTTCCACAACACAACTTTTTCTCTCTAAATATAAAACCGTACGCTACATGAAAGGATATTTATCTAACCATAAATTCAATAAATCCTAATAAATCTAACAAATCTCCGCTTCACACAGTATTAAATAATACATCCACCCCAACAATTTGAGACAACTTTAATAATAATATCAGATAAAAGCATGTTTGTCCAGTAACTGACAATGCAGGTCCGCCTAGAGGAGACAGGCCGTTTCACGTAAATGCCGCCTTAGGGACGACATGCCATAAGGCACATTTTCGTGTGCCTGCTCACCGTCGATATAACGATACGAATTACACGGTGCCCGAACAATGGACATTCGGATAGACGGGGCCTCGAGTTTTGATTGATTCGGCGATAGTGTTTGTCACTATTAAAATAACTTATCTGGAAGTGTCATAACAACGGAAATACAAATTATGATGAATCTATAAGTCGAGCGTGTATATAACTTAGACACGCATATACTGGAAGCCTGTCCACTCAACAACTATCACTTAATCCTCTTTAAATCGATGGATGTCTTTCTGTTCAATTGATATCGCTTTTGAATAATCGTGGTAGCCGTTCCAGTAGACAATGGTCATTGAAGATTGCTGTAAATGTTATTTTAATGATTTTTTTCCGAAGCGAGAACTTGTACAAGGTACCTCTGAAACGTTTGATGTTTGTTGTATACCTACGTACCAATGCAAATCTAATTTTATTACCATATAGTTAAGGTATATTAAAGAAATATTGATTCTATGCACCTTAGAATTCACAGTTTCAAATATGTTTAAAGAAACGGGTTTGCTTTCTTTTTTTAATATAGTTATATACATATATTTGTTTTATATTAAAAGAATTTCAAATCTGTGAGTTAACCTGTCCTTCACAATACGAGGAAGGGTCATTAAATAAGTCGCAAAACGGGATAGAGGCATAATTATAATCAAAGTAACTTTCTGAAATTTATTTCACTTTACTACATAATCACCCTGTATATTCAGACACTTACCGCATCTCTTTACAACTCCTTGAAAGCCAGTGGCAAAGAAATCTTTTGGTTACAGTCGCAGCCAACGGGTAAGCGCTTGGATTACGGCATCATCAGTTCCAAAGTGACGGCCAGCCAAATGATTTTTTGGGGGTCCAAACAGTTGAAAATCACTGGGGCTAACAGTGAATGATTTGTTCGACACGTTGCACTGTGGCTTCAGTTGACATCTCTGCAAGGCATCCAGGACGCTCCCGATCTCTGAATGTTTTGCCTGCCCTTGCTAAACTCCCGAATTCAATTGTGCCCAGCTTTCCATGATAGACAGTTGTCACCATACACGGGAAGCATTTCGCGATACACTTATTCTGTGGACAGTGCTTTGGCTCACAAAAAATGAAAAACCGCGGTTCCTTTCGTGTACGAACCAACACACTCGCAATCGTTCTCTGGCTGCCTCTGACAGACCGCGTGCCTATGAGATATGACGCGACCTCTACGACAAGCATATACAATGAGGACGCGCGGGTTGGAATAAATTCATTTAAAATTTTTGGTTTTGTTTTATGGAAAAATGCTTGGATAGGTCGATTTTTATTTTTAGCTGCGGTTTTTTTGATGGTAAATTGATATACAAAGGCTGGTCCAAAAATAAGTTACGACCATCATTTTTTCTTTTTCAAATGGAAACATATGTTTTTTATTTAATTTATTAATTCTGCATTGAATTCTAAGTATGTTAGATGTACCATGTCCTATACCCAAACTCAACAGTTATCGAGAAATTATAATAACCGAAATACAACAAATTAAGCCTGCAGTGTTACTAGAAACTGATCTTCGGCTTGCCTATTGTCAGGAAGTTAGTGGTCAACAGTTTGAACATTTAATTTGACTTGTTTTTCTATTTTTTTAATAAATCGGTCCTTTCCAGGCAAGTGAGTGAAATAAATTTTGTAGGATACGGTCTCAGTTATTGATATGTTCAATTGTAAATTTCTCGATAACTGCTGAGTTTGGGCATTGGACATGTTACATGAAACATACTTAGAATTCGATGCAGAATTAACAATTTAAATAAAAAGCATGTTTCCATTTGAAAAAAAAATTTGATGGTCGTAACTTATTTTTGGACTACCATTTGTACATCAATTTACCATCAGAAAGACCGCAGCTAAAAATAAAAATCGACCTATCCGAGCGTTTTTCCATAAAACAAAGCCAAAAATTTTAAATGAATTTATTCCAACCCGCGCGTCCTCACTGTATATGCTGCCATATGCTGGCACAAATGTGCATATAATTTACACATGGTATAAGGGAAACTGTCCTTTGCTGACTTATTTATTGACTAACCCTTATAAAAAATCAATATAAGTATTTTTCCACATTAAAAACAAGAAAATGGGTGTGCTTAAAACCACACGGCAGAAGTGAAAACTTTATCAAGGCGAGGTTAATAATACGAAATCCAACTCTTCTTTTCGTTCTATATTACATTAGGGTCATCCTGCATCGACGAATTCAGTTGCTGAGATTTAGTGTGCTTCTTTTGACGATATTTCTTCACGCGCGAATTAGACAATTCCCTTTTTCGTTTTAATTTGTCATCGATTTGATATTCTTCATCCATGCTGTGTAAGAGAAAAGAATTAAATGCTTATAAATTCGTATATAATGAGCGATTAAAGCAATGCTCTGTTCTCAACGTTTCTGTTTTGCATTGGTATACAAATTATAGTAAATGTGTGTGGACGTTATTTAACACCCGGAACATACTGATCAGTTTCCGAGTCATCCATGTCATTTTAATAAACATGCTAAAACTTACCTGAGCGCGAAATATTGTATTATATTATTATAGAGATAATGTCTCATACACACACAATAAATTTTTTGGTTAACCGTCCGCGAAGTTACCAATTAGCGAACGCAACACAGTCCGCGAAATACAATTTTGCTGCCGTTGCTATGGCAGCGGCCGCGATATATAATCGCGTGGGTGTACGGACAACTTTAAAGGGTTCCTCGACGGAGACATTTTGCGATACGCTTCTGAGTCGGTTCGGACGCATGTATATATATATATAAATAGACAATATGAATACTCGCTTACGAGTCCCGCGCTGGTCTAATTCTAACGTACCGGCTTCTCACCCGTGCGGCTTGGGATCGAATCTGCTCGGGGACATGAATTTATTTATTCATTTAAATTTCAATTTAATTGAAATTAAATACCTCTATATGATATATTTCTCTCGTTCCCTTAGTCGACTCGAGCCGACTTTACCAGAACGAGCGTGACGGCTCACTCTTGTTCAGTGCCCACAATCAACGCAACGCGCCCAAAGAAGTTTACACTTCAAAAATAGTAATATAAATTCTTTTAAGTTGAATTTAATTTTATAACCATTGGTTAAAAAGAGACGAGCGAGACAATTAGGGAAAAAGGTAGACTAGACTGGCTGTACTGTCTCAAAACTTCTCATTTTATAATTATTGCAAACAAATCAGTGAATATGATAAATATAAAGTGATGGTAGCATTAAGCCTTTTAGAATGCTGGAATGCTAGTAAACAAGGTTCATTAAAAGAAAAGTCTTCAACAATCTTAATAGCACAGTATTCGCAAATCCCTTACTCAACTGTTTTATACTTTTTTAAAAAAATTTAAAAAAATATTTCATGCATGCTCCACATACTTCAAGTGAATACCATTCTTAGTTGGCTAACTATTAAATTAAGTTCTAAAAATTCAAGAACTGCATTGAAACATATACATTCTATTAGGATAAAAAAAACTAATATTTTGTCTCTATCTAGTATTACGACACACAATTTTCTATAATTTTTCTAGATGCTTCATGTATTTCTGCTTATAGGAAGCTTAAGATAGAAGACTTTCGGAATTTTAGACTGATATTGGATATTAAACGAAGAGATTGTATAACGCAGGAAACTTGATCAAGTCTTGATTTTTCTAAATAATTACAAATTGTGTTCACATTACCAAAAATAAAGCAGTGCCCGCTTTCCTTCATGCAAGCATAGAACACGACTAATGTTTAAAATTCCGGAAATTACAATTCGTCTGTGTTTCGAAACTATAATGGTATTACCTCGGTGGACTATTCAATAATGAAACCACAGCTAACATGAAACATTAATATTTAAGCAATTTTTTTGGATTGACTAGCGTAAATAATCATCTAAAAATATGTTGAATAATTTCGTAACTGAGCATTAAAATTACATATACTGCTGACAATATTAAACAAAACAAGATGTACTCTAAAAACTTCATTATCGAGTGACCATTATTTATTGCAAATTATGTAAAATCGTTGGCGGTACTTGTCATGTGGGTATCAATCCGTATAAGTTTAATTTGTTTATACCACGTATTTCAGTTTTTCCCCCAGTGTGCAGTGCATCACTACATATAGGAAAGATATTTTTCTTCCCCTTTTTCCTACGTCTTCTTTTCCTTCTTCTTTTTTTCTTCTTCTTTGTTTTCTTCTTTTTCTTTTTCAATAGGTGTTAGGTGTTGATATTATCAAAAAATTCTTGTAGGTTTTTTTTTCACGTAGCCAAATCGCAAGTGTGTTATCAATATATCACAGCTAGCTCTTAGGTTTCTATATATTGTTCTCTTCAGCTCGATTTTCGAATAACCCCATGAATAAGTTGGCTATTACTGGCAATGGTAGGCTCCCCATTACTCCATTCTTTTAGCCGTAGTATCTGCCATTTTATAGTTTTACTAGATACCAGCACACCGTAACTCGGAAAAAAATTGTAGTTCAAGTGATACCGGCCTTGAAAGCCTTCGGAATTTTAACGTTATATCGAATTTTTCAACTAAATGATAATTTCTGGGCTAATAATAAAGTGTCGACGTATGACACTAGTCACCCTTTTCAAGTTTCTGAAAAGATGAAAACCGTAGTTACTGCCTTCCTGCTATAGACTGTGACCTTCAAGATCTATTATGGGAAACTGTAATCGGGAAAGTAAAATAGATTGCGTCTGAATTGTAATTAAGGAGATCCATATTTAATACTCTAAGAATTTTATTCGCTTGACTATTTAATTAATTCGAATTTGTGTTAACGTAAAGACATTTTTTTTCAGAATGTTTGCGGTTACGAGATGCGGAAGATGTCATGCGGGTATTTCAGCGAACGAACTTGTGATGAGAGCAAGAGATTTAGTTTACCATCTGCACTGCTTTTCTTGTACATCTTGTGGTGTACCCTTATCAAAAGGAGACCATTTTGGTATGAGAAGTGGACTTATATATTGTAGGTATGTATATATATATGAACATAAAATCTTTGAGATCACTAATTGTGTACCAATGTTTATATCAGATTATTTGATTCTTAAAAACATTTTTGTTACATTATTTCAAGATATACATTCTCTTGAATTTTTCTAATAATAATTTTTATAACAGTAAACTATGATTTATTAACCGGCCATTTGCATTTTAGCGAATTTTACGATTTTTCTTACTTCAGTTTGAATTCTACTTAATTATCAATTTTGACATTATACTCACATAAACAGAGTTTACAGGATTTTTTTAACAATAATTGCCGACATAAACTCATCCGATAGTCCGGTGAACAACGTTCTTTTGTAATCAAAGGGTATTACAAAAATAATGACTCTGTGCTCGCAGTACAGCGGAAATTTTGGATTAATTTTAATATTCCTCGTCAAGGGAATTCCATTTGGTCACGCCATAAAAGAGTCAACAATGTCAAAAGCACGGGATTAAACAGAAGTGTCAGAACTTTCGGTAACATTGATCGAGTTAGCTATACAGAACAGTCTGAAACGTTCCAGTCGAAAATTTAGTCAGGCAATTAACTTAGCTAGGACGACTTTTCTCTGAATTTTACACAAGTATCTCCATTTGATTCCTTATAAGATCCAGATTGTTCAAGCACTTAAGCCAACAGATCAGCCTGCATTTTGCTGAAAGGATGTTACAACAAGAAGTTGATGTTTATAATTAGTGGAAGACTGTTGAAGCGAATTTCAATTTATCAGGCTATACAATTAAGCAAAACAGCCGTTATTGGTCTTCGAAAATCCAATGGAACTTCACCAACAAGCATTACACAGTCCAAAGGTAATTTCATGGTTTATGGTAATAAACCATGAAATATTCCGGAGCTGAACAGACAAATTATTTAAATAATCGCCAACATTCCGTTAGTAATGTAGCGGCGTGTTATGCACAACTTCAACGTCCGACTTCAGTAAGTTATAGGAAAAAGAGGAGGCCATTTGTCCGGCATAATCTTCAAGAAATAAAAATGGCCAATATTTGTTTTTAATGGTATACTGTGTATTAGTAAGTTCTGTTGCTTTTAGAATAATAAATTTCTCAAAATTTCCCGCTACCATGGGCGACCTTGCATTATAAATCAAGATTCAACTGTGATATTATCTACTAATGATAAGATTTTGACTGAATCTATTAGTATATCAACGAACAAGCAATGAAGATAGATAGAAAAGAAGGATTTGTGTTTTCAGCAAAACAAAAAAGGACAGGAATATCATAATTATGAAAGCAAAGCAAATTATGGAAAATACGTGCAATGAAACGAATACGTGTTCAGATGAAGAACAAAACAAATATTTACAACCCTACTAAACCGGAAAGCAATGACAATCAAAAATATTTTAACGACTGCACTGCAGTTTCACACATAAAACGTCGCAGAAAATCCAAAGGTGTGAAACAAAGGACAATAACTAATAAATATTATCTATCTAAAAATAAAATTAGTTTTCTTTCATATAATTAACTACACCTTGCAATCAATCGGATCGGTAGATCGGAGCTACCGCTCCGATTCAAAATGTAATCAAATCTCAACAGGAAAATTATACTTATAAATATTATAATTTTGTATTGATAACTTCAGTCGTTTGGCCGCTCTTGTGGTCACATACATGCAGATGGACAGACTCAGATAGAGAGGTAGAGGTAGAAAGAACGAGAGAGAGAGAGAGAGAGAGAGAGAGAGAGAGAGAGAGGGAGGGAGGGAGAGGGAGAGATTTGTAAGAAACGCTTTTTTGGAATCATGGGACTACAAAACGTGGACATCTGCAAAAATTTCAGGATTCAAAACTTTCATCCTCACAATAATAAAGACAGTAAATAAAGAAGTGCTCTACTCTAAAGTTTCCCAAGGTTACTGATAATTAGGGCGCGGACACGAACGGTTGATGACTCATCGCCCATGGACGCACTATTGAAATGTATTTTTAAAGAGGTTTTATTTTATTTATATAATTGGATAACAAGTGGCTGGTGATATATAAAATACAAAATACCTTATTATTTGTTCATTTTCTCATCTATAAGACTTGTTCTCTTTGAATTAAGTACATCCTTGTAGATAGAGAACGTCTTTTCTACATCGCAACTGGTTATAGGTGCGTATTGGAAATATTCTTTTATTTAAGCATATTTAGCATACACAATTGCCGCAATGTTATTAAATCTGGATTTCTATTAAAGACTGCGTCTAAGTTTTGCCGAAGGCCACATCCGAAGTCACTTGGAATACTTTTGAAATTATTAATTGCCCACGTATAATGTGGTTAATCCATCTTTTAATTTGAGATTTCGATTTCAAAATATATGATTAGTTTAGGCAAATTTCCAAAGTGTTCCTGAAGGAAAAACAACTTATATTTTAAATTTGGGATTTGTGTTAGTTCCTTGCACTCAGAAATACTTCGAGCATCGTCATTTAAACACGTAACGAAATTTTGTAAACTATCGAAATTCTCTGCATAAAAACTATTTCTGTGTTCTGTTGGCAAAGCTAAGTGACAAACGTGCGATATTTTGGCATTCTGTAACGATATTTTACAGACTTTGTAATAAATTTCGGAATCACTGACAATTCATGTTCATATCAGAAAAAGTAACATAAACAACGTTCTAGATCTAAATAAATGATAACTAAAAATGTACGTGTATGTTATTGAAACTTTACGTTTAGTGCACACTTAAGTCTAGATAATTGGGAGAAGTCGATTCAGTAAACCGGTATTAAACAAACTATTGCAAAAATTACGAAGTACGTAATTAACAGTCAAAACAATGAAAAAACGAAACTAACGTAAGTATGAATGAAAATTTTATTTCTGTTGCGAAATATAAGGTAAATATAATAAATTTTAAAAACCCCTCAGGCGCCGATGAAAAAAGGATTTTACTCATAAATTCCTTATTTTATGGGCATTTCTTGCTCTCATTCTCGGGCACTTCTCGGGCGTAAACAGATGTTGCACTTCACCACATGAATTAGTGTTATTTAGTAAGCGTGTGTTGTTTACATTATTTCTTTGCTCCGTTGTAACTTGGTCGTAGTTTAAACCGGTCATATCCGCGCCCTACTTATTAAATCTGGATTTCTATTAATAGAAATCCAGATTTAATCTGATAATATGTCTACAGCAAAATTAGCGGCCAACAAAGCAAATAAGTATTTTAACTCTTGTTTTATAAAGTTAAGAAAAAAGGTGTTCAGTGGACGACTGCATCTCAGTGCGCTTTGCCTCTCGATAACGAAAGGTGTAAGAGGGTAAACAACAAAATGAAACTAATTTAATATACATTATTTTTTATATATAATTGCTTGACGTCCAAGTCAATTAATTATAACACTTTTTCAATTACCTCCGTGTAAAAACTTGGAACGCCGATTAATAGAAAAAAATTATTGTTAAGATAATTAAATATTACTTGCACAACATTACTAATTGTTCTCTACAAATTTACACGTGAGTTTTAATTTAAAATTACCACTACATGTTGGCTGTATTATTTAACAGCCGAAATTCTTAAACGTAAATCTTTTCATAAATCTTCATTAGAATTAAATATTTTCCCCCGAAATGAATATTTTGCAATTTAAATTAATTGTTTCAGTCGCGAAGGCTATGTTACTGTAGAACTTGCATTTTGAAACTATGAACTATCACAATTATTCTTAAGTATTCGAAATGAAATATTACTTTGTTTTAGTGTGAAATGCAATCTAGATAGCAACAATGTAATGGTTATCTGTTATAAATTGAAAATTTATTATAATGAGTGTTGAAACAGTTGGAATCATTACCTGAACATATATTTTTATTAAAATTATTAAGACAACGTTAAGGTTACAGTTTATAATTATAAAGATAATTGATTTATTTTATGGTAATAAATTTACTAACTCTTAATGAGATCTTCATGCATATGAAGATAATACTTTATTCTTGCCTTTACATATGATATTAAACGCGGGAATATAATGAGTATTTGCAAAGCCAAGATAGTATAGAACGAAACGATTTTAACATATTAATATATCAAGAGAACTCGTTTAACTAATGTTGTGCTTTTAGTATATCGAGATTAGATCTTTCCATTTTGTGACTTCTCTGAATATGAGTTCATATTTTCCGTTTTGAGCATAGTGAATAGAATTAGGTACATCTTCTGATATTTGTTTTAAAATAATATACTATAGTTCAAATTATGGGGACGTAAAAATGTACACTTAATTTCACTCAAAACCAAAAATCGAAAGACAAAACTCGGTTAGAATATAAGTAAATTCTGAAATAAGTTTTAAGTGTACGAGGGTGATTCGGAAACACAGAGAGATGGCGCAAATCTGCAGAACAATGCTTTAATAGGTCAAATAAAGTAAAAGTACGCTTCGCCGACCGCTAAGGTGTTACTGACCGACTATGAATTTTCCAGTTTAAAGACGAATATATCAAGTAATATGTATCTGATAAACAACTGAACATTACAGTTGCGCCCTTAAATATATGCCTATCAAATTGTATCGCTGAGAAGAAAATTTTCGCATCAATTCTCAACCAATCGATATTTGTCTGGCAATGTGACCAGATATAAAAGGCTTTTATGTCAAAATTGACTAATTTTTACTTCTTATATTATGGACCATAAAACAAAGTGTGCACAATTTTTAGCTTATACTACGTTATTATATAGTTTTTTTATTGCAGAATATATATAGTTTACAGTAATTATCTAAATAGTTTATAATACACTGCAAAAACAAAAATGGTCGGTAAAAGGTTAATTACAAAGGTATACGCTCCATTTGCCGACCGATCAGTCGGTAATGGGAATATGACAGAGTTTTAATATTTTGAAAAAAACAAGCAATTAAATAGTGTTATAAATATGCTTTAATTTATTTGTAAAATACTTTTATTATTTAGCCTAATGAGGTATTACCGACCACAACATTTTAATCACTTTTTATTTAAAATAAATTGTAAAATTGCACTTTTTAATACCTATCGTGATTCTGTGTAAATTTATTTCAAATAAATAATAAGCAATTTTATAAAAATTCATAAATTATTTAAAGGAATGCTTATTTTATATTGATCAGTTATTAATCTGTCTCATAGTTTTTTAAATTCAATTGTGGTCGGTTTAAGGTTCGCACAAAATATGAAGTTTCCATTTACCTACCTAATAAAACAACACTATCGGTTTGTTTTTAAACTCTCTATAATTTTTATAAATCTGTTTTATTTTTGGAGAAAAACATTTAAAGAGAGTCATACTCCTGAAGATAATCAGAACGTTTTAAATCTGGAAGTACAAGTGGATGGAAGCATTTTATTACCAACCATACCAAATTCTCCAAAAAAAAATTGATTTTGGTAGAAGATGAAATTACACAATTAGATGTATGTACATACTCATAAAATCCCAGGCCCTAACCAGAATATCAACTATACCAAATTCTCCAAAAAGATAATTTTTGTAGAACACAAAATTACACAATTAGGTCTCCAAATTCCAATGTAATGACAATTGTTTTGTAACTATTCAATTTATTAAAGTAAATATTCCAGCCTAATTCAACAATTACCACTACTAAATAATTTGATTGTCAGTAGAAAGTTTGAAGTATGGTCAGCGTTCAATCATTTAATGGGATATGTTTAATAATACACCATTAAATGAAATTGTTAATCAAACATTCTGATGATGGTTCATGATGATCGTATCCCAGGCTGGTGGCTCTTATTTCAATCGATTGGTTGTAATTATGAACTGACTTTTTGTGCTATTTTTCCTTAAATACTTAATAAGAATCACAAAATGATCCAACAATTACGAATTATATTCTTTTTACAGTGTGTGAAAGCAAAATGTTCACACAGATATTCCCACGTCAGTCTGTATTATTTTTGGTTATGGTTTTTAGTTCAATTACCAGCGTCACTACTAAATATTTAAATTATAATAGGATCATCCAGCAACCGACATAGCCAGAGCACGATCTACAGGCGACGACTTAATGCCACTGCAAACTCACTTTGGCAGGAACAATATCAGAGCAGACAAATGAAACTAATGCATTGATATGGAAACCAGTTATAAATTCACTATTATAAATAAAATTAATAAGTCATACTATTCTATACCAACATTTTATTTAAAACTTGATTCTTCACAAATTTGCATTATAACAAAGCTCGAAAGTTATGTCAAAAAATATATGACTATTATTAAATATTACAGCCAAGAAATGACGTTTGTGGGCCATGTTAAATGGCAGGTCAAATTATGCAAAACTAAAATAGATCTGATATTACTTTAATAATAAGTCCTTTCATTGTGTAAAACTAATAACGCTATGAATCTTTTAGTGTCAAGTCTTAGTATTACGCTAAATAGCATCTAAATTTCAAACTTCAACAACGAAAAGTCAGACTGACGTTAAGATGCTTTAAATTGTCATTCCACCTGTCAACGTGACAGTAGTTTGTGGACAAAAATATACGTCTATAGAAGGTGTGCCAAAAGTTTAGAAAATCAAAAATGATTTTTTTTGGCGGTTTACAGGGAACTGTAATAAAACTGTAAGCAGACGCGAAAAGGCGATTCAGGCTCGAAGAGGTTGATAGACAGCTAGTACTATTTATAATTACGACATTAAATCGCTCTATTCTAGCCTGGAAGAGGCCTAGGCGTATAGTACTAGAACCTATAATAGCGTTTCACAAACATTTAAATAATTTGAAGTTTATCTTATGACCATGTAAATACATTTTTTAACAATTTTCAACTCTTGTGGTAATGCTTTTATGTTATTAATCTATTTCCTAAATTAAATTACTAAACAGCATTTCGAAAATGCAGTATAGGTAATTGTATGACGGTCTACTATAGCTTCTATTAAAGACAATATGTAGGTACTTACTTGTGCTGTTTTTCGAAATTAACAATATCTGGAGTAAAAGAAACGATTACTGTTTGAATATCAATCATTATAAGAAAAAAACTCCTGTTCAAAAATTCTGTATTTTAAAATTTCAGTTTAACCTGAAAATTATTGTTAATATAGTTTCTTCTGTTTCAATTATATACTTGTTTTTCATCAATCGACCGATATAATTATAGCTTATTCTTTTATTAATTAATTCTCATTCAATACACTTTTGTCGTTTTTTAATGCATCACTAGGATTTAATCTGATAACAAAATAATATCTATTTATGTTACGTTGTTAAAATGTACTACTTTTTTTGTTTTTGTTGTTGTAAACAGGCCTCATTACGAACTTCTAGACTATTGCGACCACGCAGATCCAATGGATTTGGTATACAGAGGGGGCGAATCGCCAGGTTATTACCCCAGTACGCCTCCACACCATCAAAAGGGCAGACCGAGGAAAAGGAAATTGGGAAGCGACGGCGACTCGACGTGTGGGGAGCTGCCTGTGACGATGCGCATGGCGGCAGCCACATTAGGTACGATTTTTATTGATATTTTCTCCTTCTGAATTTACTCGTGCAATTTTTACTTTACACATTAACAGTCTCTAATTTCTTAATAGTATATTATATTATATCCCGCGAATAATTCATTACACAGTTATACTAATTTCTCTGAATAGTTTTCTTTATTAATATATTAGCAATATTTAATTTAATTCCTAAATTTAAAGAAATACATTACACGCAATTCATGTCCAAATAATAATACGATGAATATAATAAATAAGTCAAAGCAAAAGAATAATACATTTATACATTCACAAATTATTGAATTACATATTTCTTTTGGCTTAGTGCACAAATTTATACAACGAAAATATTAATACACTAACCCTTAAAGACTGTTTATTATTTGAATCTTATTAAACTTTATCTTTAAATATCAGCATAAATGACACCCAACATAGGGGGATTCAAATTTATATGCATATGACAATGACAATGAATAGGTGTATTGTCTTTTGTGTTTATAAATGTTTAGACCTTTAAAACATCTCTTACCGAAATATTTACACAAAACTTCAATTTTCACAATTTTTGGAATAAATAAGCTTATGCTGAAAATTATGGTTTTAATCAAACGATTAAGTAATTTTTGTATGTAAAATTATTTTCACAGATTGCTTCTAAACGTTGACTGCATTATACGCTTGAAACTCAAAATCAAAAAATAATACTTAACAACCACAGCTTAAGTCTAGAACTTACAATTAAGATAATATATATGATAAACAAATCGCTGCATTATTTCTAAAAAGTAAAATATTGTAACATTTAACAACACTTTTGTTTTATTAAATGTAATGCTGCGGTTCAAATCTTTCGGAGAAATGTTCATTCTGATTCAAAAAAAAAAATATTAAATTAGTAAGTAGTATGCATTATTTATAGACTATTTTATCAGATCGTTTAATTACTAAGATTTTTATATACCAATCCTCGGTAACAATTTTCTAAAGCAGTTAAATTCTGCTTAAAGAAACTAAACTCGGATATTTATAATATGATTAGTAATTTAATTTATAAATCATATAATAAGTATTGTTACTTTTAACGTATGTCCCAATTATTTTGGCACAAAATTTAGAGGTCCAGAAATAGGTTGAAATGATAAAATATCAAAACGGCTTTGTAAACAAAAAGTTGCTAATTTTCTTGACATTAGTTAATTTTTTTTGTCAGTTGTATTAAAATGCCTCATAAGTAAGAAATAAGAAAAAGCCTAGTAATGTATAATTTGGTGGACGGATCCCTAAGCTTGAAAGAGTTTTCCGTTTTTCAAAATCAAAATATTTTGCGCAGAAGCATTTATCTTGCTATAGCTGAATGTGAAGAAGGTCATGTTAAATCTGGTTAAAATCAAAAAAAGAGCAGAAAGAGTGATATGAAAATCAAATGACTGGTTCGAGTTGTCGTAAGAAAATTAGAAAATTAAATTCCCTGCTTCAAAGAATAGATATTAGCAAGAACTTATCAAAAATAATAAAATAAAGAGAAAGTGTTCTAAATAAATCCTAAATCAATTATCACTGATACCAAGATGCTAATGCGAATACATTTTGCGAATGAAGGAATAGTTGTTATGGACGATGAAAAATACTTTCCACTTGCCACCTCGGAAATCAAAGGAAACGATGGTTTTTATACGGACAATATAGAAGACTGCCCTAACAATGTAAAGTATAAAGAAAAAGCGAAATTCGCCGATAAAGTTCTGGTCTGATGTACAATTTCGACTAGACGGATATCCAGATCTTAAGTGGGTCGAGTAAGGTGGGAAGCTGTAGATTCTGAAAGTTATATTAACAACTGCCTCTCTATATTAGTTAATTTTTTAATAAGGTGTTTTAAATATCCCTTAATAACTTGACTACAGACAATAAAAATTAATGACTGCTATTTCGAACGGATATTTGTGAACAATGGTATGCTCCAAGGCACTATCCTGACACCTCCGTTATTCAGACTTTTTTTTATAAATATAGGACTCTCTCTGTCTTTTTTCACGAATTGAAATTTTCTATAGTATTGTTTATTATCAATTCTTCACAATTATATTATTCACATCGTATAATACTTAAACTAATAATTATTTTATTATAATGATGTAAATCTGAAAATGATCACAAATATTACGGCTGCAATAATTATCTTTCTCAGAACTTGATAATATGAAAAGAAAAGTATGTAAATTTCGGTAGGACACATTCTTTTACCAATGTTTTCATCTTCTCAAAACATATTTTGGTATATGAGGGGAAGCGTTCTGAATAATTTTGCCCTCGATTAGTGTAGCAAGCAAGCTTAACAAATTTGTTGGTATGCAAATTATTTTTCTCTGTGCGTTATACACTTTGCTCCGGAACTTTCAGTTTTCTCATTCCGAAGAACCAGTAGATTCTCACAACGTACCTATGTTCAATAATAATAAAGGTAGCTATTACATGGTTTCCCGCTAGGACTATTTTTAAATTTAATAAGAAGCATTTAGGCGAGACCAGATTAAGAGGATATGTTGGATGTGGAACCATTTCCATTTATACTTCCTGTAATTTTGTCATTATAACTAACTCTATGGGATCATAATGAAAGAGCGGTTTCTTCATTAGATTAGTTTTCTTTTATCGTCTTTTCATTCATCCAATATTCGATTAGAATAATTCCCATAAAGAGAAACCCCCAATATTATATTGTAATTAATTGTACTAAAATTACAATTGTCATAATTTTCTTCTTCAATGGCGCTACAGCACCAATCGGGTTCTGGCCTCCTACATTTTTTGCTTCAACATTTCTTGGTTTCTGGTTATTCTCCTTCAGTTCCTGACCCCCAATTTTTTCCTAGCGTTCTCATCTAGCGCATTTTCCGATATCATTCTTTGTTTTCTTTTTGCTCTCACTGAGGACAATATCATTCGCCCTAACTTGGCGTTCTGCCATTATGTAAAAGTAACTCAAAATTGGATTTACCAAAATAATATACCTTCTGTATCGAAAGAAGATGCCTCAGATCTCAGACCCGCCCTATTGATGGTTTTTGGTCATTTTTATCTAGCAAAGTGTATGATGGAAAGTGGCACGTCGAAAATAAGCAGCTACTATGGCGTAGAAATTTTAGGAAGATAAGCGAAATAGATGTGCAAGATGACCAGAACCTGATGAAAGATGTTCGAATAAAATCCATTCATTTTAAGTAAATAATTTTGTTAGTTACTAAGCCTAAAATTATATCAAATAATGAAAGTTTAAATGAAGCTACTTATTAAAAAAATGTATGGTTATACATATTACACCAAAACTATTACGACATACGTTGTTACTTGACGATCATCATTTCCTTTCTTTAACTCGTAATTATAATAAATATATCTCATATGAATATGAGAGTTGTATAAGAAACACATATCGCCGCATACAAAAGTAGAAAATTATTTTATCGTGTTAGCTTGATAAGAAGCTTTTTGGAATGCTTCAATTCTTTTTTATCGACAAAAATAAGGGCGACGCGAAGTGGATTGTTGAACAAAAATTAATTGGTTGACGACTAGGGGCTAATTCTCAGCCAAAGTTAGAAGTTGTGTTCGGGGACAGGTGTCGCGGAACAATAAATAAATAGAAGGCTGGTTCGATCGCAGGAATGTACAATTGATAGTGCCGGACAAGAATGCGAACGATCGAGCGGCCATAGCGTCTGCCCAATTGGCTACCGGATTCGTTTTATCCAATCGTCGATCTGTGAATACTTTTCATCTGTCAACGGGGCACTGTTTGGCCACCCACGGTTAAACTTAAACCTATAAATAAAAACAGGACCGGAACAGGCAGAATTCCATTTTGGCGATATCGATATTACCACACAATCACCTTACACGGTTTTGCATTTGACGTTGCGGTTAATGATTAGGACGCATATACTGAACCTTTTAGATGAAAAGTCATTCTTGAATTTATCATGTCATTGGATAATTAGGTATTCAATATATAGTAAAGATATTTTAGGAATTGCGAATAATTTTAAAATTAATCAGGGAAGGACTTAATTTCAAGGAAACTCCATTACTGAACATCCATATTCTATTGTAGTATTTGAAAAATATTATTTACTTTATAATAACTCCAAATTTTCTTCTATTAGAGATAAACTTTTGGACTGGTTACCTTACTTGATACCTACTAGTTCTTTGACATGCTTTTCGTGAGTATTATAATGGAATTATTATATATGCAACAGCAACTATTGCAATTTATAGGATATAGACTCTATTATTGTAAATAAAATAACAGAATAAAATCTACCAATTTAATACTACAAAAGTCTTAAGAATCATTATTAAAAAAAATATTCATTTAAAACAAAAATAAAATAGAAAATGAAGATTATCTTACAAGAAGATTATAAGTGATAAATTGAATATTGAGCCAAGTTATGACTTTGATTAAATTCTTATCCACATTTTAATATATACTTCATAAACACTTTTTCAAAATTATTTCTATGTTCGAAGAAATGTTGTCAGAATAAACACGAAACTAAAACTTAATCATTAATAATGTGTCTCCAAAGATTGAGTTCCACACTGATGTAATATGTACTCTAAATCCTCAAAAAAGTAATTAAATTACCATTATTGTATATATAATTATAAAAAGTAATAGTTTAAAACATATCTAGGATGAGTTATTCACTACACCACTTGTGCATGCAAGAAATAAACCCTGCCGTGATAATTCTGTTCTACAACTGTACCATTATTATTTTAACATACTTAACTGAGTGTAATATGCACTTATTACAAATAAATAAAATATTCCTCAAACTACAAATATCAAAATGAGTTAGTCACTACATTATCAGTGCATAGTTTAATGAATTTAAAATTTAGTTGTTTCAGTATAAAATAAATTTGTATTTATGCAAATTAACAATTATTAAGCACATAACACCGTGCTAATTTACTCATTAGTTCAATTATTTTCTTTATTTATCCCCTATTTACATACAATCTGTCCTAATATAGAACATTAAGTATTTGTTTTGGATTTCAATTGTCATGGAGGGTATGAATTCCAGTATATTACTCGCTATTTATCAACTAGACAAATATTCTATATGATTATGATCAAAAAGAGTAAAAATAAGAATGTTTTAACATGAAAACTATGCTATATTGACTAACTAAATCTAGATTTGTGAATATACTTTCGAAATGTTTATTGATATAAAAGTTTATTAACTATCCAAATATTCAATACTTCAGACTTCCATTGAATATTTTTCAGATATTGCCTCATGACATTAATATTTTTGCCATGTTTCCATTATATTTCATTTTCATCGCATTGGATTCTCATGACTTGGTATTATTGAGATATAGATACAAGTATATATCAAATGACAATAAAGCGTTTTGAATAGCTCTTAATGAACTTGACTACTAACAATATAAGGTAATGATTGCTATTTCGAAGGCATGCTTGTGAAAAATAGTGTATTCCAAGTCTCTATCCTCTGCTATTCAGATTTTTTTATAAATAGAAGATTCTCGCTGCCTTTTTGCACGAATTGAAATTTTCTATAGCATTGGTTTTTATCAGTTCTTCACAATTATATATTCTGATCGCATAATACTAAAACGAATAATAATTTTATTATAGTGTTGTAAATATGAAGATGATCACAGATATTCCGATTGCAAAAATTATCTTTCCTAGAAGTGAATAACATGAACTGAAGAAGAGTATGGAAATTTAGGTAGAACACTTAACCTTTTATCAGTGTCTTCATCATCTGAAAATATATCTCGGTACATGAGGGAAACGGTTCTGAATAATTTTGCCTTTGATGAGTGTAGCAAGCACTTTAACAAATTTGTTGGTAATAAAATTATTTTTCATTGTTCCGCAACTTTCAGTTTCTCATTCCAAATAAATAGTAAATTCTCACAACGTAGGTTAAATATAAATAAAGGTATTCTAAGAAAATTTGTTTCTCGCTGAGGCAATTTTTAAATTTAAAAATAAGAAGAACTTTGGTGAGACCAGGTTAAGAGGACACGTTGGATGTGGAACAAATTCCAGTTATAATTCCTGCAATTTTGTCATTAAAGCTGACTCTACGGGATCATAGTGAAAGAGCACTTTCTTCACTAGTACAGGTTTCTTTTATCGTCTTTTCATTCCTCAAATAGTCGATTAGAATAAATCCAATATTTTGTATTATACTGTAATTATTTGTAATAAAATTACAATTATCATGTTTTTCTATTTCAGTGGCACTACAGCACCAATCGGGCTCTGGCGTCCTACATTTTCTGCCTCCACACTCATTGGTTTCTTGCTTTTCACCTTCAGTTCCTGACCCTCATCTTTTTCCGAGCATTCCCATCTAGCGCATTTTCCGATATCATCTTTTGTTTGCCTTTTGCACACACTTCTTGCACTCTTTTATTGGAAACTCTTTTAGATATTTTCTGTCCTTCAATCCGAGTCACATGTCTCGTCCATTGGGGTGCGTTCAGAAATGTTGGATAGTATACTGGCATGGTCAGGTCATATTTTATGATGTCATCCACTTGGTAAACTTGGAGCGCTTTACAATTCTGAACGCCGTAGAGTGAGTCGAGTTAGTTTGTGGCAAAAATCAAACGTCTAAGCTAAGCATTGCAGAGTTAGAAGTTATGTATGAAAAAATAAAGTCATCAAAGAAATAAATAAACTAATTAGAAGAATGGATCATAATCGAAAAAAAAAATTGGATCAAATTAAAATTATCCAAAAACAAACTGTTCAAACTCCAAGAAACACACATATGACCATATGATGTGACATAACATGGAATTATAATTATAACCTTAAAAAACACTAAGACCCGCGCTTTAAATACCCCGACCCGAATACCTGTGAATCGCCCGCTATTAACCATCACAAATAGGTGGGTGGTGCAAGGAACACTCCGAGCGTCGCACCAATCATTTCTGAACGGCAATGACTCCATAATTTAGGGATATCTTTTTGTTTCTGAACGGCAAGTCTGAAATTGGAATGACACTTGGATAACATTCTTTCCATTTCTGAACGCACCTTTGCAGCCTCTGAATTCTGCTGAATTGCCAGTGGTGGGTGTTTCTAATGTTATTGTACCTTACTCTCCGCTAGTTAGTTTTATTCATAGGTCCTAGTATGTTCCTACTATCTGATTCTTGTGCAGCTCGTGAAAGTTGTGGGTATAGGAATTCTTATGTTTTGCTGACTAGGATAGTTTATCTTCAAATTTCTCCATCTTTCGTTCCAGTTTCTCGAAGTTGTATTCTATAAATGTAGATTTTAATAATACGAATGAATTAATAAACTATTCATAAATATAAATATGAATATGATACAAATAAGTGCACAAAAGAAAACATTATTCTTTAACGTATCTCAATTTTTTTTTTGTAACTCTCTGATATTTCAGATTATTTCAGAAACTAGCAAGGTAATAAATGCTTGAATTAAAAAAAAACGAATTGGGTTGCGAATGATAAGCCATAGACACGTAAAGAAACGTTTAGTATTTGATAATCTTTGAAAATGCTTCTGCCACTTGCTTTATAATCTGCCTTAGCCTGTGGTCTTGGTAAAGAGTTTTTTGTAAGATCCTTTCCACATCATGTGAAGAACACCACACCAAAATACCATATTTTTCCGTAAAACGAAACAGTGCCAAGTAGGAGACAATAATAACTGCCTTATAATTGGATATTGTTCTTATTACTTACGTCACGGGCCCTGGTTTGGTAAGATACCGTTTGTATTTATCATCAAACACTTTCATAAAATGACAAATATTCATGCCCTTCCTAACCGATAAAACCCATATCCAGTACATTAAGGCAAAAATTTTGATGATTAAGGTTAAATATCTCTAAGCACTGCATTGAAATTTCTTTCGCAATGTTTTATGTCGACAGCTAACGATCACTCAACGAATTGTTTCATACCTATACAATATTTCGTGCAGAATACTGTGCAGTTTTAAGGCGAAATGCGATAACATCAGCAATTCCATGCAATTTCACTTAGTTGTTTTTCAGAATCATAATGAATTTACGATATTCAGCGGTGATAACCTATACAAGTTTAAACTCAAGTTTATCCTAAACTAAACAGTGTTGAATGATGTTTTGGAGTTATCATAAACTTTAACTAGTTTTAATTTTATTTGTACATCAATCTACTTCATTAAATAAAAGACATTTGTCGGTACTGTTATAATGCATAAACAAAACCAATTCGGAATAACGGAATTGTAAAATTACAAAATATTATTTTCGGAATTAATAGCTTCCTCATTACAAACCAAAATATAATTTAATAAAATAAAAAAGCACACAATACCATTGCATGTACTGCAATTAAATTTATTTAAGTCCATAAAACAGCAGCGCGACCGGTCCTGGCCATTCTGCCGATTCTTGAGAGACAGATTCGATTTTGTTAACTCGTTTTCGAGAACAAAATAAAACGGATTCGGTCCTCTGCCTCTCTTCTCGAACTGTCGTTTTGTTCTTAGCATGACCTCACTGCTGTACAGGTAGCGTTGGATAGTGTCGCTAGAAATTGGGAAGTTGACCCTTATAACTTTTGCGTTCTTTATGTGTACCGTTAATTGGGTGTTGTGATCTTGTTGTGTTTTTCGATCTCTTGATCATTTCCACTCCCGACAGCTTTATTTTTTTCCAAGAAAGGTGCCTCTGTAATTCAATCGGTAATATTTGCTTCCCTTTGTTATATATGTATATTTGTTTTCCGCATGCGCACTATTTATATTATCAATGCTACATTAATGATTATCAAACTGAAAATAAAAGATTACTCAGAATATCATAAAATTTAAAATGTTGTAATATACTGTTTATATATATATATTCTTATTGTTTCATGAAACATGCAAATAGCTACTAGTTGTCGTAACGTTGACGTTTATATAATAATAATAATAAATCGTCTTTACTTGGCGGCGTCCAGCTAAAGCTGTTCAATTCAACCGCTCCAAAGGACGTAAAGTAATTATTTATGTCATCAACTTTACTCAGGTGAGCAGGAACTTACCCGCCTATTTTAATTTTTTGTTATTTCAAGATCGGGCTTTCCAGGTTATTTTGGCATTATTTTGTTTCTCTACATATTATTTGGGCGCGGACACGAACGGTTGATGAGTCATCGCCCATGAAATGCTGTATTTTTAAAGCGATTTTAATTTTATTTATATACTTGGATGTCAAGTGGGTGGTGATCTATAAAATACGAAATACGTTGTTTCATGAAACAATAAGAATATATTATTATATATAAAAACAGTATATTATTTGTTCATTTTGTAGTTCAAGTCGAGTAAAGCCATACTTTCTCAAGGTTTTCTTCTGTAAGGTTTGTTCTCTTTGAATGAAGTATATCCTTGTAGATAGAAAACGTGCTTTCTACATCGCATCTGGTTATAGGTGCGTGTTGGAAATATTCTTTTGTTTCAGCGTATTTAGCAGTTAGATTTTGTGTCATTGTCCCCATACACAATTGCCCCAATTATTATTAAATCTGGATTTCTATTAAAAACTGCGTCCAACTTTTGCCATGGGCCACATCCGAAGTCACATGGAATACATCTAAAATTATTACTAGCCACATATAATGTGGTTAATCCGTCTTTCAATTTGAGATTTCGATTCTCAAAGTATGTGATTAGTTTAGGCAAATTTCCAATGTGTTCCTGAAGGAATAACAACTGATTTTTTAAATTTGGGATTTGTGTTAGTTGCTTGCACTCAGAAATACTTCGAGCATCGTCATTTAAACATGTAACGAAATTCTCTGCATAAAAACTAGTAGCTTCCAAGCATGTTCCCCGTCTAGTTATTACTGGCGAGGGAGGAAGTGAAAGACGTTTTTCCTTTAAGAGCTACACTCAGTTGTGCTTTTTTGAAAACTTCTTTTAAAGCGGATACAAGTCTATCAACTTCCGGATAGCTGTCTCTGATATATTCACAGATATGATATGGAAGAAGGAAGATTCTGTAGATAGTATGTGCTGCACAAGTAATACGCAGCATATAAGGATATGTTTCCTTTAATAGTTTGCTTGTTTTTGACATAAATACGGCACTGTCATTAACAAATAAAAATATTTTTTCCCTGTACCTGTCGTCGGAATGAAGCATTTTGTGCAAATTCTCGTCAATGGTTTTAGCAACTGTTTCCGCATCAACTGTTATATGGAATAGTTGAATGTAGTACACCAGCTATAACATTTACCACACAGCTTCCTAATATATCGACAGTTTCGTCGGCACTTATCCATAGGTACTGATTTGAAAGACGTCTTCTAATGCATTCTACTGTTTTCGTGGAGCACATAGAAACATGATATTTGCGTAAGGAGGATTCATCAAGAATATTTCGACCAGTATATTTTTGAAGAAATGTTTTGAAAGTGGGATTGTCAAGTTTCTTTAATAGGATACTAGCCGCCATTAAAGCTTCACAGAGTTCTTCGTTAAAATTGTCAGCTTTCAACGGGCCCAATTTCTGTGTATATTTTAGCAATGCTAAGTGACGTTGTACGTGCCTTTTTGGGCATTCTGTAACGATATTTTACAGACTTTGCAATAAACATCGGAATCACTGACAATGGACATACAATCAGTATGACCCTCAATCCAACTCGCCATTGTTTCACGATGTATTTCTCGACGTTCTTCCATATCATATCTGAAAAAGTAACATAAACAATGTTCTAGATCTAAATAAAAGATAACTAAAAATGTATGCGTATGTTATTGAAACTATACGAAATCCAGTGCACACTTACGTCTAGATAATTGGGAGAAGTCGAGTCAATGAAACGGGATTAAACAGGAACTATTACATAAATTACGAAGTACGTAATTAACAGTGAAAACAATGAAAAAAACGAAACTAACGTAAGTATGAATAGGTATACACATATATAACTTTATTTATCTTAGGAAATATAAGGAAAATATAATAAATTTTAAAAACCTCTGACGCTCCTATATTTACGCCGATGAAAATAGGATATTTACGAGTTAAGTGGACTTTTTTTGTGTCGTTTTTCCGTCAACATGTGAGTCAACAACAGATGTTGCAGTTCACCATATGAATAATGCTATTCTGTAAATGTGTGTTGTTTACATTATTTCTTTCCTCCATTGTAACTTTGTCGTAGTTAAAGCCTGGGACGTCCACGCCCTACATATTATTATTCTAAATACACCTTTTTTCCTCTCTGATTGCCGCAGTTGTAAAATTACGAATTTGCTTGTAATTATTCCTATCCATCTGAAAACATAATGCCTTGGATTGTGCTGCATGAATGTATTTTGGAAATGTCCCTTTATAAACTCCAATCATAATGTAATCTGTCATCATGTACGTATCACATCTTCATTGGCAGCGGTCTTTCTTAGTTTTAACATATTGGTGTAACTTGTTTATCACTGGTGTCACCTAAATTTGCAGGCAAACGTTCTAAATGGCTGTGTGAATAGTGCACCTTAACGCTCATGTTATGACCCAAAAGATTTAAAACTGCTAAATATCTCGTTTACCAGTTCAGCATAGATTTCAGTTTTGCTTTTGCTCAGAAAATTTCCGACAACTTCAACAAATGAAGTCCAGGTTTTCCGCTCAGCCTGATTCATCGAATTTACGATGGCATGTTCCTTAATGAAGCTTATTTCCCTATATATCTAAAAGCATGATCCGTTCAAATCAAGTCCAGCTAAAGGGTCGTTAATTACATTCTTTCTCCCAACGTCCATGTTTTTACTCTTATGCCACTCATTTTTGACCCAGACACAAGAAGCAAGGACATTGGAGAAGCAATTTTTCTGTACAAGGAGGAATCATCCATTGATGTTCATGATACATTATCTTCTCCAAGACCAAAGTTAAGATGTTATTACCAGTTTTAATTTTAGTTGAGTGAGCAATTGTTATTGAACCATACTTGTTCCCATATTGTAGAAAGACACATTTCAAACTTCCTTAAAAAAAAGGTAAAATGTAATTTTCGTGTTTTTCCATTAAATATTTGTCGTTTGACCTGGAAGCCAGTAATTCAGAAACTTTATTTGACAGAATGAGATCTTTGGTAAGCTCATTTAACATTCTGGTTAAAACGTTGAGGAATTGATGACATCTCCTCATAATCGCTTTTTCCTTCCTCGGTATTAGAATGGTGAACAGATGGAAAATAGTCGTCCTTAGTTTAAGCAATACTTAACTACTTTCACATTTATCTGTGTAGCGGGACGTTTATAGCCAGCTCAATGATCAGAAAATTTGATGGATTCGTCGTAATTAAAATAGACCGCACGCCTAGTGCCCAATCATATTTACTTATTTTTACTCCTAGCTGCATGGTTACACATTATGTGAGTGAGCTTTAGGTTTTAGTACACTTATGCGAAGGCGAACAAAATTTGCGTATTATTAGCTCCGAGCCTTTTGGTCGGTTTCAACTTCTTTTAATAACATTACATCCAAGTTGTTTCTCTTTTATAATGGACCGCATTTCCAGATTTTAATTAGCACATAATTGTTTATATGGCGAATGCAATATAAGGTAGGTAAATATTTGGGCATTTAAATCCAACTTTGTGCAGCTGGATGTTGTCGTAAAATAATTTACTTGTAAGTTTACGTCAACCACTAATTTGATCTGCCAATAATATTTGCATTTGGTGGGAGCAATTTGTTATGTTTAAGGTCTTCTTGCGATGAAAGACGCAAGAGAAGAGTCACTTGTATCTAAAATGTAAAATCAAACAGTTAAAACTGTTAAAACTGTAAAATCAATTCATACACAAGTACAAAGAATAGTTCTCATCGTGGTTTTGTTCATATGAAAATAAAATCACTTGAACACAACTTTCAATTAATTCTAAACTCATATAGTCAGTGCAAAAAATGAACGTTTAAGGTGCAGTTTTTGAAGTCAAATATTTAGTGCAACAGTGCTAAAGTTTTATTAAACCTACAGAAACCTTTGGTACTTCGAACACAAAATCATTTTGAGAAAACTATTGCGCCCCCCCCCCTTCAGTCAATAGATCGACAGCTTTGTTGGATTTTTTGGTGTTTCGTGTCCCACTTTCACCTCTCGTATGCTATGATAGACAACCAAAAATTTTAATTAGTTAGACTTATAATATGTATCTTTTATGTACGTCTTAATATATACGAACTGTTTTTTAAACGCGAAAAAAGTAGTAGTAATAGGAAACGTTTGTGTCAAAGCGATAAACACCATAAAAAAAATTAAAAGCTGCGTTTGTTTATCAAACATATTAGGTGAAGGCTTTCAAATCATGTGGTGTCCTTGTGTAGACTATCTGAAATTCTTAAAAGTATTAATTACACTATATTTAATACCAAAAATATTATTCATTATATAAATTTGTGATACTAGCAAAAACATATGACCCGAACAGGTTTTTGCTTTTGCTGTAAAATTTACAAAATTTGTTTTTAAATAATCGATTCAAAAATTAATATTATCCAAGTAAAAACTATTTATATTCGTATATGTTATAAATAAGATTATATATCAGAAAGAATTTTTAGTTTCCTCTAAGATTTTTTTTAACTCCCTGTATGTGTATTTAAGAGAATATAAAATTTTCTCGTCTAGGTATATAGCCGCGCAGGCAAGTACGGACGCTTGGCCTACTGAAGAAACGAAGGCATGCTTTTAACGTCTTTGTCGCTTCTCTATAGTCGTGATTCACTGATCGGACAGTGAATGGAATCGGAAAATTTAACGTGGATAAAAGAAGTTAGATCATACATGGAATTGGAAGCATCTCAATCATAAAGTATTAAAAAAGAAAACAGTGTAATTATTTCACTACTTTTTGAGTGATTATAGTTTGAACGCTTATTTGAAAATTCAAATTACGTATTATAATTTTTAAGAAACAAAAACATTAAATGCAAATATACGAAGATGGATACATATGTTTCTTTAAAAAATTGCATTTCTAGAGATCTTTTTTAATATATAATTTCTTTATATATTAGATGAAGGATAGCTATTACTTGGTTTTTACTACCCTTTAAAATGAGTTTCATAATTATTTATTTATATTACTAAACTTTCTACAACTGGTTCCTGAACTATGTTTTACCGTTGCCGAAGTCAGTATATTCTAAGACCAAGGTACTTATCTATAATATAATGGAAAAGAATACTTCGCCTACTATTTCTATTTCTTCCCCGAGTACAGTTGGAATATGATGAATAAAGCCGTTGGCTGTACAAATAAACGTTAAGGAGTAATTTCTTAAAAAATACATCTTCACGTTAAATTTTAGGACCGTGAAAAGTGTTACTTTCTTACTAAAAGTATTTGTAATACCGATGTCAATTTTTATTAACCATTATTCTATAGTTTTTCAGATAGTATCAATTTTTCGTGAGATTACATTAAAAATAATATATGTATAAGATCGCAATAAACACTTTTGCGAATTACTTCATATATTCAATATTCAGACGAAAAAATACTATAAATTGCATATATTAAAATATGCATAAATAAGGAATTATCGTAACATTGTAATTAATGCATAGATTAATAGAATTACTTTATCAGGCAATGTGTATAGCTTACAGAATAAAACTTTTGTTCAAAACTCTGTATGAAATAAAAATCCTTAACTGATGTAGTTGTTTCTTGCATCAGTGATTTCCAATAAAACTTCGAAACGTACTTCCAAGATTGATTTTTGATGCACATTTCCAGTAGCTCGTTAAAATTTTCATTCCTGGAGAGGAACCGGTAATGACATCGATGCTAATTAGGAATTGCCCTGACACACTCGCTAAATTAATCAATACATCGAAAAACGGCCGACAGAATGCGCTGATGCCGCGCTGTCAAGCATCCGTCCGTTCGTCCAGCTGCTCCATTTTTGCAAGTCCAATCAAAACAATTTCCGCGAGTACCGGTTGTCGAGATGACGCCGACAAGTTTTTGTGGCGATTTAGTTCATCCTTCGTAAAAATACCCGGCATATTTTATTCCATTTCGTTCGACCGTCTTCTTTACTACATACAATGTCGTTCGTTTTTCTTATTGTTCGAAAGTACTACATGATCTGATTTATAATTATCGGTTATATTAGTAGGTACACGGAAACAGGAATGTTCAATATTATACAGCATGTACAGAAAATAATTTTAGAGTGTTAAATTTATTTAATGAACCTGTTGAAAAAGTGGAAATACAGAGAAGTGTGAGGAAATGAGGACCACCTAAGCAATGTTGTTAATAACTTTCAATAGTTGTGATAATACTTGCATGATTCTTTCTTAACAATTGAAGACCTAAGTGGATGAAGGTGGCAAGTCGCAAAAATGAAATTCAGAGAAAAACGGCATTGAAAAGTGACAAAGTAATTTGCGTTTAATTATTTAGTTAGTGAATTTTTAAAATAAATATATAATCAGTCCAATTAAGGATGCTAATAAGACTGCACATCTCATTAAAAAATCAAGAAAATATTTTCAGGAGAATTATAAAAAAACATTATTTGTACTTAACACCTTTATTCATTATAAACATATACTTCGTAAAGATCTTTAATAATGGATAAAGGTCATAAGTAGTAAAACAATAGTATTAGTTTCTTGTGTTTCTATAAAATGTTAAAGAAAACTCACCATTTATTGAGAAAATACGAAAACTTTATTCATAACATAGTTGAATTTGAAACAAATTAATATAAATGCATCTATTAAATTATTATAACTACAGCTAGTACAAAGTTTCATAATTTTTTTATTTCTTTGCCCTTTTTCCTGTTTTCTTTTTCTTTCTAGACTCTATATTCTCTCCATTTGGTCTCTCCTTTGATATAACACTCTCATAAAAATACCTGTATTGCTCGAGAACGAAAGGATCTGCTCTCGTAAATTCTCAATCTTCTCGTCCGAAAGTTGACCCAGCTTTCCAGCTCGAGGGAGACGATTTGAGGGGTCTACTGTGTCGTTTCAATAGACACACTTCTTTAAATCGGGATAATTCTTCATAGGTATCTCTGTAAGAATAGTATCCAAATTTTTCAACTTTAATCCAGTTCCTGAAGTTGACTTTTTCGTTATTAGTGTTTGTTGTTCTATTAACCAGTTGGAGCTGGTTTGGCAAGTCTTTAAAAATACGGAAATGCTGCTCCATATCAGTAACATGGTTTTATTTACTAGCGCAAGAGTCCGACCAAATTAGCATATGATTTCTTTCCCTCAAACTCTCATCAAATTCCAGTAATGTTAACAATGAACTTGCTACTTCTGTGCTTCCACGGCTTGCAATGTCTTCTTTCCAGGTGAAAAAGTTGGCTCGAATTTGATTGCTGGTGATCGTGTGTATACTAAGGTTATAAAACCCCATATGTCGTAAGTAGAAAGGTTTAGACGAAGTTAATCTTGGGAGTGGCATGGTTTGTTATAAATCAACAGTCAAGTAAACCAACATTGTGTCACTTTCAGCGCTCTTTCTATCGTTCCGTTGGAGTTCAAAAGCTTTGTGATACCTCTGTTTGTGTTCCGCATTTCCTTCCCCTGCATCGCAAATGCTGCAAATATCACTTCGCGGTTGCCCGAATGATAAATTAAATTCAGTTTCAAAAATTCGTCTATATATATTTGCACAGTATAATTTTAAACTCTGCTGACTTATTTCCCTGTTCACATGTCTCAATATACAAAGAATGCATTTTTTGAACTGATAGTAGAGATGACACAGTTAAATGTGGTCCTTAACAAACTGACATACCTCGTTGCTGATTTTATGGGGTCTATTTTGATGAAGTCCTCTCATATCTGGGGGAGGAGCAGCAACACCAGTATTCAAACGTCTTTGAAGGTGTTCAACTTTCTTCCTACCAATCTGGTATAATGAACAGAAGACCTTGTTACCCTACCTGACTTACGATCGTATGTGACACAATACTCGTATGTTGCACTCCTATGTTTCGTCGCATCCTTTTTAAGTCGACTATAGATTTGAATAGTAAAGATTTTTTTGCGTTGACATCTAGATTATAAAAACTTGAGAGTATTTCTTGTCTCTGATCATTGTTGAATTGCTCATTGCATTTATATCGGCAGTTTACATTACAAAAGGTTCCAATATTTGGATGTTTCTCTGGCATGAATTTTCCTTTCTGAGATACATAACTAAGGACTTTTTCTCTAGCTATGGCCGCAGCACGTCGCTTCCACATATATGTATTTCTACTCCTCTTTCCTAGATACATATTCCTTTTTAGGAAAAATTTTCTTCTTCTTAGGATCTTTGCATAGACTCAGTAACTCTTCATCTGATTCGATTTCTATATTTTCATTATTATCCAAACTACTAATCATGGTGAAGGCTAGTCCAGTAAATTGTTCTCTTAATATGGGTACTTGGTTGCTGAATAATTATCATGGAATCATGGGGTCCTTTTCTCGAGAAACTGTAACACATTACATGATAAAGAACAAACTGTTTACAAGATCACAATATCAGAACTTGTAAACTATGAACAGTACTACCTACTTACCAATAAAATCGGCAACTTCTACTTCGACTGAAGCGCTCTGAGGTTGAGTTTGGTAAGGAACATTTTTGAGGTTATGATATGTTTTCGGTGAATGTCCGTTGTTTAAGTGCACAAAATTATTGTCAGTAGTAACTCCTGATAGCTTTAAAGCTATTTCACACATTTTTCTACCTCTTGAATTCATTTTCTCAACAAAAGACAGGTCAACACTTATCACAAAACAAAAATGTAATGGATGATGAAGGCGTTATGTGCGTTTGGCACTGTCATGAATCCGAACGATGCAAATGGATGTAGGTGCTAAGCGCACTTAACGTCTTCATTCGCTGCAGATGGAGATGCCAGCTTGGCACATAACACCTACATCCATTACTAGAATCGTAGAATTTGCTTTTATGGTCATGAATGGTAAATGCTGTAGTAGATATGGACTTAACAACTTCATCCACACAAATATTTCAATTTTCAGCAAAATGTTGCTTAACACCTTTATCCACTTAGGTCTTCAATTGTTACTTGATGCACGATTTAAAGATTCGCGTTCCCACATCCTCGGTAGCAGGGTGAAAATAATGCCATTGGCAGGTTGTGAGTTTGAATCTCACCTAAGGGACATTTTTGTAATATAACTATCAGTACTACCAAGAAAATTACAATTTCAATTTTCAAATACTAAATAATCTAATTTATTATGAAAGTATCTTACAAATCCAAAAACAAAGATTATAAATATATTAAAATATACTGTATGACAAAAAAAAAATGAATCACTCTGTAAACGTATATATTCTTTTACCAAATTTTGTACAGATATTTAGGGTGTTGAGAGTAACAAACGATTAAATTTTCATTGTAGAAATCGCACTTGTTATAATGAAAATTCAATAATGAGTTGATGCTCCACGTAACCAAATAAATTCTGCTACTCGCCTGGGCATGCTTCGAATTAGTTGATCTATGGACTCCTATGAAAGCTCATTCCAACCAAATTGTAGGGCATTATGTAGCTGTTGAAGAGTATCGATGTTGGCCTCTTGTAGGAATCGTTACGTAACTGCTGCTATATGAGAACGGACATTGCTTTGCTGGAATGATGCATTATTTAGCTATCTGATATATAGTAAAGTAATTGGTTCCAGAACTTCGTTAACGTACATTTGAGCATTTAAGTGGCCTTGAAGGAATACTAAAGCAGTCCTTCTTCCTACGCTAATTCCACCCCATACCATCAATCCTCTAGTATGTGCTGTCTCACGTTCTACTGGAAAATTCAATAACTGTCTTTTACCTCTTCGACGCCTAACTCCTCTACGACCATCATGGGTCCACAAATAAAAGCGAGATTCGTCAAAAGGACCAATACTGTTCCACTCTTTATCCCAATTTGCCCGTACATCACACCATTCTAATCTAAGGGTACGATATTGATTAGTGAGAAGCATCTTGGATGATAGGAAATCAATCCATACGAACGAATACGGCGATATATTGTACGCATTGTTATTCTGTTGTTTATCTCTGCCGAAAAAACATTTCCTATAGATCTTGAAGTACTACACCGACCTCTAACGGCAAGCAATCTTAGCCTCCTATCTTCTCGTTCTGTGGTTCTTTTTAGTCGTCCAGAACCTCTTCTGCGATGTTGCCTCCCTTCTTCAGACCAATCTCTCCAACAACGAATAACTGTTGCATCATTTCTTTGCATCCGCCTAGCGATTTCACGAAATGCGTAGTCCATTGACACGACCACTTTCAAATTCGCTTAGTTGGCGATAATTCGGTTGTCGTCGAAGTCTTGGCATTTCAATACACTAACTGACAGGTACCTATAGACCATAGGTTCCCAAAGTGGGCGATAACGCCCCCTTGTGGGCGCTGCAGGTCTAAAGGGGGGCGGTAAGAGACCCAGAAAAAAAATGGGGGCGTTGTGTAAAGGCTTAGGGGGCGATTTGTAATTTCATCTAGGATCTAGGAGGACTCTTAGACACCGACTGAGCTCTCGACTCTCGACTAGGGATGGGCGATAAACATCGATGTTCATTGAACATCGATATTTTAGGATCGATGTTCGATGTTTTTGCATCGATGTTTGCAATGTAGATTTATCGATAAACTATCGATGTTAGAAGAAATATAGTGAACATCGAACTTTTAAGCTTGACAAAATGTATTTGCACTAATCACAAAATAAAACAGCGTCCTCTGTTGACAAATACAAAAATGTTTCCAAATTAACAGCTCACATACAGGCTACGAGGATGTAAAATTGTCTACGAATAAAAGAAGTATTTAAATTACACAGTGCTATATCATATAAATTCGAATATTTCATTTTAGGCTCTTTTAAATATTACTCAGTATAAATATTTAAATAATATATAATTAAATACATAAATTTATAGTACTTTTAATGTGCAGAATAAAAGTTAAATTATGTATGCATGCAGAATAAGTGAAGGAGGTAAACGTATTTTCATAGAAAAAGAAGGGAGATAGACATTACCGATGTATACTTCTTCGGGAAATTCCCTAGTGCGTACAATCATACACGACGATACACGTATTAAATGCAAGATGACACATCAGAAATATAAAACCATATCCATATGTATCTCGGTATTTGCCAGCGTAGTCAAAAAAAAATGCAAGACTATAAAATCCCAAATAAAAATCGTTCTCTTAAAAAGCTTTGATACACGTAAATGTATATATTTTTTAAGTATCAAACGATTTAAGTCATGTGGTTGTTTCATGCGTAATTGCATAATATTGTTTTTTTATATAGTTTTTTTTGAGTAGTTTCTAAAGTTAACTACATATTATAAATGTATATATTTCTTTTATTATTTTTTTTGAATAGTGATATCTTTTATATCATTTTGTTAAGGACGTAAATTAATTAAGTTATAATAAAGTTTTTGTTAAACTGCCAAAAAATAAATCTATAAATATAATTATCGATGTTTAAAAACATCGATGTTTGGTAGTCGATATTTTGCAACCATCGATGTTGATCAACGATGTTAACATCGATGTTTGATATCGATGTTTACCCACCGATGTCCCATCCCTACTCTCGACTACAGCTTGTGAACATCAACTAATATTAATTAAGAGATTGCTCAATCCAACTCGGTTCGATATTTCTCTCCGAGTAGTTCATATATCTGTCCTGTTTTATTGAATAAATAAAATAAAAAACATATCAATCGGTCGCTCCGTTTCGAAACGAAAAGAGACACAAACAAACAAATAAAAAGGCAACTCTATCAATCGGCTGGTTCATAGAATACTTGTTCTTACTTGTTGAGTACGATTGAGCGTCGAATGAGATAAACGAGTTTATACATGTTTGTCTTATTCCTGTCGGTGCGTGCTGCTTATGCAATCCTATATAAACAACGTAATATTTATTTTATTTTCATTTGCGGTTTCGCGCGTAATAGATAAGCAGTACTTAAGTTCAACACTTATACTTACGTATTTCTCAAAACAAAACAATGTCGGAAGTAAAAAAGAAGAGACGGCAATACTGTGCGGAATATATTAAATTCGGATTCATTGAAAATCCTACAAACCCATCGTCGCCTTTGTGCCTTCTATGCCTAAAAACATTTTCGAATGAAGCAATGAAGCCTTCAAGACTTCAAGATCATTTGAATAAAATGCATCCAGATAAGAAAGACAAGAATGTAGCATATTTTCAAGACCTAGAGAAGAAGCATAATACTCGGCCAAGTGTAGCAAAACTCTTTTCGGCGGCTGCTAAGCAAGATGACGACGGACTTCGAGCTTCGTACAACATCTCTTTGTTAATTGCTCAAAAAGGCAAACCACACAACATCGGAGAAGTGTTAATTTTGCCAGCAATAAAGGAAGTAATAACTACTGTGCTTCATAAACCGGCCGCAGATATTATCGGAAAAATTCCTTTGAGTAATAATTCTGTGCAAAGACGAATTGATGAAATGGCCGGAAACATAGAAGAATCATTGTGCAATCATCTGAGGACTAGTCAATTCTCAATTCAGCTCGATGAGTCCACTTTACCAACTAATGAAGCATTGTTGCTGTCTTACGTGAGGTTTATTAAAGATGAGAAAATATGTGAAGAACTATTGTTTGCTAGAAATTTAGAGACCGATACAAAAGGCGAAACCATATTCAATACATTGGAAAAGTTTTGTGATGAGAAAGAGATTCCCTTGAAAAATATTATATCAGTTGCTACGGATGGCGCTCCGGCTATGACAGGGTGCCATAAAGGCTTCATAGCGTACGTAAAAAATAAAATTCCAGATGTCCTTGCTGTACATTGCGTTATTCATAGACAACATTTGGTTGCTAGAAATTTAAGTGAACGACTATTTCAATCACTGCAATATGTCATCAAAGCAGTCAATAAAATCCGTAACTGCTCTTTGAATGATAGATTATTTTATCAGCTTTGTGTTACTAATGACGAAGATTTCAACCGTTTGTTGTTTCATACCGAAGTTCGTTGGCTATCAAGAGGCAATTGTCTGACTCGATTTACAACCTGTTTGACTCTGTGATAGAGTTTTTGGAAACTAAAGATACAGAATTGCGCAACAAGCTCATTACATCAAAAAATGATATAGCTTACATGACAGACCTGTATAAATTGTTCAACAACATGAATCTCCAACTGCAAGGCGATGAACTAAATTTAATTAAAACAAAAAATGTCGTTGCTGCTTTTGCAGCCAAACTGCTTCTACACAAAAAGAATATGGGCAGACGTGAGTTTCATAATTTTCCGAATTTATCAGTATCCTGCAGTAACGACGACTTGTTTGCCTACTGCCAACATTTGGAAAAGCTCCACATTGACTTCACCGAACGATACCAGGATATTTTGAACTTGGAAATACCAGACTGGGTGTTGGATCCGTTTTCAAATGTCAACACAGCAATATCACCACATCTGGAAGAAGAACTTATAGAATTGACAACGAACGAGGAAATAAAAATCAAGTTCAAAAATGGCTACCAAGAATTTTGGCTACAAAAACCGATCCCGCAATTGTACCCTGGATTGTGGTCAATCATTCAACGATTCTTGATAGCATTCCCATCGTCATATTTGTGTGAACGTGGATTTAGTGCTGTAGCAACGCTGCTTACTAAAAAGAGAAATCGTTTGCATGTTACCGAACGTGGTGACTTGCGGCTGTTCTTGAGTAAATTGGAACCTGATATCAACAAACTTATTAAACAGCATCAGATTCATCCTTCACATTAGTTTTTATATTAGAATCGATTATGTTTGTTTTATTTTGAATTTTGAATAAAAGATACTTTGTCTGAATACTATAAAGTTGCGTTTCAATAATCATTCTCATTGGCAGGTGTAGCCCGTAAAAGTTAACTTGAGACCTGAGCGCCGTTGTGTACTACCTACTACGCTCAGGTCTCAAGTTAACTCATTCATTCTAAACGAGACTTTTACTATAACCCATAGTAAAAGTCTCGTTTAGAATGAATGTTTAATCTCCGCTAATATAGCTCACAATAATTAATTTAATTTGAAGTTATAGTGGTTTTTGAGTAGGTGAAAAAATGGGGGCGCTAAAAAATAATTTATTCTCAAAGTGGGCAGTAGGCAAAATAAGTTTGGGAACCACTGCTATAGACGGTAACAAATGAAAAAACAGAATTAAACTGATTAATAATAAGCAGAACAAAATCGAATTTTTTCGGTGGAGATCCGCAATAAACGTCATAAATGATTACTTTCAATACCATAAACGTCTGTACAAAATTTAATTAAAAAATAATTTGCATGGTGATTCCTTTTTTTTTTGTCATATATGAGTCATTGAGCCGCTATCAGTCAAGTTTACTATCACTGTTTCCAACACAATTAACAAATGGTTCTAAGATTAGCTAAGCTGCTAAGTAGCATTATCTGGCATTTTATGTGTAATATTTTTTCAAACCATTCTTCAAAAATTTTACTATAATACATTCTACATAAAATATTATTATTCAAATAAAACTTCTATCTCACATAGTATTTTAGAGAAAATCGTTACAATTACTTTCGTTCCCATTTTTTGTTCTTGTTACGTTAACATTTTGTACATATTTAAAACTGCGTTAGGTACCAATCGTTGACCCTGTTTGGGCGGTGTGAATCTAACGATTTGCTTGGATCTGCCTGATCACTCATATTTGTTACGTACTTAAAAGCATAAATTATATTTAATAACACAGTAAAATATAATAAACCAAAGCAAAAATGTAAAACAATACGTACAGGTTATGGCTTGGTTGTGTTACAAGTTATGGCAAATATCGCGTTTTAATACTAAACTTGTCTGCGCACGAACCAATAAAATCACTTAAAAATATATTTATTTAGGCACAATTTTGGAGTAACTCCTCCTCTTTCTAAGACAAGGAATATCTAATTGATCAGAAGATAGTTTCCGCTAAATGGTATGTTGAAAATTGTTTGCCTGCTGTGTTTAGTAAAGTGCCCAGAAAGGGGATCAGGTTACATAATGATAACGCGTCGTCCCATACAGCAGGGACAACTGCTCAGTATTTAGCGGAAAACAAAATCAAAATTATAGAACATCCTCCTTACTCACCGGATTTGGCGATGTGTGACTTCTGGCTATTTTTTGAGCTCAAAAAATATTTGAGAGGGAAAAGATTCCAGTCAGAAGAAGAGATTGACATCTCCACTAAGTGTTTTTTGATAGTATCCCTAAGGACGTTGAACGCTTTTAAACTATGGAAGGAGAGAATGGTTAAGTGCATTATTGTAAATGGCAATTACTTTGAACATATTTAAAATAAAAGTTTTAAAAACTTGTATCAATCTTTCTATTCTCAATAATTGTATCTTGTCCCTCGTATTACCCGAAACATTTCATTATTGACAATATCGCGAAGAACACGAGCACAATAGCAAAATGAACTCAACCTTGTCAATATTGACGTTCCACTTCAGGAACTCGTCGACAGTAATACGCAAGATACAGACCGAATTTTGTATTGTGTGGGATAGTCTCATTAGAGCTGATTAAAATTATCTCTGTTTTACTATGATTGATAGTGAGGCGATTGGACTGTTGCCATTGGCTCAAGACGTGCTAAATACCCGGAGCTGCTATCAACGACTGCTCCAAGTGTATCACCGAAAATTACCCAAGGAAATGTTGTCCGCGTAGTTGATTGTAAAAAAATTATCTTTTATCGAAGTGCCTTCAGCGATATAATCAGCATTAAAGTATATGACAGAGAGCAAAGGTCCCACAATGATACCTCGAGGTACACCACTACTGATGTTACTTAGATTTGAAAATGCGCGTCTGCCGTTGGAACCAATTCTGGCTGTTTGTCTCCTACCGGATAAGAAAGAAATGAACCACCTTAAAGCTATACCTCTAATACCATGACATTCAAGCTTATCAATCAAGAGAAGGTAGTTTATACTATTGAACACCTTCGTCAAATCCAATGTAATGCCACCCGAGCACATTTATATTTTTGTTTATATTTCATGAAAAGATACGATCAAAAATAACTTTCTCAAAACTTTTAGAGAAACCTGATAATAAAAGGAAATCAGTTGAAATTGTAATTGGTTAGAATTGTTTCAGTCATTTGTATCACTCTTTTTAAATAAGGGAATAACCGTGGCGCTTTTTAAATACGTTGGAAGAACATGTTGTTCTAGGGAACTGCTAATAATATGACAAAGTGGAACAAAACAAAAGACAGACAAGTTTTACGGGTAATCAGTCGGAATTGTTTCAGAACCAGAAGATCTGGAGGCCCTCAGTGGTCTAATGAAAGAGAGAAGTTCACTCGCGCACGTGGGAAAAGAATACAACGAATGAGGATTTCTTTCTCTTGCGCATAAATGATAACCTGAATTGCCAATTTTTAAGCCGATAGTAAATAAATCATTAAATTCACCTGCAACCACTCCAGATCATCTGTGAGGCAAAAATTTTAGCCCTGCATTGTAGTGCTAAAAATTGCCGAGATGCGTAGTGACTATTTCTCAAATGCTTCTTCTTTTATTGTCTGTATGGTAGGGGTCAAAGAAAATAGTATAACAATATTACAGGGTCCCAATACTGAAGTTTTATGGAAAGTTTCATTCTTTTTCTGTAGCGTTGATGATAAATATATTTTTGCCTAGTTATTAAACTTCTCTAGATTATAAAATCATAAAATAACATGCACTAAATTCTGAACCACCGTCAATACTCAATTTTTAGAATATAACCGACAATAACATCACACTGTACTAAACAACGATAGGGTAAGTTAACTTATCCACTAACATTATTTAGTAGTACATAGTTTTCTGCGTACGGCAAGTTGAAGTGTATACTCACGATAGGTGGCAGCGCTGGTGGATTGAGGATCTCACGGGAGCCTACTTGCCAATGCCAACTTGAACAACCCTACATACGTGCTCAAGTACTATGTTTGTGTTTACTCCCTTTCATGTCAATATGAACGTGCTTATTGATTTTGATTATTTCAGTGGTGAATGTTAATTTTGTCCATTACATATATGCATATATAAATTCACATATATACTTTAAAAAATATTCATTAATGATATAAAATGAAGAATAACAAATATAATAACTATATATATTTATAAATAATTTTTAAAGTTTTTTCTTTGCCATGTATTTTAATAATTTAATTTAATTTCTTAGTATTTTTCGGCATTTTTGAAATTGAAACACTTATTCCATTATAAAATGTTTTATTATATTTGACGTTTATAGATATATATATATATACCATTAATATTTTATATGTGATTAATGTATATATTAAACACATATAAGATTATATGTGTTTAATATATACATTAATCACATATAAAATATTAATTGTAATTATCCAGAATGAAATTTGGATTTCTGTGTTCCAACACAGAGTGCACTGAATGTGCAGTAATATCGTAGAAGGAAAACATAGTAATTAATATGGTTCCTTCATTAAATGAGAATGATAAGAAATTATCTCTCATGCTTGCATAGATCGTTTCCGAAACTATATATACAAATTTCGGAGGATAGGAAAATGAACACATTACAGACCGGGCTGACGAGTGTTCACGTTGTAGTGGTTAACGAAACTGATGCATATGTGTTAGTCCTCGGGGTGGTGTGTTTCTTTTCCTTAAAATCATTAATTATTAAAATAATGCAAGTAATTGTCATCAATTAATTTAAAATGCCGCTAATTCAAGAAAATTCTCTTCATATTTATATATATACCTATATATATAAATGTATAAAATGAAAATCATCTTGACGTTTGACTTTTGATTGACAAGACATAGCAAACTATATTACAAAATCAGAAAATAGGAAAAGCAAAGCCAAGCCAATTTGTAGCTTCTGTCGATAGTTCTACAACTTATTGCAGATAACAATCAACTTCACTACATGGCAAATATTGCTAGCCTGTGTGAAAATGACACAAAAGTGACAGATATAGAAATTAATAATGAGAAAATGTTTAAAGTAAAAATGAAAGTGAAAATTATATTTACACAATACATGACTAACTACTGTTGCTGAATACAATTAGACATAATTAGGTTTTTAGAGTTTGGGATTCTTAAGGGTAAGATTTTTTACTCATATTATTATTTCAACACGCACTTGGGCCGAGCTATACTGACGAAAACTGAGAGTTTGAAACATGCATGTCTATAGTAACCACTCACACTTAGTAATTTCCACTTAGTAATTTCCACTTTCCAATTTCAGTTTTTAACGAAAATTTTTGCTGCTAGGTAACTGTACGAAACAAATTGGGACGAGTGGTTTAATCGGAGGCAATTTGTTGAGATTAGTTACCATTTAGCAACTAAATTTGAGTTTGAAAACGGAAAATTTATTCGGAAATAAAAAGAAAGCTCGAATATAATTCGGTAAGGTAATTTACTAAATGTGTAGAAAATTACTGAAACATTTACTACATGGTAATTATATTATTTAAAAATACAGTTATTGAAAACACAGTTCTTCTACAATTTGTGAAGATTAAGTACTTACAATGAGTTTGCAGATATTATGTCATAACAACACTTCACAACGAACGCAATGAAGAAAAAGTAAGAAAATTGATGTTGGATCAATCAAAGACAGTACGCAAAGCTTACAGTTACGTTAACTTTGACAGTTCGTTGATTTCATGTCATAACGATAAAAGACAAGTTGATGTCAAGTCAACTAAAGGTAAACAACTTTTTTACCGATATAAAAGTTAAAGTAAACTTTTATCGCTGTCAAAGTGACAAAATAATTCCGACTTATGGGTTTTTTACACATGCATTAAAATTATCTGCAATAAATTGTGGAACTATCGACAGAAGCTATGGCTTTGCTTTACCTATTTTCTCATTTTGTAATATAGTTTGCTATGTCTTGTCAATCAAAAGTCACTACGTCAAGATGATTTTCATTTTATGCATTTCTTTAAGATAATGAGTACGAATAATTTATTTACTTATTAACAATTTAAACGAAACAATTCAACTTCTTACCCAAAACCGAAAGGATACAAAAATTGTCTACGACAGAGAGATTCAAACTGAAGCAATTAACAGGGCAGATGTATCTACGCAGGCAGCTGAACTATCATGCAACCAGACCACGCAGACTGTCGAAACAATTATACCTTCAAACACTTCCATTGCTAAAGCTAATGAATTTGTCACTAATGGCAGTTATATCCAGAATAGAATGTTTAGGGGGGAAATAATGCTAATTGGAGACAGTCAAGCACGCCACTATAGTGGTTTGTTAAGGGATGTAGCTGTTGGGACTGAACATGTACAGGGAATTGTTGAGCCGTCGACCATGTTGCAGGACGTGGTACGGAACCTTGACCAACTAACTCATAACGTTAATGTCGTTTTTTATTAATAATAATCTTTTAAACAAGAACCAACATGGTTTTATAAAGAGAAAGGATGTAAACACTGTACTCTGCGAATTCATTAATTTAATTGTTCGGGCTCGAGACACTGGGAATACCGTGTTGGGAATATTTGCGGATTCCTCTAAGGCCTTTGATTGTGTCGATCATAAACTTCTTTTGAAAAAGTTAGAGAGGTATGGAGTTAGGGGTAATGCCCTCAGCTGGTTCGAGTCTTATTTGAGTGATAGGTGTCAGCGTGTCTCTTTGGGTAACCAAAAATCAAGCGTACAATATACGAGTGCAGGAGTTCCTCAGGATTCTGTATTGGGTCCTGCACTATTCACGATTTTCATTAATGATCTGTTTAATTATACATCAACCCATGGTTGTACCACGCGATCATTTAAATTCTAAATTATAGCAGGCGGGATTTTTTTTATTAGGTTGTCCAGAATGTCAATATATATAATAATAATTAATTTATTTGTTTTGTGATCAATGTTAGATTTTAAAATCAACATAAAAAAAATTGACTATTTTACAATTAATATATTTCATTGTAAAAACAATTTGATGTAACTGACTGTCTTTCATAAGGAAAAAAATTAACTTGTTGCAGAATATAACAACATTTCTGAAGAAGACCGATTGTTTAAAGGTCGAAACGTTAAATAAAAATTTACATTCCATTCTACATGATATTTTTATTTCAAAAAAAAAGCCGAAATTGCTCACGAAGAAAACGTACAATTAATAATCATCAGGCAACGAAAAACAACAGATATATATATATATATATATATATATATATATATATATATAATTAATATAAAAAAAATTTAAGACATTTATATATATATATGGAGGATACAACTTAATTACCATTTTCTATTGCGGAAAACTTTTCTCACAAACGAGCATAACCACAAAAATCAAAAGGCATTTCAGGAGACATCCAAATAGATACAATAATCCAATGGTCTTAACTATATGATGATAGAATTCTTAAGTCAACTCATATTCTTAAAAGTTCAGAACGTTATGAAAAATGTAAGTAATATATAAATATATGTGCTAGGGCTTGTATAAACTTCACCCACATGATGTGTCTTTCATATCCACTATAATTACCCCATCGTCACATTGTAAATATGCCAGAGAGAACTTATTGTAGTACACCCTATAATGAGCAAATACGATGAATTTGACAAGTGCTATCGTATATATTTCAATTGTTCCCCTCTATTTAACTAAAGTTACAATATACGTACGTATGCACACTACATCCATACACAATGAAAATATAAATATTTCGCATAAAGGGTAGACAGGTATTGTTTGTCGCTATTGTGTAAACAACGGACTGTAGTATTGAAACAGTTGCGATTAATAGGTAGATGAAATTCTGGTGTGGATGGTACAAGACGTATTGGATTTACAATAAAGATTTTCCGTATAGTTTAAATTACTGGCCTTCTAAAACATTTCAATATGTTGTAATTTCTGAGATGTAATAAATTTATTATAGAACGTTATAAAATATTGTTGGTATTGTATATTTTTGAACTTAAGTGTATGTTGATATTTAAATATTTTAAATTTAAGTATAAATAATTAATGTGCATTTTATTTAGAGAAGTGTTGTAATAATTATAAGAAAGTTAAAGCTCATAGAAATGTCTTTTTGACGCCTATATTATTAATCTGACATTTAAAATTATAGTTCAGAAATATGGTAATGGTATGAAAAGCAATTTAGTATTTTCAATGTGTAAATAAGACGAATGCAGCAGAAATATTTAATATAGTGATGTCATTTACTGGTACAGTAAATAAAATTTTTCATACACCTTATTTTTCTATATAATCTCCTCTTTTATTTACACAATTTCCCACCGAATCGGAAGTTTTTTAATTCCGTCATCAAAGAATGAATCTGGTCGCGTCTATAACCAATTGCGCACGAACGTTTCTACACCTTCGTCGTCGTCAAAGTGTAAACCTCCCGGTTCTTCTTTGAATGGCCCAAACATGTGGTAGTCATATGGCGATAGATCAGGACTGTAGGGCAGATGTTCCAGTACTTTCCAATGAATTCTGTTCAATTTTCTTTGGGTTAATGCTGCCGTTTGTGGCCGAGCGTTGTCACGGAGCAGTCGCACTTAGAATAGGCATGCCTCACCTTTTTCGTCGATAGACCAATTTTACGTCATCAAGCAGTTGGTAGTAGTACGCAGCATTAACTGTACGCCGTTCATGGAGAAAATCAACGAGCAATATGCCTCTGCAATCACATAAAATCGTAGAAAGACGGGTCTTGACATTCCGCGCTGCTGCTTCTTCAGGTTTTTGCCACTCCATGCTTGCCTGCTTAGACTCCGAGGTGCAGTGATGCACCCACGTCTCATCACAGGTGACAATGTGCCTCAAGAAATCATTCCCCTCAATATTGTGCCAACCGTCTTTCACACACGGCAAGATGGTTTGCTTTCTGATATTTCCTCAAGAGACGAGGAACGCACCTTGCCTACACTTCTCGATAACTCAAATCATCTAAAATGATTGATATTCCGATATGTGCAGCATATTCCCATATTGTAAGACGGCGATCTTCTTCAATCACCTCACGGATCGCAATAATATTCGTCTCCCTCGTGCTTGTCCGCAATCGGCGTGCATGGGTCTCATTTTGCACTAACTCGCAGCCATCAGAATATTTTTGTACCAGTCGTAGACTTGGGTCCTTGAAAGCGGTTTTCGAGCAAACTGTGCTCCTAGTCGACGCAAAATTTCGGCAGCTTTTACGACCTCCTGCCACAAAAACTTAATAATAATGCGTGTCTCAACAGGCGTGTGCACCTTTTACTTAGACATGATGCTACTAACAGCCAATCTGCTCTGGCGAGCCGAACCGATTTAATCCTCTCCACTTTACATCCCCACCCAACATATATCAGGACAACACGTTTATCCACTTCACCGGGGGAGCGTTAAAAGGAAAAGTCAGTTCATATTTGATACGCCCTCGTAGATGTTGTTAGTTTCCTTGTACGAAATACTTGGTTTTCTTAAAGATTCAAAGGCGAGCATTATTAAGTACATAAATAATTAAATGAAGTGATGGAAATCTCTTGGTGAAACATGTCGAAATATAAGCAATTAATAACAAATAACATACTTGGTATTGTTTCACAAATATATATAATTAAATACTCGATGTACATTTGGCCTTGCGGCATCGTCAGGAGTTCTCGAGAAACTAAAGTAAAATTTCATATACTGACTACCTACTTCAAACAAAAATGTAAATAGAAAAAATATACAAAAATAGAAAATTATGAAAAGGTCATGACTTATCTGGAAAGACAGTTTTTACAATGCTAGGGTTTATTAGCGGTGAATTTATGAGTTCGGTTTGTTCATTAAGAACATTGCCTGGTTATAAAAGTAAACTTTCTTTTATAAAATAACCTTTTAGAACATTCATTTTTTTACTTTTATTTAAACTATACACTACTTCTAAATTGTCTATTGAAAAATGATTTCCCGTATCTAAAACATGGTTAGCTACACTTGAATTTTCATAATTTAATTTACCGGCTCGCATGTGTGTTATTATTATAGAAGGCTATTTTAAAATCCAGCTTCTTTAAAACATTACTAATTTTCATACTTATACTACCTAAATAAAGAATTTTAACCCAATGTTTTAATGTCAAGTCCTGGGATGGGAGAAATGCTGATTTTAATGTAAAATAATTGCACAAAATAATGGTTATAATTCATCTCTAATAGATAAATTAGTCAATAGAATGAATAAATCAATTACATTAAAATCAGCATTTCTTCCGTCCCAGGACTTGACATTAAAACAATGGGTTAAAATTCCATATTTAGGTAGTATAAGTATGAAAATTAGTAATGTTTTAAAGAAGCTGGATTTTAAAATAGCCTTCTATAATAATAACACTTTAAAAAGTCAATTAACGAATAATAAAACAGCGAATCCTAAACTAAACAAATCAGGAATTTATAGAATTAATTGTAGTGATTGTAGTAAATTTTAAATAGGTCAAACGGGGCGAAATTTCAAATTAAGATTCTCAGAACATATGCGAGCCGTTAAATTAAATTATGAAAATTCAAATGTAGCTAACCATGTTTTAGACACGCGACATCATTTTTCAATAGACAATTTAGAAGTACTGTATAGTTTAAATAAAAGTAAAAAAATGAATGTTCTAGAAGGTTATTTTATAAAAGAAAGTTTACTTTTACAACTAGGCAATGTTCTTAATGAACAAACCGAACTCATAAATTCACCGCTAATAAACCCTAGCATTCTAAAAACGGTCTTTCCAGATAAGTCATGACCTTTTCATAATTTTCTATTTTTGTATATTTTTTCTATTTACATTTTTGTTTGAAGTAGGTAGTTACAGTATATTAAATTTTACTTTAGTTTCTCGAGAACTCCTGACGATGCCGCAAGGCGAAATGTACATCGAGTATTTAATTATATATATTTGTGAAACAATACCAAGTGTGTTATTTGTTATTACTTGCTTATATTAAGTACATAATAAAATTGATGATTGGTTATATTATAATTAATAAGTAACTAGACGTTAGGGTTTCACCTAAATACAACCATAAATTTAAAAGTAAATTGAAAATGCAAAGATATTGCCTATAATATTATTCTAACGTTAATGTGAGTTTTTAAAGGAATGCAACAGCAACACCTATACACTGTTATCAACACTGAACATTCATGAATAAATACTACCGGTATTATAAATGTAATACTATTATTTTTACTATTTTACCTTTCCTCAATTGATATAATGCGGTTGATAGTTGAGCTACAATTTGTTCTAGAAATGCTCCAACAAGGAGAACTATCCTCATCCATGGATTCTCTGTCTTACGATTCATCAGTAACATCGCCTGCTTCAAGTACGGGGCAGCAGTCACAGAGGACGAAAAGAATGAGAACGTCTTTTAAACACCACCAGTTGAGAACTATGAAAACTTATTTCGCCATCAACCAAAACCCAGACGCGAAAGACCTCAAACAATTAGCACAAAAGACTGGTTTATCGAAAAGAGTCTTGCAAGTAGGTATTTTCTAGTAAAATTTCCATAATATTATAGTAGTCAATTAAATATATTAATGATACTAATTAATAACTATGAAAATGAATGGGAAACGGAACATGACACAACTTTCTTTTATATTTAGTTTCATAGTCACATTGAAATATACTGACATAATATGATATCGAATTTATACTCGCTTTACAACAACATGATAAAGCAAATTTGAATTATTTTCAAGGTAATTTGAGAAGTACATGTTCTGTTTCAACAGCATACTTATACTCTCAGTATAAAATATAAAATTGATCATTTATCAGTCTTGATAAACATGCATTTCCAACGATATAAGGTTTGGTAAATCACCAAATTTCCTGATTAAATGATAAATGTAAGTAGTGTGCTTATGCCGTTTCTGGACCCACCTCCGAAGGCGGAGGTCAAAGGTCAAAGGTCACTAACCCAATTAAATCATCGCCCTCTAACATTTAGAGAGCGATGAGTTAGTTAGGTTTGTGACCTTTGACCTTCGCCTCCGCCTCCGAAGGTGGGTCCAGAATCGGCATAAGTACACTACTATTGTAATATATTATAGTTACTTTCATTATTATTTCTTTTCATCACCTGCTTGGAAACGTACTGATCAAAAAAATTAATTTGGATGCTGCTTATTTCTTTCCAATCAGAGTATGTATCTTAATACAGGGACATTCCATGCAATTGTTTAGACATATGGTGGGATTCTAAAACCCTCTCGTAAGCTCCGATTATCGTAGTCCCTAGCAACGAAGTGACGTTATATGACAATTTTCGGAATTTTTACAGTTAGTGACAAAACCTTCACGAATGAAGATTTTGTAGGTTATATTTTATATTTCTTATTGTTTTTGTTTGCAAACATGGATATGACTTTATAGAATTATTGTTAGCTGTAGATCACAACAGATAAAGATTTGTCTATGTAAAATATATGTATAGAGTGTAATATATTCGCTTTATTCCAGAAATTATATGCGTATTTTACGAAAGCAGTTAATCGATCATGTAAATCCCTAACAAGCATTTTAAGCAAAAGTTTAGGCGTTCGAAGTCTTATCAAGGTACTGGATACACGTATTCATCAAAATAATATACATATAGTTACAATTGAAGATTTTGTGAAATGCTTATACCTATACAGTGTACATAATATCTTTGTTACAGGTCTTAACAATATTAAGTTTATGGATATTTTACATTATTTGGTAGATACCAGAATAATATTGGTGCTAATAGCTTGTTATATTTGGCCAGATATCAGTCAGTCGTATAATTCATAAGATGTGTCACATGATTATGAGGAAGTTTGTTGAGCGGATAAAATTTTCAGTAAATTGTGAATCAGAAAAGGGTAACTATGTTGTACAAAAACATTATAATAAGGTAATCTACATATTTCAATGCAGGTGATATTGGTTATCCCTTGAAACTATGATTATTCACTCTTATTTGGAAATTGGAAGAATGTGATGCATTCGTATCTATCTTTTGAGTTGAAAAAGTGCAAATTTCATCATAATGAATATTACTCTCCTGTAAAAACTGCAAATAAAGAGAACTTTCAATTACTATAATTTCAGAGGCTCAACAACAAAATCCTGCAATAATATCAAATGATTTGGTGTACCAAGTACAACAATACATCACAGGATTGGTCGATTTTATATACTTTGCCCTATGCTATTAAAACTAAATGTTACCTTTTTGGAGCCTAAAACATTATTAAAACATATTGATAAAATCTTTGCGGTTTGACTTACAAATAAAGAAAGTCATTGACTAAACAGGCAAATTTCCTCTTATCTTCTTCAACATAATATAAAGTTTAACATCCTCTCAATTTGATGTAGTTTTATTATTAGAAAATCTTATGAAAAAGTCAACTTTAAATTGTGAAGTTATTATGGACACGATACCATGATAGACTTTTTCGAACATTTAGTTTGTGCACATTTCACATGCTTTATGTTGTATGGATATTGCCTGCTGGGTGTATGTATTTTTTTGTATTTAGGTACTCTTGTAAGAAAAACAATGTCCACTTTATAGGGATACCTGTCCTTACTTGTTGGCTTCATAAAAAAATCACATTTCATCATCCATAGATGTGCCTGAAAAGACACTACAAATTCACTACACACTAGTGCGATACTACGTCCTTTGAAACTCTCCTAATGGTAGCAGTTCTTGTTGAAATTTTCCAAAGTGCTTCGTGCTATCATCTTGGCAACAGTCTTGGCATTACAAAATTTTCTGTGCATTTTATTTTAAGAAAATGTTAGCAATCGCTATATTATACAGGGTGAGTTTTTTTCATTATTTGTATGGAGATCTCGAAAACCATAGAGATACGCATTAGCTTAAATGGAGAAAGATTTGCATCGTTATAAGCTTCATGCAGATACCTTTTTGTCCATTTAAGAAAATGCATGGCTTAGTAGATATTTGCAAAAAATAGAAATTCTCCAAAACCTTTTCAGTGCTATAACACTTCTGTTTTTAAAGTTATAAAAAAACTTTTTGAATATTGTTTTTAAGAAATTCAATTTCAAACAACGACAACTTCTTAAATTTTTAATTTTGCTTAGCATTTTTGAGTTAGCAAGCAAAGTCGAATTTTTTTAAATGGGGTCTATAGTTGGCTATGACATATTCTAGTAGTGCATTTTTTTCTGCTTGCAATTATGTAAGGGTTGTAGCACTTATTTTAATAAATAACTGCACAATACACTATTATTATATTTAACAAAAATCATGTCTTGCCATGGAAAAGAAAAGAAACTTATAATATACAATGTAATACAAGAAACAATAAAAACGCTAAACGAATTAATTATTAACAACACTTAACACGCTAAATTTACATTAAATGTTCGAAATGCCCACTATTATTATCGACGCACATACGACACCTTTTCAACACTGAGTTAACAGCTCTCCTAATTTTACGCCCATCTAAGCTATCAAATACATTAATAACAGCTTCCAATAGCTCCTCTTGGATTGCATATGATCGCACATATACGATATCTTTTATTGCTCCAAAGACGAAGAAATCTAACGGTGAAAGATCTGGGAAACGTGCAGGCCATAAAACAGGACCATTTCTGCCGATCCACGAGTTTGGAAATAATTTATCTAAATATCTTTTGACCTGTGCCTGATAGTGAGGCGGGGCACCGTCGTGTTGAAACCACCGTAAATGTGTACGGGTCTGTAAATTTAATTCATCTAAGATATTGTCGAAATCTTCCCTAAGAAATTGCAAATACCGATTTCCGGTTAAAGTTTCATTAATAATAAATGTCCCAACAAATTGCGAACCAATAACACCACATCATAAATTGAAGCCAAACCTAATCTGGGGCCGCCTTCTTCTAAACGGTGTGGATTTATTTGCGCCCACAGGTGTTCATTATGGCGATTGAACATGCCGCAGTTTGTAAAACGTGTTTCGTCGGTTCATAAGATCTGCATCGGAAAGTTATTATTTTCATGGCACATATTTACGAACCAAGCACAAAAATTTAATCGTCTTTCATCGTCTCCAGGGTGTAGAGTTTGACCAACTAATTTTTTATAAGGATGGTACTTATGTTTTGATAAAATTCTCACTACTGTGCGTTGTGAGGTAGCAGCGCCTTGTGGAATTTGCCGCGTTGATGTTGATGGATTCTGATTAACAGCAGCTAACACATTTATCTGCGTGTTTTCACTAATATTGCCCTTATTTCTATATTTAACAAAACTTCCATACTCTTTTAAATTATTGTATAAATTCTTGAAGGTGTCTAACGATGGTTGAGGGCGATCAAAATACAATAAAAAATAGCGGTCGGTGGCTTCTTTACTATTTTTGTTACAAATAATGTAACATTTAATCATATCAAGTTTCTCAAGATTTGTGTACACCATAACTAACTTTGTAAAGCAACTAAATCACTAACAAAACAACTATAGTCACACTAATGAACGAACTGTCAATGATGAAGTAAACATAATGCTTCATTTATTAATATCGCGTTTTCCATGGCAAGACATGATTTTTGTTAAACATAATAATAGTGTATTGTGCAGTTATTTATTAAAATAGTGCTACAACCCTTACATCATTGCAAGCAGAAAAAAATGCACTACTAGAATATGTCATAGCCAACTATAATCTCCATTTAAAACAATTAGACTTTGCTTGCTAACTCAAAAATTTAAGACGTTGTCGTTGTTTGAAATTGAATTTCTTAAAAACAATATTCAAAAAAAAAAATTTCTACCTTTAAGAATAGAAGAGTTATAGCACTTAATAGGTTTTGGAGAATTTCTATTTTGTGCAAATATCTATTAAACCATGCATTTTATTAAATGGACAATAACGTATCTAGATTAGGCTTATAAAGATGCAAACCTTTCTCCATTTAACCTAATACGTATCTCTTATGGTTTTCGCGATCCCCATACAAATAATGAAAAAAAACGCACCCTGTATATAAAATAATTTTCTTATTAGTTAAAGTTTTATATTGAATTATTTTGGTATATATTTACACGATGATATGTCTGTTTACATGTTAAACATAAAGGTTATGTACAAAAAATCGTAAATTGACACTTCTACGTTACTAACTGAAATATTTTCGAAAATCGTCATATAACATCACTTCGTTGCTAGGGACTACGATAATCGGAGCTTCCGAGAGGGTTTCAGAATTCCACTATTAATTTTAATACCCAAAGTTGTAAGGATGTCAGTTAATAACCACTGCAAATTTAATCGACTATATTTATGTTTTCTTAATCAAAGTTGACAGATTCACTTCGACATTGTTTTATTTGTGTATTTCGTATGGTTCATCGTATAAAAATCACATTTAATTTATTACATTGTATCATGAAAATATACTTCAAAATTTCAAGGTATTATATTTTTCTAGGTTTGGTTTCAAAATGCAAGAGCGAAATGGCGGAGAAACTTGATGCGACAAGAAGGAAGCCAAGTAAATTCCAATAACTCCAGTCAAGTACCAAATGGCCCATCACCTACAGGAGCGGGTATGCTGGACGGCCCGTTATCTCACCAGTCACCAATCGATGATCTACACCATCATATACACTCGCAAAATAGTCAAACTTTAAATTTTGGTGACATCTATTGATTTTATATATAACCATATGAGATTATGAATCTCACAAAATGTTCCTTTTTATAGTGATACGAATTTGTACAGTCAGTCTTCAAATCGACATTTTACTTCGTTTTTGTATTGCAATAATTCGTTGTATAAATTAAAGAATAAAGATAAGTGAAACATTGTTTATGCATTATTTACAAACTTTCCAGTATCATTCTTTTTGACATAGGCAGGAGATATGTGCAATTGTTTATCTTTAGGAAATGACTATATAGATGGTTTATTTTGTACCAACGAAAATTTCTTATTTTTCAAATTTTGATATATTAATCTGTATCGTGAATTTGTGATTGCTAGTTCATAGGTACATATATTGCGAAGTGTAAATACAACAAATGATTTATAATATATTTAAATAAAGTTATAATAAATATATTTAAATAGTTTTATTTTATGTATTCTTCTTGTCAAGGATGCGTTACAGATTGTGGTATAGTATTTCTCAAATTGCAAAAGAAATTAAATATATAGAAAATCAATAATAGGCTGAAAAAAGTTCAGACCAAACTTTCTTCATATCTATTGTCAACCCTTGTTGAAGTTATCACTTTTAAGATTTACCTCAATTCATACATAGGGCATTTGTTCAAATAAGCCAAGTCAAATACAATTATTACAATAGAAGAAGAGGAACGCATGTAAAATAAGGTACAAATAAACGCTGTGGCTAAATGCCCGCCGGAGATCTGGCCCGTATAAAGTGAGAGTTCCGCCGACCGTAGGAATCGTTACGATTATAGTAACGTGTCCGCCGGCAAAGGTGGAGTTTTGTGACGTCACAGTGAAATGGATTGTTTCGTCGATTTCCAATGGTTGGCGACATGTTACTGTACTACATGGAAATTCCGTCGTTGTAATAGTCATGATCCTAACCTAGTTTTATTTATTAATTTGCTTGTGAATCTGCATCATCGACTCCAAGCAGGCAAAGAAATTTATTAATGGGACGAAGAATTTAAAGGCGTAAGCTATCATTTAAATACTATTATTCATTACATTAATTTGCAAGGATTATATGGCAAGTGAAATAAGAGATGTTTCAATTTTTCGTGACTTGTATAGATCAGTGTACAGCTCACAGATTGAGAGCTGACCGGTGAGATGCCCCTCCCACAAGATGCGCACTGAATTCTCATAATATTAGTATAAGCACGAGCAATCTGGAAAAATTTTCAAGCGTTACACATCGAAGTGCAATACGTTTCCTATATACAGGGTCCGGCAACGAAGCGGGGACGGAAGATTACATGCTTATTTGAAAGTTAGTTAAATATTTAGTCATGGGATATTCTTGCGCGCCATCAAGCACACGTTTTAAAAATATTTTGTTTTATACAGGCTGTTCCAGATAGAAATGCCAGACTAAAGTTGCTTTTTTTAAATGGAACACCCTGTATATTAATAGATAAAATGATCCGCGCTTGAAAGCTGGTTACATCGATATAATGCTGTAAGGGTCTAAATTTGATAGTTTCTGTGTTATTAATTATTTTACTTGATAAATTAATATATTTCAGTAGGCTATTCTGCATAAGGAAAAACAAAAGATCCGAAACCAACAGAATAGAATATATTTTACTAGTATTGAGTTTCGTTGCTACGTGAAATAAATTTTATAACTGTTTGCGTATACAGAGTGTTCACAATTTCGCAAAATCGAAGAAATCTCGTAATTTTTAAATGGAACACCCTGTATATCAGTTCATTTCTGAATTGTTAATTAAATTTCATGTCAGAAACATGTAAGACGTTTATACTTTAATTGTGACTATTACTGAACTATTGTCATTAGGAGCATATTTTGAAAATATTTTGTATTATACAGAGTGTTCCATAACTTGGTGGCTGACCATAGTTATAGTTTTTTAAATGGAACAGACTACATATTATTACATTTTTGTATTCCCCGCATAATTTTTAGGCAAAAAGTTATAAGATAGTATAGGCCTAAAATCTAAGGTTTTTGATTTATTACCATTTTTCTGAAAAATTCAATGTTTTTATAAAATGATATTTCTAAAAAACGACGTATTAGATGATTACAATTTTTGGTAGAGTTCTTTATAATAAAAGGGCCTAACACAAGCATATTTTATTTTTTTGCAATTACTAACTGAATTTTCAGAAAACTGGATTAAAGTTAGATGACACGTTTTTGTATAAGAGGCAATTTTTTCAAATGGAACACCCTGTATATTATTTAATTGTTGAATTTCTTTTTAAATTTCACATCAAAAACATGTAAGACGTTAATAGTTTAAAAGTGACTATTACTGAGCTATTGTCTCTTTTTGATATAATTTTGTCAGTTTTGTAGTTTTAATTAATATAGTATAGTACTGACAAAATTATATCAAAAAGAGACAATAGCTCAGTAATAGTCACTTTTAAACTATTAACGTCTTACATGTTTTTGATGTGAAATTTAATAAGAAATTTAAAAATGAAATAATATACAGGGTGCTCCATTTAAAAAAAATTGACTTTTTTGCAAAAACTAACAAAAGCATATCAAAAACGACAATAACTTCGTAATAGTCACTTTTAAAGTATTAACGTATAACATGTTTCTGACATGAAATATTATAAACAATTCAAAAATGAACTGATTTACAGGTGTTCCTTTTAAAAATTACGAGATTTCTTCGATTTTACGAAATTGTGAACACTCTGTATAACGCGAACAGTTACAGAATTTATTTCACGTAGCAACGAAACTCCATACTAGTAAAAAATATTCTATTCTGTTGGTTTCGGATCTTTTGTTTTTCCTTATGCAGAATAGCCTACTGAAATGTATTAACTTATCAAGTAAAATAATTATTAACACAGAAACTATCATCTTTAGACACATACAGCATTATATCGATATAACCAGCTTTCAAGCGCGGATCATTTTATCTATTAATATACAGGTTGTTCCATTTAAAAAAAGCAACTTTAGTCTGGCATTTCCATCTGGAACAGCCTGTATAAGCCAAAATATTTTTAAAACGTGCGCTTGATGGCGCGCAAGAATATTCGATGACTAAATATTTGACAAACTTTCAAATAAGCATGTAATCTTTCGTCCCCGCTTCGTTGCCGGACCCTGTATGTATCTCTTTTCAGTATATTACAATTTCTTATGTGTATTTACTCCTTCGTATGGATAATGTATGCGATAATGAACAAATGTTATCATTTCTTTTTTCCAAATACTTTCTCTGTCGCACACTGACCAACAAGTCGCGCAGCGAGGACTCCTCCCAGCGGTCACCACTCGGTCTGTGTACTGTACTTGCATGTTCTTTTTTTTAAGATAATTGGAACACTTTACTCGCAGATTTATTAAGAAGATAAAACTATTTAAAAGTTAATATGGGACAATTTGTATAAAAAAAAAATCGAAACGCACATACATACAAAAAAGTTATTTTAACGACTCATTCTTTGTCCATGCTTTGAAAAAGGAATGAAATATTATAAAAACATGTTTGTAAATATTTTATATTAATTATATGTGACATAGACTTTTTGTATTACTTACTTTTGTATTAACAAATACTCGTTTTATTCTCCAAAAACAATAAATACTACTTATAACTAACTAAATATTGATTGTTTTCTTTCTATAAATTAAATAAAAATCATTATATAAATAGATTTTAATTAATGTGTTTTTTATTAATTAGGTAGAGCAACACTTAATTTGATAATAAAAAATATAATATTTCTAAGAAGTAAATTACTAATATAATAAGCTTGATGTGAGAGTTTTTCTTCGCACAACAATGGTCGCATTCAGCAGGCACAATTGTTGTGGAATCGGTGAAGAAATGTCTGCTGAATGCAAACTCTATATCGAATTACGGCCATCTTTTGTAGCTCATTCAATTATCGCTACGTATCGATAACATATTGAATAAGATTTTGTTTTGTATTTTATTGCAATTTTATAGACGCAGATAAATTTTCATTGTGACAAAAATAGCAAATTGTTATTAATACAAATTATTTTATCTTAAAAATGGATTTTCGAATTCTAAAATAAAAAATTCTTGTGGTCCAAAATGAAAACGGAATTTATGGTATTCTTGTTTCTGGGAATTTTCTGTCTCTCATTCTCCATAACCTCTAGTTGTTGAGCCAATTCAGTGGCTATGTTGGCGAAAATAGCTATATTAATGTGGTATTCTAAAAGTTCATTCGTGCAATATTATAAATCTAATCTTCTTCAGCCATTTTAGACACCAAAAATAATCACAAATGTTATTAACAGCCAAGACTACACCAAACCTTCCAAACAAATAAACAAGAATTGATCAGCTGACATCTGTCAAATTTGTTAGCAAGTAGCACATCCAAAAACATAACATTATATTTTGAATTTCACTCATCTGTTGTCGATGTAGCGTCCGCTACCGATGGAGGGGAGTATGTTCTTCTGCTGAATGCGACCAATGACAATATTAATATCCTTAAAAGCGAAACGACATAGGGTGGCTTCTATTAGTGATACACCGATCTTCGTTGAAAACTCCATTGATTGTTAGAAGTGTTTCCAACGTATCTTCTATCTATTCTCTCTTATTTACATTCCCAGTGCATGTTAGTACTAAAGAAAAAGATTAGAAAATTTAATAAACAAAGACAATTATAATGATTGTAAATAGATCATCTTAAATATGCAAAATTGCTTAACAAAATGGACACAACCAAATTCAAATGATAAATATCCGACATTTTACTACAAATGATAGTTTAAGAGCGTTGGAATTATAAAAAGTGGATGATCAGGGCTAAGAACTAAAATTTCAGAAAACTGACCTTTGTATTCTTGGTACAATGTGTAAAAATCTTTTTAGACGCATTCAAACGTTTTGATTTAAGGAAGAATTTATGTAAAAAAGGAATATATTATAATAAATATATAACACATTTTACATGACACGGCTGAATATTTGCAGTATCAGAAGACTTTAAAAAGAAAAGCGAATCGTAAGATAATAGAAAAAAAATTGTCCAAACGGCTAAATGTCAATAACTACGTAATCGAATTATATTGCATAGTTTTAACATGTGATTTTAGAGACGGTCTTCGAACACCAAATAATTTAGTATGTTTTGAACCAGATGGCGCCAGGCAAAGGCGGAATTTTTAGGTCAACAGAATCAGGAATATCTCATTATGTTACGGCCTTGGTATTGAGCAGCGATAGCAAAATCCATTTAATTATGCTGATATTTAATAGTCGCGCCATTTAAATATATAAGGGATTCTTTAAAGCAAATTTAAAATTTAAGAATTAAATTAAAAATAATATGTTATTGATTGTAAATTTTAATTGATCAATATACATCATAACAGTATATTTCAATAGTTCTCCATGAACATTGCAAAGTCTAATGACCTAGTTAGACATCAAAATGAAATTTTAAATCAAACACTTCCTTTTAAACCCTTTAATTTTATAATGTGATTCTCGTCGAGTTCCAAGTTACAAACATAACAATGAAAGAGGTTATAAATCTGTTTCGAGTTTCCCATTTGAAGTCTCAATTTGACGTCGTCCGTTCCATTATCTTTACAGTGCAAATCTCAAACAATAAATTTTACCGGTAACCCTGTGCGACCACGATCTTTTGCGAAATAATTTCGGTACTGGAAAAGTTCACCAATATCGCACTTTAATCTAGACTATAAATTAGACGTGCTCGGAGCTACTGAATGTTCCCGCATACCTGTTTGTATCTCCCCAATATATTTCGAGATAAGGGCGCTCGCCCCTTGCTTTCAGCAATGTACATTTATCGATTAAGTCTTATTTACTACCTGTCAAATGTCTTTCGCTTAATTTTCCTTTTTTACATACTAAAATTCAAACCATCTAAAGAAATAAAGATTCCTCCTGCAAAGTTTGTCGCAATAACTTTTGTTTTTTTTTGCATCAATAAAAATTTAATTGTGTTGAATATTTATATACTTTGTCGTTGATTTTAATATATTTATAAATACCTATGAGCAATATTACACATTGTATATATGTTTCTTTCTTTTATCTCTTTCGAGATATTGTTTCTTAGTTTATTTATTGTAATTATGGCGAATAAATAAACGACGATAGGAATAAAAACTAAATCTACTACAATGCAATGAAAAAAATTTGGTGTGGGCACCACATGACTTTCTTATAGGCATGTGCGGTCCCAATCTTTTATATTTATTATATAATATGCTGTAAATACAATGTGTCTGTGAATGTTTTATGTTTGCAATTATATCAAGGTTTAGTGGTTGAGTTGTATACATAGAAGTAGATAAATTTGACAATTTAATTCATCTGTCAAAAACATGACATTTTAATACACGCTGTGTTAGTTTGCCATCGGATAAACTGCATGTTTGCTAGCGGATAAACTGCATGTTGATTTTCCATGGCAACGAAAATTCAATTCTGACAGTATCGTTCAAATAAATTTCATACATAAACATATGTATTATTCTCTTTCTTTTGTATATGTATTCAAAGGAATGTTAAAGGTTTATTAATATTAATTAAATGATTCATTAAATTGTCTTACCAAATACCATTCGAGTTTGTGTTTATTTCCGGAACAAACTTTCATTTTGACAAAACTCAAACTTTGTTGCTTAAGGGTAACACGACTCGAACAAATAACAAAATGTAAAACCGCTCCACCTTCGGTGTCGCGGTTTTACCATGTTATTTGTTCTCGTCAGTTACCAAGCAACAAAGCTTTCGTTCAAAATGAAAGTTTGTCCGGATAAACACAAACTCTTATGGTATTACCCCCGATAAATAAATTGTCATTAATTGTATTGACAGTTGTTATCGTCAGTTTTGTAAAAATTATTTCGTTTTAATTCTTCATATTTATACCTTTAACAGTTCTTTTTAGAGCTGAATAATTATCGTTTGTAAGTTGTAGGTATGTAATAATTTAATATGAAATGCAACTTGTGTTTGAATAACCAAACGTTAAACTTTTTTTTCGGTATTGACTGGAAAGCCAAAAATGTTTACGCCTGAACAAGACGCATAATTCTTATGGCCCACTTTCGAAGTGCAACTCGCAATCAGGATGGAACTTGGTCGTATAGTTTGCAGTCTTGGTTCGATCAGTTTGTGGAAGCGTTTTGAGAGAAAAAAATGTATTTGTATGGATAAATCAACCGGAAAATCTACAATATTAACTGAAGCTACAATACACGAGCTAGAGTATTTAAATAAGCGCAAGTCCTTAATTATGTGTTCCTTTTAGGTATTAGTAAAGCTAGTTGTGCAAAAGCTCTACATAAAAATTTATATATTGCTGTGGTTCGCAACATTATAAAATTTATGTTTTGTATATTTAGTATAATTTCAAAATCAAGATATTTTTGATATCTTAACTTTATGATTATTAACACAAGTTAACTTTATTTTCAACAATTTTTGAGATTTTTACATTTTTACGTTCCAACCACAACAACAACAATTATAAAAACGTCAAAGTTTACTAATTTATTCTTTTTTGATCAAAGCAAAATTACTATCTTTCATGTATTCTACTACCGTCATGTGCTATCAATTTCATCACACAGTTTTTTCGTGTTGTTTTTTTTTTAGTTTTTTATTTAATAGTACTATCTACGAATTTATAAAAAATATAGCAATTCATTAAAAAAAATGCGTATGACGTCACAGCTCTCAAGAAGATGACGTCACTAATAGGTGCAGTGATTTAAAACTAGCGCAATTTAAAATAAAAATTGACCTGTTTTAGCGTTTTCGACAAATGTCATTAGTTTGGAAGTTACTGAATTTATTCCATAAGTAGTTTCCACACTGTATAAAAAAAAAGTGCACACTGTGTAATTGTGACACAGAAATGATGAACGTTGCAAATTCATTGTGTAAAAAAATTGTGCTTCTGTCCCCTTTACATTTAATTTGACGAATTAAAAACACCTTTAATGTATACAAGGTTTATCTTTTATTTCATTTTTGTAAAAAAAAAAGTAATACTTTAACATAAAACACAAAACGTGTAATTTGTTAATACTTGAGAAAGAGATACTGGAGAGTATATTAGTTTATTTTAGATATTCAGTAAAATTAATAACGATTTAATCAAAGTAGGTAGATCTTCCTGAAATTTTGTATAGACCCATAGTTTGTCATTCTGAACAACTTTTCTTAGCAATATTTCAGCATACTGTGAACGAGAAAGGTGCTTTATCGGAAACGGAATTAGATCTTGCTCAACTGTCAAGGCCTACGTGATTTCACAAACTCAAAACTATACTAAAAATAAGTTTCAAACCAAGCAGGGCTTACTTACAAAAGATCAAATTGAGATTCAAAGATTTTTAGTTCCGCACACCTCTTGTATATCAATCCTGGGACACGCTGTATATATATTTGTTCTAAGATGTAGGTATTGTTTGTTTTAAAATTAATTCTTGCCATACCATATCAAAATCAGAACATTATAATTATTTTAAATAAATATATATATACAGGGTGATTCTTAATATATGCGACAAACTTTAGGAGCTGATTCCTGGGGTTATTTTGATCATAAAAGTTCATAAGAACATATGTCAAAAACCGATTAGTTCAGAAGTTATACAATGTTTAATAGAAAGTTAAAATAATAAATGGTTTTATTATAAATTAACAAAATAATCAGTAAAACAAAATCAAGTTCAGAAGTTATACAATGTTTAATAGAAAGTTAAAATAATAAACTAAGAAATCGTATTATAGCAGCTTTTGAAACAATTTGAAATACCCCTGGTATTTTCAAACGGACTCGCTAGTCAATACGACGAAGGATAGCAGCTTGTAGTACAGTTGGGGGCGGTCAATTTCAACAGTTACTATAAGTTAATTTTGTTTTACTAATTATTTTGTTAATTTATAATAAAACCATTTATTATTTTAACTTTCTATTGAACATTATATAACTTCTGAACTAAGCGGTTTTGGACATATGTTCTTATGACCTTTTATGATCAAAATAACCCCAGGAATCAGCTCCTAAAGTTTGTCGCATATATTAAGAATCACCTGTATAAACAAAAGCTACACCCTGGGAGAAAAAGAGCCGGTTTTTGGGAAGCGTTCTTGGAAAGGTAAGAAAGACAAAATTAGTGTGTAAATCGCTGTAAACCCAAGTACATGTAGTTTCACAACATATCTGTGATTATTTATCTTAAAAATAATTAATTAAATTCACTAATTAAAAAGAACTAAAGGTCACAGCAATATGCATCTCTATCGAGTTTTCAATAACAAGGGGTTATTTCCAAGAAGACGGAGCCACTGTTCATACTGCACGGACCTTTATAAGCCAAGGCCTGTGACCACCGAGGAGTCCAGATTTAACAACACCAGATTATTTTCTTTTTGGACAGATAAAGAATGATGTCTATAAAAACCTCTTGCACAATTTGGTGGAACTTCAATAAGCGATTAGATATAAAATTCAAAACATAACACAAGAACAGCTTTGCCACGTATTTGAAAACAGGAAACCACGAATAATGTTGTGTATACAAGCAAATGCAGAATATTTTCAATAGTTTTTACAAGTAACCCGTCTTTTAATAAAAGTGAAAGCGTTAGTTCCTGTCTGAATTTTGAAAATATTTGTATATGTACAAAATTTGTTGCAAATTAAAATCTAAATACTCTTATATAAATAAGCAAAATAACTACCATAAGGTAAGAGTAAAAGTACAAACAAAAATGATTCAAAATCGAGCTTTATATACCTTTATACTAATGCATCTGTCTAGAAAATATGACTTGCGAGATATTCCCAGGAAAACTTGTGAAAGAGCTGTCTTCGGTAGGAATTGGGAAAACTTTTCTCAAATTCATTTCGGAGTATTGTTGAGAAATTTGTTTAAACTTAGTAGTTGGCGAAATATTCGTAAAACTTGAAAAACAGAAGCAAACTACTACTTCCGGTTTATTGATTTGTCTGGATATCTAATTATATCTTGAAATGATGATTATACCATCAAATTCAAGGCTTGGTAGGTTGATAACTGTAGCAGTCTGAGCGTTATCGTGGTCGGAGGCGCAGAAAGAGAGAGAGTAACAGAGACATTTTAGAAACCACTGTTTGGTATCAGGGACTTCAAAACGAGAACACCCGCAGTATTATACATTTCAGTTTAATTTTTCAAATTTAGTTGAATATATATCAAACATTCTCAAACGCTTTCTCGTTTGATATTCAGACTAACTGATTTAGTTTCTGATTTTGCATTCGACTTAACCTCATGCACTGCATGTCTCTATAAGCATATTTCAGAAATACATAATCTCAACTGAATGTTTTATTATTTTAAATAGTTCGAAAAATGTGACCAGTGGACGAAGTGCGTTAGGTTGTAATATAAATACAAACAATCGATGAAGATATAACTAAGCCTTGATATAAGACTATTTCAGTAGGACTAAAATAAATAGTATATCCCAGTAACTGTCCCTTTTTGGTTAATATTTTTAAGTTGAACTAATAATAAATATTAGTTGCCTGGTAAATCAAATAAATTTTCAGTTTAATTTAAAATTTACAAATAAACTGTACTAAGGGGGTTCAAAATCATGAGCAGTAAAAAGTAAACGAGTTTGTTTTGCGATAATTGCTAGACTGTTACAGACTTCGTAAAAATACGCAGTCACATGCTGTCTCTCTATTCCAGCTTCATCAACAGTCTTCTATATCTCTCCTTTGCATTAATCGACAGGGGGACTCTTCTGAATAAATTCAGATGATTTAGGATAAAAAACATGTAAGAAAATTATTTAGACTGCATTGTGTAAACAGCACGGACACCAACATACTTTTTATGATTTCTTGAAAGCTACTCTGTGCTCGAGAACGACGAAGTTTGTCTAAAAGCAGTAACTGTCTAATCTAGATAAAAAATTATACCTAGTACAAGTACACAACAAACAACACATTCACTGGTGACTAGTATGTCCAAAAATGACATAGATATTACCAATACGAATTGTGCTTACTGATTATTTATTCGAATTTAAAGAATTTGTTTGAAAATTCTACTTAATAACCAATTTGGTTGATTAATTCGAATATATAATAAATTTTCGAAGACCAAGTAGCATTTATTCGTCTTTTATCACAAGAAAACCAAATACTAAATATGAATTTTTTAAAAATAGGTTCATCTAAGACATGTACAAACAAAATACCAGCTGCGTAAGTTAAATAAACGACTTCTATTTGTTACATGTTATATAAATATTTACATATGGAAATAAAAACTGTCGCATTTATTTTATTCAGAACGGCAATCGCTATAAATAATACGATTTTCTCTTACAGCCCTACTTGCACCGCAACTTATCAACTGGTTATCTTTCACTGTTCATGACCGTACATTCAGCGCACTTTTTTAGAATGAATTTAGAAATATCGTCTTGGTATAATCAAGCAATTTTGAATGCTATCTTAATAACAGTAATTTTGTATACTCTTTTTTTCATGAAGTTCTTTTGTAGTAAGTTATGAGTGATGAGATTATTAAAACTTTACTTATAGAATGGTGATTCCATGATAAGGTGTCTCTTGTGATGGCGAGTTTGTATTTACTGAATTTATTATAAAAATGTTAATTAATGAACTCAATGCTGCGGCCTAAATATCAGTGACGATGTTGAAATAAAGAAATGCTATATTAATATTGAAGTAAAAAAATTGAAAATACCTAGCTAAAATACATAATCTACCAATTATTTGAGTACATCAATTTGATGTATTGGGAACGTTTATAAAAGAATAGAAAACACGTTGAGTGAAGAAGTAAAAACACAATATTCGCATCTAGCGACAAGGGATCAGGGGCCTAAACAAAGTTTCCATACTTTTGCTTCCACTAATCAGACCTGTCTAACCTAATCGTACCCGTCCAACCTGACACTATGTATTATACCGGAATATCAACAATTAAATTGGTCAATGGTGCTCATGGATTTTAAAATTATTGTCGTAGCGTGCATCGTACATTTAGGTATGTCATAATTTTTTGAATGTCAAAATCTGTCAAGTTATTGTGTTGAAGTTTTCTAATCCTGCACGGTTTTTGAATCAAGGTTCTCACCACAGAACACAAAATTTACATGATTGAAACCTATTTTCGAACGGGTGTGCTAGTTAATGGAACTTGGGAATACAGTCAACGTTTGTGTTTGGACAATTTTCGAGAGCACTTCCCAGCCGTAGTGCTACCGGACAATTTTTATGCATGCCTTACAAATTGTGTTGAAGTGTTTCGTGAATCTGGTTCTGTGACGCATAAAAAAAGGTGCTGGTAGACCAAGAGTTCGTACAGAAGAAGTTATTAATGACGTTCGTCAACGTATGGAAGAAGAGCCTACAAAACCTTTAAAACGTCTCTCTCAAGAAATTCCACTTTCTTATGGAACATGCCAAACGATTGTAAAAAAGGACCTGATCCATATAAGATGCAATCATATCAAGCTCTTCTGCCTGCAGACCACACCAGACGCCTTGCGTACTGCCATTGGTTCGTTTATAATTTAATGAATGACGATCTGCTGAACTTAACTTTTTTTTGTGACGAATCTTGGTTCCACCATTCGGGACACATCAATTCTCAGAATATGCGAATGTGGAGCACTGATAACCAACATTGACCAATTTAATTTTTGATATCATAGTATTAGGTTGCACAGCAATCTAGTGCCTTCTAGTAGGCTTGCATAAAATAAGAAAACTATACACAATACAACTGTGATACAACTTGCTAGTTACATGGTTGCACATGTAGATATATATGTGCGTCGGTATTGCTACCAACTTAACAACTATATCATACAAACAGGACTGAAATATGACTAAGAAAATCCCAGGATTTATTGGGCGTAGGTATATATTTATATAATTCATTGAATTTCTATACAATTGAATTACAACATAGATGAATTATATCTACTTTAAAATATAACATATCTTTTTGCTTAAATAACTATTAATACATCCGGATTATTTTTTGATTTGTCACGCGCATTTGATAGCCTTCATGTTGCCATGATGTTAATTATATCGTTGAGAAATTTTGAGCAATCGGTATACGGGACCTGCTGTTGTCGTGGCAAGATCTTTTTAAAAGATAGGCTGATATCTATGGTCCTATCCGGTTGTAGATCTAACGAGGGTCATGTGAAAGCAGGGATGCTGTAGGGGTTTGTGTTGGACCCATTATTATTCTTGTTTTTGATAAACGGTTTGCCATTGTATCTGCCGTCTGTGGGGATAGTCCTGAATTATTGCAACAGTTTATATCTCTTGCTGTGCGTCAATTCTCCACATGGTATAGTACAAATCGTCTGGACATTAACTTTTTCCCAGAGGCAAGCTTTAAATTTTTCGAAGGACTTGAAAATAGCTAGGAAGCCATCTGCAAAGTTCCTCGGTACATATCTTAATGCTAATCTTAATTTTGATGAACAGTTCGACGATTTCTGCAATATACTTAATAAGTCCTATTACACATTTCTTAAACTAAGACCTACTCTTCCTCGGACAAATCTGTTTAATGTTTACTACGGCTTGGTACATTCAGTTCTGAGTCATAAATCTGCGGGCGAGGTATCAACTGGAAATGCGTATTTGTTAAACTAGTTTTTTATCTTCTGACAACATTATATGGCTTTTGATTAGGAACTTTACAGTCTATTTTCAATTGTGTGTATTTTCATAATTTTAACTCTGTTTACTTATGATTTTTAACTTTCTTTTACTTACTTACTCATATTATTATATTCTTGTGTTGCATGTGTAGTTTGATAACGTAAATATCTGGAAATCAAATTTATTACAATAAAGATTATTATTTTATCATTATTATTATTATAAATATTATAAGTCATTATTAATTTATATATGTTCAATGGGAATTGCACCAGGATAAAATAAAATAAAATAAACCTGTCTGCCAATGGATTAGATATAATTAAATTAGTGTATATACATCAATGCATAAATTGTGTTTTATTAGACCTTGTATTGTCGAGTTAAACTTATTTTAATTGAATTTGAATTATTTATGTTATGTTAGTTAACTGTTATTGATATTTAAATTTAGTAAGTAATGTATTATCTTATAATTTTGCTGTATTTGTGTCAATTTAAATCGTATATTCAAAATCAATCCAGAATTAAAGAATAAATATGATTTGTAATAGTAATTTTCTCTTTATTAATTTTTTTAAAATATCCCTAATATTACAGTGACTAGATAAGAAACAGTGGTGACAATAGGGTGTTCACTTTCCTATTGGTTGACTGAGTCACGTGGTAGCGGCAGCCATTAAGAGGCAAAGTTGTCTTGTTTACATTGAGAAGTAATAGGTGTGTTCATAGTGCAAAACCTACGTTTTCAATAGATATTTTATTGTTTTGGTGGAAATTGTTCATTTGTAATCAGAGTGCTCGCACGTGTGAGTGTTATATGACCTATATTCAGGCATTTAAATACAAATAATATTGATTTGGTTGCTTTAGCAGTGGACTAGCTATGCCTGGGTGTGCTGCTGTAGGTTGCAACAATTCAGCCAAGAAAGGATATTTAATGAAACGATTTCCTAAAAATCCAGTAAGGAGAAAGGAATGGCTCATTAAAATGAAAAGGGACAAGTGGACAGTAACAGATTATTCATGTTTATGTGAGGTAAGAATGAGAAAATGCAGTGAATTTCAGTAGGTTACAGTGACGTTATTGTTAACAATTAATTGAAGGGGTCCTGTTCAGGGGTTGGAAAATGGCATCAGTATATTTTATGACAGATATGCTGTCTCAAAAACATGTTTTATTATGACTTCATCATGAGATTTGAAAAATACATTGCTTTTATATGATAGTTATCATTGTTATCTAGTTATGCTAGGACTCCAAAGAGCTTATTCTGAACAATGATGCTTCTTAGTAGAAATAAAGAATTTACTATATTACTTATATATTTTTTAGGTCCATTTTGCTCCTGAAATGTGGGAACGAACACGGGTTGATGGTACACGAAAATTGAAAGTAAACAGTGTGCCCACAATTTTCTCTTTTAAACCACCTGAGATACCGAAACGAAAAGCCCCAAGGAAAAGGACATTTTCAACTTCTGAAGTTTATAACATGACACCTGAAACATTGGGTAAGTTTCCTAATAAAAAATAATTCTTTGTCGAGTTCAATATGTAAATTATATATATATATTTACTTATGTATTCTTCTAGATGGGGTACCACCTGAACCTCTGCAAATTGTTTCTCACCATGAAGAAAAAGCTGGACCTTCCGTTTCATATACAGTTATATCATCTACTTCAAGTAAAGACAGCGAAGATTCAAGAGAAGGTGATATCTCGCAAACTGTTCCTGATAAAGACTTACTTGCCAAGTTGGCGAAATATGAAAATATGTATATTAAAGAAAAAAGGAAGGCGAAGAACTATAAGCGACTGCTTAGAAATACGAAGAAAACACTTGCAAATAGGAGTCAAGCAGTCAGAGTGGAAGAGTATCCCTTATTAAAGCAGATATTTAATGAGGACCAAATAAATGCATTGAAAAAGAGGAAACAAAAAACAAGCACCAAATTAATGAGATGGAGTAACCAAACAACAATGAGATCCCTAAAACTGAAATTTAGTTGTGGGGGTAATGGGTATAGGGAACTTTTAAAACAAGGATATCCACTACCTTCCATACGTACATTACAAAGACGCTTACAGAATCTAAAGTTCGATAGTGGTATTTTAGATGAAGTGTTTGATTTTTTGAAAATCAAAGTGGAGTCGTTCGAACCTCATGAAATGGACTGTATGCTGGTTTTAGATGAGATGGCAATAATTCCAGGAAGAACTTACGATTCTTCTTTAAGTAAGATGTTTGGTGATGTAACATTACCTGATCACACTGGAATGGCTACTCATGTTCTGGTGTTTATGTTAGGAGGTGCGAACACCAGGTGGAAACAAGTAGTGGCATATTACTTTACTGCAGACTCAATCAATGGAGCTGTTTTTGTGGAAATAATAAGAACTATTTTTAAAAGAACCCAGAGTCTAGGGTTAAATATTCTGAGTGTTACTTCAGATATGGGGCCTGCTAATCGAGCACTGTGGAGAACTTGGGGCATAACAGCTGGAAGACATTCAGAAATTAAAAACAAAATTGACCATCCACTAAATCTTGAAAATCCAATATATGTTTTTGCTGATGTGCCACATCTGTTTAAAAACATAAAGGCAATGTTTATGACAAATAAGGTTATTCACCTACCAGAAGACATTAAGGAAAAGTACAATTTGCCAACCAAAGAAGTCTGTGCAAGCCACATTGCTGAGCTTATTATTCATCAGAAGGACCTCTCTTTCAAGTTGGCACCAAAATTAAGTGAGGAAGACCTTATGCCAAACCATTTTCAGAAAATGAAAGTGTCAGCATCGACTAATGTAGTAAGCCATACTGTGAGCAGTGCTTTGAAATTTCTTTCTGAAGAGCTTGACAAACCTGCTTACCTTACCACTGCTTGGTTTTTAGATCAAGTAGAAAGATGGTTTTACTTAATGACATCCCGTCATCCAAGTTGTGCATTAAGCAAGTTTAATCATGCTGCATATAATGATGCAACTGCTTTTTTGCAAGACTTTATGTATGTATTTGCTAAAATAGAAGTAGGTCACAAGAAACTGTGGAAACCATCACAGACCGGTGTATTGATATCAACACAGTCCATGTTGGAAATACAAGCTCACTTGCTAGATACGAAAGAATATAAATTTGTGCTAACAAGTAGATTTTCCCAAGACTGTTTAGAAAATTTATTTAGTGTTTTGAGAAGTAAACAGGTAATTCCGAATGCCCTTCAGGTTAAAAATAATTTAAAATTAATCTGTGTGTCACAGTACCTAAAAAATTGTGATAATAGCAGCTATGAAGAAGATGAAAGACAATTTCTGTCTGGGTTTTTAGATGTGCTTGGTCAGACAAAGCCTCAGTATGATGAGGTAATAATTCCGACTGAAATAAATGATTCTCCAATAAATTTAAATTTTAGTGAATTAAATTCTTTGTATAGTATTTGTGGATACATTATGCAGAGCATAATGAAAACGAGCAAAACGTGTAAAGGTTGTATAGATGCTGCAGGTTCAAAAACACCATTAACTAAACGGTTCACTAGATTTACAACTATAAAACGCTTTAAAGAGAATACCCTTTTTTTTGTGACAGAAGAGTTGTTTTATTTTTTTGTAGAAATGGAATATATTTTCCGCAAATATATATCAATAGTTTCTTCTCAAAATATTAAAGTAACAGATTTTTTTTTTAATCAAATTGCTTGTATAGACTTTCCATATATTCCCAATTGTCACCAGCTTAGAACTAAAATTGTCAAACGATACATTGTATACAGGCTAAAGATTTATTCTAAAATTGTATTTAAAAAGAGTAGCAAACAATATGCAAGCAAATCTGTTGCTTCCCATATATAATATATGTTTTTTTTCTACACTTATTATGCTTTTTTTTTGACTTTTTGTAATGTTTTGTGGTTATATTAGCAATTATTATATTAAAATAAATGTTTTTTTATTGAATATGAATTTGTTTTTCTTATAAATATTTGTATTATTCCGTATTTTTCTAAAATTGATATCCCCAGCTATGCAAATTCTATTTGAATTTGCCACATCATGGCGGATGGGCGGGGCTTAGGTTGTATTGTCACCACTGTCTCTGATATAGTCACTGTACCTAATATATACTACATGTGACACCTTACGTCAAATTGTATAAGTTTTTAGTCGGAAATGATATTTGACGAGAGAAGGATACGATACCATCACATAATTGATAGCATGACGAAGTGCGATGTCAAAATTAAGGATATGAAACACAGATGGCGTTAGCAACAGTACATTATGAAAATTAAATTGAGTTATATTCTGTAAATTATGTATTATTCAAATATGTACTAAAATTTATAAAATAATGAACAGTATTCAGCCAAATGAACTGTACCATGTTATATAGTAATTTACTTGAAATTAAATTATTTAAAATTGAAAGCTAAATTTATTATGACGTATATACGTTATATAGGTACCTAGGTTACTGAAATTTACTGAAAATATATTTAGAAATAATTATTGAGGATAAAACAAAAATATGTTTTTCAAAACATGTTATTAACTCAAAAGTAGTTCTAAATGAGCATACATAATAATAGTGAAAATGACCCTAAAATTTAATTTGATATAGCTTTTTGACACCAGAAAGCAAATGACATTTAAAGTGAGATACTTTTATCTTAATTGCATAAAATGGAACAGCTTTTCCATTCTAACATTTTGGTGAGCAGTTTCTGAATAGTGCTGGAGAAAAGAAGATTTAATACCTTTATTTATAATATTCAATTTGTAACTGGCTTTCACGTAATAGTATTTTCTAACGTAAGCTTCATATCCTGAATTATTAATTAATTGCATTAATTTTATTGTTTTGACATTGTTTCGGTTGTAAAGAAATTGTATTAGCAATGAATCGTTGTCTTTAGTTCGTGCTTTGGCCGTGTAATAATAATTATTATATACTATGTACCACCTGATCTGATTAACATAACACACACAAATAGAAAAACAGAAAGAAGCAACTAATGAAAAACGTTTAGAACAACATTGCGTAAAAGTACAACTCAAATAGCCTCAAAGTTGGGCACCATAATGTAAAGGAACCACTCAAGATAAAATTAATAAATTTAAATATAAAAATGTAACGTTAAATTCGAAAATAAAAAGTAAATAAATTTGCCTGCTAAGCCCAGACCGGATTCTCGAGGGTGATTCAGATTACTAGAGATGATTAACTAAAAGGTTCCTAAATCATTTATTACATGTTAATATAAAAAAATACCATCTTAAAATTTTAACAATCATTATATTCAAAATCAATGATTTTATTTGTTTCACAGACAGAAAAATCTGATACAATATATTACTTTTTTACAACAAAGAAACAAAATAACAGATTGGTTAAATAACTTTATAATGGAGACTTTGAATAATATTTTCATATAACATTCGCTATATTAAAATGATAACTCAGCTCGAAATAACAACGTATGCTACATGATTCATGTATATTTATATACATACAACACATATCTAAAACATATCAAATTACATTTTCATTCAGACATTGAAAACGTTATTCATTTATTGAACATATTTAGGTCACCTAGATAAATATGTTTACTGTCTCTACTTGAAAAATGATTTATAATATTTAATTTTTATTATCAAAATACATCCACACACAATAATTGTTATCATTTAAATAATACCTTATATTAACGCTTTTTTTTGTCTTCTCCCTTCTACGCTGCTTTCCAGGGGAATCTTCTTTGTTCACGAACAAGACGTGAAGAAGCGGCCTACTCAGCCAATTGGAGCTCAATATCTTTATCACAAAGATTTAACACTAAGTTTTTACTTGTAACAACAATACTTTTATTCAACCGCTGTCTTATTTAAATTACAATTAACAACAACACTTCTGGCTGTTGCCGACCCACCACAGGAGTCCTTATTTAAATTATAATTAACAACAACACTTACAGCTGTTGGCGACCCACTACAGGTGTCTGCGTCTACTTGGAGTTTGCCTCTCGACACAAAGTCTAACTTGCTTTTTATAAGTGAACGCCTGTGATTCCCCACTCTCTAAATAGTCCGGGCCTTTCTGATATTTTTTCACGCACAAATAGTTGAGTCATCGTGTGAACGCAATACCAATTTTAAATTAACACGGAAGTTTAGGCGCCACGATACTTATACATAAATACATAATAAAACTTACGACTATATGTGAATTAACATTACAATAATATATTCATTGATTTTAAATACGTTTAAAATAATTAATAAAATTATAATATTAATATGTAAAAATGGGCTGTACCATTACAATTGTTAAAGTTCGTTGCAGAATACACCATAGGAAGCCTCAGCAAAATATTTGTTCTGGCATTTGAAAATAGAACTGCCACAGTCACTATTGTTAATACTGTGCTTCAAGCACAATAGATACAGCATGTGTCAATTTTCATTAGCCATAGGCGACCAATTCATGCAATACGTGACAACGTGGCACGCCTGCTTTCCTGTACAATGCCAGCACGGCCGATATATGCTCGAAAATACAAGTTAGCTTAGCAGTAACTATTGGACCACTGACTTGGGTGTTTGTAATGCGTTCAGAAATAATATTTACGAGTTGCAAGGATTTGTTTTTCTTTTTCCTTTCAGTAAATGCAGAGAATTATTAACTGCGTTCACGCTGCATGTGTAACACTCAGTATAGTGTTATAAGTATTGTAAAACATTTAATAATACAAGTCAGCAGTTTGACTGAATGCGGAAGCTTACGACATGCATGCTTGCTATCCTAATATGGTAAAATGTATATAGTAATACGTAGATATGAATCTAGGTTACCAATATCGCACATTCCTTTATTTTAGTCTGTATATATACCTTGTACATATACGAACGAACACTTACAATTACAATTACGATTATAATTAGATTTACGCAGTATCAAGTAAATAAAGACATATCGAACAATATGGTGTTATTAATTATATAAACGAACCAACAAAGTATTACATGGCGATCCATGCCAGTTAGTGCATTACAATTTTAGCACTAAGGCTTGAGAAGAAAAACTTTGGTTGATGGTATTTAAATATTTAAAATGGAATAAGCTTAAATTTAAAAATTTTATCGAAACCATGTTCAAAGTTTATGGAACAAGAAGAATGTAATTTAACAGTGTAATAATATACACAGAAGAAAAAAAAATGGGACAAACTAAATCCACGGCACAAGACCTGACCAAAACGGGGGTTGTAAACTCAAATTTTATAGTACAAGAGCCAGAATATAATATTACCAAGGATGTTAAAATTATCTTGTATGTGATGGTGGCAATAATGATTGCATCCTTTCTTCTGAAAGTCTCCAAGATGTATAGAAAAAATATGAAGAAAGCTATACACAGAAACTGGGCATCGTCAAGAATCAACGTAGAAGCATAAATCGTGATAATTTAAAATAGAGACAAAAAAGTAAGTCGTTTTATGTTAAATTTAGTTAAATTGTAATAGCAAACATGCAACTTTGTACTAATATAGTGTTAATTGTAAATTAATGTGAATTTTAAATTTGTAACTTAATTTTAAGTAATTGCTAAGTCTATCTTTACTATTCATGACTACGTGGGAACAAATTAATTTAAATCTTTTAAAATACAAAGAGGAAATAGTAGGTCAATCCAAACGCGCGATAAAAAAGGAAGTTCCCAAAGGAGAAACTACTAGACAAGAAATTCGAGATGCTCTTATCATATTATTTAATGATACTACTAGTTATATAAATACTTTTTGGCATAATTTAGATAACGAACAAAAAATTTCTGTTAAAAATATATTTAATTCAATTAGAGAAAAAGTTGTTAAATCCTTTATTTGCTTAAACGTTGAGTACCTAGTTCCGACTACTTGTTTAGGGAAAATAGATTGTTTGTTGGTAGACGAAAGCTTCATTACAGAGAAAAAACCCGCAAATATGACGACACCAACGGAATTTTTTAATTTAGCAAGCAAAATCGTGCCCCACGAATTTGACGGTTCACTCGATAAATTGCAGTCCTTTATAGACGCGTTACATTTGTTAGACGCTAATTCCGAGAATCATGCAAGCAATGCAGTTGCCTACATTAAAACGCGCTTATCCGGTAAAGCTCGAAATATTGTTACAACAGAAAATTCGTTGAAAGAAATTATTACTACTTTAAAATCCAAAATTAAAGGCGAAAGCTCGCAAGTATTAGTAAATAAACTACTTAATTGCAAGCAAAATTACAAAGATGCTTCAGTTTATTGCACAGAAGTTGAAAAATTAGCATAAAATTTAGAAAATGCGTTTATTAGTGAGGGTGTACCTCATCACGTTGCAAGCAAATATACCGCGGAACATGTCGTTCGATCTTTAAGTAATAATGCTAGTTCAGAAAAAACACGCTTGGTTATGGAAGCAGGTTCCTTTGATACTGTTCAAAATGCCATTACAAAATTTGCCAGTGTCAGTCCCAGTAATTCTGTCGATACATCGAGTGTTCTGTATTTCAAACAGAACCGCAATTATAAATATTATAATAACAATAGAGGCAGGGCACAAAATTATAATATCAACAATAATTTCCGATCAAATAATAATATGCGTGGTAGAGATAATTATAGAGGTAATTATCTAATTATAGATTCAACTCAAATAATGGGAATAGATCGAACTCTTATAGAAACCGTTCGTACGCAGTCAGAGCCACGGATGCAAACACTCCGGCGGGAAACGAGCAGGGTCCCCAACAAGTACAGTTGGGGGACAAAATGTAAATGTATTTACTTGCAATTTATCTTTTTCTAATTTCGTAATTTTGCCAACTGAAATGACAGGAACAGAAAATACGTACTTAGTCGATACGGGTGCTGATATATCCATCTTTAAAAGAACCAAAATTTTTCCTCAGCAAATATACCTACCCATTCCCAGTGACATCAGAGGTGTGACAGACGGTGTAATAAAATCTCTAGGAACTACAGAAACTAAAATATTCGTAAATAATCATGCAATCACGCATAAATTTCACATTGTAAATTCAAATTTTCCAATTCCCGCAGACGCAATTTTAGGTAGAGACTTTCTGTCGAAATGCAAATGTATTCTTAATTATTCAAATTAGACAATAAACATTAAAATTAATAACGAAAATGTAACCATTCCAATTCATAGTAGTCCAGAAGAACATTCACTAGTTCTTCCTCCTAGATGCGAAGTAATAAGACATCTGAAACATTTAAAACATCTTACGCAGGATTCGGTAGTACTTAACAAAGAAGTATATCCTGGTGTTTTCGTAGCTAGTACAATTATTTCTAAAAATTATCCATTAGTTAAAATTATTAACACTAATTGTGAAAATGTTATATTAAAGGATATTTCACTTGACACCATAAATCTGAATGAGTTTAATGTGTACAACATCGAATCGGAAAGTAACGATAGACATTTAACGTTGATGAAGCAATTAAATACTCATGAAATACCTGAATTTGTTAGAGATGATGTAGTTCAGTTGTGTGAAGAATTTTCAGATATTTTTGCTTTGAAAACAGATAAATTGACAGTAAATAATTTCTACAAACAAGAATTAAAACTCGCAGATAATACCCCAGTTTATATAAAAAATTATAGAACACCTAGAGTACACAAAGACGAAATAAATCGTCAAGTTCAAAAAATGCTAAAAGATGGAATTATTGAGCCATCCACTTCTGATTATAATAGCCCCGTTCTTTTAGTTCCAAAAAAATCTAAAAATAAAGAAAAACAATGGCGTCTAGTAATAGATTTCCGTCAAATAAATAAAAAACTTATTGCGGACAAATTCCCATTGCCACGGATTGATGACATTTTAGATCAACTAGGTAGAGCTAAATGGTTTTCAGTGATTGACTTAGCATCAGGTTTTCACCAAATACCGTTACAAGAGCATTCACGCAATATAACGTCGTTTAGTACTGAAACTGGTTCTTTCAGGTATACCAGGGTTCCATTTGGTTTGTCAGTGAGTCCTAATAGCTTTTCGCGAATGATGTCATTAGCATTCGCAGGAGTCACGCCCGAAAAAGCATTTCTTTATATAGATGATCTAATAGTAGTAGGCTGCTCTGAGAAGCATCATCTTAAGAATTTAGAAAAGGTATTCGAAACATGTAGGAAATTTAACTTAAAATTAAACCCCGAAAAATGTACATTCTTCAAAAAAGAAGTCACATACCTTGGGCACAAAATTACAAGTAAAGGGATCTTACCGGATGAATCAAAGTATGATATTATAGACAAATACCCCGTCCCCCAAAACGCGGATCAAGTAAAACGCTTCGTCGCTTTCACCAATTATTATCGCAGATTTATACCGAATTTTGCTGAAATTACTGCCCCTTTAAATAAGTTAACTAGAAAACAGGCAACTTTTGTTTGGACAAGCGAATGTCAACATTCGTTCGAGAAGTTAAAAAGTAGTTTAATTTCCCCTCAGATATTGCAATACCCAGACTTTTCAAAACCATTCATTATAACAAGTGACGCATCTGGTGATGCATGCGGTGCTATACTCGCACAAAAATTCAATGGCGTTGAATTGCCAATTGCTTACGCTTCACGTTCTTTCACTAAAAGCGAAAAAAACAAACCCACCATTTTAAAAGAACTATTAGCAGTACATTGGGCTATAAAATATTTCCATTGTTACGTTTACGCTACCAAATTTTTGGTAAAAACGGATCACCGACCATTAGTACATTTATTCTCCATGAAAGACCCAACTTCAAAACTCACTAGAATGCGTTTAGATTTAGAAGAATACAATTTCGAAATTCAATACGTTAGAGGTCAAGACAATGTATGTGCAGATGCTCTTTCTAGAATAACAATTGATACACTTAAAGACATTACAAAGAATGTAAATCACGTGCTTGCAACTACCCGATCAATGTCAAAAATATCATGTAAACAACGCGAATTACCAATGATACAGTCGCAAACAAAACCAAAGGTCTATGAAGCATTAGACAATTATGAAACTTTAAAATTGCCCATATTACAATTCAAAATATTATCTACATCACTTAGACTGATGATTAGGTATAAAAGAAAATTGAACGTTCAAAAAACATATCCAATCATTAACGGTACTATTGCATTAGAGCAAATACTACCTAAGCTAGAATCTATAGCTGATGATTGTAAGTTTAATGAATTAAGACTAAGCTTAGCCGACGATATTTTTAAACAGTATACTGTAAATGGATTTAAAGAATTAGGGCACAAATATCTTAATAAACTTACCATTCTACTGTGCAATGAAAAAAAAGTGATCACTAATAAAAATGAAAAACTGCAATTAATACAAAAATTCCACAATAACCCTTTCCTAGGAGGTCATTGCGGTCAAAAATGGACTCTTAAAAAACTTAGAGCTTCTTTTAGATGGAAAAATATGTCACGTGATATTGCTAATTTCACTAAAAACTGTCATAAATGTCAGATAAATAAGACTAAGATTAAACCCCCCGAACCATTAATAATTACTCCCACTCCCCAAAAACCCTTTGATATCGTTTCTATCGATACAATTGGCAAACTACCCAGATCGGTTGAAGGTTACGAATACGCTGTAACAATACAATGCGAACTAACTAAATATATAGTAATAATTCCTATACAAAATAAGGAAGCAAATACTGTTGCAGATTGCATAGTCAAAAATTTCATTCTTATATACGGACCCATGAAGGAAGTACGAACAGATATGGGCACCGAATATAAGAACGAAGTATTCAAAAATATAGCAAAATTGTTAAGAATCGAACATAAAACTTCAACCGCATATCACAGCCAGTCGATAGGTGGATGTGAAAGAAACCACCGAGTCTTAAACGAATATCTACGTATGCACATAAATGATACAAAATCTGATTGGCCAACATGGAGTCAATATTACGCATTTTGTTATAATACTACCCCAAATACTTATCATAATTACACACCATTCGAATTAGTGTTCGGTAGAAAATCAAACATTCCTGAGTCGTTACTAGGCACACAAATTGATCCCCTGTATAATATTGATGCATATGAGCAAGAATTCAGATATAGAATGCAACTCGCACAGCGAAGGGCGAGAGAGCAACTCGAAAAATCAAAATTTGATCGTAAAAACTATTTACATAGTAAAGCTAGTAAAATTGATTTGAAACCAGGTGATCTAGTTACAGTAACTAACGAGGCTCGACACAAATTCGATTCTTGGTACAATGGTCCTTTTGAAATTGTCAATACTCACGAGGCAAATTGTACAATTAAGGATAATAAGGGTAGACTTTCCACAGTACACAAAAATCGTGTACGCAAATATAATAATCAAGATAATATAATAACTAAATATAAGATAAAATAAATGCAATGTTTTAGTATTACTTAGATCTAAGATTTTATTGTTAGTTAAATAAGTCTTACTTCAAAATCATATTTAATTACTTTTGAAAATAGAACACCCAGGTTCCTGTTAATACCTCTTGCAAGTGGCCATAGCAAGGGTCATTCTCCTAAAAATGGGTGGTGTAACACTCAGTATAGTGTTATAAGTATTGTAAAACATTTAATAATACAAGTCAGCAGTTTGACTGAATGCGGAAGCTTACGACATGCATGCTTGCTATCCTAATATGGTAAAATGTATATAGTAATACGTAGATATGAATCTAGGTTACCAATATCGCACATTCCTTTATTTTAGTCTACATATATACCTTGTACATATACGAACGAACACTTACAATTACAATTACGATTATAATTAGATTTACGCAGTATCAAGTAAATAAAGACATATCGAACAATATGGTGTTATTAATTATATAAACGAACCAACAAAGTATTACACATGACACAAACAAAAGCGTAATTCTAATAAAATTAAAAAATAACCCTAATAAGGTAAATAAAAGAGGATTCTGAAAATAATAATAAACTACTAGATCAGGAGATCGCCGTGGCCATTTTATGTTTCCCGTTCCAGTAATAAGACGGCTTTTATTGCAGACTAGATCGCAACGTGTTCTCAGCTAAAAATTGAATGTAAATAGCGTAATAACTAGCTGTCCATCAATCTCTTCGAGCTTGAATCGCCTTTTCGCGTCAGATTACAGTTTTATTACAGTTCCCTGTAAAACGCCAAAAAAATCATTTTTGATTTTCTAAACTATTGGCACACCTTGTAAAATTTTAAAACATTATTTAAAGGGACAATTTTTCATATGTTGGAACTTATAAATATTTTAAGAAATATTAAAAAGGGGAATTTTCAACAACATTAAACTTATAATATTGTAAATGTCTTGACACATTTATTCGAATTTAACTTAATAATTCTTAGATCAAATAAATGTATTTCACATGCGATTTAGTAAGGCATATAACACAGAATAACCATAATGTTTTTATTTTAAAAACGCAATAGTTAAGCCTGTATTTATTGTTATTACAAGATGTGATAGTAAATATATATTTCCTACCGGCTATGAGTGAATTGTGTCAATTGAGTGTGGAAATAATAAATAACAACCGCATTTTGTGCCAGAATATAATCTTTATTTAGTATTATTCAAGTTCAAATATGAATAAACTAATCCCAACCAAGGAGATCTCTGACGAATTCAATAATACCATCGACATTTACTCCCATACCCCTGAGTTCGTTTAGAAGACGTTGTGTTTCTGGGATAGCTGCGACATCGTTAACAAGGGCACGTGCTTCTTCGCTTGATATTATTTCGAAGAATTCTTGAAAATCAGTGCTGTTGTCCAATTTATCCGAAAGTGCTGCCAGCAAATCATCAACGGAAATGATGGCAATGATTTCATCTAACATATCCCTAACAGAGCGTTTTGATCTGCCACTTTTGCCTGCTCCCTGGATAAGATCGTGGATAGATTGGATGATTGCTGCCAGATCAATATCCCTCTCAAGTAGCCAGTCGGAGAACCTTTGCGTAGTTGGGTGTTCCCGGACCTCCTGTACGAGTGCCGCCCATTCTGGTCCTTGCAAGTAGTCTAGAACTTGTCTGACTTCGGCATCTGTCTCGATGTAACGGGCAACAATTTCTCTAATCTCTTGAAGAGGTAATACATTGATAATATCTGTAATATCGTCAAGTAAGGCGCGATCGTTGCGTGGGGCAGCATAAGTTAAGCCCAAAACGGCGAAGAAGATTAGCAATTTCATCTGAAATCATACATATTAAATGCGTAAATTAAAATTCGCTCAAATAATGCTGCAAAATCGTTAATACGAAAATGCTGCAGTGTTAAAAGGATATTCACATTTATTAAAATTAACAACAAAATTGCATAAATGAAATAGTGAGTTTATATTCATAAATAGAGGTGAACAAAAAATTTAAAAAAGTAAACAAGTGACAAACAAATAATTTTAAGTTTAGTGGTATCTTACCTTGTATAAGTTTACGAACTGAATCAAGAAACTAATGCTTAAACAACAAAAACTTGTCTATTTATACCCTGCAAAAACTATCAATGAATGCAATAGATAACAATCAATTTTAAAACTAAACTAATTTTATATGTAAAAAGTGCGTTATCTATTAACTTTGATATTAAAGGGAATTTAAGTATTCAGTCAGAGTTTAAACATATTATACATAGCACATAATAAAATTAGATCACTTTAAATTGAATAGATTTTATTTATTTAAGTAAATGCATAAAATAATTCCAATAAAAAAAGTGTACAAAAGCTTTTTACAGTGTCAATAAATGTTTAGGAAATTGTTATTTTGTAAACCTTTTTGCGGTTTTGTTAGGGTTTTTGGAATTTTTTAAACGAAATGAATGATAATGGAAACATAAACAAATTGAAAAAGTGTTGGAATTGTTATGTAGACAAGGCATATATATGTACCTTATGCACCGCCAAATGGATTGTTCAAGAAATATTATTAAAAACTGGTAACTTACTTCTCTGCTCTAACTGTTACCATTGTACCAACTGTAAAAATTGGCAAATAAAGATTGATCATCCATGCAAAAATCAATTGCAAGTTTTTCTAAATTATTGCATGAATCATATTTTGTCAGTAATTTATCACTACTAGGACACAGTGTTAATACATGCTTTTTTTCCACCGGGTGGGAATAAAAGATTGAAACAAATGATTAGTGTGGCAATATTGTATAATTAGCTAACCTTATTTCTTTAAAATTTGAAACCTTAATATCGATACTGGTAAGTTGTACATTCACTTCATTGAGTATAATTTGCTACTAATTTATATTATGTTAGCTTTGTTGCGAGTGCAAGAGCACCGTGTTGATGTTGAATATATAACGTAAATATACTATAAATTAAAACAATGCCGAAATACCTGCAATAATTACATTTTATGAAATTGAGCATAACATGATTATATTGTACTATTTGTAGTTAAATTGGTGAAGATGTTTAAAGATAACTTTTCAATAAAATTTATGGAAAACTAAAATGCATGCTTACATTTTAAAAAATAAATACTCTAACCTACTGAGAAAATTCGAATGTGTATACCTACAGCGGATCGATTTTATTGTTTGAGCATTTAGAAGTCCTTAAGTTCTGAGTTCTGGTTAATTTCTTTTGAACTTAAATCAAGAATCTTGATTGTGAATCATTTACGAAGATGTATATAAGAGTATCTTATATATTGCTCTGATCCTTGCAAATTAATTATATAAGAAATTTATTAAAGGTCTATATTTTTAAAAATAAAATATATGAAGTTTCACGCATATATCAGGAAATTAGCTTTATGCTAATTTGATATTTTATCACATCTGCAAAAAAATGTGGGTTAGGCAATGTCGCATTTCACTAGCTCAGATAATTGGATCACTAATAAGATCTCACTTCAGGGGCAGAAATATTCTTTCTACAAAAGATTTTACTCTTTAGCTTTTTTGACAGGTCAGATACTTTTTTGATTTTCTAAACTATTGGCACACCTTGTATAGACGTATATTTTTGTCCACGAACTACTGTCACGGTGACAGGTGGAACGGAAATTAAAAGCATCTTAACGTCAGTCTGACTTTTCGTTGTTGAAGTTTGAAATTTAGATGCTATTTAGCGTAATACTAAGACTTGACTCTAAAAGATTCATAGGGTTATTAGTTTTACACAATGAAAGGACTAAATCATTATTAAAAAAGTAATACAGATTTATTTTAGTTTTGCATAATTTAACCTGTCAATTATCATGGCCCACAAACGTCATTTCTGGGCGGTAATATTTCATAATAATCATACATCTTTTGACATATCTATTGAGCTTTGTTATAATGCAAATTTGTGAACAATGCATGCCCATTACACAGAAGAATCAAGTTTTAAATAAAATGTTGGTATAGAATAGTATGACTTATTAATTTTATTTATAATAGTAAATTTATAACTGGCTTCCATATTAATAAATTAGTTTCATTTGTCTGCTCTGAAATTGTTCCTGTCAAAGTGAGTTTGCAGTGGCATTGAGTCGTCGCCTGTAGATCGTGCTCTGGCTATGTCGGTTGCTGAGACTATCCTATTATAATTTAAATATTTAGTAGTGACGCTGGTAGTTGAACTAAAAACAATAACCAAAAATAATACAGACTGACGTGGGAATATCTGTGTAAACATTTTGCTTACACACACTGTAAAAAGAATATAATTCGTAATTGTTGGATCATTTTGTGATTCTTATTAAGTATTCAAGGAAAAATAACACAAAAAGTTAGTTCATGATTACAACCAATCCATTGAAATTAGAGCCACCAGCCTGGGACACGATCATCATGAACCATCATCAGAATGTTTGATTAACAATTTGATTTAATGGTGTATTTTCAAACATATCCCATTAATTGATTGAACGCTGACCATACTTCAAACTTTCTACTGACAATCAAATTATTTAGTAGTAGTAATTGTTGAATTAGGCTGGAATATTTACTTTAATAAATTGATTAGTTACTAAACAATTGTCATTACATTGGAATTTGATTCGTCTGTCACCTAGTAATAATAATATAATCAAATTTTAAGGAAATTGTCTAATATATGGGCAAAACTAAAAAGGAACTGTCATCTGTGTCGATCGACCATCATATTTAATGCGTAGACTTGTTGGATAATTTATGTATAACACAAATGCCGCCAATTTTGGCGTTTCCCGGCAAATGTCCTCGCGAACTAAAATTGATTACTGGTTTTGGTAGTTTATAACCTGTAATTGAATTTTCGTGCGCCTACCAATGTTAATTGAATGTCAACCCTTCAATTTTGACATTTACTGTAACATTTAACTCAACCTTTAGTGGCATTTTAGGTGTCATCGTCATATGTGCCGTTCAACCTCCATTTATATGTCATCGTGACAGCCGTTCGTTGAAATGTATTCGTTCACAGGTAAACTTGTGAAAACGAAATGACAGACTGACAGTTCTTAACCAAATTGTCGTTAAAATTGTCAAATGTCAGAAACAACATAACATGATTAACTTTAACAAAATATGTTTTAAACTTACAGGTCATTGTGAGAATTAACTAATTTTCATATTACGCTTTAATAATATACTTTCTAAAACGCAATCGAAAATCTTGCTGGCTCCTAAACGGTTTATGTTAAACACTGTGTCGTACCATTTAACCGAAAATGTACAGTTTTGTGCAATAAATTGGCGTACACGTCTTATTGCTAATTTTGACATTATTTTGCCATTGTGAAAATGGCTTAAGTTAAGTTGACAAATGGAATTATAGCGTCAATTCAATTTGTCATACATGACATGTATTCAAACAAAAGTCATATTTACATAAGCGTATATTAAGTGTACGCCAATTTATTGCACAGAACTGTACTTCTGATTAGATGGTGCCAATCAGCTGTCGCACACTTTAAATGTTTGCTTTTATAACTGAAAAAATTGGTAAACGAAATTACATGCTCATGGGAATTTTATTTTACGTATTTATTTTATTTCGAAGTGTTTCGGACACATCTGACAAATAAAGAAAACTCACCCTATTATTTGTATGTAGAAAGATGATAGATATGTATCCAAGCCATTTAATATATGTATCGATGAGAAATGTTATTAAATGATCCCATTCGTAAAATGGCTTAAATTTATATAACTCTATCTTGAACACTGATATATTTCCAGCATTCTGTTGACATTTAGGTTTTGTATAATACGTGTGCATCTAACGTAATTTGGCAGGCCCAAAAGGCAAAACTCAGATGGTTCTTTATTTACAGTTGCTTGAATTTTTTCGTTGTATGAAATTGGTTGTTGCCTGACTTATTTGCGTCCAGTTTTAAGCAAAAATAGCCCGTACTTAAAATTTATTACTGTACTTACATGCGATAATACATTTTAAGTTTATTTAATTATATCCATCGGCATTGTTCATATATTTATATAAAAAAGAAATAGTAATAACAATTGATAATAACACTAAAACATATCTGAAAGGTACCACATTTCAATTAAAAATGCACTTTTCCTTCGTAATCTCTTTATTTGTCGGCTCTCTGACGTTTATACTTGACAACCGATCGATGAACGTGAATATTCTGACTCGGTTAATAATCGTATTCGTTACATTAATCAACGTTAATCATACGTCAGGTGTTATTCTGACATTTAGTGTATTACATTAAAGTCAACCTAATGCGGATATTTGTCTGTCAATTACATCTGTGCCGATCGACCACCATATGCAATTATTTCTATAGTCATTATGTGTATCCCGCCAAGTTTGACGTTTCCCGGCAAATGCCATATCGCCAACACAAACTGATTGATGGTTTTGATAATTTATAACCTGAAATCGAAATTTTCGTGCGTTTAACTTAACCTTATCCGAACTTTGAGGTGTGATGGTCATGTGTGCCGATCCACCGCCATTTTAAAATCGAACCTAGTCCATAACTTTTATTCTACACGTAGGCCTTATGGCAAAATGCTATGAGGCACAGTCTTTTTCTGCACGTACGAAAATTTTCAAAAACTCCTTTCGGGCCCTCGTTCTCTCTTCGGAGACGTGAAAAATAGCCTAAGGCACATGGGACCGTAGTCCTCGTCACGTGATACTTTCGTTCCCACCGTAGATGGGCCAGGTTCTCAGAAAAGTGTCGCCCCAATTCGTCAATTTTGGAGTATAGCTGTGCCGTATTAATCGCTCGTGTTAAAAAGAGAGCGACAATTGGCTTTTATGTATTATATAATAACTATTAGGTACTTACTGTGTTGTAAATGGAAGTAGCAATAATTCACTATTTGTCACACTTACGTATTGATATTTCTTTAAAATTTTGTGCATTGTATTGACATAAACACGTCAATATTTAAGATGCATTTACTTGTTTACATTTTCAAGTAAGTTATGTATAGCTAGTCGCTAGAGGCGGTATCGTTGACACGCATCTTTAAGAGTTTTTTTGTAGAAATTAATTTTTATAAATTGGGGGAGGAAAGAATTTGAGACCAGACTGACGGCAGGTGAAAACAGCTTTAAATACTAAATAAACATTCGGTGTCTGTATTAATAAATTTTAACTTGTAAAATTTTAAAACATTATTTAAAGGGACAATTTTTCATATGTTGGAACTTATAAATATTTTAAGAAATATTAAAAAGTGGAATTTTCAACAACATTAAACTTATAATATTGTAAATGTCTTGACACATTTATTCGAATTTAACTTAATAATTCTTAGATCAAATAAATGTATTTCACATGCGATTTAGTAAGGCATATAACACAGAATAACCAGAATGTTTTTATTTTAAAAACGCAATAGTTAAGCCTGTATTTATTGTTATTACAAGATGTGATAGTAAATATCTATTTCCTACCGGCTATGAGTGAATTGTGTCAATTGAGTGTGGAAATAATAAATAACAACCGCATTTTGTGCCAGAATATAATCTTTATTTAGTATTATTCAAGTTCAAATATGAATAAACTAATCCCAACCAAGGAGATCTCTGACGAATTCAATAATACCATCGACATTTACTCCCATACCCCTGAGTTCGTTTAGAAGACGTTGTGTTTCTGGGATAGCTGCGATATCGTTAACAAGGGCACGTGCTTCTTCGCTTGATATTATTTCGAAGAAATCTTGAAAATCAGCGCTGTTGTCCAATTTATCCGAAAGTGCTGCCAGCAAATCATCAACGGAAATGATGGCAATGATTTCATCTAACATATCCCTAACAGAGCGTTTTGATCTGCCACTTTTGCCTGCTCCCTGGATAAGATCGTGGATAGATTGGATGATTGCTGCCAGATCAATATCCCTCTCAAGTAGCCAGTCGGAGAACCTTTGCGTAGTTGGGTGTTCCCGGACCTCCTGTACGAGTGCCGCCCATTCTGGTCCTTGCAAGTAGTCTAGAACTTGTCTGACTTCGGCATCTGTCTCGATGTAACGGGCAACAATTTCTCTAATCTCTTGAAGAGGTAATACATTGATAATATCTGTAATATCGTCAAGTAAGGCGCGATCGTTGCGTGGGGCAGCATAAGTTAAGCCCAAAACGGCGAAGAAGATTAGCAATTTCATCTGAAATCATACATATTAAATGCGTAAATTAAAATTCGCTCAAATAATGCTGCAAAATCGTTAATACGAAAATGCTGCAGTGTTAAAAGGATATTCACATTTATTAAAATTAACAATAAAATTGCATAAATGAAATAGTGAGTTTATATCCATAAATAGAGGTGAACAAAAAATTTAAAAAAGTAAACAAGTGACAAACAAATAATTTTAAGTTTAGTAGTATCTTACCTTGTATAATTTTGCGAACTGAATCAAGAAACTAATGCTTAAACAACAAAAACTTGTCTATTTATACCCTGCAAAAACTATCAATGAATGCAATAGATAACAATCAATTTAAAAACTAAACTAATTTTATATGTAAAAAGTGCGTTATCTATTAACTTTGATATTAAAGGGGATTTAAGTATTCAGTAGGAGTTTAATCATATTATACATAGCACATAATAAAATTAGATCACTTTAAATTGAATAGATTTTATTTATTTAAGTAAATGCATGAAATAATTCCAATAAAAAAAGTGTACCAAAGTTTTTTACAGTGTCAATAAATGTTTAGGAAATTGTTATTTTGTAAACCTTTTTGCGGTTTTGTTAGGGTTTTTGGAATTTTTACACGAAGTGAATGATAATGGTCACATACACAACTTGAAAAAATGAGGTGTGGCCACCACATGACTTTCTTATACGTATGAGCGTTTCAAACTATACAATTTTAAGAATTTTCTTATACAAAACTTATTCAAAATCCTCTTCTATGTACTTTCATCCTCTTATAAAATCGCTATAGAATGCATACTTTGCAAGATATTCGAAAAAAAAGTGCTATTCACTAAGAGTAAAAGTGCTACTTCCGGTCCGAATTTTGAAATTTCATGTATAAAAAAAATATTGCAAATCCAACTCTAAATACTCTTGTACTCTTAATAAATATATATAGAATGCATAATTTACGACATATTTGCAAAAAATCGCTATTCCGTAAGAGTATAAGTGGTACTTCCGGTCCGAATTTTGAAATCTTTTTTATACAAAAGGTATTTAACTTGTACTTGTAATGTACCTGCCTAGAAAGCATGACTTGCGAGATATTCGCAAAAAGCTGATTTTCGATAAGAGTAAAAGACCTACTTCCAGTAGGAATTTCGAAAAACCTTTTTAAGACAATTTGTCTCAAATTTAATTTTGAGTACATTTGAATTCCTTATAAATTTGCTTAAACTTAGTAATTGACGAAATATTTGCAAAATTCGATTTTTTCACTGAAGTAAACTACTACTTCCGGTCTACCGATTTTACTGAAAAACTAATCAGATCTCAAGAGGGAGATTATACACGTAAATACAAAATTTGGAATTGATATCTCCAGCGGTTTGGCCGCTATCGTGGTCAGAGAGAGAGAGAGAGAGAGAGAGAGTTTTTAAAAACCACTTTTTCGGTATCAGGGGACTTCAAAACGTGGACATTTGCAAAAATCTCGAGGTCGAAAATGTTCATCATCACAATACTTCCTTATACATACTCCGTATAAGAAAGTAACTCCGTATAAGAAAGTAAAAGTGTTGGATCTGTTATTTATATATTATATAGACAAGACAGGTATATATGAACTTTATGCCCCGCCAAATGCATTGTGCATTAAATATTATTAAAAATTGGTAATGTACATACTTCTCTACTGCAACTGTCACAATTACAATTGTAAGAATTGGCAAGTAAACATTGATCATCCGTGCAAAAATCAATTGCGGTATTATCAAAATTACTGCATGAATCATATTTTGTCACTAGTTTGAAAATTATCAAAATTTTTATATGAATCATATTTTGGCACTAGTTTGTCACTACTAGGATACATTGTTAATACATAGATTGAAGCAAATATTTAGTGCGGCAAGATAGTGTAATTCATTTTATTGAGTATAATTTGCTACTAATTCATATTATACATTCCGAAGTATCTGCAATAATATCATTTTATGAAATTGAGCGTAACATGGTTATGTTGTACTATAGTTAAATTGGTGAAGATGTTTAAAGATAACTTTTCAATAAAACTTAGGGAAGACTAACACACAGCTTACATCTTAAAAAATAAATACTCTGAGCTACTGAAAAAAATAAAATGTGTATACAGCGGATTGGTTTTATTATTCGATCATTTAGAAAGTCCTTTAGTTCTGCTTAATTTCTTTTGGGGTGATTCTATTTACGATTACTTTAATCATGAATCTTGATTGTGAACCATTTACGATCCATAAGAATATGGTTATATATGTATTATATTGAACAATAAATACCTTGTAAACTGTAATCTCATTCTTTCTGAATATGATATATGAATATTAATTTCAGTCATAGCATATAAATATTTCATTACTAAAAATTACGTTCTAAATGTTTTCTTTATGCCGACTAAATATTTATAATTAGAAGTAAGTATCTGGATTTTTATGTGCCACATATGTTGAAACACTGATAATAAATAGTCAATTTTATATATAGATTAACACGCATTAGAAATTTATTAACAGCACCTAAATTTATTCTTTTAATAAGATATTCCCGTTTTAATTATTTTAATCACAGATAAGCCAATTCAAATTATTTATGGGCCAATATATATCTTACAATCATTCACCTAAGAGCCATTTATTTCAGTACATTGTTGTTCTAATAAAAAGGAAATGCTTCAAAGAATTTCCATTGTATTTTATTAATGTACTTACAAATTATGGTAACAGGATAATGTTGCAAATACACATTTGCTAATTCTAGTAATTTATGCGTCTTTCAAATTGAGCGCTATATTTTAAATATAAATAAAATGTAGATGGTGCACTGAATTCGGCTGGTTATTTTGACATTTACGTGTGATGTATGACATTTATAAGAATGAGGTGTGGCCACCACACGACTTTCTTATACGTATGAAAGTGTTACTTCCGGTCCGAATTTTGAAATTTCATTTATACAAAAAATATTCCAAATCCAACTCTAAATACTTTTGTACTCTTCATAAATATACATAGAATGCATAATTTACGACATATTTGCAAAAAATCGTTATTCGGTAAGAGTAAAAGTGATACTTCCGGTCCGAATTTTGAAATTTTTTTTATACAAAAGATATTGAAAATTAAGTTCTAAATACTTTTATATTCGTAGCGTACCTGTCTAAAAAGCATGACTTGCAAGATATTTGCAAGAAACTGATTTTCGATAAGAGTAAAAGACCTACTTCCGGTAGGAATTTCGAAAAACCATTTTAATAAAATTGTTTACAATTTCAATTGTAAGTACATATGAATTCTTTATAAATTTGTTTAAACTTAGTAATTCACGAAATATTTGAAAAATTCGATTTTTTCACTGAAGTAAACTACTACTTCCGGTCTGCTGATTTTGCTCAAAATCTAACCAGTTCTCAAGAGGGAGATTATATTCGTAAATTCAAAATTTGGAATTGATATCTGTAGCGGTTTGACCGCTATAGTGGTCACACACACACAGACACACACAGAGACAGACAGACACACAGACATTTTTTAAAAACCACTTTTTTGGTATCAGGGGACTTCAAAACGTGGACATCTGCAAAAATCTCGAGGTCGAAAAAAAAAGCACCTGAAATGTCCATTAGTCGACGTTTACAATAAGCTGAACTCAGTGAATAAACAATATCGCGTATTTTACAAAAGGATTAGCTTTAAAGGCATATAAGGTTCAAATAACACAGGAAAAGCTATTGGAACATGCAAAACGTCGTGCATTCGTTAGTTGGATTAGATAACAACCAGATAATTTTCACAAAAAAAATTGTTTTTTGATGAAGCATATTTTGAAATTGATGATTTTGTTAACAAACAAAAGTGTCGAATTTGATGTGAGGAAAATCCACTATTTATACATGAAAGATCTTTACATCCTCAACAAGTTACTGTTTGCTGTGCATTATGGTGCAATAGGATAAATATTTCTTCAAAATGTTACTGGTGTTGCTGCACCAGTGAATGATGTTCGATATCGTGAGATATTAACTGAATTTTTGTGGGCTGAACTGAATGATATTGAATCTAGGGGATAGTTGGTTTCAACAGGACGGTGCAACACCTCATTATGCTAATGAAACAATTTAAAAATGTTGAAAATATTATTTCAAGAAATGGTGATATTAATTGGACACCAAGATTTTGTGATCTAACACCCTAGAACAATTCTCGTTGGGGTTACCTAAATAGCCAGGTCTATAAGAACAAACCACAATCGATTCTTAAACTAAAGAAAGAAATTATTGGTCTCATTGGTGAAATAGATCTTATATTATGTCAAAATTTAAAAGAAAATTTTAACAAAAGAGTTAACAGCCGTGAAGCGGCAAGAGGTGGTCACTTGTCAGATATTATTTTTTGTGTATAAATGTCACAAATGATACTTCCATTACAAATAAAAGTTTTTGAATAAAATGCAAATTTTAGTTTTTCTTATTTTTTATATGAAAAGGCGTTCAAATTGAAAGATCCTTTAAATTCTCATAACGTATGTATGTATATAGAATTCAATTCTTTCTGAGTACGTTTGAGTTAGCCCCACAAACAAATGAGAAACGACTTCATTCAGTAAGTTCCATTTCTTCATAATCCTCAGCATTGAATCTCCAAATATACAAGCAATTTGATATAAATATTTGATAGTATTTAAGAGCATATTATATTAAAAAGATTTAAAAAGAAATCATTTAAATTGTTATTGCGTTCAAATCAATTCTTTCAGAGCAAAAAAACATAAAACACAAATAAAATTATTTTACTTCTCTCTGTGTAAAAGCGACATAACCGTCAGGTATATTGTTGTCTGATTTTGCTCTTTAGCCGTGATCTAACCACTTGGAAGTGCCTTTGGTATTTCAGTATTTTTATCTAGAAATAAACGCAAATATATATTAGTTTATTAGTGTTAAATGCAATATAACCAGAGTTATAGTAGTATCTGGAGATACAATATTTAAAATCAGAAACTTGTTATTGTACATAAACATCCGATTATCGTCTTTTAATTACTATAAAAAATATATTTATATAATTCATTTTGTCCTTTAGTCATATTGTTACTTAATTTTCTAGTGCCTCACATCGAAATTCATTTACGACATTATATATTTTGTTATTATTAACTTAAAGATAATAATAAAAAGAAATACATTACCGAAGCTATTTATTTTATTGATTTAAACTAGTAGTAAATTAAATCGACTTTTGCCAACTACCGTCAGATTCGATCGTTCTCCATTCCACTACTTGTCCAGCCAGTAGTGTTATTGCACTCTTTTTTTTATATCGATGGCTTATATGCTTACCCATATATACTAAAAATGATTTTCTTATACTTATATGCGTTCCGAAATGTGTATACAGAATTTGTTCTAAATTAAGCTTTAAATTCTTTATTCCTTAATAAAATAAACCTCTGAGTAAAAGTGTTACATCCGGTCCGAATTCTTTACATTTTACTTTCTTATACGTAGTATAAGGAAGTATTCTGATGATGAAAATTTTCGACCTCGAGATTTTTGCAGATGTCCACGTTTTGAAGTCCCCTGATACCGAAAAAGTGGTTTTTAAAAAATGTCTGTCTGTCTGTCTGTCTGTCTGTGACCACGATAGCGGTCAAACCGCTGGAGATATCAATTCCAAATTTTGTATTTACGTGTATAATCTCCCTCTTGAGATCTGATTAGTTTTGAGTAAAATCGGTAGATCGGAAGTAGCGGTGAAAAAATCGAATTTTGCCAATATTTCGTCAAATACTAAGTTTATACAAATTTATAAAGAATTCATATGTACTTAAAATTAAAATTGAGAACAATTTTATTTAAAAAGTTTTTCGAAATTCCTCCCGGAAGTAGGTCTTTTACTCTTATCGAAAATCGGTTTTGTGCGAATATTTCGCAAGTTAAGCTTTTTAGACAGGTACGTTACGTGTATAAAAGTATTTAAAACACAGTTTTCAATATCTTTTGTATAAAAAAGATTTCAAAATTCGGACCGGAAGTAACACTTTACTCTTACCGAATAGCGATTTTTGGCAAATATGTCGTAAATTATGCATTCTATATATATTTATTAAGAGTACAAAAGTACTTAGAATAGGATTTTCAATAAGTTTTGTATAAAAAAATTCTTAAGATTGTATAGTTTGAAACGCTCATTCGTATAAGAAAGTCGTGTGGTGGCCACACCTCATTTTTTACTTTCTTATACGTAGTATAAGGAAGTATTGTGATGATGAAAATTTTCGACCTCGAGATTTTTGCAGATGTCCACGTTTTGAGGTGCCCTGATACCAAAAAAGTGGTTTTTAAAAAATGTCTGTGTGTGTGTCTGTGTTTCTGTGTGACCACGATAGCGGTCAAACCGCTGTAGATATCAATTCCAAATTTTGTATTTACGTGTATAATCTCCCTCTTGAGAAATGATTAGATTTTGAGAAAAATCGGCAGACCGGAAGTAGTAGTTTACTTCAGTGAAAAAATCGAATTTTAAAAATATTTCGTCAATTACTAAGTTTAAACAAATTTAGAAAGAATTCAAATGTACTCAGAATTAAATTTGAGACAAAATGTCTTAAAAAAGTTTTTTGAAATTCCTACCGGAAGTAGGTCTTTTACTCTTATCGAAAATCAGTTTTTTGCGAATATCTCGCAAGTCATGCTTTCTAGGCAGGTACATTACGAGTATAAAAGTGTTTAGATGATAATTCTAAATATCTTTTGTATAAAAAAAATTTCAAAATTCGGACCGGAAATACCACTTTTACTCTTACCGAATAGCGATTTTTTGCAAATATGTCGTAAATTATGCATTCTATATATATTTATTAAGAGTACAAAAGTATTTAGAGTTGGATTTGCAATATTTTTGGTATACATGAAATTTCAAAATTCGGACCGGAAGTAGCACTTTTACTCTTAGCGAGTAGCACTTTTTTTATCTTGCAAAGTATGCATTCTATAGCGATTTATTAAGAGAATGAAAGTACTTAGAATAGGATTTTTGTATGAAAAAATTCTTAAAATTGTATACTTTGAAACGCTCATACGTATAAGAAAGTCGTGTGGTGGCCACACCTCATTTTTTTATACAAAAGTTGTACCAAATCCAGCTACATTTATTTTCTTAGTAAGTGTCTATAGAAACATAATTTGACAAATATTTGCAAAAAGATTCTATTCGCTAAAAGTAGAAGTATTACTTCCACTCCGAATTTTAACATTTCTTTTAAAATGAGGTGTGGCCACCACATGACTTTCTTATATGTATGAGCGTTTCAAACTATACAATCTTAAGAATTTTTTATACAAAACTTATTGAAAATCCTATTCTAAGTACTTTTGTACTCTTAATAAATATATATAGAATGCATAATTTACGACATATTTGCCAAAAATCGCAATTCGGTAAGAGTAAAGTGTTACTTCCGGTCCGAATTTTGAAATCTTTTTTATACAAAAGATATTGAAAACTATGTTTTAAATACTTTTATACACGTAACGTACCTGTCTAAAAAGCTTAACTTGCGAAATATTCGCACAAAACCGATTTCCGATAAGAGTAAAAGACCTACTTCCGGGAGGAATTTCGAAAAACTTTTTAAATAAAATTGTTCTCAATTTTAATTTTAAGTACATATGAATTCTTTATAAATTTGTATAAACTTAGTATTTGACGAAATATTGGCAAAATTCGATTTTTTCACCGCTACTTCCGATCTACCGATTTTACTCAAAACTAATCAGATCTCAAGAGGGAGATTATACACGTAAATACAAAATTTGGAATTGATATCTCCAGCGGTTTGACCGCTATCGTGGTCACAGACAGACAGACAGACAGACAGACAGACAGACACACAGACATTTTTTAAAAACCACTTTTTTGGTATCAGGGGACCTCAAAACGTGGACATCTGCAAAAATCTCGAGGTCGAAAATTTTCATCATCACAATACTTTCTTATACTACGTATAAGAAAGTAAAAAATGAGGTGTGGCCACCACACGACTTTCTTATACGTATGAGCGTTTCAAACTATACAATTTTAAGAATTTTTTTATACAAAACTTATTCAAAATCCTATTCTAAGTACTTTCATTCTCTTAATAAATCGCTATAGAATGCACTTTGCAAGATATTCGAAGAAAAGTGCTACTCGCTAAGAATAAAAGTGCTACTTCCGGTCCGAATTTTGAAATTTCATATATACAAGAAATATTGCAAATCCAATTGTAAATACTTTTGTACTCTTAATAAATATCTATAGAATGCATAATTTACGACATATTTGCAAAAAATCGTTATTCGGTAAGAATAAAAGTGATACTTCCGGTCCGAATTTTGAAATTTTTTTTATACAAAAGATATTGGAAATTAAGTTCTAAATACATTTATATTCGTAGCGTACCTGTCTAAAAAGCATGAACTGCAAAATATTGACAAAAACTGATTTTCGATAAGAGTAAAAGACCTACTTCCGGTAGTAATTTCGAAAAACTTTTTAAATAAAATGGTTCTCAATTTTAATTTTAAGTACATATGAATTCTTTATAAATTTGTTTAAACTTAGTAGTTGACGAAATTTGCAAAATTCGATTTTTTCACTGAAGTAAAGTACTACTTCCGGTCTACCGATTTTACTGAAAAACTAATCAGATCTCAAGAGGCAGTTTATACACGTAAATACAAAATTTGGAATTGAAAGCTCCAGCGGTTTGACCGCTATCGTGGTCACAGACAGACAGACAGACAGACAGACACAGACACACACAGAGAGAGAGACATTTTTTTAAAACCACTTTTTTGGTATCAGGGGACCTCAAAACGTGGATATCTGCAAAAATCTCGAGGTCGAAAATTTTCATCATCACAATACTTCCTTATACTACGTATAAGAAAGTAAAATGACTTCCGCATTGCCGAGTTTGTAAAATAATAACATATTCTCTAGCAAAAATATTGACTATTACAGTTTACACTTTGCTGTCTTCAATTTTCTTGAATTCGCCAAATTACAATATAATCCTTCAGTGCCTAAGAAATTATACAAATAATTTTCGCTTTAGAAAATACCAAAAATTTGGAAATTGGTAACATTCATGAAACTGCATACACTTAAATGAATTTGTGAAAATATTGGCTGATACTCTAGCAAAAAGTGTTCATTAGGAAAATAAATTTTATGTTACATTTAATTATCGGCCACTAACGATGCAGCGTTACTTTGAAAAATGTTTGGGGTAGCAGCTTATAGATTATAAATTTTGTTTCATATATTTTATCCATTATGTCCGGTAATTATAAACATGGCAGGACTTCTTGGATATTTCTCACACATTTGATCGTCGTAGTCGATTATATACGGAATAAAGTATTCCACGTTGGTACAGCAATAATATCGTTTTTAAATTATGTATATATACATTGTATCGTTATCCTGTCATCAATCAGTACAAAGTGCAAGTGATATGGAAGTATTACATTGGTCTATTTTAGAGCATTTACTATTTTTTAATAGTTATCAATCATTTACGCAACCATATATGGATATACAAATCGTATTCAAACAGTAATACGATAATACATTTTTAGTTATCCTCATTTTATATTATTTCCATTAATAATAATTTGGATTTCTAAAATGTTCTTAAATATATTTTACATTTTATGTGCGTTTCGTCTTTTTGTGCATACGTTCTTGCTACTTATGAAATATACGATTCATTGTTAAATATTTATATGAATGACTTATAGATATTACATTATTATTTAATAATTGTTCTTTTGTTTTTGAGTTTTACGTAAAGCATGAGACAATGCAATTACTAGAGGATTGACGGTTAGATGTTGAATTAGCACAGAAGTCCTGTACTCATTCGCCTTACGATATCGGTCGCCCAATATAGTAAGGTTAAATATATTCCAAAATTGAAAATAATGACTCTTCAATGTTACAAAGCTATACGTGGTCTGAGCTACATATAATAGTGCTAATAATAATTTATTCCTTGTAATTACTATTACACGAAAGCCAATAAATTAATTAAAAAAGCACATTTAACTCTATATGATAATAAAACTAAGAATAACAACAACAACAACAACAACAACTCCTCTCCTCTTGAATTTTGTCTATAGACTTTCCAGTAAGATTGTTCTCAGCATAGAGACTACTTTGTTTAGGTGTTTTTTTTTTTGGGGAGATTATTAATATGAATCACAAATAAAATTGGTCCCAGTATTGACCTTCTGGTACTCCATTATGAGTTGGCTCATTATTACATGTTATCGCGCTCTTTCGTGCATACCAAATTTATTTGATGATAGTCCATATATAAAACAGGTCAATGGAAAACATATGTTATACATGATCTTACTAAGGCGAAATACACACAAGTACCCTCAGTTTATATATTCATTTATACACTTTCCTTGACAATCGAAGAAATTATAAAAATAATTTCCGCATTAAAAGGCATAGGAATTGATTTCATTTATGTAACTGCATACAGTTAAATGAGTTCGTGAAATAATTAGCCGATCCTCTAGCAAAAATAATAGACGAGTATCCAGAGGAATTAGGATTCCACTGCTATATCAAAAGCATCAACCACTATCGTTGAAACGTATATATTTTTAAAAAAGTTTAGGGCAGCAATTTAAAGGAGACTGTCAGCCTTCCTAGAGAATTTAAATTATGAGTACTTTTATAATATCAACATAATTTTTGAACAATGACAAATGATAACTATATAATATTTCCATTATGTCCGTTAAATAATAATAATAAGCTTTATTGTCCAACAGAGAAAATCCATTTACAGGACAAAACAATAATTAAAGTCTAGTACAATGCAAACAAAAATATCAGCATATTTCCATTAAAAAAAGAAAAACAAAGTATTATATTAGCATATATATCAAAATACATTACACAGTATTGTATTTATCTTATCCGGGCTCTTTAACAATAACTGGATGAAATAACTAGCAATTTTCATGGCAGCAGGCAAAGGATTAATTATGGAAGGGATCAAAATATAAAATATTCTCATTTCTGGTCATGTGAGTTAGCGGAGCTGTAACCATCACATTCGTTCGAGCTCTGGCAACTAAAAATGTTTCAGTCGAACGCGTTGCATACGTTGGCACCAAAAAGTCCACGGCTGACAGAAGGCAGGGCGAGTCAATTTCATTGTTGATTAATTTTCTTAAATACCCCACATTGGCTATCTGCCTCCTTGAAGTAAAGCTTATAAAATTATAGGTATTTAAAAGTGCATCATAATCAGTAACCACGTGAGGGGTAAACACCGCTCAGTCTGAAGGTTACATATTTTAGAAATCAGGGCTTCTTGAGTGTTTCGCATATCTTCGATAGTTTAAATCGATTATATTTTATAAAAATGTTCTACCTCAGCATATTGCTGTGGCATATAAATATTTATTTTAAATAATGTTATTGCCATACGTTGGGCATCGCCATATAATTTATATGCTGTGACAACATTTATTTGTGTGTATTACCACACGTAGGGTATAGTCTTTTGTACATGCTGTACTCTTAAAATTATTCTTTATACACCAAGAACTTATAATTGGTTTTGTATTTTTTATCTTATATTGTTGGAGCATGTACTTTATGACTATTGTGGGTCCTGGCAATGTATGTGGTTCCTTCTCCTTTGCTGATGATTTTTCTCTTGCTCATAATAGGGAAGAGGTAATAGTTTTGTTCAAAGAAAAACTGTATGTCTATACAACATAATCATATATCTTTTATTTTGTAATTTATAGATTCAAAAATAATTTTTATATACACACCTTTATGCTCTAAACAAGATACATAATTGAAAAATGCTCATATCATTTATACCTAATGCCGGTTGTAATGTATGTAAATATTTTATTTATTTATTTATTCTGCCAAACAAAATAAATATTTATCCTGTAAATCATAGGTTCCCAAAGTGGGCGATAACGCCCCCTTGTGGGCGCTGCAGGTCTAAAGGGGGGCGGTAAGAGACCCAGAAAAAAAATGGGGGCGTTGTGTAAAGGCTTAGGGGGCGATTTGTAATTTCATCTAGAATCTAGGAGGACTCTTAGACACCGACTGAGCTCTCGACTCTCGACTAGGGATGGGCGATAAACATCGATGTTCATTGAACATCGATATTTTAGGATCGATGTTCGATGTTTTTGCATCGATGTTTGCAATTTAGATTTATCGATAAACTATCGATGTTAGAAGAAATATAGTGAACATCGAACTTTTAAGCTTGACAAAATGTATTTGCACTAATCACAAAATAAAACAGCGTCCTCTGTTGACAAATACAAAAATGTTTCCAAATTAACAGCTCACATACAGGCTACGAGGATGTAAAATTGTCTACGAATAAAAGAAGTATTTAAATTACACAGTGCTATATCATATAAATTCGAATATTTCATTTTAGGCTCTTTTAAATATTACTCAGTATAAATATTTAAATAATATATAATTAAATACATAAATTTATAGTACTTTTAATGTGCAGAATAAAAGTTAAATTATGTATGCATGCAGAATAAGTGAAGGAGGTAAACGTATTTTCATAGAAAAAGAAGGGAGATAGACATTACCGATGTATACTTCTTCGGGAAATTCCCTAGTGCGTACAATCATACACGACGATACACGTATTAAATGCAAGATGACACATCAGAAATATAAAACCATATCCATATGTATCTCGGTATTTGCCAGCGTAGTCAAAAAAAATGCAAGACTATAAAATCCCAAATAAAAATCGTTCTCTTAAAAAGCTTTGATACACGTAAATGTATATATTTTTTAAGTATCAGACGATTTAAGTCATGTGGTTGTTTCATGCGTAATTGCATAATATTGTTTTTTTATATAGTTTTTTTTGAGTAGTTTCTAAAGTTAACTACATATTATAAATGTATATATTTCTTTTATTATTTTTTTTGAATAGTGATATCTTTTATATCATTTTGTTAAGGACGTAAATTAATTAAGTTATAATAAAGTTTTTGTTAAACTGCCAAAAAATAAATCTATAAATATAATTATCGATGTTTAAAAACATCGATGTTTGGTAGTCGATATTTTGCAACCATCGACGTTCATCAACGATGTTAACATCGATGTTTGATATCGATGTTTACCCACCGATGTCCCATCCCTACTCTCGACTACAGCTTGTGAACATCAACTAATATTAATTAAGAGATTGCTCAAACCAACTCGGTTCGATATTTCTCTCCGAGTAGTTCATATATCTGTCCTGTTTTATTGAATAAATAAAATAAAAAACATATCAATCGGTCGCTCCGTTTCGAAACGAAAAGAGACACAAACAAACAAATAAAAAGGCAACTGTATCAATCGGCTGGTTCATAGAATACTTGTTCTTACTTGTTGAGTACGATTGAGCGTCGAATGAGATAAACGAGTTTATGCATGTTTGTCTTATTCCTGTCGGTGCGTGCTGCTTATGCAATCCTATATAAACAACGTAATATTTATTTTATTTTCATTTGCGGTTTCGCGCGTAATAGATAAGCAGTACTTAAGTTCAACACTTATACTTACGTATTTCTCAAAACAAAACAATGTCGGAAGTAAAAAAGAAGAGACGGCAATACTGTGCGGAATATATTAAATTCGGATTCATTGAAAATCCTACAAACCCATCGTCGCCTTTGTGCCTTCTATGCCTAAAAACATTTTCGAATGAAGCAATGAAGCCTTCAAGACTTCAAGATCATTTGAATAAAATGCATCCAGATAAGAAAGACAAGAATGTAGCATATTTTCAAGACCTAGAGAAGAAGCATAATACTCGGCCAAGTGTAGCAAAACTCTTTTCGGCGGCTGCTAAGCAAGATGACGACGGACTTCGAGCTTCGTACAACATCTCTTTGTTAATTGCTCAAAAAGGCAAACCACACAACATCGGAGAAGTGTTAATTTTGCCAGCAATAAAGGAAGTAATAACTACTGTGCTTCATAAACCGGCCGCAGATATTATCGGAAAAATTCCTTTGAGTAATAATTCTGTGCAAAGACGAATTGATGAAATGGCCGGAAACATAGAAGAATCATTGTGCAATCATCTGAGGACTAGTCAATTCTCAATTCAGCTCGATGAGTCCACTTTACCAACTAATGAAGCATTGTTGCTGTCTTACGTGAGGTTTATTAAAGATGAGAAAATATGTGAAGAACTATTGTTTGCTAGAAATTTAGAGACCGATACAAAAGGCGAAACCATATTCAATACATTGGAAAAGTTTTGTGATGAGAAAGAGATTCCCTTGAAAAATATTATATCAGTTGCTACGGATGGCGCTCCGGCTATGACAGGGTGCCATAAAGGCTTCATAGCGTACGTAAAAAATAAAATTCCAGATGTCCTTGCTGTACATTGCGTTATTCATAGACAACATTTGGTTGCTAGAAATTTAAGTGAACGACTATTTCAATCACTGCAATATGTCATCAAAGCAGTCAATAAAATCCGTAACTGCTCTTTGAATGATAGATTATTTCATCAGCTTTGTGTTACTAATGACGAAGATTTCAACCGTTTGTTGTTTCATACCGAAGTTCGTTGGCTATCAAGAGGCAATTGTCTGACTCGATTTTACAACCTGTTTGACTCTGTGATAGAGTTTTTGGAAACTAAAGATACAGAATTGCGCAACAAGCTCATTACATCAAAAAATGATATAGCTTACATGACAGACCTGTATAAATTGTTCAACAACATGAATCTCCAACTGCAAGGCGATGAACTAAATTTAATTAAAACAAAAAATGTCGTTGCTGCTTTCGCAGCCAAACTGCTTCTACACAAAAAGAATATGGGCAGACGTGAGTTTCATAATTTTCCGAATTTATCAGTATCCTGCAGTAACGACGACTTGTTTGCCTACTGCCAACATTTGGAAAAGCTCCACATTGACTTCACCGAACGATACCAGGATATTTTGAACTTGGAAATACCAGACTGGGTGTTGGGGATCCGTTTTCAAATGTCAACACAGCAATATCACCACATCTGGAAGAAGAACTTATAGAATTGACAACGAACGAGGAAATAAAAATCAAGTTCAAAAATGGCTACCAAGAATTTTGGCTACAAAAACCGATCCCGCAATTGTACCCTGGATTGTGGTCAATCATTCAACGATTCTTGATAGCATTCCCATCGTCATATTTGTGTGAACGTGGATTTAGTGCTGTAGCAACGCTGCTTACTAAAAAGAGAAATCGTTTGCATGTTACCGAACGTGGTGACTTGCGGCTGTTCTTGAGTAAATTGGAACCTGATATCAACAAACTTATTAAACAGCATCAGATTCATCCTTCACATTAGTTTTTATATTAGAATCGATTATGTTTGTTTTATTTTGAATTTTGAATAAAAGATACTTTGTCTGAATACTATAAAGTTGCGTTTCAATAATCATTCTCATTGGCAGGTGTAGCCCGTAAAAGTTAACTTGAGACCTGAGCGCCGTTGTGTACTACCTACTACGCTCAGGTCTCAAGTTAACTCATTCATTCTAAACGAGACTTTTACTATAACCCATAGTAAAAGTCTCGTTTAGAATGAATGTTTAATCTCCGCTAATATAGCTCACAATAATTAATTTAATTTGAAGTTATAGTGGTTTTTGAGTAGGTGAAAAAATGGGGGCGCTAAAAAATAATTTATTCTCAAAGTGGGCAGTAGGCAAAATAAGTTTGGGAACCACTGCTGTAAATAAACAAATGTAAACTTTTATTGTACATTTATGGATATACTTATCGATGTAATTATATTTATGTATTGGCTTCAATTAATTGCTTTAGACAACCATTTGCACGTGTTGTATCTAGCTCTTAATCTTTGCCTTGTGAAATTTTAATTAATTATTTGCTTAACTTGAAAGAGATTAATGATGCCTAGACAATACGATGAAGAAAATGCTCATTTGCACGTAGCATCTCTCCAACTGACCAACACCATTAATCCTATTTGGTTGTAATTCCAACTTTATGTATTTAAAACAAACCTTACAGGATAAAATATTTACTTATCTATATTGTCCAACAATACATTGATTAATCATTTGCACGTAAAAACCGATGTCTGTCCAACAATTTGTATAACTTCCTTTTCAAAAAAAATAAACTTACTTGCTATCAAAATATTTATTTTGAATGTCCATTATGAACGCTTCAAGTGAATTCAAATGTATTAAAATAAAATAAGCTACTATGACTATACGTGATGAAGAAATAATGAAAACTACAATGTAACAATCTAAAACGTCTTATTCTTTAAGAGATCTTCCTTTCGGAAGTGTTATGAGAAATCTCCTTCTCGGAATTGTCATCAGAAGTCCTCTTGTCGAATCTTGTTTTCGTATTTATAGCGGCAAAAAAAACTATGTTGACCATTGCGCCCTCTAGTCCATATTTAGGTTGGTACTGGAATACACTTTCCCGTGAAACCGCTGCCCGCATGTTGCCGTCTTGATACACGCACACATACACATATTGTTCTGACAGTTCACAATTTACCAAACGTCAACACAACTTTCCAATTCAAAGGTCCCCTCTGCCTCGCACAGCACTTCCAACGGTAGGTTTATTCTTGTCGCTAATACCATCCTTCTTTGTATTCGTCAATGAACCTATTGCCTTGTTCATTGTTCGATACATATATTTTTTTTCCATTTATTAATGTCAATTTCACTTTTCTTTTAGCCGGATTGCGACTTGGCAAAATGGGAAACATGTTGGAGATAACCATTATTTTTCTCCCGCACTGCCTGTACCTGTAGGACACGTCTGTTTCTCCACTGCCTCTCTATCCTCTATCCAAGATCTTTCTATTGGTAATATATCAATCTGCAATAGACTTTGCACAAGTTTTATATATTTTGTTGTCTTTTGTAGGTCATTAAACCGTACACGTCTGTTTCCAGTCTCTGAAGCATTGTGTTACAAACAAATCATAAACACATATACTTTTTATTTATGATATCAGCTACCTTTAAATACAAAAATGTTATTGCTGATCGTTTCTACGTTTTACATATTTTTATATCCTTTCTTAGTCTATTTATAAGCTAAGGTAAATTTTATCTTTTAATACGATTTAGTTCATAAACTCTCATAAGATTTTTACTGCTTTATGCATATAAATCATAATAATTTACTTATTTATATTTCTTGCATATCGTATTTCATCTTTTTCATGATATATCAACCATACATCTTGTGTATTCTTTTACAAAAGAAATATATTACTTATATTTATTTTGTCTTTATTTCATATTTTTATTTAATAAATTTTTATTCTACATCTTTTGTTTCATATTTATTTAATAAACTTTATTTTGTATTTTCTCATTATTTACTTGAATAATAATAGTTTTTTAAAATCACTTTTATAAATTGACTATGAGTATGCAACTTTGTATACCTTCATGTAGTTCTTGTTGCATAGTTTTACTCAATAATATTTAAATAGGATTTTTTGTTATTTTTATTTTTTTATTTCAAAGCTTAAACTAATTCTTAAATTAATTTCTAAAGCTATTCTTATTCTACAAATTTTGCGAGTTCACGGCATATTCCCTTGGTTATTGTATTTTGTCGTGAATCGTCAACAATGATTATTAAAGCATGAACGACACATATAATAACCATTGTGAAAACTCGCACAAATGATTATTAATTTTCTATGTCTATATAATCATAAAGCATAGATATGTGATATTTTCCTTTGATCCTTTCGCTATCTATTTCTTGTAGCTCGTACGTTACATTACTCAAAATTTTATTTACTCTATATAGGTTATTTGATGCATCGCATCTTAAAATAAATTCTTCATTAAAATCGGGCAAATTTACTATTAATGCTTTGCAAAAATTCTCTTTCACTTCTTCAAATGCTTTGAGAGTTTCAGGAGTCCATTTAAATTTTACTCCCTTCTTTATCATTCTGAAAAGCATGTAAGTTTGATCAGATATTTTCGGAATGAAATGTTTATAATAATTTATCATTCCCAAGAATCCTCTGAGCATTTTTATGTTCTTTGGTCTGGGATACTTTCTTATTGCTTCCAATTTTTCTTCTTCTATAGTTATTGTTTTACCATCTATAATATACCCTAGATAATTTATTTTATTTTTATAAAATTCACATTTTTCAATGTTAACTTTTAAATCGTTTTCTGCTAACGTATTTAAAACCTTTTCTACTGATTCTTTGTGATTCTCTAAATCTTTATGAAATATCAGTATGTCATCCACATAATGAGAAACGTACTCCTCGTGTGGATCTAAAATTTGTTGCATGGCTCTAACCAAAGCGGCTGTCGCTGTTGATAGGCCAAACGGAACGACTCTATACGAATAGACTAATGAATTGAACATAAAGGAACAATACTTCCTTGAGTCCTTGTGTAATGGTACCAGCCAAAAAGAACTCTTCAGATCTATTTTTGTGAACCACCTTGCATCAGTACACCTTGTTAATAAGGTCTCTATACTCTGCGGAGCTTCAAAATTAGGGGAGGTCCTTGAGTTAAGGCCCCTTGTATCAAGACATAAGCGTAATTTTGTTTCTTTCTGATTGCCTGTATTTTTCTTTACTACCACTACTATTGGATTTATAAATGTTGATTCTGTTCTTTCTATAATTTTATTTTTTAACATTTCTTTAATTTCTAATTTGACTTGTTCTCTGTATTTATTGGGGACAGGATAATTTTTTACTTTAAAAGGTTGTGTTTCATCTACTTTGAGCCTGTGTTTATAGCCTTTTGCTAAACCAGGTTTATCATCAAATAACTCTTTATATTTTCTGACAAGATTGCTCACATGGCTTATGTATTGTTTATCGCAATTTAAATTCGTACCATTCCTATATTGCGTGAAGTCCTCACTTTGACGATGCTTCACAGGATGTGCACACTTATTGTCTAATAAACTACTATCCATTTTATTTGTGAGATTTTGTTCAGCATTATTTATATATAAATTATTAATTAATATCTCATCTTCCTGTGTTTCCTTACACCAGGAGATTATTGAATTTTTAATATGAAATGTTTTGTTTTCCATATTTATTTTTGTACCGTATTGACTTAAAAAGTCTATCCCCAAAATACAATTGCTGTTCAAATTAGGCACTATTATGAGTTCTGTTAATAAATTTAAACTACCTATTCTAACATTTATACAAAAAACTTTATCTATAGTAATGATGTGTTTCTTATTTGCATTTATTAAATTTACTTTTCTTATAGGCATATAATATCCTAATTTTTCTATGTCTTTGTCTATAATACTACTATCTAATAATGATAATTGCGCTCCTGTGTCTAATAATGCTTCTATTTCTTCGTTCCCTATTTTTACTGTTATGTGTGGTAATTCCGTCGTGATTTTCTTTAGATCGTCGAAGTTATATACATTTTGTATCTTCTTTTTCTTCTTGACTGGCCTTTCTAAAAATCCAACGAAGTCGCATTTGAGTAGGTAGAATTTACCCATTCTTTATTTGTCGGTAATTGTCTTGAATCCTTGGGTATTGCACTTTTTGATTCTGTCTTTTCCTTCGTATTTATTTCCATCTTCTCTTCACTTATTTGAACATTGTTCACTCTTCTTTCCCTCTCAGGGTTTCTTTCTTCCTTCCCATAATTCTGTTCTTTCTTCCTCTCATTTTCATAATTTCTTGTTTTATTGTATGAATATGGATTGTTCCCATAGCTTGGCTTATTATATGTATAAGGGTTGTTTCCATAATTCTGTTTGCCCTGATTTTGATTGTACCCATTATTGTTGTACTGTTTGTTTTGATTGTAACGAGGTGTATTGTTTATATGTGGATTATTTCCATTGTTGTTGTTGTTATTATAATTTCTGGGTGGATCGTTTGTATATTTGACATTTCCATAATTGTTGTTGTTTCCCTTTTCATCCACATCGTCTAATCTCTTGACCAGTTCCAGTAATCCTTCAATGTTATCAATTCCTTGAAGTGCCACCGCTTGTGTAACGTTGTGGTCAAAGTGTGCTGCTAGCTGTGAAACAATATCGCTCTCTTCAATGGTTGGTTGTATGTATTTAAGAAAAGAATATTTTCGTATGATGTAGTTTTCTCGAGAAGATCCAGCTCTGTATTTGCCGAACACTAAATCGTGTCTAATTTTCCTCTGCTGAGTCTGTCCCCAGTACTGTCTCACAAAACGAATCTCAAATTCTTTGAAGTCTACTACTTCATCTATTATCATATCGTACCACTGAAGTGCATAATCCTTCAAACAACCTCTTATGAAATGTAGCTTTGACATCTCATCAGATATTCCCCTCATATACGTTTTTATTGTTCTCATAAACGCCATTGGATTATCTTTGTAAAATCCTGAGAATTTTGGTATATTCTCTGCGCTACCAGGTATTTGTGTTAAAGATACACTAGGTATACTAACCCCATGTACTTTGTTCTCTAACCCTTTGATAGTGTTTTCAAAGTTTAAAGTTTTGTTTTGTAGAGTCAACATTGTGTCCGTACAAACACCATATTTTATTTTGCAATCTTCCACCTGATGTGAAAGTTCTTGTATTTGTTCTTGGTATTCTACATTATTCCCTTTCACTTTATTTTCAAGAGAATTTATTTTCTCATCTACCTTATCAAAACTAGCTTGTGTTTTGGCAGACCTTTCGTTGATTTCTTTTATTAAGAATGTGCCTTTACCTTCACATTTCTTTTCATTAATGTTTATTTGTTTATTTAAAGTTGAAACTGACTGTTCTAACTTCAATTCTACTTTTGCATTTAGCTCTAAAGTTTCCTTTCTTAATTCCATGAGAACCTTGTCTATTCTTGAGTTTATTTCTACTTTATTTTGTTCTAATTTTCGATTATTCTCTTCAAATTTCTTATTTATACTCAAATTATTTTGTTCTAGTTTTCGATTTAAATTCTTATCATTTTCTTCTATTCTACTGAATAGTTTATTGAAAAGATTCTCAATTTTTTGTTCACCAGCTATGCTACTGATGCTTTCTGTCTGTACGCTACCTTCAAGTGTGCGATCCTCTGATTCAGGTTTTTCTGACTCTGAATCAGAAGATACCGGACGATTGTCCCTGTATTTAGTGAACTGTGAACCTTCACCATTATTCTTATCCTTCTCTGCCATTTTTATCTTATTTCTAACTTATAAATTAATAACGAAACTTATCTAATCAAATACTATTCCTCCTTCTTTATCCCTTTCTAAATAAGAGAAATTGATAATTCACCAGTAAATGAAAATTAAAGGTATTCTGTCTCTAAATTGGACATTGAATAATTATTCTATTTGCTAATGAATAAAAAAAATGAAACAAACTTCGTACCCATTATTTGTACAAAATAAATTATTATTTTTTTGTTTAAATATTAAAAAAAAACAAAATTGCACTGCTTCATAACGTTGAATGTTATGTAAATAATTATTGACAAACGAGAAAATGAATACAATGCTCCACTATGTTAAGCAACATTAATTATATATATATTTTTTTTCTTTTAAAACAATTATGAAAAGTAATACATTGCCTCTCTATGTTGGGCGTTAAATAAATATATGATTAATAAACAACAAGAAAAGGAATACATTGCCCCACTTCGTTGAGCGCCATTTTAATTAATGCTGTGGCATATAAATATTTATTTTAAATAATGTTATTGCCATACGTTGGGCATCGCCATATAATTTATATGCTGTGACAACATTTATTTGTGTGTATTACCACACGTAGGGTATAGTCTTTTGTACATGCTGTACTCTTAAAATTATTCTTTATACACCAAGAACTTATAATTGGTTTTGTATTTTTTATCTTATATTGTTGGAGCATGTACTTTATGACTATTGTGGGTCCTGGCAATGTATGTGGTTCCTTCTCCTTTGCTGATGATTTTTCTCTTGCTCATAATAGGGAAGAGGTAATAGTTTTGTTCAAAGAAAAACTGTATGTCTATACAACATAATCATATATCTTTTATTTTGTAATTTATAGATTCAAAAATAATTTTTATATACACACCTTTATGCTCTAAACAAGATACATAATTGAAAAATGCTCATATCATTTATACCTAATGCCGGTTGTAATGTATGTAAATCTTTTATTTATTTATTTATTCTGCCAAACAAAATAAATATTTATCCTGTAAATAAACAAATGTAAACTTTTATTGTACATTTATGGATATACTTATCGATGTAATTATATTTATGTATTGGCTTCAATTAATTGCTTTAGACAACCATTTGCACGTGTTGTATCTAGCTCTTAATCTTTGCCTTGTGAAATTTTAATTAATTATTTGCTTAACTTGAAAGAGATTAATGATGCCTAGACAATACGATGAAGAAAATGCTCATTTGCACGTAGCATCTCTCCAACTGACCAACACCATTAATCCTATTTGGTTGTAATTCCAACTTTATGTATTTAAAACAAACCTTACAGGATAAAATATTTACTTATCTATATTGTCCAACAATACATTGATTAATCATTTGCACGTAAAAACCGATGTCTGTCCAACAATTTGTATAACTTCCTTTCGGAAGTGTTATGAGAAGTCTCCTTCTCGGAATTGTCATCAGAAGTCCTCTTGTCGAATCTTGTTTTCGTATTTATAGCGGCAAAAAAAAACTATGTTGACCATTGCGCCCTCTAGTCCATATTTAGGTTGGTACTGGAATACACTTTCCCGTGAAACCGCTGCCCGCATGTTGCCGTCTTGATACACGCACACATACACATATTGTTCTGACAGTTCACAATTTACCAAACGTCAACACAACTTTCCAATTCAAAGGTCCCCTCTGCCTCGCACAGCACTTCCAACGGTAGGTTTATTCTTGTCGCTAATACCATCCTTCTTTGTATTCGTCAATGAACCTATTGCCTTGTTCATTGTTCGATACATATTTTTTTTTCCATTTATTAATGTCAATTTCACTTTTCTTTTAGCCGGATTGCGACTTGGCAAAATGGGAAACATGTTGGAGATAACCATTATTTTTCTTCCCGCACTGCCTGTACCTGTAGGACACGTCTGTTTCTCCACTGCCTCTCTATCCTCTATCCAAGATCTTTCTATTGGTAATATATCAATCTGCAATAGACTTTGCACAAGTTTTATATATTTTGTTGTCTTTTGTAGGTCATTAAACCGTACACGTCTGTTTCCAGTCTCTGAAGCATTGTGTTACAAACAAATCATAAACACATATACTTTTTATTTATATCAGCTACCTTTAAATACAAAAATGTTATTGCTGATCGTTTCTACGTTTTACATATTTTTATATCCTTTCTTAGTCTATTTATAAGCTAAGGTAAATTTTATCTTTTAATACGATTTAGTTCATAAACTCTCATAAGATTTTTACTGCTTTATGCATATAAATCATAATAATTTACTTATTTATATTTCTTGCATATCGTATTTCATCTTTTTCATGATATATCAACCATACATCTTGTGTATTCTTTTACAAAAGAAATATATTACTTATATTTATTTTGTCTTTATTTCATATTTTTATTTAATAAATTTTTATTCTACATCTTTTGTTTCATATTTATTTAATAAACTTTATTTTGTATTTTCTCATTATTTACTTGAATAATAATAGTTTTTTAAAATCACTTTTATAAATTGACTATGAGTATGCAACTTTGTATACCTTCATGTAGTTCTTGTTGCATAGTTTTACTCAATAATATTTAAATAGGATTTTTTGTTATTTTTATTTTTTTATTTCAAAGCTTAAATTAATTCTTAAATTAATTTCTAAAGCTATTCTTATTCTACAAATTTTGCGAGTTCACGGCAATATGTAATCCATAATCAATCGCAATGTCCAACATTGTTTTTAAATAATAGATTAGTAATTGTGTCGGTCGTTATCTGGCCATCAAACAGCTCAATATGTGATATACGAATATCGCAGAGGTTAATTGTAGACCATTTACTATTCTTTAATAGTAATAAACAATGTAGCTAACAACATATCAACAATAAATGTATTTTAACAGTGATAACACACATTTAGTGGTCCCATTTACCTTTGTTCCCTAAATGTATTAAGACTTGTAATTTACAATAATTGACAACAAACAAGATAGTAAACATACTCTAAATATTCGGCCACACGATTATTAAATTAGTTATTAATTTGTATGTTAAAGAAAATTTAATTTTTTGCAATTTGATATATCTACTATCGACTGTCTACACAAGTCGCTATTATATTCTCGATACTTAAGAAAAAAATGAGGTGTGGACACCACACGACTTTCTTATACGTATGAGCGTTTCAAACTATACAATTTTAAGAATTGTTTTACACAAAAATTATTCAAAATACCAATCTAAGTACTTCTATTCTCTTAATAAATCGCTATAGAATACATACTTTGCAATATATTCGAAAAAAAGTGCTACTCCCTAAGAGTAAAAGTGTTACTTCCGGTCCGAATTTTAAAATTTCATATATATAAAAATATTGCAAATCTAGAATTAAATACTTTTGTACTCTTGATAAATATATATATATAACTTACGACATATTTGCAAAAAATCGCTATTCGATAAGAGTAAAACTGGTACTTCCGGTCTGAATTTTGAAATTTTTTCTACACAAAAGGTATTGAAAATTATATTTTAAATACTTTTATACTCGTAACGTACCTGTCTAAAAAGCATGATTTGCGAGAAATTCGCAAAAAACTGATTTTCGATAGGAGTAAAAGACCTACTTCCGGTAGGAACTTCGAAAAACTTTTTAAATAAAATTGTTCTCAATTTTAATTATAAGTACATATGAATTTGTTTAAACTTAGTAGTTGACGAAATATTGGCAAAATTCTATTTTTTCGCTGAAGTAAACTACTACTTCCGGTCTACCCATTTTACTGAAAAAGTAATCATATCTCAAGAGGTAGATTATACACGTAAATACAAAATTTGGAATTGATATCTACAGCGGTTTGACCGCTATCGTGGGCACACACACACAGACACACACACAGACATTTTTTAAAAACCGCTTTTTCGGTATCAGTGAACTTCAAAACGTGGACATCTGCGAAAATCTCGACGTCGAAAATTTTCATCATCACAATACTTCCTTATACTACGTATAAGAAAGTAAAAGGACACAAAAAATTTATTAAATATAGAAACCAGGTAAGTGCATTTATTTTCATAAACCTGGAGGAAATATTCGATGGGATTAAAATAAAGCGCACTCCAGAAATACTCGCAAGAGAAAATGCGAAGATATGTAATCAAATGCAAAGAATATCTATCTATATACAGGCAGAATATCAAGCCAAAAAATGAGGTGCAGCCACCCCACGACATTCTAAATAGTATGAGCGTTTCAAATTATACAAAAGTTATTCGAAATTAAGTTTTAAATACTTTTATCTTCTTAAAAATATAAACCTGTAAGCGCGTTACTTCAAGCCAAATTTCAAGAATTTTTTTATACAAAAATTATTCAAAATCCTATTCTAAGTATATTTATTCTCTTAATAAATCTCTACAGAAACGAAAAAAATTACTCGCTAAGAGTAAAAGTGTTACTTCCGGTAGAAATTTTGAAATTTCATATTTGCAAAAAACTGTTATTCGATAAGAGTAAAAGTATCACTTTGGGTGCGAATTTAATTTTTTTTTTATATAAAAGGTATCGCAAGTCAAGCTTTAAATACTTTTATACTAATGTACCTGCCTAGAAAGCATGACTTGCGAAATATTCGCAGGAAACTGATTTTCGATAGGAGTAAAAAACTTACTTCCGGTAGGAATTTGGAAAAATTTTGTCAATAAAAGTCTACTCAACTTTACTTTTGAGTACATTGATTTTTTTATAAGTTTGTTTAAACGAAATATTAGTAAAATTCTTTTACTTCAGTGAAGTAAACTACTACTTCCGGTCTACGGATTTTACTGAAAATCTAGTCAGATTTCAAAAGGGGGATTCTACTAGTAAATATAAAATTTTGAATTAATAGCTGTAGCCGTTGGACCGTTATCGTAATCACACACACACACTGACTAGACAGACAGACAGAAGTTTTTTAAAAACCACTTTTGGGTATCAGGGGACTTCAAAACGTGGGCAAAGAATCTCGAGGTTGAAAATTTTCGTCATCACAATACTTCCTTATACTACTTCTAAGTAAATAAAGTATGAAACCAAAGGCATTGGTATTTAAAAAGGTCGGTATAACTGATTCCATTGATTTCAAGGTAGTCATTTGAACTACATAATTATAATAGTACTTGCTTTACAAGCATGTATTGAAACATAATAACTTGATATGGGATGGTCATATCTTTGAATTATCTGAATAGGCTATCGTTCGATAGATATGATCAGTGAGTGTTCCGCTATACCTCTTAAGTGTTTGCTGTATAATGTGTATGAATTATTTCAATTATCTTAAGTAATACTTGGAGGAACTGGAATAGGTGCTTGTCTAAATAGTGTTACCTCCACTGCGATTGACTATGTGCTTACATATATCAATGCCAGTAAATGCCCAATTTTTGAACCTCAATTGTGGGATCATACTGCAAAGTGGTTACATAAACTCACTGAAAGTGGTTGCTCCTTTTTTCAGGAGGAGCTGTCGATATGACGTCTTAATAAATTCGATAATGTAAATGTCAAAAACCTATTTAATCAATATTGAAATGAAATTTAAGAATCATTCTTTACTGGTTTATAGTAGTGCTGCACATAAACAAAAAAAAAATATACCCATAAATTGAAATGAGCTAACGCAGCTTTCAGTTTAATCAGCAATGCAAAATTAAGTTTTAATTCTTTATATGTATCTAATAAAATACTAAAGAAAAATTACGTACACACTTTCCACAATTTTATTAACGAAAAAATAATCACAATTAAATACATCTCAGATTTAAACTAATCCCACCCAAGAATATCCTTGACGACGGCAATAATAGCGTCAACGTCTACTCCCATTTCTCTGAGTTCGTTTGCGATGCGTTGTACTTCTGGGATAGCTGCGACATCGTTAACAAGGGCACGTGCTTCATCGCTAGATATTACTTCGAAGAATTCTTGCACATCAGCGCTATTTTCCAATTTATCGGAAAGTGCTGCGAGCAAATCGTCAACAGGAATGATGGCAATGATATCATCTAACATATCTCTAAGAGAGCGTTTTGATCTGCCACTTTTGCCTGCTCCTTGGATAAGATCGTGGATAGCTTGGATGATTGCTGCCAGATCAATATCCCTCTCAAGTAGCCAGTCGGAGAGCCTTTGCGTAGATGGGTGTTCCCGGACCTCCTGTACGAGTGCCGCCCATTCTGGTCCTTGTAGGTATTCTAGGACTTCTCTGACTTCGGCATCTGTCTCGATGTAACTGGCAACGATTGCTCTAACCTCATCAAGGGGTATTACGTTGATAATATCCCTAATATCGTCAATCAGAGCCCGATCGTTGCGGGGGGAAGCATAGGTCAAGCCCAAAACGGCGAAGAGGATTAGCAATTTCATCTGAAATCATATATTAATGCGTAAATTAAAACTCGATCAAATACTGCTGCAAGAATGTTAACATGAGATTGCTGTAGTCTTACTGTCAAAATATTCATTTTTATTAAAATTTGCAATAAAATTGCAGAAAAGAAATAGTGAATTTACATTAAATAGAAACGTGCGAAGAAGTAAAAATTGAAAAACGAGAAACATACAAACAATATTAAGTTGAATAGAACCTTACCTTGGATAAGTTTATGAGCTGAATCAAGAAACTGATACTTAAACAACAAAAACCAGTCTATTTATACTCTGTAAAAATTATCAAAGATGTAGATTACAATCAATTTAACAACAAAACTAATTTTATACGTTCAAAGTACGTTATCTATAATTTTTTAGATTAACTGCAAATTAAGTATTCAGTAAGAGTTTAATCATATTCTACACAGCATCACATACAGTTAAATCATTTTGAATTAAAAAGATTTTATTTATTTAAGTAATGCTTATTCTGATAGACAGTTTATTCAAATAAGATACGTTGGTGTTATTACCTGTACCCCTGTGTTACTAAATATTTAGGAAATGTATGACAATGGGAACATATAAAAATTTAAAAATGAGTTTTGCAAGAAATATTATGAGAAATTGGTAATGTACTTAATTTCTCTACGCTTCTGTTGCCATTCGAATTGCAAGAACTGGATATAAACATTTATCATCCATGCAAAAATCAATGGCAAAATTATCAAAACAATTGCATAAATCATACTTTGTCACTAGTTTGTTATTATTGTAAACATAAACTTTTTACCACCGGGTAAAAATAAGAGGTTGAAACAAATATTTAGTGCAGCAACATTGTGTAATTAGTGAACATTATTACTTTTAAACATATATGAATCCTGATTTTTAAGATGTCAGTAAGGGTAAGTTCGCAAGATATACATTCACTCGATTGATTATAATTTGCTACTTATTCATATTATGTGAGCATTACTGTGAATGCAAATACCGAGAAGATATTGAACATTTTATGAATTTGTGTATAAAATATTATGCTGTACTGTTTCTAGTTATATTTGTGAAAATATTTAGATATGTATATATATTTGTATGAAACTACGTGACAGGTACAAGAAGAGAAACATATTTAAATTATATTACAGAAGTAGAAATATATTTAGAAGTCATAACTGCCCTTTCAAACACTGCACCATTTGATCTAGAATGTAGGAAAAAACCGGCGGAATAAAAAAACCTACATCACAGTGCCACAATACTAAAGGTCTTTAGTTGTTAAGATCCAAGCAACAGCCTCTGGAGTTAAATTATGTAAATCTGTGTATCCAAACTCAAACTTAGCTAGAGGACATTCTTCAACAATATGTTTAACTGTTTCAATCTCAACTGCGCAATCACAAGCTGGACTCGCAGTCACATTCTCCTTGAAAAACATACTATTCTCCTCTTGAAAACAGTTGATCCACTGATGCTACATGAATTTCATTTGTCTTTAGATATAACTTCGATATTAAGTTAATCAATCTTAACAACTGGACCAATATTCCTAAAAGAAACATAATACGAATTGAAACTGGAAAAATAATATATGTGTCAAATGACCGTGAGGATCTTGGGGATCTTGTACGATCTTCCAAGTGATGGTTATTATGGACAACATTATATTCTCCATTTTGGATCATCGTAAAGATGGTTACCATCGATCAAAATTAAATAAAATTAAAGAAATATAGATTAAAACATAAAAATAACCAGGAAAATAGAAACTAAAAAATTGACACTCACAAGTATATATTTAGATAACTGTTCAATAACGAATACAGAAGGGCAAAACTCATGCTTATATTTTAAAGGTTAACGTATATTGAAAAATTTGAAATGTATATAGCGGATAGGTTTTCTTATTTAGAAAGTCCTTAAGATTTGTTTAAATTCTTTTGGGGTGATTTTCTATACTTAATCATTAATCTTGATTGTGAACCATTTACGAAGGTGTACATAATATGATGTTACGTATTTATACACCTACTGAACAATAAATGCCTTGTGAAGGGTAATCTTATTTTTTCTGAATATAATGTATTATTTGTTAATAAGTACAACAGTTATAGCGGATATATATTTCATAACTAAAAATTACGTTCTCAATGTTTTCTATATGCCGACTAAATATTTATAACCAGAAGTAAGTATCTAGATTTTTATGTGCTACATATTGCAGTGATCTTGAGTTGGGTTGTAGATTATAAATAAATATAATCAAGATCACTTCAAGGTTTTATTTAAATTAATTTTTTATTTTATTTATTTTTATCATAATGTGTATGTAAATATTCACTATATCAATAATTTGCCAAAATTTTATTTTTATTTAAGTAAAACAATAAAAGAATCTTAGTAAAATTTTTATAAAGTCATAATATTAAGTTACGCATCAAATGCTACGTTTTCAATAACGAGAAAGTATTTCCCGTCCGAAGAATACTGGCACCGACAAAGATCGACCGTGTAGGCCGGCGAAAACAATATTGTTCGCCAGATGCATGGATGAGTCATAAACGTGTAGACAAATTTATATTCACATGTTTGTTTACCTTTTTCAAGGATTGTTAATGCGCTGTTTCCCCAAGTGACCGATAAGAGCAGCACCGTCGATATACAATTTTGGAGGTGGTATCGGTATATGCCGAAAATTGCCGTACGTTTTTATAAAGAAAATTAGGCATAAAAGGATGGACGGATAAAATTTCCGGGACAGCTGGTGCAAACCGCTATCTTTAAACAGTTTGAAAGTAGGTGATAAACCACTCCCTCCTCTTTTAAAAGGATTATTCTTAAAATCTGGACTTAGAACATTTTTTGAGATTTTTCAACACTTATAAAATTTTTAACAAGATTCAACACTTGTAATATTTTCTGTAATAACATGCAATGTGTTTTGCATTGAGATTTGTAATTATTTTAGAATAATTATTTATGTATGAGATAATTTTATTTATGAATTCGGATTTTGAATTTATTTAATTTCGTTTCTATTTTCTTTTTCTAGAGTGTTTTGTTTTGCATGTAGGGGTACTATGCCATACATTATGACAAAACATTCTAGTGATTGTAATGACCACTTTGGATAGCATAATCATTTTATTTTTGTATAATTTACTTTTTTCTTTTCAACTTTATTTATCATACAAAGGGATTTGGAATTAATAATTTTGTTTTATGTGTATATAGGATATATATATATATATTGATGATGGGTACGTAGTCAACTCCAAAGTAGGTAGTAAGTGTGTGTTGTCACCTCATATATATCGCAGTTACCTCCGTTTTTGGAGGTAGCAACGTTTTGCCTTTCTTTTTACTTTATCATGATATAGATGACCTCAGAAGCCTAAAAATAAAATTTTGTTCTGGAGGTAAAAAAGTTACCCTAATGCTCATAAGCGACGCTTTTAGTTCAGCTGTAGATCACAGCGCTGCTCTCGCTCTTGCATGTGGAATTTGCAACGCGAGGTCACCTCCGCCGTATATATTCTATTCTTGTGTAACAGTCGGCACGTTGTTATCTCTGCATATTGGCAACATCGGTTCAACCGTTGTTATGAGAACAAACGCTGTTGATGCAAAACAACTCTGGCAAGGTCTCGCTTAGCTTGCATTATTAAAATTTCGTTGCGATTACTGTATTATTTAAAGTAACAGCACATATTAACCGGGCTTATTATTAACAAATATGAAATATAGAGTGCACGTAATAATTAATAGATATAATTTATTAGATAAATTAGTGTTAGGAAAGTATCTTATTTATTAAATATAATATTATTTAATATATTTTTAAGCTTAAGTAGAATAAATTAAAAAACATTTACATACATTCATTTTTACACATAATTTGAAATAAATCGATAGAACAAACCAACACGTAATATTTGATAATCAAAATACATTCTATGTTTTATAAATCTTCATTGGATAAATAATTTTGGTTGTAAAATAAAAAATATTTACGCAAAATAGATTCACATTAATTGTAGGTGATTTGTGTTGAGATCAATAAAAACTACAGAAAATATGCTTTTAATTTAGAAAGGTTAAGATCATATATTAACTTAATGTATAAACAAACTGTACTTAATTAATGATAATTAGAAATATGTGTTCTTTTCACTTTACATATATGCACATAGAATTGAAATAGAGAACATGAATAGAACACGTACTGAAATTGAAAATAAATGAATTAGATATTAATTGTACTTTGTTTTCAGTGTTACAAAACATTTACATTCAATTAATAATACATAAAATAAATGACATTTTATTGACATCTCTTGTCAGAAGTATTCTATAACAATAAAAAATTAAAATGTAATTGAAAAATTAAAACTCCTTTGAGATATTAATACAAATTGTAATAATAATGTTAAGAAATAACGCACACTACAATAAAATGCATATACAGGGTGAGTCATTAGTAGCCGCTTCTTCGATTGCTCTTTTGCGTTTTAAATAAAAGAAAAAACAATTAGTGGAAGATTCATGGTTGCTTGTGACGCATATTGTAAAAATACTTTAAGCTCTGACGCACTTCCGGTTTCACCGGAAGGGCACGGAACCTAATTTTTTTAAATGACTCACCCTATATATTTTTGGATTTTCTTGTACTTTTTTTCTTTTTCAAAATTGAGCCAATAGTTTTTGAGTTATTATTTTTTTTTGACAATATTTGACGAAAACACGTGTTCAGAAAAAAAAATCATTTTCACATTGTTTTTAAAAGTAAAAACATTAACTTTGGTGGTGCTTGTAGCCAAGAAAATTCCGCATCATTTGGTAAAGTTGCACTCGACAATACCTCAAAAAACTTTGTTTTTTCAAAGCCTACTTCCTGAAATTTTCACATACATAAACTTATTTTTTTTAAATGGAACACCCAGTATTTTATTGAGGCGTTTTGTTCCTTTCTTTATTCTCTTTCATTTTTGTTAACAATGTCCTATACCTATCTTTTGTAATTTCTGAGATAATCACTATAGGAGCTATTAGCGGTCAATTAAGGAACTACGGCTGCCGTTCTATGCACCCAAATATTGGTCCAATAAAGGCTGGAATGCGGCTGACTACCTGAGTCAACTGTTAAAGAAAGTCGGTATACATTTATGTCAAAACTTATAAAAGCATCGCTATTAGTTATCATCCAAATGAATTATTCTTATGAAGAGTTAATAGATATCATTGACGTTTTGAGTGAATCTGAAAGAAACTGCTAGCGATCCCTGGTAGTAGTCAACCGAAGCCAGAAACCTTCGAAAGTATAAAGTGGACGGTTTGAGTGAACAGAAAGTATTGAATATGAAATAAAGAGCGGAAAAAGCAATAACTGGTGAGGATAAGACGTTTATGGTACTTGCGAGTGTAGCCGAACACCCCCATACCAGTACTACGAAAATTAGTCGTCAGTTAGATGTAAGTCAAATTTGAGAATCCAGAATAATTGGGAAACATGAAATTCACCCGTAGCATATTCATACACAGGGTTAGATGAAAGAAATTTTTAGAATCGCTTACATTGTTGTCAATTGGCAGCAGATAAATTATCCTGGCTTACTCAATTTTTTGTTATTTACCAACGAAGCCAACTTCTATTAAAGTGAATACGTTCATCGTCACAATTTCCGTTATTATAACACATAAATCCCCCACTTTATCACACCTGTAAACTTTCAAAATCGTTGGTCATTAAAACTGTGGGGAGGAATAGTGGGTAGTTAGTGTAGTTACATACTTGGACCTTAATTCTTTGATGAAAATGTTAATGGAGGAGAGTATCTTCGCTATCGACGGACGGATTTTCAAAATTTTTTGAAGACATCTTCAAATATGTCAGTAAACATAACCTTTATTTTATTTCGATGTTAGCCAACAGAGTCAAAAATTAAATACTGCAAATGGACATTGCCGGAATTAAAAAATTGAAATGCGATGCTCTTCATTCTGTAAAATTATTACTTTTGGGATAGTTGGATTTAACATTTACTTTGTTTGAAAGTTGACTAAGGAAGTCAAGCGCCGTTCCTGCCTTCCATTGGTTGAACGAATATTTTGGTGCATAGAACAGTAGCGCTCGTAGTTCTTTAATTGACCGCTAATTGTTCCTATAGTGATTATCTCAGAAATTACAAAAGATACGTATAGGACATTGTTAACAAAAATGATAGAGAATAAAAATAGGAACAAAATGCCTCAACAAAATACTGGGTGTTCCATTTAAAAAAAATAAGTTTTTGGTATGTGAAAATTTTAGAAAGTAGGCTTTGAAAAAACAAAGTTTTTTGAGGTATTGTCGAGTGCAACTTTACCAAATGATGTAGAATTTTCTTGGCTACGGGCACCACCAAAGTTAATATTTTTAATTTAAAAAAAAAAGTGAAAAGGATTGTTTTCTGAACACGTGTTTTGGTCAAATATTTTCAAAAAAAATTAATAACTCAAAAACTATTGGCCCAATTTTGAAAAATACAAAACAGTCGAACAGACAATTTAAAGCAGTACAAGAAAATCCAAAAATATATAGGGTGAGTCATTTAAAAAACTTAAGTTCCGTGCATTTCCGGTGAAACCGGAAGTGCGTCAGAGCTTAGAGTATTTTTACAATATGCGCCACAAGCAACCATGGATCTTCTACTAATTGTTTTTTCATTTATTTAAAACACAAAAGAGCAATCGAAGACGCGGCTACTAATGACTCACCCTGTATATTATCGATCCATACAATTTTATGACAAAATTGTATTGTAAGAGAGATCGGTTAAACTTAAATCTGTGAAGTTGTTATAATTTATTTTATAAAACGCGTGTCAATTGTGCTGAGTTGTGCCGTTATTAGTTTTTTTTATGCTCTTGTGTTTTCAGTGATTTTTAAAAAAGGGCGGCCAACTTGACGATCCCCCCCAAAGTTAATTTTATTTAAAACTGGGTGCCTTCGCACTCACTTTATACCTATATACCATAAAATGTGTCAATTATGCTCCATTGGTGCCATTATTAGTTTTATTTTCCTCTACTGTTTACAGGTATTAAGAAAAATCGAAAGGGGGTGAATGACATTCAATGACAGTGGTAGAAAAATATAATAATTTTATGAAGTACATACCTAATTATTGCTGTGTGAAAATAATTACCTACCAAAAAAGTACAAGAGTTATTACAACTTTAATAGACAAAGAAGTTTTAATTTTTCAATTACATTTTAATTTTTTTATTGTTATTGTTGAGATTTATTTAAAATTCAAAACTGTTTTTTTATTATATTTATTTAACTCAAAAAAAGAATTTATTTTATTCGGCTTTAGTCGTCATCTTATATAAACAGTCCTAAAATTTCGAGAAAGGGTTATATGAAAGATGCTATACGGCATAATTGAGCACAATTGACGTGCTTTGGGAAGGCACCGTTTTTTAAAAATAAATTCAAGTTTTTGGGGAGGCCATTCATCAAGTCAGCCCCCTCTTCGAGTTTTTTAAAAATCTCTGAAAACAGAAGACCACAAATGAAACTGAGAACGGCACAGTTGAGCACCAATTAAGCACAACTGACTAAAATGCGTGTCAATTGTGCTTCTATTTGTACTCAATTGTGGTCTGTTTTCAGAGATTTTTAAAAAAAGCCGAAGAGGGGGCAGACTTGACAAATGACCTCCCCAAAAAGTTGAATTTATTTTTAGAACTCGGTGACGAATATAATAGCAGAGGGTCAACATGATAGACCTGTTTAACATGTATTTCCTAATAGGTTGATAACAGTTTTTAAAAGAAATTGTAAAACATTTAGTTTATTACAAGCAGTACAATCCCTCTGGTTTATATCCAAAATGAACATGTCCTTTACTAGTATTTTATTTAAGTATTATAATTATGGCAATATACTACAACTCATCTCATAATTGTGTACACCAACAATTGATAATTTTATTGTATATTATAATTGCATGGACAAAAATATATTCACTCTTAAAATAAATCAGTTTAAATTACCATATATAAAATAAAAATAAAAAGAGCTTCTGCATTATTTCATTAATATGTACATACAAAATTTCAGTCAATTTTGTATATGTCTGTCCTTTGGTAGCGGAAATTTTAAAAACCGTCAAATCTACTCATAGCTGTTAGATTGCATGTTTTCTCACCTTTTCGTATTCAAAACCGTTAAATCAGACAAACTGCTGAAATAGCAATATTTTCAATAGCGTAGACTTGCCGAATTTAAAACAGCTGATCCGAGATAGCGTGATACCTTTTGCGTATGTTAGCAAGGCAGCGTACAATCTCGTCACAATAATATAACGACTTTTTAAATGCCGCCCGTTTAAATGATATCAATTTTATTACTTATTTTCTTGATTTTGAAATATCTTTTCATTGTCCAACTAACAGAATAAAAATGTTGCAAAAACGACAATAATAATAAATTTTATTATGGAAAAATGGCTTTACAAGTTTAGCATCCATTTATCAATTTATTTTGAATAAGTTTTTTGAGAAAAATTTACTATTTCCGTCTATGAAATATGAACCTGTAATATGATTATTTAATATTCCATCAACACATTTTGTTTACTAGGACACTGCATTTTAGCATCATAAGTTATCTGTGTGATTGTGTATGCGAACCGACGATTCATCGGTTAATAGAATATTTTTCATTAACAAAATTATTAGGCCTATATTTTGGTATTGAGGTAGGACGTTTTTCAACATTTGCATAAATAAAAACATTACATTGTCCTGTTTTTTGTGATGAAGAGGAAGAAAGCAACTACGTATCTTAATTTTTTTTATTATCCGACTATCGGTAGTTGATACGATTTTTCAAATAAATCACCATTTGACAGTTTTCTTCTGTGGAATATTGTAAACCACCATATTAATTTATGAAAACGATATTTAGTCGAACGTCAGTATGTACGACTAAAACGTTATATTAGTGCACAGTGCTAATGTATGACATTTGACATTATGAATGTCCGTTTGAGTATAGGGGGTAGGAAATATTTTCCCTTGCTAGTTTTGTTTAATACTTGATGATTCACTGTCCTATTAGGACACAACGTGGCATCATTTGAAGAAAATTGCTAATACAATCGTCCATTTTCAAGGTACAAATCCATCATAGCTTCACAAACCTCTGGTCGCCAGTCGGACACGTTTTCGTTTGAGTTCCTACATGAGTTGAATTCAGATATACTGTTTTCAGTAATTTTTGAATATCTTTAACAACACCAGTTTTCCGAAATTTAGACTGAATCTTACTAACTGTAGAGTGGCTGATCGGACGATCTGGTTATATTGTATTTAACAAATCGTATACGTCTTGCTCGGAATAAAATTCAAATTTAATTCCTCTGTATGACAGTAAATGTGCGACAATACTTTAATTACAAACGATTTTTGTACCGCTAATAGGTTAAGTAAGAAGTATAAAACTCGTAGTACTTTGTAATGACTTATATCTGAATGAACTACAAAAAAACGCAAAACACTTTGAAAAACTGTATCTGACAACGTTTTGCTTTATTTGATTTTCGTTTCTAACATTCAATTATCATTTGTTCGAAAAACTTATGTAATATGGCAATATTTTATCAATAAAAAAAAAACATTTTCAAAATCAAGAAAAAAATGGGGGTTACTATTAAAAAAAATGATATCCTCGTTATCTAAAGAAATGATTGTTGAAAATCGACTTTCATACCAAAACGTGTTTTTATCAAATAAAATCGGCCTGTTCTGGGATCTTTTCTAACAAAATTTTATTTCGCTCTTACTAAATTCCTGCTGTGGGTACATACTGTACATATACAGTAATGCGCACACTGCTACGTTAATATACGGAATGGGGAATATGGGTGGGGTATGCCTAGCGTAGCCGCATACTATAACACCCTGGCTAGCGAGAAAGTGCGGTGAACGTAGTCACATACAACGCAAAATGAAACGAATATTTAGGATATTATTATATGTTATTTTTATTTGTCCCTATTTCCTAACATCAAAGTAAATAAAATTCTGCGCTCTCCCACAGGTTATATGCAACTGATTCCTCTTATGTTCGTCGCTGTCTGATGTACACCCCCCACTTATATTCTCCTCTCTCTATATTAACGTAGCCTTGTGAGCACTACTGTATACATCTTAGGGCTCCCGCGCAAACTTGACCGTTACACTGATATGACGTGTCGAGATTTTCCTGATATTTCTGCATATTCTGTATAAGCATTTCAAATGTTCAAATGATCAACGAAATAAAACGCAAACAGCTGGCTTTTCATTTATATTTATATTAACATGAAGGTCGATATAAATGTTCCTACTAAGCAATCCATTATATAAGCAACACGTATACATTATTTTTTTTGATAGGTCAAGAATAGCTTACTCTGCTTGTAGATACGAGGTATTATATCGTAGCATAAGTTCTCTTCTCTAAAAATATGTCCTCAATCACTTTGTTGTTTACTCGATCCATTGATAATTTTTTAGAATTACTATATAAATACAATATACAATATTTCAATCCATTTTCTACATAACTCTGACTGTATTTTGTTCGCTAGCATTTTAAAAATCGCCAAAACAACCGTTAGCTGCTAAATTGTATATTTTCCCGCAATTTCAATTCAAAACTGTTAGATCTACAGGCCTTCGAGGCCCTTGGCTTTTATTTCTTCTACTACTTTCTTCCAAAAAAGGTACCAACAAAAAAATCAGAAATGGTTGTAGTAAATGTCATATAGCCTTGAAATTTCTATATAAATCAGTTTCACTTGAGCTATTACCGAAATGAGGTAAAGTCGAAAAAGTATATCCATATATCCAAAAATATGAAGGAACTAAGTTTAGGGAACAGTTTAGTTTACAATATCCCTAGAATTAGTATTAATTTACGATTGCTGCAAGTGACAGCAACATATGCAAATGTGATTTTAATTGTATCGAAAATACTTTTAATTCTAATGATCATCTAAAGAGAAAACACTAAATTGTTTTTTTCTAATATAGATAGACGTAACGGAATAAAAACTAATTCTAAAATATAAAAGCACTCATTTTTCTAAATTAAAATATTATCTCATTTTAGTCCGATTTTAGATAATATATATACTTATCCTTAATATTTACATATATATTTTATATGCTATTATATTATGTATTCTGTAATATATATATTTACTGCAAACATATTTCTCAATACATTTCATCTCATATTTAATTATGCCCTACATGTTGCTTTTAGATCATATTTATTATCAATGTAAATTTGAATAATCCTATAGAAAGTAGTTAATAGCAATTATCGATAGATACTTACTTTCGATAATTAAATGGAATTGGAAACATGTAATTTTAAATTTATATTACATACGCTTAAGTTAATGTTGAGATCATTACTTTAATCCCTTAAACTGGACTTAAAATAAATAAATATTATTTAATTAAATTGCAAACTAATGTAATGTAATGTATACTTGGTGAATCTTTAATAATAAATGTTTTACATCTTTAATAATAAATGTTTTACAATTCAAAGTATTTAAAAAAATGTGATAGTAATTCTTAATAGAAAATAGTACTGATTATTCTTTATTATGATTTAAGATTTAAATTTATCTTATATTTTAAACTTCAATAAATTTTTATTTTATTATGCTAAAAATGTTTCTTAATATATTTCGTATAAGTACATATGTTAAATTATTTATGAATTGGAACTCAACTGTTGGCTTCTCATTTATAGTTATTATAACGGTCGATATAAATGCTCCTACTAAGCAATTCTTTCTATAAACAAAACGTATACATTATCTTTTTTAGATAAGCCAGCGTGTCGATACGAGAGAGTATATATATTGTATGTAATTAGTGCAAGTTCTGTCCTCCATAAAATTGTCAACGGTGCTAGAGGTAACAGAATGCTATCAGTATCTACACATATACACACTTTGGTGGTCAGTTCGTATCTTAGTTGATTCTACATATATGATGACAAATATGAGGAAATTTGTTTCCCCTCACGTGAAATCCTGATTCCAGAGATTCCCCTTTACACAAATATACAAAATTTAGGTATATATATCAGCAGGTAAACACGGAAGTCAGGCCGCCACCTTTATTAGACGGAGGTGACCACTTAACAGCCATCAATATATATATATATAAACGAAAAAAAAAAAAAAACGAAACACGTGTCCGCAGTTGCATTTTCAGCGGAGTTAACCCATTAAATTCTTTACTTCATTATTCCATTATCCGCAATATTTCTTTTCTATATATATATATGTATATATATATATATATATATATATATATATATATATATATATATATATATATATATATATGTGAACAAGTTTTTGAAATTTATCATGGATGAGTTTGAGATTATGTACGAAGAGTTAAGGTGATTAAATAATATTTGTTATAAATGTGTGTATAGTGGTGTACCAAAATTCTTTGTTTGTAGTGGTGTTTTGTATTGGAATTTCACGAGAAGGTAAAGTTTATTTTTAATGTATATATATTATTTCTTCTTATCTGTATATCAAGTATATTTTTGATGTACTTGTGCGTTCAATGTTAACGTGTTGAATAATACATCAGGAATGTGTGAAATGAATTAAGTTGTTATTTAATTCATAGCATGGAGTCCTGGTGAATTTGAAAGACACGAATTGGTCTTGGTGGTACTGCGTTTGGGAGCGAGAAAAGGCACCAGGCAGAACTAATCAGGGCTGAGTTAATTTATTGAATACGCAAAGACATTATTTTATTTCATTTTATTTATATATAAAATTTATTTATATATATACCTTAAGGAGTGAGCACATTGTGGTGTATGTTCGGGTTGTGTCCGACGAGTTGAAAAGACATACTCGTAGGGTGGAACTTTGGGGTACCCATCTGTGTGAATTTGCTATCTGATGGTACTGTGTTGGGAGCGAGAAAAGGCGCCGGACAGGACTAATTAGGGCAAAGCCATTTCCTTAATGTTTATATTTTGTTCGCAAATAGTAAATCGCGTAAATTTTCGGTTATTTATATTCCAGTACAATTCATCATGTGTAATTTATTTTATTTTATTTAAAGATGTTGATTGTTTACACGTATCGATGGCAAATATAATTCATAATAATCACGTTCACATTTTTAAGACATAAGTTTTTCACGACGTTATGACTTCATTTACTTTATTTCTTATAATGTTTTTTTTTTTTTATTATTAATTATGATGTATAAATTTGAATAATGTTTCAGATATTGTATCTTTGTATGTAAATATATATATTTGTATAACTTAAAATTTTGAATTTGTTTTAATTTATTTTAATAAATTAGATGTTAAGATTTATTTTGCATTTTATTTTCTTTACCTGACCTGGAGATAATTAAAGAGCAGGAGAATCGATTGGAGAATCAACTCATATTTTCTGCCCCTGAGAGAATTATTTATTTTAAACTGAGCTAGTTGTATGTAAAAGTTTTGCTTAACCCACTTTTCAGCAGAAAATTCATTGTATCTTAGTCTAGCATAAGGCCTAGCACTAGGATGCGTGCTTGACTCTCAATTACACATTAATTGAATAAATTAAATTTATTTCATTTATATATAAATTTATATGAGTCACAGCAATATGTTGAAATGCTGATGGTAAATAGTCAGTTTTATACAGAGATTATTAACACGCATTCCAATTTTATTAACAGTACCAATTTTTTTTTTTAATAAGATATTCTCGTTTTAATTTAATCACAGATATGTCAGTTAAAATTATTTGGGAGCCAATATATTTTACAATCATTTACCCAAGAGCCATTAATTTCAGTATATTGTTATTTCTAATAAAAAAAAAAAGAGGTGTGGCCACCACACGACTTTCTTATACGTATGAGCGTTTCAAACTATACAATTTTAAGATTCTCATTATACAAATTTATTCAAAATCCTATTCTAAGTACTTTCATTTTCTTAATAAATTGCTATAGAATGCATACTTTGGAAGATATTATCAAAAAAGTGCTACTCGCTAAGAGTAAAAGTGCTACTTCCGGTCCGAATTTTGAAATTTGATATATACAAAAAAATATTGAAAATCCACCAGTTCTAAATACTTTTGTACTCTTGATTAATATATATAGAATGCATAATTTACGACATATTTGCAAAAAATCGTTATTCGATAAGAGTAAAAGTGGTACTTCAGGTCTGAATTTTGAATTTTTTTTTATACAAAAGATATTGAAAATTATGTTTTAAATACTTTTATACTCGAAACATACTTCTCTAAAAAGCATGACTTGCGAGATATTCGCAAAAAACTGATTTTCCATAAGAGTAAAAGACCTACTTCCGGTTGGAATTTCGAAAAACTTTTTTAAGACAATTTGTCTCAAACTTAATTCTAAGTACATATGAATTCTTTATAAATTTGTTTAAACTTAGTAGTTGACGAATAATTGGCGAAATTCGATTTTTTTTTCTGAAGTAAACTACTACTTCCGGTCTGCCGATTTTACTGAAAATCTAACCAGATCTCAAGAGGGAGATTATATTCGTAAATATAAAATTTGGAATTGATACCTATAGCGGTTTGACCGCTATCGTGGTCACACACACACACACAGAGAGAGAGAGAGAGAGAGAGAGAGAGAGAGAGAGAGGGAGAGAGAGAGAGAGAGAGAGAGAGAGAGAGAGAGAGAGAGAGAGAGAGAGAGAGAGTCACACAGACATTTTTTTAAAACCTCTTTTTCGGTATCAGGGGACATCAAAACGTGGACATCTGCAAAAATCTCGAGGTCGAAAATTTTCATCATCACAATACTTCCTTATACTACGTATAAGAAAGTAAAATGTGGCGTGGCCACCACACGACTTTCTTATACGTATGAGCGTTTCAAACTATACAATTTTAAGAATTTTTTTATACAAAAATTATTCAAAATCCTATTCTAAGTACTTTCATGCTCTTAATAAATCGCTATAGAATGCATACTTTGCAAGATATTCGAAAAAAAGTGCTACTCGCTAAGAGTAAAAGTGCTACTTCCGGTCCGAATTTTGCAATTTCATGTATACAAAAAATATTGCAAATCCAACTCTAAATACTTTTGTACTCTTAATAAATATATATAGAATGCATAATTTACGGCATATTTGCAGAAAATCGCTATTTGGTAAGAGTAAAAGTGGTACTTTCGGTCCGAATTTTGAAATTTTTTTTATACAAAAGATGTTTAGAATTATCATTTAAGCACTTTTATACTCGCAATGTACCTGCCTAGAAAGCATGACTTGCGAAATATTCACAAAAACTGATTTTCGATAAGCGTAAAAGACCTACTTCCGGTGGGAATTTCAAAAAACTCTTTTAAGACAATTTGAGTACATTTGAATTCTTTATAAATTTGTTTAAACTTAGTAATTGACGAAATATTTGCAAAATTCGATTTTTTCACCGAAATAAACTACTACTTCTGGTCTGCCGATTTTGCTCAAAATCTAACCAGTTCTCAAGAGGGAGATTATATTCGTAAATACAAAATTTGGAATTGATATCTGTAGCGGTTTGTCCGCTATCATGGTCGCAGACAGACAGACAGACAGACAGACAGACAGACAGACAGACACACAGACAGACAGACATTTTTTAAAAACCACTTTTTTGGTATCAGAGGACCTCAAAACGTGGACATCTGCAAAAATCTCGAGGTCGATAATTTTCATCATCACAATACTTCCTTATACTACGTATAAGAAAGTAAAAGGAACATAACAGAATTTTCATTGTATTTTGTTAATCTAGGTAGGTATTCAGAAGATATAATAACAGGAAAATATATGCATATACAGATTTTCTAATATAGTTCATTCATGTTAAGAGACGAGGTGGGGCACAATTAACGTCGACGACCATGTTGCCATATTTTACTTTTTTTTTTGTATTTATCTAACCGTTTATTTTTAGGTTAGGTGTCAAATGTCCATCTTACTGATGTGAATATTATACATATTAATGTGAATTAAAATAAACACAAAACACAAAATAACTTAGCGGCAGCTGACAAAGACAGAGACTAAAAACACCAAAACACATTACGCTACTCGGCGCATATTCCATAGAGTGCATCCAACATATGCACACTAAGTCATAAGAAACGATAATGATGCTAAAGTATCTTTGTAATTTAATATTCTTAGGTCCGGTGGCATATGTAATCCATAATTAATTGCAATGTACAACATTGTTTTTAAATTATAGATTAGTAATTTTATCGTTATCTGGCCATCAAACAGCTCAATGTACAAGTGATATACGAATATCAGAGAGGTCAATTTTAGACAATTTACTACTTTGAATATTAATAAACAATTCAACTAACAACATATCAACTATAAATGCATTTTAACAGTGATAACACGCATTTAGTGGTCCCATTTACCTTTTTTCGCTAAATGTATTAAGACTTGTAATTTACAATAATTGACAACAAACAAGATAGCAAACATACTCTAAATATTCGGCAACTCGATAATAAAATTAGTAATTAATTTATATAACAAAGAAAATTACTTTTTTTGCAATTTGATATGTTTACTATCGACTGTCGTAATACTACATAAGTCGCTATTATATACTCAATACTTAAGAGCCTACCGCAGCAGGTCGGTTACCATCTACGGTTTTTGCGGTGTGAAGGGGGAGGTAAAGCGAGACGCCTAAACGTTTGTGTGGAGAAGCGACTGGCAAATAGGCAACACACCATTCAAACCCCCTTCTATTCACAGTTTTGTAATGTATAAGACCAGGCATAGGGATAGATGTACTGAGGACATTGTGTTCAAAATATCCTACGAATATATGTTTCAAGATATCCATTAGTTATATCCTATATACATATATCCTAGAATGAATATCCTAAGGATATTTTGTGACAGGTGATACCAAGGACATTGAGTTCAAAATATCATGAGAATATACTTTTCAGGATATCCGAGGGATATGCAGAGTACGATATCGTGAGAATGTCCAATTTCGTCTCACTTTACCATGCCACGGATGTCCCTAGGATAACCGTTTACTTTTCATAGGGCATCCCCCTGATATTCTAACAGCTGGACTGGGATATCTTCAGCACATCCACCAGATATTCCGTCACATGGGGATTTATGGGACATTTTTCTAGGTTTTTTTCAAATATCTTTAATAGCACACACTATTTTACTAAATTTTTTTTACTAGGTTAAAGAAGTATGTTTTTGGCATAGATTGACATAGTGAAACATGCAAAAAAAAAATTTTTTAATTTTTTTTTTTATATTTTTCGAGTGTCCCAAATTACCCAGGGTTTGGGGAAATATGGGACATAAACGATTTTTAACAGAAAACAGTGTAATTTTGCCACATAACCCAAATTCAACGCTTAGAATACCTTTATGGGATATCCATAATTGAAAAAAAAAAACAGTTTAAAAAATAAGCTATTTCATATACAAATTCCAATTCTTCATATAAAAGCGTTTATTCGAATGGTTGTAACAAAATAAATATAAAATTCTTCTTATAAACTATTAAATAACAAAAATTATCAATTCTATGTAACAATAACAAGAAAAATATCATAAAAAAATACTGATTTATATCATTTAACAGCGAAATCACATTAGTTCACGTCATCGTCGAAGATATGTTTACCACGGCAGATGGCTGGATTTGTCAAAATGAATTCAATTTGTTCCCAATTGACTGTACAAATATCCCTGACATTGGGAAAAACAAACTGATTTTTTTTTCTTTGAAGTTTCTCATGCAGTCTACTTTTAATTTCTGGTCAGTCTTATAATTCTCTAGCACTTGAGCAACATCTTTTTTCTCAGTTTGTTTTTTGGTTCCTGCATTGTAAATAAACTTTATGAGTACAAAGCTATTCTTAGCTATATTATCACAATTATTTTCAGGTCTGATGAATGTCGTACTTTGGCGTCTAGCAATAGGAACGGCGTTAAAACTGGAAGAAGTCCCTTCATTTTGTGTTTCTTCCATTTCTTGGATTTCTCCTTCTTCCATTTCTTGGGTTTCTCCTTCTTCTATTTCTTGGATGTCTTCTTGTTGTGTATTAAAGTCAGAACATTTAACTGACTGTCCAGGTTCAACATTGATTTTCTTTTTTCGTTTGAGCGTGTGTTTCTCTTCTTTTCCAATTCGTGTTTCTATTATTTCAATAAATGATTGGGTTAACGCGTTATTATCGATGGGGTCGTCTGGTTTACCCAAAACCTTATTTAGCACTCTCTTCGGATCAACCGGAATGATTGAAGTTGCTGCAAAGCCAGATTTTATGTTAACCGATAAATTTGAACTCAACATCACTAATAACTCTTTGAGCAGGCTCGGAAAGGTGGCTTTTGGGACAGTGCCTCTGTGCTTCAATTTCCACTTCGTTAAAATCTTACGCTATGCTATTTTCATAGGTCTGAATACGGCGACATCTAAGGGTTGGCACAGGTGAGTGCTGTTTGGCGGCAACAACACACACAAGATATTATTTGCCTCACACGTTTGTATAATACGAACTGACATGTGGCTACTTAAATTGTCACCAATAAGCACTTTCACGCCTTCTTTTCGCCTTAGAAAAGGCAGTGCTATTTTATCAAACCAGTCTTCGAAAAGGACAGAATCAAACCACCCACTAGTTGACCGATTGTATACTGTGCCTTCCGGTCCATTTAGAATCCATTCTGGGTACAAATTCACAGCCTTATAGACAACGTAGGGTGGTAACAGCACCCCATCACCACTCGCTGCGAACATTACTGAGGTAGAACTTTTTGAACTATTTAGTATACGCGAGGTGCGTTTACTGCCTCTCCTGACAAATACCCGTTCTTTACCGGGATCATCCGTCTAATTGGACTCATCGTAATTTATTATATTTTCTGGGGGAACCCCCTCAAGTGTTACTTGGAGATTATTGAAATATCTCTGCAGCACCTCAATTGATAAATCCGCGCGAGCCCGCTTTATGTTTTCAGAAAATCTGATTGAGAGCTCTTGATTTCTTGCTAAAAAATATTTTACCCAATCTGATCCCGGTAAATTGTTTGGAAATATTGTTTGACCACCTTTATTATTCAGATAATGTTGGACAAACACCTTTAAGTCGTTTTCGGTAAAAGGATATCCAAAATTCGCCGCCGTGGTCAAAGCATTTGTAATTTGAAGTTCTTCACCTGGGTTTAAAACTGGTGGTCTTCCTAGTTTGTTCCCATTCATGCCATGGTGTTTTCTGAATATCGTGTTCCGTGTGACATTAAATTGCTCTGATGCTTGCCGCAGAGACATATCATTTACAATAACAGCTTCCAGAGCTGCTTTCAGCTGGTCTTCTGAATACTGTCTACGCCGGGGTGCCCCCAGCTTTCTTTTATATTGGCGTGGCATCTGTCCCAAATTACCCAGAAAATTACATTATTTCATTAAATTAAACATTTTGTCAAACAGCAACAATATATGGCAAAACAAATTAATGCATTTTAAATGTAAGGTTATAAACAAATATTAGTTTCATTGAAGCACCATTCTAACTTTAACCGTTACGTCATACCAGAGGAGACTATTTGAGCAACAAAAATTTGTATAAAACTTACCTCAACTTTGTGATTTTTTTTCAAAAGATTCAGCTACTTTAGTAGCTGTTTGAGGTTAAACAGCACTTTCTTCGCGCTCTGTCAAACCTAGGGAAATTTTTTCAGTCAAAAATCTTGTTGGTTGCACTTATGGCGGTAAATACAAACTAAATTTGTCATTTTGTCCCATATTACCCCTGGTGTCCCATAAATCCCCATGTGACGGTTCTTGTGCTGTGTGGGAAATTTCAAGAATTTTTTCCTTATACAAAAATTATTCAATATCCTATTCTAAGTACTTCTATTATCTTAATAAATCTCTATAGAATCGAAAAATGCACTCACTAAGAGTAAAAGTGTTACTTCCGGTACTAATTTTGAAATTTTATATTTACAAAAAACTTTTATTCGATAAGAGTAAAAGTGTTTTTTTATACAAAAGGTATTGAAAGTCAAGCTTTAAATTATACTCGTAAAAGTAAAAACCTACCACCGGTATGGATTTGGAAAAATTTTAACTATAAAATTCTTCTCAAATTTACTATTGAGCGCATTGAATTCTTTATAAATTTGTTTATACTTAGTAGTTGACGAAATATTAGTAAAATTCCATTCCTTCATTGAAGGAAACTACTACTTCCGTCTACGGATTTTATTGAAAATCTAATCAGGTCTCAAAAGGGGGATTATACTCGTAAATATAAAATACATTATAGCTTGATTGCGTTTTGGGAGGACATGAGCGGGATGGTCATACCTTTGAATTATCTGAAAAGGCTATCGTTCGATAAATATGATCAGTGAGTGTTCCACTATACCTCTTAAGTGTTTGCTACATAATGTGTATGAATTATTTCAATTATCTTATGTAATACTTGGAGGAACTGGAATAGGTGCTTGTCTAAATAGTGTTACCTCCACTGCGACTGACTATGTACTTACAAATATCAATGCTACTAAATGCCCAATTTTTGAACCTCAATTGAGGGATCATACTGCAAAGTGCTTACATAAACTCACTGAAAGTGTTTGCACCTTTTTTCAGGAAGAGCTGTCGATATGACGTCTCAATAAATTCGATAATGTAAATGTCAAAAACCTATTTAATCAATATTGAAATGAAGTTTAATAATCATTCTATACTGGTTTTTAGTAGTGTTGCACATAAACAAAAAAAGATAAATATACTTATCCATAAATTGAAATGAGCTAACGCACCTTTCAGTTTAATCAGCAATGCAAAATTATGTACATTGGGAAATTAAGTTTTAATTCTTTATATGTATCTAATAAAATACTAAAGAAAAATTAGACACACAATTTTCAAAATTTTATTAATGAAAAAATAATCACAATTAAATACATCTCAGATTTAAACTAATCCCAGCCAAGAATATCCTTGACGACGGCAATAATAGCGTCAACGTCTACTCCCATTTCTCTGAGTTCGTTTGCGATGCGTTGTACTTCTGGAATAGCTGCGACATCGTTAACAAGGGCACGTGCTTCATCGCTAGATATTACTTCGAAGAATTCTTGCACGTCAGCGCTATTTTCCAATTTATCGGAAAGTGCTGCGAGCAAATCGTCAACAGGAATGATGGCAATGATATCATCTAACATATCTCTAAGAGAGCGTTTTGATCTGCCACTTTTGCCTGCTCCTTGGATAAGATCGTGGATAGCTTGGATGATTGCTGCCAGATCAATATCCCTCTCAAGTAGCCAGTCGGAGAGCCTTTGCGTAGATGGGTGTTCCCGGACCTCCTGTACGATTGCCGCCCATTCTGGTCCTTGTAGGTATTCTAGGACTTCTCTGACTTCGGCATCTGTCTCGATGTAACTGGCAACGATTGCTCTAACCTCATCAAGGGGTATTACGTTGATAATATCCCTAATATCGTCAATCAGAGCCCGATCGTTGCGGGGGGCAGCATAGGTCAAGCCCAAAACGGCGAAGAGGATTAGCAATTTCATCTGAAATCATACATTAATGCGTAAATTAAAACTCGATCAAATACTGCTGCCAGAACGTTAATATGAGAATGCTGTAGTCTTAAGGTGCACGCACACTGAGGCGAGGCAAAGCGAAGCGAAGAGAAGCGCATTTATTACGCCTATGGAAATGTACGTAAGCTTCGCTTCGGCACGCGACGCCCCAGTCTGCGGGCACCCATTTGATTACGTGCACTTTTATCAGGCGTAATAAATGATCTTCTCTTCGCTTCGTTTCGCCTCGCCTCAGTGTGCGGGCACCTTTACTGTCAAGAAAATAATCACATTCATTAAAATTTGCGATAAAATTGCAGAAAAGAAATAGTGAATTTATATAGTTAAATAAAAACGTGCCAAGAAGTAAAAATTGAAAAACGAGAAACAAACAAACAATATTAAGTTGAATAGAACCTTACCTTGGATAAGTTTACGAACTGAATCAGGAAACTGATGCATAAACAACAAAAACCGGTGTATTTATACTCTGTAAAAATTATCAAAGATGTAGATTACAATCAATTTAACAACAAAACTAATTTTATATGTTAAAAGTACGTTATCTATAATTTTTTAGATTAACTTCAAATTAAGTATTCAGTAAGAGTTTAATCATATTCTACACAGCATCATATAAAGTTAAATCATTTTGAATTAAAAAGATTTTATTATTTAAGTAATGCTTATTCTGATAGACAGTTTATTCAAATAAGATACGTTGGTGTTATTACCTGTACCCCTGTGTCACTAGATATTTAGGAAATAGTTACTTTGTATACCGTTTTGTGATTTCTTTAGAGTATTTGGAACTTTATAAATGAACTGTATAACAATGGGAACATATAAAAATTTAAAAATTAGTTTTGCAAAAAATATTATGAGAAATTGGTAATGTACTTAATTTCTCTACGCTTCTGTTGTCATTCGAATTGTAAGAACTGGATATAAACATTTATCATCCATGCAAAAATCAATGGCAAAATTATCAAAACAATTGCCTAAATCATACTTTGTCACTAGTTTGTCACTATTGTAAACATAAATTTTTACCACCGGGTAAAAATAAAAAAGTTGAAAAAAATATTTAGTGCTAAACTTTTTACCACCGGGTAAAAATAAAAGGTTGAAAAAAATATTTAGTGCAGCAACATTGTGTAATTAGTGAACATTATTACTTTTAAACATACATGAATCCTGATTTTTAAGATGTCGGTTAGGGTAAGTTCGCAAGATGTACCCTCACTCGATTGATTATAATTTGCTGCTTATTCATATTATGTGAGCATTATTGTGAGTTCAATATACCAAGGAGATATTGAAAATATAAAATTGAATATACTCTAAATTACATTAATGCCGAACTATTTGTCATTATCATTTTATGAATTTGTGCATCAAATAATAAGTTTCTAGTTAAATTGGTGAAAATATTTAGATAACTGTTCAATAACGAATATGGAAAGGCAAAACTCATGTTCACATTTTTAAGATTAACGTATATTGAAAATTTTTAGATGTATACGCATCGGTTTTATTGTTTAGAAAGTCCTTAAGATTTGCTTAATTTCTTTTGGCCTGGTTTTCTTTACTTAAATCATGAATTTTGATTGTGAATCATTTACGAAGATGTAGGTACATAAGATGATGACGTATGTATACACCTACTGAACAATAAATGCCTTGTGAACAGTAATCTTATTTCTTTCTGAATATGATGTATTATTCTTAATAAGTACAACAGTTATAGCAGATAAATATTTCTTAACTAAAAATTAGGTTCTCAATGTTTTCTATATGCCGATTAAATATTTATAACCAGAAGAAAGTAATTGGATTTTTATTTACCAAATATGTTGAAATAATTTTATTAACAGTACCTAAATATTTTTTTTAATAAAACATTCTCGTCTTAATTTAATCACAGGTAAGCCAATTATAATTATTTGTAAGCCAATATATTTTACAATCATTCACCTAAGAGCCATTAATTTTAGTACAATGTTATTTCTAATAAAAAAGTAAAATAACAGAATTTTCATTGTATTTTATTGATATAGGTAGGTACTCACAAAATATAGTAACAAATGTGTATGCATATACACATTTTCTAATATAATTCATTCGCGTTAACAGACGTGGTAGAGCATAATTAAAACGACGACCATGCTGCCAAATTTCATTTATTTTTGTATTTGTCAAACCGCTTTATTTTTAGGTTAGGTGTCATATGTCCATCAGTAATCATAGAAAACCAAAATATTATTAATTACATGTGATTCAACTATATAAAAATAATATCCATCACGTTTTTTGTTAATTTTATATTCTCATTAACAAGAACAACTACAGTAAAACCTGTCTTAACGGCCACCTGCCTAAAGCGGCCACCTGAGATAACGAATCGACTATAAAGAAATTCCCATATACGAAAACCTGTTATTTACGGCCACCCTTATAAAACAACCTCGGCCAAATAAACCCAAATTTTTACGGCATATCTGCATAGAAATTTACCTGTCGATATCGGCCGGACTATTTATGATGAATTTTCATTGATGGAAATACTCAATATTATTTCGTATTCTTTGGATGAGTACGATGTCAGTCCCGAAGACGTCTCGACAGCAAATTATTGGCGCCATAGGCACATTTTTATGTTTGTTCAAACAGAGATCGCCTTAATTTCTACAAGTTTACTTATAGTGTGGTCTTTTAAGTTACGTGTGGTTAGTTTAAAATTCTCTCCGTATTAATAAAATAAAGAAAAAATCTGGAAAACCAATTATGTATTTTTTTGTAAGACGAAAAACCTGACAATTAGGGCCACCTTTTTTTACTGTATATGTATATGTATAAATAATTCCGATTTTTTTCTCTGATAGATCTTTGTTTCTATAGAAGACATAAAAAATAAAATATCGAAACGCTAAGTTGTTTTTCTTTTAATTATTTAATTATGACCGGTATTCCCAGGATTGAATTATAATTTATATATATAAATCGATTGTCCCAGCGTAGCGGTTAAGTCCATTATTAGTATCTAATTATGTTGATAGCGAATAATTTTTAATACAAGAATTGTAGATTATCATAAGGTCTACAATTTAAAAATATTTTCATTTATACAGAGTGTTTGACAACGACGAAATCTATACACGTTCTTTAGAATTACATACCATTCGCTAATGTTAAAAATTTTAAAAGCAATTAAATGGAACACCCTGCATATTTATATGTAATTGAAAAGAACTTAAAATTTACTGATTAAAAATATCTACTTCCTTCTACCTGTGGGCGATATTGCAAAAGTTATATGATATTATATCTGAATAAACCCGATTACGACTTAATAAATTAGCAATAGTATTAAAAAAATTAGGTGTGGCCACCACACGACTTTCTTATACGTATGAAAGTGTTACTTCCGGTCCGAATTTTGAAATTTCATTTATACAAAAAATATTCCATATCCAACTCTAAATACTTTTGTACTCTTCATAAATATATAGAATGCATAATTTACGACATATTTGCAAAAAATCGCTATTCGATATGAGTCAAAGTGGTACTTCTGGTCTGAATTTTCAAATTTTTTTATATAAAAGATATTGAAAATTATGGTCTAATACTTTTATACTCGTAACGTACTTGTCTAAAAAGCATGACTTGCGAGATATTCGCAAAAAACTGATTTTCCATAAGAGTAAAAGACCTACTTCCGGTTGGAATTTCGAAAAACTTTTTTAAGACAATTTGTTTCAAACTTAAGTCTAAGTACATATGAATTGTTTATAAATTTGTTTAAACTTAGTAATTGACGAAATATTTGCAAATTTCGATTTTTTCACTGAAGTAAACTACTACTTCCGGTCGGGAGATTTTGCTCAAAATCTAACAAGTTCCCAAGAGGGAGATTATATTCGTAAATATAAAATTTGGAATTGATATCTGTAGCGGTTTGACCGCTATCGTGGTTACACACACAGACACACACACACACACACACACAACAGCCACACAGACATTTTTTAAAAACCACTTTTTTGGTATCAGGGGACTTCAAAACGTGGACATCTGCAAAAATCTCGAGGTCGAAAATTTTCGTCATCACAATACTTCCTTATACTACGTATAAGAAAGCAAAATTGATTGTTTGCTGGCACAAAGATGTACAACCAAAATTGTTCATAATATGGGACTGTCATTTTCGTAATGTACCTGTCTAGAAAACATGACTTGAGAGATATTCACAAAACAATGATTTTCGATAAGAGTACAAAACCTACTAGGAATTTCTATCGCCTGTGGGCGATATAGCAAAAGTTATAGGATATATCTGAATAAACCCGAAAACGATTGAAAAATATGAGTTGCCTTGACTTAATTACACATAGCGTAATTAAAATTAATCGAAAAGGTTTACTTCTAATATTTTCTTTTTACAAATAAGTACTTTTTATTAAAATTTTAAAACTCATAAAATGAAAAGTTTGGAAGTTCGGGAATTAACAATAGTTAAAATATCGCAGTCACTCTGTGTCATAAAATTGTTTATCGTCATACTTAGACCAAATTTCAAATTACATTAATATTAAAAAAATTATACTTAGATTTATAACTTCACTTAAAAAGCAAACCGTCAATACAAGTATTTAAATGTACGTTATTGAAAACTTCTATAACTTTCGCAATATCTTGAAGAACATATAAGTTACTATTTTCAAACATCACAATAATTATAAGTTATCATATAACAAATTAAAAAATCTTCTTTAAGGTTTTCTTAATAAAGTTTTTGTTAACATCAAGAACTCAAGAAAGTTACGCCCGCTTGTATGATGATCTTCTTGAACGCATAACAAACGAACCTTTTGTGCATCTGCTTTTACTTTCTTATACGTAGTATAAGGAAGTATTGTGATGATGAAAATTTTCGACCTCGAGATTTTTGCAGATGTCCACGTTTTGAGGCCCCCTGATACCAAAAAAGTGGTTTTTAAAAAATGTCTCTCTCTCTGTGTGTGTGTCTGTGTGTCTGTGACCACGATAGCGGTCAAACCGCTGGACATATCAATTCCAAATTTTGTATTTACCAATATAATCTCCCTCTTGAGAACTGATTAGATTTTGAGCAAAATCGGCAGACCGGAAGTAGTAGTTTACTTCAGTGAAAAAATTGAAATTTGCAAATATTTCGTCAATTACTAAGTTTAGACTCATTTATAAAGAATTCATAAGTATTTAGAACTTAATTTCCAATATCTTTTATATACAAAAAATTTCAAAATTCGGACCGGAAGTATCACTTTTACTCTTACCGAATAACGATTTTTTGCAAATATGTCGTAAATTATGCATTCTATATATATTTATGAAGAGTACAAAAGTATTTAGAGTTAGATATGGAATATTTTTTGTATAAATGAAATTTCAAAATTCGGACCGGAAGTAACGCTTTCATACGTATAAGGAAGTCGTGTGGTGGCCACACCTCATTTTTTCATACGGAATACTGCCAGTTTCTTCAAATCGTTAACAATTTTGAAAAAGCACTCATCGATGGCGGTCCCATATTTGAACATTTTTGGTTGTACATATATCTTTCTGTTAGCAAACAATCACTTTACCCCAAAACAGAAACTATATATATTAATTCCAATTTTAAACTTTTGCAATATCGCCCGCCGGTGGAAGAAAGTGATATTTTGAATTAGTAAATTTTCAGTACTTTTCAATGACATATAAATATACAGAGTGTTCCATTTAATTTTTTTATAATTTTTAACTATAGCGAATGGTATGTAATTCTAAAGAACATGCGTAGATATGCCTAAATAAACATCAAGTTCACGTACTGAAAAGATATCTCTACTAATTGAGCCCATAACAGGTATTTCATCATTAATTGTTATTTCATAGCAACTTTTCAAATGTTGCACAATTCTTAACGAAAAATCGCCATATCTCAGAAACAGTTGAAAATCGACAAATACAAGTTGATGTCATTTTAATCAGCCTTTCAAGGGCTATCATAAAATGTAAAAAATGCATAGCATTGCATTTAAAAAAAGATAAGTTTGTATTGGTTCATCGTTGTATAAATGAAAATATTTTGAAATTGTAGAGCTTATGATTTAATACAACTTTTGTAATAAACATTATTTGCTATCTACATTATTAGATACCAATAATGGACACCCGGTATAACAGGTCATTGAAACTTATTGTTATGGCCGCCTCCGTGATTTTTCCATGTTTTACGCTGTGCCACACTGATAATGGCGGATATACAGGGTGAGTCATCTCTGTGTATTATACAGAGTGTTCCATAACTTGATGGCTGACCATACTCAAACTTTTTAAATGCATTACCAACTATATTATTACATTTTTATATTTCCTGTATAATTCCTAGTCAAAAAGTAATAAGCCAGTATAGGCCTAAAATCTAAAACTTTTGAATTACAGCCATTTTTCTGAAAAAATCAATATTTTTAAAAAATTATATATCTCGAAAACGGCGTCTTAGATGGCCACAATCTTTGGTAGTGCTGTTCATAATAAAAGGATCTAATGCAGGCACAGTTAATTTTTTTTCAACAATTACCTAATTGCATGTACAGAAACCTGAATTAAAATTACATGACATATTTTTGTCTAAAAGTAAATTTTTCAAATGTAACAGCCTATATATCTCTTCAGTATTGAATTGCATTCTAAATTTTATACCAAACACGTATAAGACGTTATTACTTTAGAGGTGACCATTGCTGAGCTATTATCAGTTTTTGATATAATTTTGCCACTTTTATGTCTTATTTGAATACGGTATTTTGGTACTGGAGGAATGTCAAAGAAATTATTTATTACCCCGAGAGTTTACCAGTAACGTTACTCTGGAAGAAGATTACCAGGACAGATGCCTTTTGAAGAATAATGGAAACTTTCATTACTACCGGTAGGATTGCTTATTCACAAACACAGAAACCTAAGTATCTGATAAATAATGAAAATCATTTACGAATTCTTATGGCAACAACAGAAAATCGTCATCAGTACCAGTGAAGTAAGTTGTTTGGAAGATATTAGCTAAACCAGAGTTGCAAGGTCCTTAAAGTTATAAAGGTCATCCGTAATGAGTACATTTAAATATTGATTTACACACCCATTATTTTAAACCTCGAATAGTGTACTGGCAATGGGTGATATATAATTATCCAAGTAATTCGATAATCATATGTAATTTGAGATCGACTCTCGTAATCGTGATTAGGTAGAACATGATAAAATTTCTCCTTGTTTTTAAAATGAAAAATTACACATTCGAAAATATACAAAGCTGCGACAGTAAGAAGACCGGCTGACCTGAATTTTACACGCCTTCGTTTGAATCTGCTTTCCATAGTAATGGAATAGCAGACAGAAGAAATTTTCATTACTATTCTAATAAAAACTCTTACTTCACTAGTAAATAGATCATCAGCATAGGTGGAGCATAAATGTATGGGGAGGCATTCTCATTGATCGGATGATAGGCCTGCATGAAATATTATAAACGAAACGTTTCCAGGGCTGTGGCTCGTGGAGGTCCTACACTCTAGCCTGCTCGGTCTTCGGACAGCATACCGTTAGATATTTTTATAGGGCTACATAAAAAAAAGCAAATACCTACAGTTTACCTGTGAAAACGAAAGAAGCTATGCGGAAACATATTCGACAAATATTTAGAAACATAGGTGCTTAGTCCTTATTAATGTGGACTTATCATTTCGGAGACTGGTTCAAAAATATTTAAAAGTGAATGAATATTCACTTGAAGACTAGAAATAAGTTTAACCGATTTTAATGTTCATATTTATTGTTGTTTTAGAGTTCCTGTTCCACTAATTTCTCATCCATTCACATGATAGCTCCTATTTCTGCGCCTACTACAATCAAGTTATTAAATTGTTTGTTTAAAAAAAAAATATTGTACCAAATTCTACATATTTTATGAAATATATAGCTGGCATAGACTGCATTTTAAATAAAATATATCGCTTAAATACAAGTTGGTATAGACATGAGACCCTTACTAAGATTACATAATTTAAAAAAAGGAAGAAGATTAATGATATATTATATATTCTTGTAATGCAATTTTATAAACAATTCATACTCTCTAGCTAGTAAACAATTTTTTAAAGTTCACTCAATACATATACAAATTATATATATATAACCTCATTTTTAAAAAAAAATAACTGACAAGCAACTTATATTAAATATCATCCATTCTATCGTCAATTTCCCAGCAAATATACCGTATTCAAATAAAAAGAATAAAGTTGTCAAAACAATATGAAAAAATGACAATAGTGCTGTAATGGCCACCTTTAAAGTAATAACGCTTTACATGTTTTAGGGCTGTTCCATCTGAAAAAATTGGCTTTTAGACAAAATCTGTCATGTAATTTTAATCCAGTTTTCTGCACACAATTAAATGTGCTTGTATTAGTAGCTTTTATTTTGAACATCTAATACGTCGTTTCTGACAAATATAATTTTATAGACACATCGAATTTTTCAGAAAAATAGTAATAAGTCGAACACTTAAACATTATCCTTATACTATCTTATTACTTTTTGGCTAATAATTATAGGAGGAATACAATAATGTAATAATATATAGCGTGTTTCCTTCTGTATAATACAAAATAAGTATAAAAGGTGCTCCTAATAGGTGGCTATCTTATTAAGAAAGCCGTTTCGAAATGTCTTTTCTCATAAAGTCACAGTCGGCCTTCCCCGCGAAGAAGTATCATCCCGTATATAACAATAAATTGAAATGAGCTAACACATCTCTCAGTTTAATTACCAATTTAAAATTATGTATATTGGGAAATTAAGTTTAAAGTGTCTATTATAAAACCAAAAAAATAATAATTTTCACAATTTTATTAATGAAAAAATAATCACAATTGTATACTTTCTAGATTTAAACTAATCCCAGCCAAGAATATCTTTGACGACGGCAATAATGGCATCAACATCTACTCCCATTTCTCTGAGTTCGTTTGCAATACGTTGCACTTCTGGGATAGCTGCGACATCGTTAACAAGGGCACGTGCTTCGTCGCTAGATATTACTTCGAAGAATTCTTGCACATCAGCGCTATTTTCCAATTTATCGGAAAGTGCTGCGAGCAAATCGTCAACAGGAATGATGGCAATGATATCATCTAACATATCTCTAAGAGAGCGTTTTGATCTGCCACTTTTGCCTGCTCCTTGGATAAGATCGTGGATAGCTTGGATGATTGCTGCCAGATCAATATCCCTCTCAAGTAGCCAGTCGGAGAGCCTTTGCGTAGATGGGTGTTCCCGGACCTCCTGTACGATTGCCGCCCATTCTGGTCCTTGCAGGTATTCTAGAACTTCTCTGACTTCGGCATCTGTCTCGATGTAACTGGCAACGATTGCTCTAACCTCATCAAGGGGTATTACGTTGATAATATCCCTGATATCGTCAATTAGAGCCCGATCGTTGCGGGGGGCGGCATAGGTCAAACCCAAAACGGCGAAGAGGATTAGCAATTTCATCTGGAATCGTCATTATAAATTATTGCACTAGTAATACCTAATGTATATTATAATTAGTATAGAATCGTATACATGAAATTAGCCGTTTAATTAGTGAAGTGTGAAAGGAGAAACAAGAAACAAGACAAAAATATCTAAATTGAGTGAATCTTACCTCTGTTATGTTTACGAACTGATTCAATAAACTGATACTTAAACAAGAAAAATCTGTCTATTTATACTGAAAAATTATCAAAAGTCGAGATAAAAAAACAATCACATTAAATTCAAATAGTAAAAGTATGTTAAGATTTATATCTTCAATTTATCAGATTAACAAAATAAGAATCTATACACGTAAGAGTATTATAATATTCTATAAAACATTTATTAAGTTGTTAGAATACTAAAAGCGTAAAATAAGTCATATACAACCAATGCCTACAGTTTTATATTCCAAATTCAGTTTCTGTTTCAAGCAAATTCACTGTCCTTTTGTTTACTAGAAGAAAATTGATGGAATGTTTTTTATATAGTGGCAGTAAATATTCAGGAAATAAATTATTTTTGTATACTTTTCAGAACGAATGAATTTTGTCTTGTGGTCTGAAACGAGAGTTTCCACCTAACTTAAAAAGTGAGTAATCTTGTTAATCAGATGGCATGCAAGAAGTATAAATCATTGCATTGGTGGATATAATTAATTAATTAATCTGCACTAATTCCTTCCAAAATGTTGTTGCAAAGTCAAATTTATTTACTGCATGCGTTTTATTACTAGAGAATATTATCTGTCGGAATTTTAATTGAAACAAATTAATTTTATGTAGGATTTGAATCCACCAATTGACAGTACAAAGGAGAAACAGATTTTTATCCCTTAGGTTACGAGTGGCATACATTATTTGATAGAAATTAATAAGAAAAAATGACAATAGAAAAGCAAGCTGTCGTTCAAATAGTCACTTTGCTGTAAACATTAATCAAACATAATGAGGTGTCGCCACCACTTTTACTTTCTTATACGTAGTATAAGGAAGTATTGTGATGATGAAAATTTTCGACCTCGAGATTTTTGCAGATGTCCACGTTTTGAAGTCCCCTGATACCGAAAAAGTAGTTTTTAAAAAATGTCTGTGTGTCTGTGTGTCTGTGTGTCTGTCTGTCTGTGTGTGTGTGTGTGTGTGACCACGATAGCGGTCAAACCGCTGTAGATATCAATTCCAAATTTTGTATTTACGTGTATAATCTCCCTCTTGAGATCTGATTAGTTTTTCAGTAAAATCGGTAGACCGGAAGTAGCAGTTTACTTCAGCGAAAAAATCGAATTTTGCCAATATTTCGTCAACTACTAAGTTTAAACAAATTTATAAAGAATTCATATATACTTAAAATTAAAATTAAGATTAATTTTATTTAAAAAGTTTTCCCAAATTCCTACCGGGAGTACCACTTTTACTCTTATCGAATAGCGATTTTTTGCAAATATGTCGTAAGTTATGCATTCTATATAAATTTATCAAGAGTACAAAAGTATTTAAAACTGGATTTCCAATATTTTTTATACATATGAAATTTCAAAATTCGGACCGGAAGTAGCACTTTTACTCTTAGCGAGGAGCACTTTTTTGATAATATCTTGCAAAGTATGCATTCTATAGAGATTTATTAAGATAATAGAAGTACTTAGAATAGGATTTTGAATAATTTTTGTAAAAAAAATTCTTAAAATTCTATAATTTGAAACGCTCATACGTATAAGAAAGTCGTGTGGTGGCCACACCTCATTTTTTGTTATATTAAGCTGGCCACGTGTAAATAACGAAATGACGAAACCGAAGAAAGAATCTCTCTGAGAGGAACTTTCACTTTTGCTTTACTGCTTTACCTGGCTTTACCCGCATCCTAAAATATCTATAAATAGCACGTACAGGGTTGCCACGGTACTATAAACGAGGTGGTAATCATTTTTTGCGTACAGGACATATACTTTACGAACGGCGCTGGAACCGATTAACCGCAACCGCTCATGGCTAGCCCCTGAAGTCATTGGACGAATTACAGAGCTAAATTTTAAGTTTCCTGCCGCACTTTGACTACTTTTGACCCTTTTTAACAATATAAAACTTCAGTTAAACAATATGGGGTTAGAAGTTTATTTGTTTTCATCATTATTGAAACTATTTATATGTGAAATAGGCACTAAATATAATACGCAATAATTATTTAATAATTGCACCATCTGTGTAATTTGAGCTGAACTAGATACAAAACTCGCACACGAAGGTAATAAGAGATAGAATATATTGAGACGCGAGTAAGAGAGAGATGGAAATATATTTACACTTTATTTTATTTAATAATAATAATTGAACACTTTTTGCAATATTGGGTACATAACTGTGAAACGTCATGTTTCTATGAGGGGCGTATAATATTTTCAGTGGCAATAGTTTGCTAAATTTTGAAATATTTGTATTACAAAAAACATGCCAATTTGGCGGGAATTTAAGGAAAAAAAAAGATTTGCAATAACCCATAAAAAGTACATGCGCCCCTTCAACTTATAGAATCCAGCTAATGAGTCAAATTTGGTTAAGCAATATTTTGATTTGCATACACACAATAGATTTGAAATTTAAATAAAAGATAACCTCAATTTTGCCCTGACGACCCCCCCTTAAGAGGAGCGTTTACCTATCCGAAACTAAGGAATCGCCGTTTTGCGTGTTTTAAATTTGTTTTGTAATTTTAGAATCTGAAATTTGAATTAGTGATGCAAAAGGCATAAATTTATAATGTCACGGCCAGTTTTTGTACTAATTTATTTTCTTAAAAAAGTTATGTGCTTAGAAATTACCACAAAAATGCATGAATTTGATTAATGTCTACTAACTAAGGCTGGTACACAAAAGAAAAAAACAACCTCTACGCGCCAATTGCACATTTGATGTACGATATAAAAAAAAAATCTTCATATGATTATTTTTGAAGATAAAAAACATTAAATAGTAAACATTGTCACACACATTTCACACGAGTGTTTTTGAAGCTATTGCGTCATCTATCCCCACTTTACGGTATCTCTACCGGTCCTAGCCAAGACGCAAATCTATAGGAATCGGTAGGCTATTCCAGACTTAAATCCAAGTGACAGTTTGTAATTAAAAAGAAATGTGATATACACCTATAATATTCGAGTGTATAATAATATAACAGTTATGGGCAAGCAAAAATTGGCTTATTATAAAACATCAACAACATCAACAGTTCCGTAAGTACTCATTCTTTATACATTATGTTTCCCATCTGTAGTATTACTTTACCTATGGCAGAATCTGTGAATAAAACAGAAGCGCTGTGAACGAAACCGAATATAGTCTAGCTCCACCTACTCACACCCCCTTGCGTCTACCCGTCTATTTGTTAGTAAACGCCCCTCTTATACTTAGTAGTTGACAAAATATTGGCAAAATTCGACTTTCTTACTGAAGTAAAGTACTACTTCCGGCCGGCCGATTTTACTGAAAATCTAATCGGATCTCAAGAGAAAAATCATGCTCGTAAATATCAAATTTAAAGTTGAGCTTTAGCAGTTTGACCGCTATCGTGGTCACACAGAGAGAGACACAGACACACAGACACTTTTTAAACACCACTTTTTTGGTATTAGGGGGCTTCAAAACGTGGACATCTGCAAAAATCTCGAGGTTTAAAATTTTCGTCCGTACAATACTTCCTTATACGACGTATAAGAAAGTAATAGCAGAAAATAACAATGTAAGTGTTGTGGCCACCACACGACGTTCTTATACGTATAAGTGTTTCAAATAATAAAATTTTAAGAATTTTTTTATACAAAAATTATTCAAAATCCTTTTCTAAGTACTTCTATTCTCTTAATAAATCTCTATAGAATGCATACTTTGCAAGATATTCGAAAAAAAGTGCTACTCGCTAAGAATAAAAGTGCTACTTCCGCATAGTATATGTCGAAAACTACGCATCAGATGGCCACAATTTTTGGTAGTGTTGTTTACAATAAAGGGACCTAATGCAAGCATGTTTCATTTTTCTTTTTCTTCAACTACTAACTGCGTGTGCAGAATAGTGAATTAAATTTTCATGACAAATTTTTTTAGCTTCAGCTAGAAGAGCCTCAGTTTTGAGAACAATTAACGTCGCCACGTGGAAAACAATGCCAACCTGCGTGCCATCCGAGACCCAGGAAACATAAATCAGTACTAAAAGCGGAAAATTATAATTAGAATTTTCAACACTGAGAAAAACTAATTTTCAAGTAATTTAAAATTTAGTATATGTACGTCTACGTCGATCTGTCGACACTACTATATTATCCATTTGTTACTTCATATAATTCAGTACGATTTAAAGACTCAAACAAGACACCCGCAGTAGCGTAATGGGAGCACAACCGACAAGAAATTGGGAGGTGCTAAAAGCAGAAAATTATTATTAGGATATGACATTATTACTTTAAAAGTGACCATTGCTGAGCTATGTGTTATTTGAATACCGTATTTTGATAAAGGAGGAATGTAAAAGTATTATTTATTAGCCCAGAGAGAAAGAAGATTTGTAGGATAGGTGCCTTTTCATGAGTAATGGATACTTTTATTATTACTACTGTTAGTATTGCTTGAAAATGAAATACGAATTCTTATGACAACAAAAAATCTTCACTTCAGCACCCGTGAAGTAAGTCGTTTGCAGGATATTACCGAAACCACCGTTTCCCTGCAACGCTGGTTTGTAAGAAATGTCATCCTTAATGAATACATTTAAATTTTAATTTATGTATCAGCCATCGTTTTAAAGCTAGAAGACTGTTCTGCCATGGGGTAATAACAAAGTTAATGTCCAGACAATTCCTTATAATAATGTGTTATTAACGGGTGAAGCTACTTTCATAGTAATGGAATATTTGACAGACGAAATTTTTGAATTATTCAAATGAAAAATCTTACCTCACTAGTAAATAGATCATCGCATGGGTGGAGCATAAATGTATGGGGAAGCATACATTTATGCTTCCCCAATATTTCAATTGAAATGTTTCGAGAAAAGTGGCTAGATCGTGAAGGCCTTATTCGCTAGCCAGCTAGGTGTTCGGACATCACAAAATTAGATTTTTTTCTAAGGCTAGATAAAACAGCAAATATAAAGAATACCTGTAAACACAGAAGAAGCTATGCGGGAATATATTCGACAAATATTTAGAAATATAGGTACACAACTCTTCATTAATATCGATTCATCATTTCGGAAGCGTGTTCAAAAATATCTAGAAGTGTATGACTATCCATTTGAACACTTGTTAAAATAATTTTTACTTATTTTAATGTCTATACTTATGTTATTTTATAGTTCCTGTTCCACCAATTCCTCATCCATTCACGTAACAGTTTCTGTCTCTGGGCCTAGTATCATCAAATTATTAATTTGTTTTGTTTTAAAATTTGTTTATTATACGAAATTCTACATATGTTATTATGTTATATTTATTGCTGGCATAGACGGTATTGTAAATAAAGTATGTCCATTAATTTTCATGTAAATACAGGTAGGTGTAGATATAAGACATTAAGATTTTATAAGTAAAAAAGAAAAGGGGAAGAGAAATGATGTATTATATATTCCTGTAATGCAATTTTATAAACAATACAAACTAGTTAGTAAATATCTTAGACATTCGCAATACATACAAAAATCATATCTCTAAGCTCATTTTCGAAAAATTCATTATAAAATAATGCTGACAAACAACTTATTATATGTTATCCATTCTATTTGTCAATTTTGCAGCAAATATCATGGCTCACTATACTGTAATCAAATAAAAAACATAAAGCTGGCAAAATTATATCAAAAAATGACAATAGCTCAGTAATGGTCACTTAAAGAAATAACGCCCCACTTGTTTTTGGTGCAAGATTTAGCAAGCAATTCAGATGTATAGGTATCTCTCCATTATTGAATGTAATTAATGTTATTAGGATAGGTTATTAGGAACAAGAAATGATAAATTTAGGCACCTATTATGTGTTTTTAAAAATTATGACTTTAATTATTCGTAATTATTGTTTGGATTTTTAGTTAGTATGAAAATGTAAACAAGATCCTACATTGTAAATGACTACAGACATTTTGTCAAAGACATGGTAGGAGTATATCGTCGCTTGAATGCAGAACTAGTCTAAGTCCAAAAGTTGCAATTTTGTGATTTTGATACCATATAATACCTTATAACCTATTTTCTTACATGCAGAAGTATTGGAACTCTAAACATCTGGATAACCCCCACCAATATATAATGACAAACTATTCTATCTTAACTTTGTGTGGTTCAGTTAATACAGAACTACCGTAAGTGTTGCATGCATGGTAAGTCCACGTAGACAATGTGAGATAGAATAGCTGTGCTCTATACACACTCTGAGTTAGCATAATAACAACTGCACATAGACTACTTCTGCTCAACTTTAGTGAATAACTTTAGTTTATTATGACAACTAGCAGAACAGAAAAAATTCTGAATTTAATTCGGAAAGAGAGTAATCCAAAGCCACCTGTAAATTTATTATCATTGGATACATTTGCATGCGGTATGTATAATATTTATATAAATTATATCTTGTTTAAAGTGTATGTGTGGGTTACATAACCTAAATTATATTTTTAGGTAATAAAATTTCTAAGAAAGAAACTCAGCTATCTACAAAAGCGAAAAATTGTGAAGATCTCATGTTAAAATCGGTTAATTTAATGCCATCTGATAATCTGTTTCTGTCGGAGACGTCCACATATTTTTGTAATACAAAGTTTTACCAAAATTTATCGTCAGAAATTTTAGAACGCATTCGTCTTTGTAAAAATTTAGTTCTGGAGAGCAGTCAACATGAAGATGTTACACATGATACCATCAATAGTAGCGTTATCTTGTTAGGTAATAGTAACGTTTATACCAAAAACGACAAACATACAACACCTGAACTTGATACATCTGCAAAAGCGTCGAATTATGTTGAAGAAAGTAGTCTGTACAAAGACTCTTATTCTTCAGATTTTAACCCTTTCGAAACAGATAATGAAAGTAATGATCCCAACTTTGAGCCTTCCGGTGAAGATAGCAGTAGCGAAAATGGTGAGAATCGTAACGATAACCTTAGAAGAGATGAGAAGGTTCGGCAAGTGAGTAGAAAAAAGACAAGAAATCCTCAAACCCGGAGAAGAAATATAATAAAGAAATGTCGAAATAGTGGCGAGGCATATACAAATTGGAATGGAAAATTACAAGCTAAGCGAACAGTAAAGGTGGCTTGTAAAAATTGTAGAAGGAAATGTGGAGAAAAAGTATCAGAAGAAGAACGACAAAGTATATTCAAGGAATTTTGGTCTTTATCTGATATTAATCGACAAAGAGATTTCATTTCCAAATTTGTCTATATAAAAGAAAAGGAAAGAATTCGCAAACGTCAACAAAATAATGGTGCCGAAAATATTGAAAATAAAGAAAAACCGAGTAGGAGAAGGTTTACATATAAATATTTTCTGCCACGTGGAGGCACAAGTATAGATGTCTGCAAAATATTTTTTCTCAACACTTTGAATATTAGTTCACAAATGGTGCAAACAGTATTTGCTAAAATAGGAAGCGCAGGCGTAGTATTAGAGGATAGAAGAGGAAAAGCATGCTTAAATTCGAAATTGGATGATTCAGTAAACGATTCCGTTAGAAACCACATAAATTCTTTCCAGACTGTCGATAGTCATTATTGTAGGAAAAGCACGGTTCGAAAGTATCTCCCTGAAACTTTAAACATTGCAAAAATGTACTGCCTGTACCTAGAATTTTGTGAGGACAATAATATATTGTAATGGTTTACCATTAACTATGACTAGGCAACAATATGGTTGATAAATAAATTAGAGGAATTTAATTTAAAGTGTTTTTTTTATATAGCAGAATTTTTATATTAATAAAATATTTAAAGTATACCAAATGTATAAAGAGGTTAATGTCATCAAATGTGTAGTTTATTCTGTTTTCTTCATGTATTTGCATAGATAGTTGTGGCAGGATACTTTGATGTTTAGTTTTCTTCATCCTGAAAGTAAAGATTTAAATATTACTTGATTTGTTTGTATATGTAATATAATGTTTGTGAAAACTTGTTTAATTAACAAAGTATATGAGAATAGTAATAAGTAATGAAATTTAAAAATATAAATGCAATAAAATAATGAATAGCTAACGCGCCAAAATTCAAATGTTGGAAATGTCAGATTTTGACATGTATAAAAACATACTACTAGAAATGGGTATTAATAGGTAGAAGTGGAGAAAACAAACTAAAATATTCAATTGAGATTTTATATAGTAAGATTTTGAAATTCTAAATAGGTATTTAAAACATTCAAAAATAATGTAGAAACTTTGTTGAATAAATAAACTGTGTGGAACAATATAATTGGTAAATGAAAATTAATTTATAATCGTCAAGGAAATGGGAAATGAAAAAAATAACAATTCTAATTTTTTCGGGAAAACGCGAACGTGTTTCTCGAGAAGAGAAAGAATTTTATCATTAAATACAGTTAATGTTCATAATTTTCGCTTCAAAGAGTAATAGAAGTGTTTAATAATTGACGGAGAAGATAGTGAGCTTTTATTTCAGGAAAATATTTAATAATTAGAAATTTTCCATTATTATTATTGGTGAATAACATAAAGGAAGGAGGAAAGGATAAATATTTAGAACATATAGTAAAGAGAAGAGTGATTAATTTCGAACTTACCTTATAAGCGGATATTTAAGAAGTATAATCCAATACAGCTACAACCTAATCGTTTAGGAGTTCCTACATATGAATCATTGAACCAGTTGAATTGAAGAATTAATATACAAGTGAGATTTTATGGTGCACAAGTTTGTTAATCCAGGAGTGTAATAATCGAGGCTAATCGTATTATAAACCGTCCCAGTTCGAGCATTCCAGGAACGTAGAAGACCAGAGAACATCAAGATAGTGTGTGTTTATTACAGGTGTACAAGAGTGCCGAGATTTCATCCAGGTACGACAGGAAATCGTATTATAAACCGTCCCAGTTCGAGCATTCCAAAACGTATACGAGAGTGCAGAGATTTCATCCAGGTACGACAGGATAACTGTTCGAGGTCCGAAGAATCCAGTTTGTTATACTAACATCATCACAAGAGTGAGAAGAAAGTACGCTAGAAGGAAACACATTAAAGAATAAGAAAGAAATTCTATAATAATTATATCAGGTCGTATAAACATTGAAATTAATTTCGGAGTTAAAGTAATATTTATTGCATAATTTCTGAAGAGAAATTATAAATCGTTGTAATAATCGTGTGAATTATTGTATTTCATCTTTATTTATAGTAAATCTAATTCTTTACTTTCTGATATAAAATCATAATCTCAAATAAGAATTTGTTTGGAAAGCAAAAGGCTTTTGTATAATCAAACTACATAATTGAATGACAAAATTTAGTTTTACCCGAAATATTAAGGTTCTGCTTATGAATACTTTATTAAAATTCTATAAGCATAAGAAACAAACAGGTATCAAATATTGAATTAATAATAGTAAAGGTTAATACTTACGTTATTGCATTTATAACCGTTGTAGTCAAGTGACAATATCGTATTAAATTCTTCTCATATTGTTGATTAGACGTGTTGAGGAAAAATTTCCATATGTGTATTTTTGATAATTGTCTATAAATTTCTATAATTACTTCTATATAATTTCAACGAATTAAACAAATCTATACTGATATTTTCTTTTATTTGGCATCGTAAAATAAATGATTAGTTTGAGTGGAGTGGGAAAAGATACAGAAACGCTTATAACCTTAACCTAAAAGGAGAAAATTATATATGTCAGTAATTGTAAATGGTACAAATTGTTTTTGAAATACATACCTTGTATAGTTGTGTGAAAAATTGATGTAATTAATCTTAATAGGTACTTGCACAATTACACATAGTTTTGGTATTATTTAATAATTGATATAAATTATTAATTTTAAAGATCGGTAATAAAGCTATCATATAAGGTTACTGAACACATTAAAATATAGGTAACTGCTTTAATTATATAAGCCACTGAAAGTCCGCAACCCATATAGCACATTTAATAGTTGCTTAAACATACAGATTACTGATAGTCAGCAACCCAATTAGTATAAAATATTTGCCTATTAATTTGTAAATTTTTTTAAAGATATAATATCTGAGCTAGTTTTTGGGATAAAATTATATAATAAAGATTTAAAGTTAATTTATTTATCTGAATGTCATGATACTCTATATTAATTAAGAGTATTGTCACAATATATCTAGTAGCGACAGAGAGCATGTATAGACGGATTTTTAATACAGAATTCAATCTGTCATTCTTTAAACCAAAAAAGGATTTGTGTGAAATATGCCAGCACAAATATGATAATCTTTCAGAACAAAGTCGAAATGGTATTGAAGAAACAGAATGTACACAGCACATTAGAAATAAAGATTTGGCTCGCCAATTGAAGAATAACGATAAAGAAGTAGCATCTCGAAATACACGATTTTGTACCGCTGTATTTGATTTACAGCAGGTATTACCGGTGCCAAAATCAAATGTTGGTCTAGCGTACTATAAATTAAAACTGTCTTCTTATAATTTTACAATATTTAATTTAGCCACAAAAAGTTGCCAGTGTTATATGTGGTACGAATCCATCGCTCAACAAGGCTCATCTGAAATAGGGAGCTGTTTGCTACAATATATTGAAAATCATGTTGGAAAAGGTGTTAAAGAATTTGCATTTTATTCAGACAATTGTGGTGGTCAAAATCGCAATAAATACATCTTTTCTCTTTATAGTTACTTAACACAAAAACATTCGATTAAAATTCGTCATATATTTTTGGAGCGTGATCATACCCAGAGCGAGGTAGATTCCGTCCATAGCGTGATTGACAGGGCCGCAAGGAACGTGCCGGTATATACACCAGATCAGTGGATTTCGATAGTAAGATTAGCGAAGAGAAAACAACCTTATGAGGTGTATGAAGTATCGCAGAATGATGTATATGATTTGAAAGATCTGCAAAATAGTATCGCTATTAATTTTGATAAAGATCAAAATGGAGAAAAGGTTCAAGTCAGTAATTTTAAAATAATTGCAACAGATCCAGAGCCTCCAAATTGTTTACTGTTCAAGACAACGTACGAGCAAGAGGAATTTAAAACAATAGATTTATCTCAAAGAGGAAGAAAGAAAGCTACTATTACCTATAAGTCCGTTCAATTAAAACAACTTTACAAAGAAAAAATATCTCTTTCAAAAAAGAAATATGATCATTTACAGTTTCTCTGCGCGAAACAAGTCATAAAACCTCAGTACCATGACTTTTTCAAAAACTTACATTTCTCTGCTACACGCACCAGAAACGACTCGGATGATGAATAAATAAATAATGTTCCTGTTAGAATTGTTATATTTCAGTCTAAAAAACCAAAGAAAAACTATTTTTGTTCATTGTGCATTTTATATTTCAGATAAAATAAAAGATATGTTCAAACGTCCGTGCTTTTTAATCAGAACTATTCTAAGTCAACGTTTGTCAAGTATACTAAGTGTATGTTTTTGGACATACAATTGCTTTGAACTATCTTAGTATCCTATGTCCATACTTTTCTATATTTTTTACTTCACAGTGTTAAACACAAATGACGTGCCTGCGTTATGTAAATTTAACATACAAATGATTATAATATTTACAAGACCAAATTCAGTTCTCTTAGAAAACAAAAAAAATGCTCTCCTGTAAAATTTGCATTTTGTGACATATACTACTTCTGCATTCAGGCGACGATATGTTTTATGCTGTAATTGGATATAGGATAGCCAACAGATGTTCAATAGCAGTAACCTTTGAATATGCTTTTATTTCTCAATATATGTATAAATGGGGCGAATTTGTAAATTCGGCAGCTGCATCTTACAAGAATCTAATTAAAACTCATTCTTCCTTTGCTGCGGCGGTGTACAACCGAGTACAGTATAACTCACCATCAATGAATATAATAATTTTAAGTTGTTTTCTAATTAAGTATGATCGTTCGATATGATAGTCTTATCTTTATCCTTGATTAGTCAGGTTTTTACACCAATTAGGATTTTTGAATAAAATTTATACTGTCTTAAAAGGATTCAGTACAAGACAATGCTGCTTCGAGAAGCGATTGATCTAATCAACGTCAATCGGAATTTCTTCAAAACTCTCCGGACACTCTCCGAGAAGGAATGAAGTATAAATCTGAGAATTATCAGCGTACATTTTAATTACATTAACCGCCTTTGAGAGAAACGATGTATAAATGGAAAATAATAAGGACCTAACATAGCTGCACAGCCCAATACCACAGATAAGTATAACAGATAGCTCGTCCAATACGATTACGAGAAAACAAGCGTGTTGCATAGTTAACGGCGCAAAATTTTATAAATCAGTTAAATATGGAGTCTTGCGGATACTACGGGGTGCGGGCGGACCTAAATAGGTATAGATATCTGTAGGTTTAAAATAACCAAGTCGTATGTCAGTTGAAATCTACTATTACAACATGAAAACAACTCGGACATCTAGTATCTAAAAGACCAAATATTAATCTTTATATACACGCATTACACAATATATGTTATTCATATAAGCCCATAACATGAATGTGTGAATACATACAAAAAAATGATTCAGACCACAGATGTGAAAATGAATGGCACAATTGAGAGTATTGTGTAAAAAAAATCCTGGAAATAATTTTGTCAATAATTTTTTCTTTGCCAAATCTCCTCTATTATATAAAATGTCTGGGAATTTTAAATAATGTTGGAGGATTTTTAAGTTTACCTTTTTTATTAAAGCAGATACATTATGTTCTTTTATTTGACAATTAGGGAGTTTTTTTAATCGAAAAAAAGCTGCCGAAATTCATTCGATTTCGTATACCTAGCTGATACGGTTTCATATTTACTTAAGTATGTCATTTATCTATAATAATTTTTAGTTCCGGAGCTCTGGTTTTGTTTTACGTGTTGGCCGTCGTTACAAATGCTATTAATCGCCATCACTTTCTAATAATATTGGTTTATAATTTAACAGTTATTTTGTTTCCAAATAAACAAAAATATTTAACGAAAAAAATAAGAGACAATGAACATCCTTTATTTATCCTACAAAACAGTTTAAAAAATTAGAAACACTTTTGTATTTAGTGATAAAAGGGCGAAGGTTTTGCTAAAGCAATCTAATAATATCGGTACATAAAAAGAGATCCATTGATGAGTATCTCATAAATAGGCCGCGGACACGAGCGAGCCATGACTCATCGCCCATGAGCGCACTATTGAGATGTTGTATTTTTAAAGAGGTTTTAATTTTATTTATATAATTGGATAACAAGTGGCTGGTGATCTATAAAATACAAAATACGTTATTATTTGTTCATTTTCTCTTCTGTAAGACTTGTTCTCTTTGAATTAAGTACATCCATGTAAATAGAAAACGTCCATTCTACATCGCAACTGGTTATATGTGCGTACTGGAAATATTCTTTTATTTCAGCATATTTAGCATACACAATTGCCGCAATGTTATTAAATCTGTATTTCTATTAAAAACTGCGTCTAACTTTTGCCGAAGACCACATCCGAAGTCACTTGGAATACTTGTGAAATTATTAATAGCCACATTTAACGTGGTTAATCCATTTTTACTTTCTTATACGTAGTATAAGGAAGTATTGTGATGACCAAAATTTTTGACCTCGAGATTTTTGCAGATGTCCACGTTTTGAAGTCCCCTGATACCAAAAAAGTGGTTTTTAAAAAATGTCTGTGTGTCTGTAACCGCTGTAGATATCTATTCCAAATTTTGTATTTACGTATACAGCATGTGTCAATTTTCATTAGCCATAGATGATTAATCCATACAGTACGTGGCAACATAGTACCCCTTCTTTCCTTTTCATTGCCAGCACGGCCGATGCATGCTCGTAAATACAAGTTAGCGTGGTTAGCAGTAACTATTCGACCACCGGCTTGGGTGTTTGTAATGCGTTCAGAAATAATATTTACGAGTTGCAAGGATTTGTTTTTCTTTTTCCTTTCAGTAAATGCAGAGAATTATTAAGGCTGGCGTCTCGGTACGCTGCACCGGACAATATTCACGTTGAAAACATGCTCACATTTTTTTGATAAGAAATGGAAACTATTAATTTAATTGTTATAAAAAGTACACAGTTATGTTAAGGAAACTTGACTCGAGGTCGTAGGGGGTTTTTAAATGTCGAATTGGGCTGTTTTTACACTATATACTGTGAATAAAATACCCCTTTTAGAGGTAAAAATAAATATTTTTTATCTGTAATTTTCAAATAAAGTATAGCATTCTTGCACCCCCCTTGACCTCAAAAAATTAGTTTGCATTGTAACAAAAAATACTGCAACGAAAATAATATCTTCGTTTGTAAATGGTATCCAAAATAAAAATGCGTGGACATTATATGAAATTAGGGTTACAATTCAACTATAGTGTGGAGAAAAACCGTTAAGATGCAGAATTATCACGCCAGGAACTTGAATATTAGTGTAGCTTCTGGGCATTAGGGGGCACTGGAAATTGTGCGTATATATGTACCTATTATTAATTAAAAATGTCAGGATAGGTACTTTTATTTACGCAAAAGTACAATTGCTCACAATACTTCGTCTAATAATAAAAACAGTTATATATTATTATTATTATATATTCAAAAGTTTAACACTTTGCGGAATGTAATATAAAATATATACCCATAAAAAACAAAAACGATAATAAATTTGCTATAGGTATAATAATCTTACACATTGTTTACTTTCGAGCGATATATATTTATAGCAATTTTTGACATGGATAAACTAGAAGATGGTATACCAACTCTAGGTATATTTTATTTAGTCTACTTCAGAAAATTAAATAATTCTTGATGCACAAATTTATTGAATTCTGCGACGGGACTACAAAGGCATTTTGATACCTATAAATATATATAGGTACATTTTTTACTTATTCAATAAATTTTGAGATTTACCGGTGCTTAACGCAAATTATCATTGTGTACATTACTCTAAATAAATACTAATTCATTTATTCATAGTGTATGATTAAATAATTAAAAAATATGTACCTATGTATTTATTAATAAGAGTCTATTTGAAATATGTAAATGTACAATAGCTTAAATTACATCAATAACTTACGAAAGTAATTTTTATATTATACACGTACACACAAACAAAGAAGCTGCAAGATTTACTGTTGCAGAGCATAACAAAATCTATATTATTCCTACTAATAATATTTATACGTCTAATTTGCTATGATTCCGATTGATAATTGGTAGAAAGGATTAAATATAATACCTATACACGATAAATATAACAAGCTTTTTTGAAAACTTTTTGGCTTATGAGCCGCCATCTGAAAAAACCGCTAAATTTTTGCACTATACCAGTTTTTACAAAATATCTTCCAAAGTATTCCAATACTTCACGAGATAGACCTCTTTGAATTTACAGATTTTTTCTTAAAAATGTAAAAATCAAAGATTTTTAGTTGGTTTTTGCTCGATAGTAAGTATATAGTGAACCCTACGCTAAAGTTTGACACTGCATTTATAGTAGAGGTAAATAGCTAAAGTTCCGAAGCTCCAAATGTGGCTTGTCGTCCAGACACATTTTGTCTTATATAACAAAATATCACCATTTGGTTCTTATAATGTAAAGTTGTGGTATATCTGACACTTTTGTTGATGAAACTTATGTAGTATATAATTTATTTATAATTATTTATCAATTATTTATTTACTTACAAATTTATTGATATATAATTCACAGACCTATTGAATGTATGAGACATACAAACTTAGCAATAAATGAACTTTTTTTTGTTTTTAATAAATAGATACATTAATTTTGTCAGTATTAAGTGATTGCGTAACGTGTCTTCCTAAAAGACTACAAAAATATTCAAAAGAGAGTATCATAGTCTAAACGAGCTAGAAGAATCAGTTTGGTCTTAAACTTTAGCTACCTACCTCTACTATAAATGCTATGTCAGACTTTAGCGGAGAATACACCATTTACTTACTATCGAGCAAAAACCGATTATAAATCTTTATTTTGACATTTTTAAAAAAAAATTCTCTAATTTCAAAGAGGTCTATCTCGGGAAGTAATGAAGCTAAATATTCCGTTTTTGTATTAAATTGTAGAAAATTTTCTCTAGTTTAATAAGAACGTAAACGGCTTTTTTGCTCAAACTAATACTTTAGGAGATATTTTGTAAAAAGAGGCTAAAAAATTTAGCGGTTTCTTCAAGATGGCGGCGTCTGCGGTAGTGGGGAAAATAAGAAAACTTGGGACTTTGCAACAGTGTACCAATCCATACACCATATCAAAATATCAAAGGTACCCTAATTAATTGAACCATGCGAGATTTTTTGGTATAGTTTGACTGGGCTATATGTATATTCTCCAAGGATATTACATCGGTGGTGTTTCTATCACAGAAAGTTAATATTCTACGTTTTAGATATCTCTTGAAGGTACTAGATTTGGTAGACCATATAAAAATATGGCACAATAGGCTTAAATTATGTGTTCTGCATGTTCAACCATTTCGTCAGGTAGATAGCTTCTTTTTCGGTGGTTTATACCAAAAATTCTTTATGTTGTCATTAATAGTGAAATATTAGGTAAGTCTATTAAAAGAATATAATAGTTGATATGTCATCTTTGGATAATATGGAAAATCAAAACCTTATTTTGGCAAACTTACTTCAGTTCGGTAAAATATATTTAGGTACGTTTAACAACTAAAATAATTACTTTCACTTCTGAATGTTGCGCATCTCCAATATTATTTAAGAAGATAATAAAATATGAATAATGTTAAGTACAGAAGCGCAGTTGATTTTTGCCAAAAACACTAGTGTCACCTATAGACAACCTATAATTAAACAGATTTACTATGAAAATTAATTGTGGACTAAAATATAAACGTAAGTAATTAATACCTATTGATCTTTTCTGGTTACATTCTGAATCATATCTCCTAAACACACAGTTAAAGTTACGAAAATCACAATATAAGCTGTATGTTTTAGTTCATATGTTCAGAGACCGGACACGAGCGGCCGATGACTCATCACCCACGCGCACTATTGAAATTTTGTATTTTTAAAAAGTTTTTAATTTTATATATATAATTGGATAACAAGTGGGTGGTGATCTATAAAATACAAAATACTTTTTTATTTGTTTATATTGTAGTTCAAATCGAGTAAATTCTCCGTACTTTATTAATCTCACGAAATATAAGGTAGGTAAATAGAAGAAAGGAATTTAACATTAAAATCGACTTTTTTGCTGTCCGTTTTCTCGACGAAACCAGATGTTGCATCACCATACGAATCGCTATTCAATAACTGCGTGATGTTATACATTATTTCTTTTGTCATTCATTACACAATGTTTAGAATAAAACTGCAGTCTATGGTCGACTGTTCTACTTTTTCTACCCTTTGTAACACATCACACAAAATGTCACTCATAAATATTTTATTTTCATTACTTTTTAACAGTTTTTGTGCGGCAATAGAAGCTTGATGGCATTGTCCATCATTCTTTTTACAATGACCCATGTTTTAAATCCAAAATTCATTAAACACATTACAAATTAAGCGAGAAACAATACTTCAAACTGACTTGTTCTTTACCATGTTTATAGTCACATGAATTACTAAATATTGTTATTATTATTACTTCAAAAAATATTTTTTCCAAACATAAATTGTTTTATTCCTATTTATTTTATAAGGTGTACCTACTTGAAATTTTATAAATTGCTATAAATGAATGCTTGTATTTATTGATGCTTGACTGTTGAGATTATTTCTATATAGTCAGGTTCGTAATAAATACTAGCATAAATTTAAAATACTATGTAGACAAAAACGTGTTGAAAGCGTTTCTTTAATAATTTTTTGTGCCTGTTAGTTTTTTGTCTGTCTATGTTCGAGTTCATTTAAAAGCCCCAGATATAAATTTGTTGCTGTAATAGCAATCTACATTTCTATTGCTTCATCTCTCATCCTCAATTAAGTTCGTCTATTTGCCAACATGAACCGCCACATTACCGACACCTAATCCTACCCCCCCACATTATATTCTTCATCACCGCCAAACTGAAAACTAAACGCCAGCCTTAAGCTGCGTTCACGCAGCATGACACAAACAAAAGCGTAATTCTAATAAAATTAAAAACAAGGTAAATAAAAGAGGACTCTGAAAATAATAATAAACTACTAGATCAGGAGATCGCGGCGGCCGTTCCAGTAATAAGACGGCTTTTACTGCAGACTAGATCGCAACCTGTTCGCAGCTAAACATTGAATGTAAAATCTGGTGGAAAGAAGTGGGAAGGTCGGAGAAAATCGTTGTGATGTCGACTATTGCCGGGATTGGTGACGGACAGTAGGGGTGCCACGTATTACTTGTATACGTATAAATCGCACGTAAACATTGAATCCCTATACCTAATGAAAATTGACACATACGGTATAATCTCCCTCTTGAGATCTGATTAGTTTTTCAGTAAAATCGGTAGACCGGAAGTACTAGTTTACTTCAGTGAAAAAATCGAATTTTGCAAATATTTCGTCAATTACTAAGTTTAAACAATTTATAAAGAATTCAAATGTATTCAAAATTAAATTTGAGACAAATTGTCTTAAAAAAGTTTTTTGAAATTCCTACCGGAAGTAGGTCTTTTACTCTTATCGAAAATCAGTTTTTTGCGAATATCTCGCAAGTCATGCTTTCTAGACAGGTACGTTACGGGTATAAACGTATTTAGAACATAAGTTTCAATACCTTTAGTGTAAAGAAAATTTCAAAATTCGGACCGGAAGTAATACGTTTACTTTTATCGAATAGCGATTTTTGCAAATTATGCATTCTATATATATTTGTCAACGGATACATTTGCTTTAAATTAATTAAAAAGTATAATTGTGAGACTTGTGAAAGAAGCGTATAATCCCAAAGCACATTAAAATCAAAAAGTCAATTATTTATTCTAAATAAAGAATATGAAAACAGCAAAGACTTTTCTATAATTCTAGAAAACCAAATGATCAAATAACAGCCTTTGTGAAAAGGTTATTAAAATCGCTACATAAAATATTCAACAAAAATAAAGATTCAAATCATATTAGGACAAAAATTAAGCAGAGAGTACTGGAAAAGAATGATTTAAACATTATTTGTAACAAACACGAACATCAAACGTTCTTTTTAGACATGTTACTAATAACAAAACTTTATAAAGAATGTAAATGCCACAAATATCCGACATCTAAATCTAGATCTGAAAAGTTGAATATTTTTCGAAATATATAGACCCTATTTATAAAAAATATATGTATTTTTATTACCAAACCCTTCCATATTTACTATAAATAAAAATGTTGTTTTATTTTATTAATGCTTTCATTTTTTCCCTATATTTTGTTTAACAAACGTACTCAAAAATATATTCATTAAAAATCAATTGTTCTCAGTTCACTGGGTTATTTTACAATCTTAAAATCTCAAACAACAAACAAACTGTTGTAGTCTCTGGTTATGCACCATAAATATAATTCTTTTATAGTCACTACGTCTCCATACATATTATGCGGTAGGATATGCGTAATTGTGTGCGTATTATATACAACACATACCCTATATATACATATATATATATATATATATTATATATGTTGGCATGTGGGAATACATATATGTATAGCAATCTAATAATACAATTTTATAATCTAAAAATATATTTTTTAAAGTGGTTTTTTGTTGTCTTCAATAATTACGATAAAAGTCAAAAAAGCACATAATTAATTATAGGTTATAATAAAAAGAAAAAAAATTAAATGTAAAATTTAAAATGTTAAAAATAAAACGACATCTATATTTTATTAGTACAACATACATAGATTTGTTTACATTGCAGCGCCAAAACCTTCCTGCTATTTAGCGGACGGATTCCATAGTAATAAAATTCCAGCTCCATTTCGAGCGAAATGCCGCTTCCAATTGTCCCATAAGGATGAGCTATCTGTATACTTATCTGTGCCAATACTATGGAAGACACACCAATCAATGGACATACACTGAATCCTTTCTGACAGATAGGACTACAGCCAAGCTACCATTCCACCATCAAAACCAATGTCACGCATCATAGATAATAGAATCTAATAATCAACTGTGACTGATAAGTTTCTACTATTACTATTCTGCGGATTTAGCGCAATATGAAGAATAATTCCCAACTTTTTTCCCTTTGTAATATTATTGGCATCTCTGTTTTCGTCTCGGTTTTCGTGTTGTTGGATTATTCCAAGGGCCGCTTGTTTTGCAACGGGGTATACCGCAGGGTTCTGCCCTGGGTCTTCTTTTGTTCTCCTTATACACTACATCATTTATCAATCATTTACGTTATGCTAAAATACATCTGTATGCAGACGATGCCCAGGTATATTACTCATTTAGATCATCGGACTGTGTGGAAGCTATTCAAAGAATAAATGAGGATATGGAGGCAATTCGATCCGTGTCTCTCAGATACTTACTGATTATTAATTCTGCAAAATCGCAGGGTTTGGACTCTGGTAATAAGGAAATTGTTAATACATTGAACACGTCATTAGATATTCACAATGTTGGTGTGGAGATTCCTGTTGCTGATAGCACCGTGAGTTTGGGCTTGACTTTGGATAGATCTTTTCGTTTTCGTAATAATGTGACTAATTGTATAAAATCGCAATACATACATTTGAAAAAGCTATATCCGTACAAGTCAATATTAAATAAAAGCACAAAAAAATACTTTGTGACACATATATCTCGCTTTACATACTGTTCGGAGATTTATCATGCCTGTCTTGACAATGCCACAAGCCTCCAAATACAGAAAGCTCAGAGTGCTTGTCTGTGATATATCCACGATATCACGAAATTTGAGCATGTGTTGCACAAACTGATTGATACGGGCTGTCTTACTAAGGTGACCAGACGTCCTCCTTTGAGGAGGACAGTCCTCCTTTTGAATGAACTGTCTCCTTATTTTTGACGTCCTCCCAAGTCCTCCTTTAGCAAGTATTTACGTTTACTATTTTATTACTTAGTAATAAAAAAATTTCTGCCGGTCGTTGAGGCGCTGTGTCTGCATTGGACATTGGACGTACGCATGCGCATGAGCGCATGATTAGTGTTTTTACTTATTTGGGTTGACATGCCTGGAACCAACTCTATCAATTGTCTGACGCTGTGGTATACGCTCTGATCTGACGTTTTTGCTTTATTAATAGTGTTTTAAACTCGGTAGTTGAAGTATAATTTCAAAAATTTAAATGTTTTCTGGAAAATCAATAAGTGAGTACCTATAATAACTAATCATTGATAAATAATAAGTACAAAATTAGAGGGCAACCTTTTTAAACAGGTTATGTTTTTATTACAGATGTAGTTTATTATTTAAGTTAAGTGGTGGTTTGGTGGCGGTGTACATTTTACAGTAACTTGGTGTTGTTTTGACTTTTCAATTATTATTAACAGTTATTATATCAGAAATGAACGTGAAACGTAGAAAGTGCCATTTTACAGAAAAACTGAAAGCTGAGTTTCCCCACATTAAAGCCGATGCATCAAGTGAAGATGATTCAATAGTGAAATGCATTGTTTGCAACACTTCATTCACAATTTCAAGAGGAGAACGTGCAAGTATCACCAAGCACAATGAATGCAACAAACATAAAAAAATATTGGAAGCAACAGTCTCGTCACAGAAGGTATCTTCTTTTTTCGCGAATGTGAAGTTTCTAGAAGACGAGAAGAAAATTGCTTTGTCAGAAGGAATATCTGCGTATCACACTTTGATGCACAACCACAGTTTTTGAAGTATGGATTGTACATCTAAAGTAATTCAAACTTTGTATGAAAAGAAGTTTCATTGCGCTAGAACAAAATGTGAAGCACTGGTAAAACGCCCATTTTCTGATTTTGCCCAAGAATGTTTAAAAAAAGACTTGGCAGAGGCAAGATATGTTACTTTGTTAAGTGATGCCTCTAATCACAAAGCTATTAAATTATATCCAGTTCTTGTTAGATTTTTTAAATTTCAGACAGGTATTAATGTAAAACTTTTAAATTTAGAGGGTATATGTGGTGAAACTTCAGATATTTTGTTTAATCACATAAAAAAAATTATTGACCAGTATTCATTACATGACAAAATTATTGCTTTGTATGCTGACAACACGAACACAAATTTTGGTGGCTTAAACAGAAAACAAAATAACGTGCATAAAAAGTTAAATAAGTTATTAAACAAAGATATTGTCGGTATTGGATGCAGCTCTCATATTGTTTCAAATGCTATAAGTACAGCTGCAAGTCTGATGACTATTGATGTGGAAGTAATAATACCCCAAATATATTTATATTTTGATAGGTTCACAGTCAGGGTAGCAGGTTTAAAAGAGTTTTGTGAGGAAGCATCAGTAGAGTATAAAAATCTATTAGGTTACTCAAAAACGAGGTGGCTTGCATTAATACCGGCGATTGAAAGAATCCTTACTTTGTTTGAGCCCTTAAAATCTTACTTTTTAAGCCAACAGAAGTGTCCAAAAATCATAAAAAACTTTTTTGAGAATGATCTTGCAGAAGTTTTTCTTTATTTTATTCACTCACATGCGACAACTTTTCATAATACCATTTTAAAAATTGAAGGAAATAACATTTCGGTTACAGAAGTTAATGCAGCATTATCAGAATTAAAACAACAACTAGAGTCTAGGCTAGAAATTCATTTTTTGCCAATCACAGTCAGCAGTTTATTAACACGCTTAGAAAATAGTAATCCAGGTATTAAACAAAAAATTTTATTCGAAGTACGAAACTTCCACACAAATAGTCTTGGTTATCTCAAAGAATGGACAAAACAAACGGACAGCTTTCAAAATTTCCAGTGGATTTTATTCAATCTAAACTTTGAATGGGAAGATGTTCAAAATAGTGTACTATTTTTACAAGAAAAATTCCATGTTCATGTTGATGACAATAAGTTATTCGATGAGGTGAGAATTATTAAGAATTATGTTACACCTGAAAAAATTTCAACATGGACTCAAAACAATGTAGAGGTAGGACAAAGGTGGCTTGAAATATTTAACCATTTAAAAAATAATTTTATTCCACACGAGAATTTAAAAGTAATAGTGGAATTATGTCTTTGTCTTCCTGGAACTAATGCTAGTGTAGAAAGAGTTTTTACATTAATAAATGAAATTTGGACTGTGGAAAAGTCACGTCTTACGGTAGAAACTCTTTCCGCATTGACTTTTGTTAAGTATAATATGAATATGTCATGTGAAACCTTCTCCACAGTGCTATCAAGCAATGAAGTGTTATTAAAAAAATACATTCTAGCGAAAAATATACATAAATCTATATGTATGTATATGTAGTGCAGGCTTAAGTACCTAGTTTGTAAGAAAAAATAAAAATATATATGTATATCAAACAAGTTTTTTTTTTTGTTAGTTACTATTGATAATACCTAAAGTACTAATACCATAAGCATAAATGCGCGCTTGTACCAGTATATGATATTACACAAACATTTCTGTCCTCCTGAACCATTCTGAAATTCTGGTCACCTTATCTTAACATACACAACAGAAGAGAATTACTAACCTTAAATCGTTATCATAAAATTTTAACGAGTATCCCGTCACATTTGTACTGTAAAATTCGATTTAGAACGGACGTGCACAATCTGACCACGCGTTTTCGAGGGGGTTAATATCTCCGCCACATCACAAACTCACCCTATTTAAAAGATAATTGAACCACTTTCTATAAACTATGTAATATTAATACTAATCTCTTGTAAGCCGTTATGGCATTGAAATAATTTTATGTATTGTTACCATACTTGTCGCTATAAGTTTGTCTGTCATAACAATTTCAATGGTGTTCGTACAGAATTTAGTTTTCTAGTTTAAATATTTAGTATGTAGGCATTCCTGTATTGAGGAAAAAACTCATTTTTCTCATTTTTTTCTCTGTATATGTTCATCCAGAATTAGGCAAAAACAGCAACTGAACCTCGCCCTGAGATTGTGCAGTTCTTTTTCTTGGCTATCCCTCTTTCTATCACTATTTACAAGATCTATCTACTTTGTAGGTTTTATGTTCTTTATATATTTTTTATGCTTAACACAATAAAGGTATTATTATTATTATTATAAAAGTTACGTTTAAATTTTCTTCGGTGTCTATTCGAGTAACGCATTGGGAAAATATTCCAAGCTAACCAGCAATTTTTTTGGGCTTTGCTCGAGATGTAGATCATATCATTAAACTAGTTTCTTTAAAATAAATTCAAAATATGTATATTGTAACCAAAAGCAAAAGCTAAAAACAACAAAAAAACAACAATTATATTATTATTATATATTATTTAGAAGATAATTCAAACTTATTTTAGAATCCTGGACACATTAAAAATCGCGGTAGCCATGGAAAAAAATTGTTGTCACGATGAAACATGGTTAGGATATCGATAATGGTGTTATACCATACTGAGAGAAATAAATGTTCAGTCAACCAATTTCTAGTTGAATCAATAGTTTTCGGTGTTGGGTCAACTGGAAATTGATTGACTGAACATTTATTTCTCTCAGTGTGGTATAACACCATTATCGATATCCTAAGCATGTTTCATCGTGACAACAATTTTTTTCCATGGCTACCGCGATTTTTAATGTGTCCAGGATTCTAAAATAAGTTTGAATTATCTTCTAAAATGTCACCCTATATACGGAGTGAAAATATCAATCTTGAATTATAGACAATAAAAAAACCATTTGCAAATGCCACATTCTGATTTCAGTCATAAATAACTCAAAATCTACAAACATAGCCATTAATTATCTTTAATAATATATTCCTATTTAAAGTAAAATCTGAATTCGTATTTAATTCAAAAAATTATATATTTATTGTACCAGAATTTTTAATTACACATTAATTTAAAGGAAGTGCATATTGGTGCCGGCTACGGCATCAGGAATTGCGGACGGCAGCCGGCTTCACGTATCGTTACCGGCTTATCAACACAACCTCTATTTTCCATATTGCGCGCGTGAACGGTTTAACTTTTAATGTTAATTTCCTTTAATTTATCTAAATTTGCAGGTATGTTTTTCCCTGTAGCTATGCTTTTTGTTAAAAATGATGTTCTTCTAATTGTAGAATGTTGAAAGTGGGCGATAAGTTTGAAAGTTACGAGAATTTCAACAAGCAGTTACAGAAATACAAAAATGAAGTGTTCAATGATTACTGGATTAGAGATTCTAGAACCATCGAGACGCAGGCTAAAAGATATCAAAACAAGACTTAATTTAACATTATGTAAGAATAGCTTGCATAAAAGGTGGCCGAATGCACACTTTTGGGAATAAAACAAAAAACACATTTACATTTAGGCAGAAGTGCCCAGCCGGTATGTTTTTAAAATTAACTTCTTGTGGGGAAATTTTTAGAGATAAAGGAACTGAATGAAGATCACACTCATCCGGAAGCACAAACTTTATTTAAAAGTTTACCGCAGCAAAGACTGAACATTTCAAAGCAGCTTAAGGTTAATTCAGTAGCAGCATTGCAGGCTAGCGCCAACAAAAAAATCGTACAAAATAATATCATTAATGAATCCGGGTGCCTTGTGATTCTGAAAGACTTAACAAATCTAAACAGAAAACCACAGAACAGAATAAAGTTTGATGAATGTCAATCAATTTTACGAAATACTTACAAATGCGACGTTCATATTGACGTTGATGTGGAAGCAAATTTGAAATGCATCTATTTTCAAGATCCTGAGATGAAACATATGTTTGACTCTTATCCAGAAATAATTGTTATAGATGGCACCTATTGTCTACACAGCAGTAGAGCGGCTACATATTTAATTATGGTAGAGGATGCAGAGGGAAATGGTGCAATAAAACATTCAAAAATTTGAATCAGAGAACATCAGATATAAAAGTGGTGATGTCTGATAAGGACAACAAAGAGAGAAGTGCTTTTAAAAGAAAATTTTCTTGATGTCTCCTTGCAGATATGTTTATTTCATACTCTACAGATATTTAACAGAGAAGTAAGTGTGAAGAAAATGGGATTGTCCACCACAGAATGTGAAGTCGCCAAAAAGTACTTGCAGAATTTAGCCTATGCTTTATCTGAGGAGTGTTTTCAAAAAATCTATTTGGAAATGAAACAACATGTTCATCAAGTCGTTATCGATTATTTTGTACCTGACATTCGCAAATCCGTCTTTTCTGAACAAAACAAATAACAGAATTGAAAGTATCAATGCCAAATTGAAATCTGTCATTACCAAATTTTCTAATCCAGAGGATTTCATCAAAAATTTTTTTGTTATCCTCAATTCTTCACGAGCAGATAGAAATGTCAAAAATTCTAAAGAATATCATAAAGTTACTACCAGGGCATTTACGTCAGGTTCAGTAGAAGATTTGTATTCTAGACTTTTAACGAATTTCACCTTTAAAAAGTTCAACGGCAACTTGAATGTATGACTAAATGCAAAGATTTTCAATTTATTGAAGAAGAAAAATGTCTCGGTCCTACTAGTGAAGGTCTTCTAGAGCTAACACCTTATAGTTGTCAGTGTATGTTTTGGACCTCCGCGAGCTCCGTCCAATTATCTTGTCGCCACATCCTCAAACTTCGATCTATGTGCAACCAGTCTTTATTTGATGAAAACATTTGCGTGCAACGATGGAAGAGAACCTATTTTGAATCACGTCACCCATTTTGTCCATCCCTCAAAACTAGCCAGTTTGAAGAGACGCCAAGTACTAATTCAAAACTTGAGGTTAACTTTGAAGTCACGAATGATAATCCATATAAACGCAGACCACTAACATATCACCAAATGTTCAAAATAATGAATGATGAATGTTTGAGATTGTCCCAGATATGCAGTGAGATTTCATCCGAGACTTTTTACAACAGCTGAAATTCATTGAGTCTCTTGTTACAGAATGGTCCAATAATAGTTATACATCTACTGGAGATAACACTAACGGTGAAATTGAAATTGATAACCTCAGTAGTTTCCCCAGTAATGATGATAATGAGGCTGAGAAGGAAACTGAAAATCAGAGTAGCCCCAAAATGCATATGTATACGAAAAACTTTGAAAATGACAATAACGATAATTCAACTTCGCAGTTAAACCAAATAGTGTGTTGGGATGTTGACCGAAATAGTGAAATTATATATTTAAGCAAAAATCCAAGTACACAAGATAATCAATCTGGTGAAAGTTCTTCGAAATCAAAAGCCATCATAATTTCCGATGTTAAGGTACCTACTTAGTATGTTCAGTGTTTTGGCAATGTTTGTTAAAATTTTATTTTTTAAGATACCACAGTTATTGGTTTTAAAAAAAAAGAATATCTACTAAAGAATATATTTAATAATTTTTTTTAAATTAATGTAATTATTGTTAGATTTATATTTAGTTTTGAAAGAAAGAAATTATTCTCCTATATTTATAGTACCTATAATATTTATATCATAATGTGTATTAAATATAGTAAGTATATTATTCAATGAGCGTGTTATGACGGCTATAACCCACGAAGATGACTTGCACACAATGTAAGCATCTGAGTGCGTTATAGCCATAACACCCAAATCGATACTTTATCTACAACTTTCACGGAAAGAAACTGATATTGACATAACGATTGAGTTATGACCATAACTCCATCGCTGTCATTATTATTCAACTGACTGAATAATCACTGCCATAACTTGCCAAAATCACCTTAGTAATTCATAGATAATGCGATAATTGTAGATAAAATTTTAAAATTAGTTGGAAATTTTTAATTATAGGAATTGTAAAAGGGGGTAGAGATTCAATCACATATGCACATAACCGCCGGTAGCGATACGGTATGCCGGTGCCGGCAACCATACTTAAAACCGGCGCCGGCTACGGAGGCACTCCCTAATTTAAAAGTAACTTTACTTTGCTAAATTTGAATCACTCGGTATATCAGATTGTGTACAGACTATTGTTACAGGTAACACTATTTCTCTATTATCTATTGTGGTATACCAAGTGCTTGCCTGCAAGCTGCGGATGCAATTACTGTATGATAAAACGACGACACCGAGAGTTTGTATGAGTTAGTACGAGAAAGCAATATACAAAACTGTTCTATTGGTCGAGTGTAGTGACTCGCGTTTAGGATAGCAGCTGTACTTGCGTATTTCATTTGAATTTTGTTAACGGTAGTCGATGTCAAGTCGACTAGCAAGCACAGTTTTAAATCACGTTTCGTCCATGTTTAGAACAATTACGTGCCAAAATTATTGAATTTTCGAATCCTGTTGGAAATGTTAACAAATGTCCGTCGGAATTTTATAACAGTTGGGTTACTGCTCAGCTCAAGAGGGAGGCTTATTTGAGCAGTTAATAAATAATTAAGTACTTGTAGAAATTTATTTTTCTTTAATAATTTCATTCTTAACTTCTAATTAAATGCATTGTTTCTGCGTTTATAGTTTATCTTACTGAAACATTTTGTTTAGTTTCATACAAATTTATTGTCTTCTTTCAGAATTTTAGTATGTTTCCTTTTCTATTTTACAATACTACGTAATTATTTACTTTTTATCTTAATAAGAGTTTTGCTATTGTTACGTTTTCGTTTTTTATTTCAGTTATATTTCTTATCTTTGATATTGTAAGAAAAAAATTATTATATTTGAGTTTGGTTAAAGAATTTGTTATTAACAGTAACAGTAGCAATTTTCACGGAGTATCGCAGTAACGATTTCTGCGGTGTCGACTTTAACGTAGCTCTAATGTTAGTAACAGAGGCTACCCCCTAATTCTCCCACTTATAGTCGACCAGCTTGTCTAGTATATTCATCCGCAGGTAGACCGCGTGCACATGGTATATCCTTTTCTTATATGTAATCCTACTTTCAGATTTACTATGTTTTTTATTAAATAAATACTTAAAAGTAACTAATACAAAATGTAACGGAGAAATATCACAATATTTTAGAGCTTGTGAGTTTTTAATCTTAGTGCCAATAGTTATCAATAGATGGCAACGTACAGCATAGATGCTGGAAAACAATTTCTAAACAAATGGTAGCGGTTTCGAGCATATTAATGTTGCTGATGATGTATTAATTAAAAAAAAAAGGTTAAATTTTTTGAAACACTGTTACTTCAAATCTAATATAATTTAACTTGCCTCGCCGTATCTAGCTTTTTATTTATTGGTATATTCCATACCTTTCTTATTGGCTAAGTATGATTACTATACTCCATAGCGTTCACTTATTTTTATAAATAAATAAATACGATAAGTACTTCATGCAAGAATATAATTTTTATTTAGCATTATTGAAATACAGAAATATATAAACTAATCCCAACCAAGAATATCTTTGATGACGCCAATAATGCCATCAACATTTACTCCCATTTCTCTAAGTTCGTTTGCGATGCGTTGTACTTCTGGAATAGCTGCGACATCGTTAACAAGGGCACGTGCTTCGTCGCTAGATAATACTTCGAAGAATTCTTGCACATCAGCACTAGTTTCCAATTTATCGGAGAGTGCAGCGAGCAACTCGTCAACGGGGATGATAGCAATGATATCATCTAACATATCTCTAAGAGAGCGTTTTGATCTGGTACTTTTGCCTGCTCCCTGGATGAGATCGTTGATAGCTTGTATGATTGCTGCTAGATCAATATCCCTCTCAAGTAGCCAGTCGGAGAGCCTTTGCGTAGATGGGTGTTCCCGGACCTCCTGTACGAGTGCCGCCCATTCTGGTCCTTGTAGGTATTCTAGAACTTCTCTGACTTCGGCATCTGTCTCGATGTAACCGGCAACGATTGCTCTAACCGCCTCAAGGGGTATTATGTTGATAATATCCCTAATATCGTCAATTAGAGCCCGATCGTTGCGGGGGGCGGCATAGGTCAAGCCCAAAACGGCGAAGAGGATCAGCAATTTCATCTGAAACCATCATTTTAAATCATTATATAATAGTATAACGCACATATTAAGTGTGTCTATTAAAAGGCAAACGAACACACGTTCTGCTGTTAAGTTAAGTTAAGCTAATGTGAAAGCGATTCAGACTTAATATCAAAAATATTTATTAAAATGTACTACAAAATTTAGAAAAAAGCATGGTTATTAAAAAAGTGCAAACAAGAAAAAAATTTAAACAAAAAATTCAGAATTTAGTAAAATCTTACCTTGAGTAGGTTTACGAACTGAATCAGAAAACTGGTCCTCGGCAAGAAAAATCTGTGTATTTATACTGAAAAAAATTATCAAAAGCATAGATAAAAAAACAATCGCATTAAAAAACAAAACTAAATTTAGATGTTAACGGTACATCAAGATCTATATCTGTAACAGTTGAGATGTACTTTAAATTATATATCTATGTATATATGTAAAAAATATTACATACATACATAAAAGAAATAGACGTTGTATTACAAACTACATTTTTTTGATACATTTTTCTATTGAGTTTTGCTTTGTTTGTAAAATATACGATTCACTTCTGTTAACATTTGAATAATTTCTATTGCTAGTACAGTTTTATCACAAGAAAGGAGAAAACTTTGTACATCTTTTAGTTTTTTACAAACTTCTCTCATATCTTTAATGTTTGATTTGCAAGGTCCAGATTCAACAACAGTTTTACTGTTTGAATCACAGTTTTTATTATAAATTAGTTTACTCATCATTTCTTGCACTCTTAAATTGGGATTTGCCAAGTCTAAACAATGTGTAAGGAAAAGCTGCGTTAGTCTTCTTCTTGTCAGATCTTTCACCAAAATTCTGCTTTTGCAAAACATTTTAAATTGTAGATTGCAAAACTCTTTCCAAGCTACTGTTATCAAAATTTAAGCGCACGATAAAGTAATGCTTTTTCTGTCTTCAAAGAAATTTCTCTTATTGTGAATAATTATTTTCATAAGAAATTTTCTGCATGTCATTATGAAGTTATGGAAACTCCCTGTTAGAATGGCTGGCAAAGAATTTTGGTGTTTGGCGACTGTTTTTCTTTTTTCGACAAGTTGTCATCCAAGCCTTTTTATTAGAGGCAGTTTGGCTATATGAGATCCTATAAAACAACGAGGGTTTATGCTTTTTATAATGATTGGTTTTCCTTTTTACCTTCCATATTTACGTAAAATAGAATTCCCTATTTTGCAGTTTCGTTACTTTAAAGCGAATGTTTTGCTCGGCATTGCACGATAAAAAGACCGGTTTTGTCAGCGTTATAAACATTTTTTAGTGAATACCCTTGCAATAATATCTGAGGCCTTGCCTTTACCTTCCAAGCTTCGACACTCTCCGGGGACTTTGGCAAAAATTTTCAAGCCGCCCATTTAAAGCTTTAAAATTCATAATTTTTAAACACTCGGCTATTCCAAAGTTTTTTTTTTATTTATTATAAGTCCGGATGCGTGGAACTTTTTACTTCTAGGTCTACAAAACCAATTGTAAAGTACTTGATTAATCGCCGTTTTTGGGAATTTTAAATTTTGCTCTGTATTTGAGTCTTCCTCAATGAACCCTTTTATTAGAATTTCTGTTTTATAGTTTGGATAACTTGCTTCCTTCCAACACCAAACTTTTCGGCTGACATTTTTGCATTGGTAATAAACTTTTTACTCTCCACAATATTGTCAATTTTCTCTTAATTTCTTTTCAATAACATAGGAATCCTACATATGTAACAATACCACAGTTGAATATAAACTAACTCAAAATATGTGCTGTGAATGCTAGACTACATAATCTACCCAAGCAAATACAGCGTGTGCAAAGAGAAACAGGGAAATCCCCTTAGTACGTTATACCCCTAACACTAACAGTATGTGCGGTGGGTAAAGATAATTTCCCGATATTTACAAGTACTGCACGCTCCTCTATAACATATTGCCGTGATCCCTACATTGGTCAGGCATTGTAAGATAAATAAATAATTATGTAATAGAATAAGTAAATAATTTATTAGTAGTAAGTGTAATTATGGAAAAATGTATCATGAGTTGCATAACCGTAACGGCGTAACATTATAATGTTAAGTAGATGACAATTAATAATTGTAACAAAATTTATTTTAAAGGTATAAAAATAAATACAAAAATAAAGTTCATGTATTCTATATTTGTAGAAACGAGGAGCACAAGATGCAATTTCAATATACAAAGACAGAACCAAATTTTATGCATTGTGTGAGAGTCGCATTAAATATTTTGAGCAATAAATCACTATTCAAAATGAATAGACGTAAATTTATAAGACATTGTTATTTGTTCGACATTTTATGGTCACATTTAATAATAATAATAATAATAATAATAATAATAATTGTCTTTATTATCCAACAGATTACTCCATTAACAGGACAATATAATACAATGATATTGTACAGTGTTAAAAATAATATATAAATAATAATAAAATAAATATATTAATGCTATGGCAAAACAGAAACAAATATCTAACAAACAGTTCTTGCGTACAACCCTGTATAAATTGGAAATTCAATGAAGAATAGGACTAGGAAGAGTGGAAGGGATCTGGGAAGATTTTATTCGCATTTCTGCTCATGTGGGCAATCGGTGCTTTAGCAAGGATATTTTTTCTGGCTCTGGGCTCAACAAATGTCTCCCTTGATCTTGTACCATACTTTGGCACCGCTATATCCACTTCTGTGAGCAAGTTGGGGGCATCTATGCCATTATTGATTAATTTAATCATAAAGTTAGCACTGGCCATCTCTCTGCGATATGAAAGTGAGGTGAAATTGTGCCACAGAAGGAGCTCATCGTATTCGACGCCCCTGGCTGGATAGTTAAATTAAATATTTTAAAAATCTTCTCTGCACTCTCTCAATCAGTAAGTTCTGGTAAACATAGTAAGGGTACCAAATTATTGAAGCATATTCGAGTTTCGGACGCACCAGTGTATAATAGAGAGTTTTTCGAGTATTTAAATTTGAAAATTTTCGGCAGGATCGAATTACGAAGCTGAGTGAGCGTGAAGCGGAATTGTAAACGGAGTAGATGTGGTCAGTAAACTGCAGGCGATGATCAAACAAAACACCTAAGTCCTTTATTTGTGTTTGCCTAGGAATATTGACAAGATCTAGTGAGTAGGAATGTATTATAGGATTAGTTTTTCTTGTGTAAGTAACAACTGCGCATTTATTTATGCTGATTCTTATCTTGTTCCTATTACACCAGTCACAGATAGTGTTTAAATCATTTTGCAAAGTTTCACAATCGAAAGTTGAAGATACTTTCGAGAAAATTTTCAGGTCGTCGGCGTAGGCAAGGACTCGGCAATTGAGTAACGACAGAAGATCGTTAATGTAAACATTAAATAATAGTGGGCCAAGATTCGAGCCCTGCGGAACACCTGAAGAAGCGGTGAAGACCGAGGAATAGAAGCCATTATAACAGACGTAACATGAACGATTATAAAGATAGGAAGCTATCAAATTAGTTATAGATGACGTAAAGCCAAATATACTCAGTTTAGATAACAATATGGTATGGTCAATAGTGTCGAAGGCCTTCGCGAAGTCGGTATACAGAACATCAACTTGATCTTTTGAGTCCATACAAGAACTGATATACTGAGTAATCTCAGACAAATTAGTTACAGTTGACCTTCCTGACATAAATCCATGCTGTTGCGTGGAGATAAAGCACCGAATGGAGTTATATAGTTTATTATACAGCAATTGCTCAAAGATCTTAGAACAACTGGACAAAATATTAATTGGTCTGTAATTCGAGATATCATGCTTGCTTCCTTTTTTGAATACAGGTGTAATCCTGCTTATCTTCCAAATTTCAGGAAATGTCGACGTGCGAAGGGCGAGATTGAAAATTGTGCATAACGGATTGCATAGAATGGACGCACAGTCCTTGATAAAAAAGTTGGGTAGACCATCATGGCCAGATGTAAAGTCTGCCTTGAGGTGGTTAATGGCTGCCAATGTATCAGTTTCGGAAATAGACCCGATGTAGAAGTTGTTCAGACTTTCCTTGGAGGCCGACGTACTAGAAACTTCTTGTACCCGATATACATCTGAAAAAGTTGTAGCAAAAGCTTCCACTATTTCTTCTGGATCCGTGAGTTCACCATCACCAAACTTCAAGCAACCAGGTATTCTCGACTTACCCGTCCTTTGCCCAATGAATCGCCAAAATATTCTAGGGTTCCTGGATATTTCAATTTCGAGACCAGAGAGGTATGCCTCACAAGCTCTGCGTGTTTCAGACTTGACCAGTTTGCGTAATCTAGTAAATTCAAGTCTAAAGCTTGTTGAACCGGAAGATTTCCATTTGCGATAATAAAATTCCTTTAATTTAATATTGTTGATTAAAGTTAGGCTATACCAGGCAGGAAAACCACGCGACGATGTTGTATATTTCGGCACATGCTTGTCAATAACAGAAAATACTGTTGTGTAGAAAGTGGACACGGCAAGGTTCACATCAGTACACACCTTCAGCTGGGACCAATCCACATTTCCAAGTTCGCTATATAATTCCGGAAGATTAGCTTTCCGAAAATTATACCCGGAATCGATCCTGGATGGGAAGTTTTTGATTGGACATCTCTGTAGATTCATATTAAAGCTTAATGCTGGATGAAAGGTATCCTCCGGAACCAATGGGAACAGGGTATGCTCGACAACAATAGAGCAATCAAAATTAGAAAAACTAAATCCAGCAATCTATTATCTCTATTTACAACAGTGTTAAATTGGAACAGTTTTAATACATGTATAAAGCTTTGTAAAGTTCTGAATCTTATGTCATTAGCATTGTCGGCTGCATTAAATTTAGGGCAATTAAAGTCTCCGCAAATTACAACTTTTTTATCGATCAGATTTAATGCTAAGTTTTCAAAAAATAATTCACAATCATCATTAGAAATATACGGTGGTACATACAAAACAATGAAATAAACAGTTTGTGAAACAAAATTACATCTAGAAATAATTATGTCTACCAAAGGAACTAAAACAGAAAGGTATGATGTATCACATGGGATTATTGGCACCTCATTTGAATTTAATAACATGATATATACCTGACACTTATATCTAAGTATAATTTTAAAAGGAATATGTTAAAAGGTATATTATTTTCATTCGACACAATATAATGTGGAAAAGCTTCAGTGGCAGGTTAAAATCCAGTTTTATCCAGGAAAAATTCCGGAAATAACACATTAAAATTGGTTTAATCTCATTAAAATCTACAAAGAAAAACAATGTTCAATATTGTTAACAGCTGCACACAAATCAACCTACAAGAAGACGAGGAAAGATGGTTCGAAGATATGGATGAAGTTATCAAGGTGTTTTCTGTTTTGCGAGTTTTTGTATTTTCAAAGATACTTCGTGAAAATGAATGTCTTTGGTAACGCAGAAATTTAGCGTCGTATAATAAAATTATTATTTCTTTGAAACTATATAATGTTAAAATTTGAATATAGCAAAGAGTGATATCTATTCTAAATCTATATGTTATATTTGTAATGTAATGTGTTTTCCGTATCTTTATAAAATACACGTTTTTTTTTTTTTACTTGTAATGGGAAAGTAAAAAGGACAATTTCTTTTTATGGCCACATGTGGCAAGAGAATTATTTCTTCGATGATGTTATTATAAGATGTTAAAATTGAATATAAATATTTTATGAGATTTAGTTTTTTTTTATTAGTAACCTTATCCTATTAATTTTAAATAAGAAATGTTGTGGGAAAAACAGAAGGAATATCACTGCTAGAACCAGCAAGAAATATATGAATGTTGATGGAGATTGAACTTTTGAACTGAATTTTTTTTATAACAACGTTATCTCTACATTCGTAATAAATTATGCAGCTTTGTATTATTGTAGTTTGATTAAATTATGCCGGTGCAAAATTATTATATTTAATTTGAAAACAAGGCTATAGCAATATGTATATGATAAAAACCTGTGATGTTTTGAGAACCGAAGTGAAAGTATTTTACCTCATTTTATGTGCAAAACATAGTATCCTTATTACTGTAATAAAATAATTACGATTATTTGAAATTGAATTGCAAGTGTCTATTTATAATTGTTTTACTGATGAATGCATTAACATTAACAATATAAAACATGTACCTATATCAACATACATTATAAACATATTAGCTCCGAAATTTGCTTTTAAATATTTCTTGGATTTGCATTGCATGTCGTTGTTGAAAGCAATTTATGTTCGCTAATGAGAGGTAAAATTGCAAGCATTTTTGAATAAATAATTCATTAATTGGCCGTGACCTATGAAGGGTGTTTCTATTGGGAGGGTCATTCATACCTGTCCCTTCATATCTACTTTTAGAATCTGTTGAAAAGTGACCGTTACTAGAGGTGACCGCTATTTAAAGATGTCCCTAAAGAGAGGGTTTACTGTATTCTGTATGACATAGTCAAATTACTTAACCGTGGTAATTTAATTTTAAATAATATAAACTCTAAATAAAGATCTCGGTTTTTCTTTTATTGTAAGGGACATCTTTGGGACTGCACTCAAATTGTATCAAATCATTGTAGTTTGCAATTACAGCGACTTTATTCAGCACGGAAACAGAAATTCACTTTTAAAAAATGAAGTGTGGCTACCATACGATTATCTTATACGTATGAGCGTTTCAAACTATACAATTTTAAGAATTTTTTTATACAAAACTTATTCAAAATCCTATTCTAAGTACTTTCATTCTCTTAATAAATCGCTATAGAATGTATAATTTGCAAGATATTCGGAAAAAAAGTGCTACTCGCTAAGAATAAAAGTGCTACTTCCGGTCCGAATTTTGAAATTTCATGTATACAAAAAATATTGTAAATCCAATTCTAAATACTTTTGTACTCTTAATAAATATATATAGAATGCATAATTTACGACATATTTGCAAAAAATCGTTATGCGGTAAGAGTAAAAGAAAAGTGATACTTCCGGTCCGAATTTTGAAATTTTTTTTATACAAAAGATATTGGAAATTAAGTTCTAAATACTTTTATATTCGTAACGTACCTGTCTAAAAAGCATGACTTGCAAAATATTGGCAAAAAACTGATTTTCGATAAGAGTAAAGGACCTACTCCCGGTAGTAATTTCGAAAAACTTTTTAAATAAAATTGTTCTCAATTTTAATTTTAAGACATATGAATTCTTTATAAATTTGTTTAAACTTAGTAGTTGACGAAATATTTGCAAAATTCGATTTTTTCACAGAAGTAAAGTGCTACTTCCGGTCTACCGATTTTATTGAAAAACTAATCAGATCTCAAGAGGCAGATTATACACTTAAATACAAAATTTGGAATTGATATCGACAGCGGTTTGACCGCTATCGTGGTCACACACACAGAGAGAGACAGACACACACACACACAGGGAGAGAGAGAGAGAGAGAGAGAGACATTTTTTAAGTAAATGGTTTATTCACACACTGTTACTCTGTTACGACGGACACTGCTAAAGTTCGCGGAATCGAGTACTCCTTGCAATGCCAGCGTTCTACAATTGTTATATACATTAAATTTGATGTTTTTCACCTTTAATTCAGTTGACAGTCCGCTTTCAAACCTAGCAGTTTCGTTTAAATAAAATTACCAAAGCAATAATTGTGTGAAAAATGGAAATGTCGAATCGTGATTTTCGAGTGATGATCTTTTATGATTTTCCATACGGTTTAACATCACAGCAATGCGTGGAAAAACTTAATTCGTTATTTGGGGATGAAGCAACATCCAAAACTATGGTTTACAAATGGTTCCCAGAATTTAAGCGTGGAAGACTAACGTTTGATGACGATCTTCGTCAAGGTCGTCCATGCACCTCTGTCGTTGTGAAGGACATCGATGCTGTTCGTGAAATGATTTTAAAAGATCGGCATGTGACATATAGGGAGATAGAGGCATCCTTAGAAATTGCGGCGAAACAAATACATACGATTTTACACGATCAGTTACATGTCAGGAAGCTTTGTAGTCGATGGATCCCACACAATCTCAAAGCCACGCACATAGCCCGACAAACTGTAGAGTTATTGACCAGTCACAACATCAAATTAATGACCGATTTATTGTCCAATGACTTCTTATTATTACGACACATTAAAAATAAAATGCGTGGCGAGCGTTTCTCATCGCCTGATGATGAGAATTTTCTACTTTGAGATTTTTGCAGATGTCTACATTTTGAGGTCCCCTGATACCGAAAAAGTGGTTTTTAAAATGTCTCTATGTGTGTGTGTGTGTGTGTGTGTGTGTGTGTGGCTGTGTGACCATGATTCCGGTCAAACCGCTATAGCTATCAATTCCAAATTTTGTATTTACAAGTATAAACTCCCTCTTGAGATCTGATTATATTTTCAGTAAAATCGGCAGAGTGGAAGTCGTACTAGTTTACTTCAGTGAAAAAATCGGTTTTTTGTCAATATTTTGTCAGCTACTAAGTTTTTACAAATTTATAAAGAGTTCATATATACTCAAAATTAAATTTAAGAAGAATTAAAAAGTTCTTCAAAATTCCTACCGAAAGTAGAATACTCTTATCGAAAATCAGTTTTTTGCCCATATTTCGCAAGCCATGCTTTTTAGACAGGTGCGTTACGAGTATAAAAGTATTTAGAACTTAATTTTCAATACCTTTTGTAAAAAAAAATAAAATTCCTTCTGGAAGTAACACTTTTACTCTTATCGAATAGTGCTACTCTTAGCGATTACCGAATATCCCGCAAAGTATGCATTCTATAGAGATTTATTAAGAGAATAGAAGTACATACATATAATAGGATTTTGAATAATGTTTATATAAAAAAATTCTTAAAATTTGGCTTAATTTTCTAAGAGAAAATTATTCAAAAACTTTTTTTATAATTTGAAACGCTCATACTTATAAGAAAGTCGTGTGGTGGTCACACCTTATTTTTTAAGAAGATAAAAGTTAATATAAAACAACTTTTATATAGCTTGAAACACACATATGTATAAGAAAGTCTTGTGGTGGCCACATCTCACTTTTTGGCTTAGAAATTATCAAAATAAAATAGATGATTGATACTTTGAAATCTCCCTGTTTCTTTGAAGATTAATTTCATATTTACTTTAATAAGTTTCCCGAAAATGACATAAAAAAATTATTAAATGTTGTATTGTTTAAACGCAACAAAATTATTGAGTGTTCTATTGTTTATACGCTCATAAATTAAGCAGTTAAATTTATATATAACACATAAAGATAGCCCAAAGTTACAATACTTTGCTTCTATCATATTTATTTTAGTAACAAGCTTGAAAGGTAAGGAGCTCTGAAAATTTTCTTAATTATTTCATTTATTCCTTGTGTGTTTGTAACATATATGCAATAGTTGTTATATATAAGAAAAAAAATTATGCGGATTGTAAAATAATACTGGTAAAAAAATTCAAACGTAATTCCGTTGAAAATGCAACTGCGGACACGTGTTTCAGACTGACTGTTTTACGTCAGTACAGTGTAGCCAAGGAATGAGGTGGAATAACATTAGAGAGAAACTACCAATTGAGGCTGTATCCTCGATACAGAGGCCATCCTGGCTGAAGTCTCGATTGGTGGTTTGCCTTCTGTATGTTCACTGATTGTTGCTTTCATTTCCAAGGACATGCCACCTTATTCATTAGCTACTCTGTAATGACAAACACCAATGAATTGAAACACGTGTCTGCATTTGCAGTTCATGCTATTTGCGTTTTGTTTTATTTTATTTATTATTTTTTTTATTTATCTTTTTTGTGTTCTTGTGTTCCAATTGTACGTCAAAATTTTTTTTATTTGTCTTTTTTGTGTTATTATGTTCCAATTGTACGTCAAATAGGAAAATGGTGATTTTTTTTCTAATTTATGTGTGACGAGGACTGTTTTTGTCGGTTTTAAAATGCTGGTGTGCTTGTTTTTTATATAAATATTGTAGGGTTTAGCCAATGTAACAGTCATCACATTCTTTGCACGGGATTTCATAGATAACATGGGGGCGTTTGTTTCATTCGATGTTGAAAACCACCTCTATAGGTCATGTACAATAATTTGTAATATAATAAAAACACCAAAATTTATCAATTCAACATTCAAAAATAATAATAATGAATTAGATAATGGTATTCTTGTATTCTAGAATTACTGTCATTTACATCGAAGCAATGTACACAAATAACACAGTAAATTTTACATGAATTAGATAATTGTATCACTATTTTACACATTAATATATTTGAATTGCTTATAATAAAAAGGCATCTATTAAACTTCCTAGAAGAGACGCATGCCAATGTTTTTGCCATGATCTCCTAATTTTTTAGATATATATGCCTGATAGAACATACCTATATATGTTCATAGAAAGTTGTGGAATTTTGAAATGTCCACCACAGATTCCATTTTATATAAGATAATAATATGCTGGAATTGGGTATTTTAAGATGAGATTGACCGGTTATTGGAATTTATGCCATGATGCATCCATGATTGTGAAACTAACTTGGAAAGATGAACACTTTATTTATAAAATAATAAAGTGCTTGTTTTTAATTTATACTTTGCTAAATATATATCGTAATTTCTGTCACTAAATTGTATTGTAATCAAGCACTTATAGAATGTACTTTATATTAAAACTTACAATGAAAAATATATTTTGGTTTAAAATAACTCGTAAATGGTACAATATACAAATAATATTTATTTTGGATTTTGCCGAAGTTATAGGCTTCTTTTTGGCTTTTCCCAATATTGTGAAAGTAAATAGTGTAGTGTTACGAATGGCAAGATAGGCACAGCTTCGAACAATTTTGTGTTTTTATGATATTGTTACATTCTATAAATCTTTTTCATCATTTTATAAATTTTTATGTATCTATTAATTTATATTTTACAATAAAATAGATGATAGTTAGTAGAAATTGAACACCAACATGCCCTTTTTACAAGAAATAATATAAATATTTGAAAAGTCTCATTTCTACTTATCTTAGTTTATCAGACATAAACATCAGGAAAAATAGATTGATTACAATTGTGCTATTGCATACACTAAAGAAATGCAGGTGTATTAGAGTAAATTGTTTGTTTATATTCTTGGCTAACATATGAGCGTAAATATTTTTTAATACGTTTTTATTTTCATGAATGGCTTATCCCTTCTATATTAAGAAAAAGATAACAAAAATAAAAATTATAAGACCATTATTCCATTGCAAAATTGTAATGCTGATTAATTCTGCCATTTATGCTAAAACATTCATATTTCAGTGTATATCTCGATATAGAATTAATTACAAGAACACAACATGAATTTTGTAAGTTTTCTGCATTGTTGCTTAAGTATACAATATTATATTGAATAATGTGCGTAGACAAATATAAAATAGATACTGTTTTATTCTTACATATATAAATGTATATATGTAAGTCACAGTATTTGTTTACTGCTTGATGTTAGTTTTTAACATTCATGTGTTTACACTTTTCATTTTCGTTTTGATTGGTGACGCCACATAAGGCTATATTACACGGGATACACTATTAACGTACAGGCCTCGGTATAGAAGAACATGCCGTCAGAAGCCATCGCTTTTCTGTGTCGTCGTTTGGGTGTTAGATGTCGCTGTGATACTCTCACTGCATTTAACACGCAAAACTGACATAAGTAGCGTTTTAACTTTTAAAGCCATTATCGACAGTCTCCACGTACACTGATGAGGCCTCAAAGGCATAAACACCGGTGTCTATGCGTTTGATTGTCGGCAATGGCACTTAATGTATGTGTGTATCCCAAACACATGCATATATGCATATACGTTTTACGTATAAATGTATATATGTAAGTCACAGCATTTATAAATAATTTATATTTCGTTTGTTATAGATGAATCTACTTCTTTCCATTTTATTGCTGAATAATTGTATCCTAATCGTAATCAGCAAAGGATGTACTTCATCTATAGATCAAGATCTTCAATTTAAAAAGGCACTGCAATACATGGAAACAAATGAATTTAAAAACCTCTTCAAAAATGTTCGCGATTCCAAAAACTGGAAGACATATAGTGCTTTTTTGAAAGATAATTATGAAGTCGGCATTGATGGAATTTTCGAAAGTTTAAATTCTAAAGACACTATAGAGACTGTCCGAAATAAAGTTTTAAATGAAATTCCCTTAGGAATAAAGCTAGGATTTCTTTGGGACCCTAGCTCGCTGAAATTAGAAGAACATAAAAGTCATTATAAAACTTTAGTTGAGACACCAGAGACAGTTGCAATAACAAAAAGATTATGTGATTTAAATGTTAGTGTGGATGAAATTGCAGCAGCAATTGCAGCGATAGGATCTATCTCACTATTATAGTATATTGAAAAAGCTATATTTACATATGAGAAAGTATATTTTCTTTACTGTTTTATAATGGCTTCATCAGATAGATGCACAAACTGATGATTCAAAAATTATATCCATATTTAAATTGTTCTTTAAAATCAAATAAACAATTCAAAAAGCTGAAATACATAATATATTTTCAATAATCCTACTTTCCTTAACGTTGTTAATTCGATTATTCTAACGATTTGTTTCAGTTTTTAATAGACCTTCTTACTGCTTAAACGGTGATGTAGAAAAATTGGTACCTATATAAAATAAAATTGAAGAACTGACGCATTTACAAAATAAAAATAAGTTAAACAAAAATCTTAATTCAAATCAACTCAACTGGGAAAAGCTTGACATTCATCAAAAAGCTAATCTAAATTTTGAAGATGAGAAAGAAATATGGCACATTTAACTGAACGGAAAATAATTAAAATTTTAATAATGGTTGGATATGACGATAGGCTAAAAACTCATTAGGAAGCTTGTGAGTTATTCAATCAAGCACATCTTTATAGGCCTCCCATTGCAAGATCTAAATTTTGTAGATAAGAAAGAAATATGGCACATTTAACTGAACGGAAAATGATTGAAATTTTAATAATGGTTGGATACGACGATAGGCTAAGAACTCATTAGGAAGCTTGTGAGTTATTCAATCAAGCACATCTTTATAGGCCTCCCATTGCAAGATCTAAATTTTGTAGATAAGAAAGAAATATGGCACATTTAACTGAACGGAAAATGATTGAAATTTTAATAATGGTTGGATACGACGATAGGTTAAGAACTCATTAGGAAACTTGTGAGTTATTCAATCAAGCACAACTTGGTAGGCCTCACTTTGCAAGATCTAAATTTTTAAGATAAGAAAAAAATATGGCACATTTAACTGAACGGAAGATAATTGAAATTTTAATAATGGTTGGATACAACAATAGGTTAAGAACTCATTAGGAAACTTGTGAGTTATTCAATCAAACACATCTTGATAGGCCCCCTATTGCAAGATCTACAGTAAGTAAATTGGTCGGCAAATTTATGGGAACATTTGTCTCGAGAAGATCGACGAAGGATTAAATTAAATTAAAAGTGTTACTTGAAGCAAAGAAACATCATACATCTACAAGGCATATTGCCCTAGATAACAACGTGGACCATCGTTTTGTTGCAAAATTATTTAAAAGAGAAAAGTATCATCCGTACAAAGCGTACTTAATTCAAGAGTTAAACGAAGATGATCCAGACTGTCTATTGTAACTTAGGGAAGAATTAATGTTACGATGTGAACAAAATCACATTCTTTTAAACATCACTTTTTCCTCAACGAATTAGTACATCGCCATAGTATAGGTATAGTCACTGGAAAAACCTCATTGGATTCAGAAATCACACAGTCAATATCAAGAAAAATTAAATGTATGAGTGGCAATGATAGGACGGCGTTTTATAGGACCTTACTTTTTTAAAGAAAACCTGACTGCTGGCCGATATGTAATTTTTTGCAATTTGATTTGGTGCCAGCAGCGGCAGCTTTTTTCCTAATAATGAAGATGGCGACCTACCGCATCAGAATATTTGGTTTTAACAAGATGGGGTTCCTCCCCATTTTGGGCATAGAGTTCCGTCTATACCTTGATGCTACATTTACAGAAAGATGGATAGGCCAGCGGAGAATAATTGAGTGACCAGCGCGCTCCCCCGACATAACGCCCTTAGATTTATACCTATGGGATTACTTGAAATCAAAAGTTTATTTACCCAACAACTTAAAAGATTTACAACAGAGAATTCGTGATGCAATGAAACAAATTAATCAAGATATTATTGAGCGCAGTATAGAAAGTGTTTACTATTGTGCTGGTCAATGCCAAATGGTTGGAGGTTGGAGGGCGGAGGCACTTTGACCATTTGCTTTCAGTTTTGTTGATTAATTTGTTTAATAATTTTTGCAGATTTGTTTTTTGATTATTATTAAATGCGTCATTTGCTTAAATAAAATGTTATGTAAATTTCTTTACATCGCCGATAAGCAGTAAAAAAGTGTATTGAAAACAGAAAAAAAATTGTGAAGATTGTAATCATTAAAAAAAATGATAATGACGTCTGGTGCAACAAAAATCAATGACATTATTCACAAAAAATTTTTGTCAAAAAACGACATTTTAGAAACAAAAATTGAGGAATTCTCTTAAAAACAATATAGAGTGTGTAAATAAAGTAAGGAATAAAATTCATATTTTCTTTATTATTGGTGTTTGGGAAAAAAGCTCGGATAGGATAATTTTATTTTATTCTTCCGGACTTTATGGACGTTACTTTTTTTTGTTGTCGCTTAATACTCTGGGACCTATGACGTCATCCATTTTTTTTAATGGAACCTTATTAATTTTAGACCAGAAATAAATAGTAGTTTTTTTTCTGAATACAGCAATATCGCATATGTGGTATTTAAAATTAGTAGTTTTAGAGATACGGAGAATCATAGGTATTAAAATAACAACAATAATTAAACTTGAAAATCAAGAGAGCAACTAGTAATAATTTATTATTGGGACTATTAAAACAAATTTTACAGAAATTTTACATTAATAAATGTTCAAATTGCCACCCATTCGTTTTCGGGCAATGATAAAGTCGGAGTTGAAATTCTTCCAAAACATTATCTCTCATTTTTTGGTCGATATTTCTGCACTCTGATATTATTCTTTCTCGCAGTTCTTTAAGATCTCGAGGTTTTGTCTGATATACACGTAATTTTAAATAACCCCATAGAAAAAAATTAAGTGGGGTGAGATCAGGAGATCTAGCTGGCCATTCCATAGGACCACCTCTTCCTATCCATCTATTAGGAAGACGTCCTCTAGGTATTCTCTAACACAAAGTGAATAATATGCTGGTGCACCATCTTGTTGATACCAGACATTAACACTCGCTATATCTGGGACCTCGTTATTTGGAAATAATATCGCTAGAGCCGGTATTAATTCCAATCTAAGGAACTCTTAACACATCTCCCCATTTAATGAACCATCGAAAAAATAAGGTCCCAAAACATGACCTCTGGTAAAGCCTGCCCAAACATTCAATTTTTGTGGATGCTGTGTGTGGCTTTCCTGCATCCAGTGGGAATTTACAGTGGCCCAGTACCTACAGTTTTGCCTGTCTACTTGCCCATTTAAACAAAACGTAGCTTCATCAGTAAAGATCAGGTAGTTAAGAAAATCTGGTTGATTACTCGGTTTCACATTCATCCGTTCGCAAAAATCAAGTCTACGATCACAATCATCTTCGTTTAGTTCCTGAACTGGTGTCACTTTGTACGGATGGTATTTGTGTTTTTTTAACACATTAAAAACACTTTGATGACAAGCGTTGTGGTTTGCTGCTAGCCTTCTTGTTGATTGGTTTGGATTATCTTCAATTTCTAATAATAGATTAAGTTTTTTATCAGAATCCACTGTAAGTCTTAATAATAATAATAATAAAGCTATTTATTCAGTAATACATACAGTGTTGAACATGTCAAAATATACATATAAAACAGATTCACAAATTCACATTTATACGCGTCAAAATTTAAAATTAAAATACTCATCTATGCTATAGAAAGCTTCTTTGATGAGTATTTCAAACAATACAGTTTTTTGCCTTGTTTGAGGTAAATATTTTATGTGTGAAGGTAAATGATTATATACTCTTATTATTTGGGTGATACAACTCTTTTCCACAATACTTTTTGTTGTTTGTAGAGGCACCAAATGTGAACAGACTATACCTCTGGTCTCGTAATTATGTTGTAATTCTTGCTCTTTGAAAAACTCATAATTCTCCCTTACAAACTGCACACACTCAAGAACATATAAGCCCGTCAATGTATGTATTTTTTGTCCTTTAAAAATTTCCTTGCATGAATGAGTCTTTCTCACACCAAAGACACTACGCAGGCACGACTTCTGTAGGATAAACACTCTGGATGCACGAACCGATGTTCCCCACAACATGACGCCATAACTAAGTCTCGACTGCACATAAGCATAATATGCCGATAGACCTGCTGACTGATTTACAGATCCCGCTATGATACGCAATGCATAACTGAATGATGATATCTTTGTTGCTAAGTAGTCAATATGCTTCTTCCAGTTCAATTGAGGATCCATCCACAATCCCAGGAACTTAACTGCCATGTGTTCCATATTTATCTGTTGATCTCCATAAATAACTTTTATTGGGTCCCTCTTGAAATAGCCAAAGTTCAACACATTGGTTTTTTCAATATTCAGCTTGAGCCTGTTTCTGTCAAACCACGAACCACAATCCTCAACCGTAGACAGTATTTCATTGTTTGCTGCATCTTTTTTGGTTCTTACAATTACCGAAGTATTATCGACGTACAGTATCGTTTTATGTTTAGTCTTGCAAGGGAGATCATTGACATATATTAAAAACAATAAAGGACCCAGGACGAAGCCTTGGGGCACTCCTCTTTTCAGCGTCCCCCAATCAGAAGCAACACCCGCATTACCACCGACCACGCACTGCTTTCTATTATCCAGATAGGACCGTATCAACTGCAAACTATGTCCCCTTATTCCAACTCTTTCCAATTCTTCAAATAACACACAGTACTCAACACAGTCGAAGGCCTTACTAAGGTCCATGAAGATACCAATTGTGCACTCATCATGATTCAGACTGTCAATAATCTCATGTATGGCTTGATAAGCAGCTCTGATCGTAGATCTGCCTGTGATGTAGCCATTCTGGTATTCACTAAGTATATCATATTCCAAAGGAAATCCATTATACGTTTAAAAATAATTTTTTCGAATATTTTTGAGAAATGTGTCAATATAGATATCGGTCTGTAGTTTTCTAGTTTTGTAATTTCACCTTTCTTGTATATTAATCTAATCATAGATTTCTTCAATTCATTTGAGAATATTCCCGATTCTATACATTTATTGACTATTGGTTCTAGTATAACTGCAAGTTCAGGCGCACATTCTTTTATTATCTTTACAGGTATTTCATCACAACCCACGCAAGAGCTATCTCTTAATTGTGCAATAATGCTACATATTTCTCCTACATCAGCAGGATGCAGCATCAGTGAGTGGTTATTATAAGGAATGTTGTCCAGATCTATATCTTTTATCTTGGTTATACTGTTACACATTTCTATCAGTTGTCTGTTGATTGTAGACAGCCTTTCTTCAATTGTTGTTCCTGCCACTTCAATGCCATCAACAGAGATTTCCTCAGCTTTAACAGAACCCGTGATTTTTCTTACCAGCTGCCAAGTTGCCTTAGTCTTATTATGTGATTCATTGATGAAATCACTGTTAGCTTTGTCTTTCGCAATTTTTATCTCTTTGTTTAAATTATTGCGATAATTGTTATAATCTTCTATACTTATTCTTTCGTTTAGCATGTCCGCGTACATTTGTCTTTTAATAATTGTTTTCACCTTAACGCATTCAGCACATCATTCAGTCTTTTTAGATGAATATTTTCGTTAATATGAAATGGGACATTAAAATCACCCGTTAAAATGTGTTTATGTTTTGGTTTCAATTTTATTACTGATGAGAGTATTTCATCGAGTATATCTAAAAATTCATTAAAATCTCCGTTCGGCGGTCTATTAACCACAATTGTTTTATGCTCAGTCAGTTCAACAGCACTACATTCTACTATGGATTCTTGACTCTTGTCTCTTAGATTTTTCATTTCCGCAACAAGAATTCCCTTTCTTACAAAAATGCAAGAGCTACCATACCTGTTTGTAGTTCTACAGAAACAAGATGCCATAGCATAGAATTATCGAACGATCGGGATATTTCTCATTGAAGAGACGAGCAACTGCGTTTTGTGATCTAGCATTTTCACCATATCCAATCATCATTAATATCTTAATCATTTGCCTTTCTGACAGACGCGCCATTTTAGATATCGAAAGCGTTACATGTCAGTTGTCATTATTGCCATTTTAGATATCGAAGCGTTGCATGTCGGTTGTCATTATTGCCATTTTAGATATCGAAAGCGTTACATGTCAATTGTCATTATTAGCACGCTTAATACTCCAAAACTACTAATTTTAAATACCACATATGCTGTATTGCTGAATTCGGAAAAAATATACTTTTTATTTCTGACAAAAAAATAAGGAGGCTCCATTTGAAAAAAAGGTCGATGACATCATAGGTCCCAGAGTAGTTAACCAAAGAAAAAAAAATGACGTCTATAAAATCCGGAGGAACAAAATAAAATTGACCTGTCCGAGCTTTTCTCCCAAGGAGCGATAATAAACAAAATAAGAATATTATTCCTTACTTTATTTACACACTGTAGAAAGCTTTTATAAATTTTGTTCCAAAGTTTATCACCGCACTGTATGCAGTTACCATGTTCTTAACAAAGTGCTTCTAATACATTACATTGTATGAGATGTGCTTCTAATATAATCATCTAAGATATCAGTTTTTACGGGAAGTAATTTATAGGATAGCTCAGAATGTAATAATCTGAGTATACTCTGAGTGATGGTTGATGCCTCGTTTTTTGTAGAGATATCTTAATTCTTCCCATATCCTGTCTCTTATTGCCACTGTTACCACCTTATGTTTTGCGTTATAATTAAAGCCGGTCTTGATATTATGTCATTTTATAGCTATAATGATATTTCGGTAAGATCTACGAATCACCGCTTGAAAATGACGCACCTGAGTTGACACAAGTCACTGATTATGAAAAATAAAAGTGGTCAAAAGTGCAATAGGAAACGTTTTATTTGTATCATCAGTTAAAATGGGCTATACTGCGATGGAGCGCGTTTGTTCCATCTAAGTCCGCGAGACGGGTGAAGATATTAAAACATTGTTACTGTGACTTACATATATACCTTTATACGTAAAACGTATATGCATATATGCATGTGTTTGAGATACACACATACATTAAGTGCTATTGTCGACAATCGAACGCACAGACACCGGTGTTTCGACCTATGAGGTCTCATCAGTGTGCGTGGAGATTCTCGACAATAGCTTCAAGACTTAAATCGCTGCTTATGTCATTTTAGCGTGTTAAATGCAGTGAGAGTATCACAGCGACATCTAACACCCAAAAGATGACACAGAAAAAACATTGTAATTGTGATGTATTTTTTGTAATATGTACTATATTACTCAGGGAGTACCAGTACTAATATTAACTTAATACAATACTGCTACTTTTATACGTCTCTAACTATTCTAATCATATTGGTAACTATAATTCATAAGTAGGAAGCCTACTAATAACTGATCTACTTAATTAAACTACTTCTCCTATTTAACAGTGTGGACACAGATTATCTACATGACATTGAACGTTGTGTAAATAAACAAGACCTTGTCACTTACTTAGTATTTTCGCAATGCTTTTAGTTGGATATTCCGTGACCTAGCATATTTTCACAACAGACATACACTACACGTTCCAAAATGTTCATACAAGGGTTGTTCCAAAATAAGTTTTAAATTCTATATCTTCTTAATAAAATAAACCTTTAAGTAATACCACGCGATCATTTAAATTCTAAATTATAGCAGGCGGGATTTTTTTTATTAGGTTGTCCAGAATGTGAATTATTGATTAATTGAAATTTGCGGTTATCTTATACTTTGTGACATTTGTGAATCTTATGTGTAATCGATTTAAATTTGATGGAAATGAAAGCATTACAAGATAAATTAATTTTATTGTGAATTACAAAAGGTGTTCAAAGTGTTCTCCCCCTGTTGCAATGCAACTGTTAACCCTCCGTTTCATATTTTCAAAAGCATTTGCCAACATCTGAACGGTTATAGCGTTACATGCATTAGAAATTGCCTCTTGTAGTTCTTCAAGATTATGTGGGTTATTTTTGTAAACTGTTTTTCAGATACGGATAAATGAAATAATCAAGAATCGTTAAGTCCGGACTGCGAGGCGGAAATTCAATGACTCGATTATCATAAAACTCGCGAATTCGAGCCATACTTTCCCATGTTTTGTGAGCTGTTGCATTGTCCTGTTGGAAATACCCATGTAAAAGTTCGTTATCATGAAGATTTTGTAAAAACGGTTCAAGTAAATTATTTCGATATCTCTCAGCATTTATCGTTCCTTCAAAAAACACAGGTCCAAACATACGCCTCCTAGAAACCGCTAGCCAAACACCAATTTTCTGCGGATGGAGAGGCGATTGAATAAACTCATGAGGATTCTCCGAAGACCAAATACGCATATATTGTTTGTTTATATAGCCGGATAGGTGAAACCATGCTTCGTCAGAAAAAAATGTTAAATCCAAAGTGTTGTTGTTATTTAAATTATTCAAAAACCACTAACAGTATTCTATTCGTACAGGAAAATCTCGAGGGAATAGCTCTTGAACGACGTTAATCTTATAGGGATAAAGATTTAAATTTTCTTTTAAAATTTTTTGACAAGTTCCATATGAAAGGTTTATTTCTTGGGCTAATCTGCGAAGAGATTTTTTGGGAGACTGTTCCATTCTTTCTGCAACATCTGCCACAATCTCAGGAGTCCTTTTTTTGGACGCGCCACTACCAGCTTTCCTACCTACAGTTTCAACATTACGAAATTTCGCCACACATGTGTAAATTTCTTGGACTAATTTTTGATAATTCGCAGGAAAATTAGGGAAGGCATTTTGAAAATCATTGATGCAGTGCGGTACTGAATATGTCCATTCACCATTCTCTTGTCGTTCGGCGTTCTTAAAATAACTTTCAGTAAGAAAAATCTTATGTTCTAAATCAAACATTTTGAAACGTCACTTTGACAATTCAAATTGTAAATTAGTACTTATATACCAACTTAATTTAAATTTCACAACCTACTCTAATTTAGAATTTAAATGATCGCGCGGTATTTCCCAAATCCAGTTCAGAGGCCTTATTCCCTTAATACATCTCTATAGAATAATTCTGTGATGTCAATAAATTTATATAGAATGCAAGCTGCTATTTGATAAGAGTAAAACTGTTACTTCCGGTCCAAATTTTGAAATTTGTTATAAACAGAAATTGTTCCAATTCGGGCTTCTTTGTATTCAAATATAAAGATTAATACTGATAGCTGTAGCTGTTTAGCCGCTATCGTGGTCTCACACAGACAGAAGCCACAAACACACACATACTGAAAGAGAGTGAGAGAGAGATATTTTCAAAAACCACTTTTTCGGTATCAACGAACTTGAAAACGTAGATCTCTGCAAAAATCTAGAAGTCAAAAATGTTCGTCATAATAATACTTTCCTATATTACGAAAAAGAAAGTAAAAGGATCGTTACTTCTTTGGGAAATGCGATTTACGTCATGTATCGTAACCGATACGTATATCTACACACTACTTAAATTGTATTATTATTATAATTTTTAAAAAGTTGATTGATATCTTATCAAAAATACAGGTTATTAATACTTACTTACACACTTACCTCTAATGAGTAAAAAGTAATCATTGTGTACTTTATCTTTATGAATTTTTAGTAGATATAATTTAAAGTGGAAATCAAACAAAGAATAAATCATTACTTTGTTTATATAGTTGAAAATATATCATTAGCTACACTCAACATGTGACTTTCAATTATATTTAAATAAAGTGTCCCGTCAAACATATACAACATTTAAACTTCAATTGGTAATATTCCAAAAGGAAATTCCATACAGTTAATTTTGAAGTGTTTGACTGATACCATCGGTAAACGTGTCCCAAATCTTGAGCTAATCTATGTAGCGTACCACGTCTGTGTTTATCCGTTCAAATTTTTCACTTCGAAGAATAATTAATAAGTACGAGGAATATAAGAATAAAATACTCTCAATGTCCTTAAAATATATTTACTTCCATATACTATATGCTTTCGTCTACTTTCTTACATTATTCCCATTTTGGTCACATAGTTAAACAAGATTTTGAATTCTGATGGATGTCAAAAAAAAATTGCCGTCAGTGAAGAAGCCCAATTTATGACTATAGTTTTGACTTATTCGTCGTCGTCAAACTGTTGACCACTAAGGAACTCCTTTAAGGCTATACGCCCGGCCTCGAAATCGTTTTTCCCATTTCCTAATCGTATTTTTCATAAAAACCTTACCGAATTTACACGCTAATTTAAGAAAAAAATGCCTTTCAATGGATAAATCGTAATTTCTTCGAAATTGTCCAAAGGGCCCTAAATAAAAATAAATATGTAAGAAATTTCAAAAAACAAGCCTTTATTTAAAATTATTTAACACTCAACAGCAGTACATAAATTTTATTTTTTCTTAATTTTTAAAAATAAGGTCACGAAACGGAAAACAAAATTTTGAAATTTGGGCGAAATTCACTGAAATCAAATAGAGTATGTGGTACGCTCGCACATTGTGTCGAGAGGTAGCTCCGCCTACCATTTCGGGCAGTTTCTACGCAGTTTGTAAAATACTTCTGAGATCGGTGTATGTTAAGAAAGTAATCGTTACTCGGACATTATTTTATCGAAACCGTTGATATTTTCTTTACAATATAGTGTACATATACAGTGTCAGCGTCACAATACTTCCTTATACTACGTATCAGAAAGTAAAACAATATCTCTTCCCGTCCCTAACGGTATACCTGCTAGAAGCGCATGCTAGGACTCACACGGCTTGCGGGCAGGGAGTATAATTATTATATTTGACTCGCAATAATTTGCTCCTGAAACGATCTAGAAATTTATTTCTTGCACAAAAAATAATTTTGGAATGTTGGCTTTATTTTGTTTCACATATATATGGGTAAATTCTGAAAAATAAGATTAGTTACTCGATAGCTGAAAAATACCTTACACAAATTGGTCGTCTACTAAAACTTTTTCTTTTTTATAAAATTTACACACCATAAAGAAAAATCGAAAACACTAGTATCATCCAAATGCTTTAGGGTATAACCTTAAAAAAAAAACAGATCCCTAGCTCTCTGCATTGCTGAGATATCACGAGATAAGTATTAAAAATTAAAGAAAATGAAAATTTTAAAACTTACACAAAAAACGATTTTTCGACCTTTTCGCGATTTCGATTTTATTTTCCAACTCAAAATTTGAATCCGGCAGGTGATTTTACATATTCAGCTTCACTTTTTTTGTGTGTTTGAGAAAATATAGATTGTCTAATTTAGGGGGGATTGCTTCCCGACTGCCAAACACGTGGGCCAACCGGCGATTATCTGAGACCATAACGCAGCCATAAATTACAAGCAGATTAGATTAGGTGACAAGTTCCTTTCTCTATCTTTTTCCTCAGCATAAGACAGAGCACGCGGACCCTTAAACATTTGTCTTTTCTTACATTTGCACGAAAAGCAGTGGTACGCCTATTTCAAATCGAACTCAGCTTGAAGCGGGCGTTCAGCCTTAAGCACCGAAGAAAGTGAAAATCACTGAGTGCAAGGTCTGGACTGTAATGTAGATATTTCAGTTGTATCCATCCAAAAAACCTGATTAAACCTAGTGCTTATGCAGAAACATGTAGCCTTGCATTATCATGGAGCAACATCACACCGGACGATAGTAGGTCACGCAGCTTGTTTTGTACTGCACGCCGGAGGTGTTTCAAGATCTCACAATACTATTATCCCAAAGCAAAGTTGTCATTACCTTCCGTGCTGAAAGTATCTGTTTGGCTTTGACTCTGATTGGCTACGATGTGTCTTGTCATTTAATTGATTATTGCTTGTAATCAGGAGTCATGTGAGGTACCCAAGTCTGTTGTAACAATGTGGTCCAAAAATTGATCTCCTACCTGATAGTATCGAGTCAAAAACTATAGAGCAATCTTTTTGCTTTGTCAACATCAGAAAACAGTCTTGAACTCCAAAACTTTAAAACCTGTCCTCTCGAATTTTGTTGTCCACATCACGAACCAAACCTTCAGAAATTAGAAGGTCGGCCAGTCATGCACATTAACTCGTCTGCTACTGCTCAAGAATCTAATTACAGATCGTACCTCACAGTCGGCGGGCGAATCAATTTTCTTAAACGTTATAAACTTCTACAACTCAGTAGACAAACATACAGTATGGGTATTTGCATTAATAAAGTAATTTCATTTTATAAAATGTTACAGGATATACAAAATTAACTCTTAGAAAATCACGTAACAACATAGCAAAACGAACGCAAAAACGCTACTGTATGCTACAAACTGAAAATCCTATTGAAAAAATTACTTCTCTTCTAATTCCAATGATTAGTTTTAACAAGTTTGAGATTATGTCATCATTAACACCATCCGCAATGTTTTTCTGACGAGGATAATGAAACGTTGTTAAATTCCCTCGCTCTGATTCTTCCTTCAAAAATGAAAATCTGATTCTCAATCATTAGATGAAAAAAGATTACCCACAAAATAATTTCCTGTCTTTTTCGTCCTGAATTAAGCTATTGCTCACTCTTCTACTTGCTTTTCTGTCACGCGCCTTCTACCTCTAGCCGTTGTCCGAGAATGAGTGCGGACCAAAGTTCCTCCGAGCTGACCATTTTAGGCATGTTTTTGACCCTTTTCTTCTCCTTGGCTGTATGTGGTTTTCTTTCTTCATTTAATTTCTTTAAGTGTTTGTAAGGCACCATCTGTAGTGATAACATCAGCACCTGGACAAACTGACCTTTTCTCGACTTTTTCATAAGAAGAGTTTTCATAGTAACAACAAGCAATTTTTCAAAACTAGTGCTTGTATAACTTGAATCTGAATATAAATGAGTAGGCGTAGAGATGCTCGCAGAGTGTATATGTTAAAGATGATTTAAGTCGGTGGCATGAGTTTTAGTTACTACATCAGAGGTAGAAGAGCAGCCTGGTAAATTATTTTCATCATCACTTGTCAACAAAATTGTGCTGTTTCCATAGTGGCAGGACCGTTTCTTATGACATCTTTACCTGTTTTAGTCCATATTTCTCCAATAATTTTTGAAAACGCATTTTTTGATAATTTGACGTCTACACGATATCTTTGCCATGTCGTTAGTATCACAACAATATTTTAAAAACTTTACTACGCATAAATCAAGCGGTTGCAGTAGCTGTCTGAAATGCGGAAGAAAAAAATTACAATGTTTTAACTCCTCGTCATTTCTATCATTATGAGACCAACATGTGTTACGTGACCATCATATATTCAAAACACTTTCCTTTTTAATTCAATTGTTTTTAGAAAGTAATCCTTAGAATAATTTTCGAAGACAGACGTCTCCAGTCATCCATTATTGTTCCAGCGTATGTTGTTCCAGGGAACCCTAATGGTGGTACCTCCAGCACCATTATTACATGATGTAATACATATTCTCTTCTTCTTGGACCTTCGTTAGACGGATCTCTACAAAAGCTTGTCTCATCTAAGTTCCAGATGAGATATGGCTTTTTCGGATTGATTTTATATTAATTTTAGTGATTACGTAGAGGTACATGGTTACCAAATTTTATTTTTGTTTTACCCTACGCAGTTATCACTGTAAAATATGACCTTCTTTTCATTGCAGTATCTTGAAAGGTAATCCAGTAAGCATGTATGTATTTCTCTAGAGCCTCGGTTAGCAATGGCTTCGTGCCAAAAGTAAGTGTGGTCCATTTTTGAAGTATCTCAAAAATCGTGAATTGAAGCAGTTCAATCTGCATTTATAATAAAAAGTTGATATATACACAGGGTGTGGGAAGGATTGTCTGTAAGTCGAAGCAAGCTACTTTAATTTCAGGATCATGTCTTGCCTTTTCTACGTCTAATGATTTTTCTTCTCTACTTTTATTTTTATTGTACACGTGTTTTTGTAAGATTTGGCATAGCAGCTTTTCTCTTCGCCATTGGAGTTTTTGTATGATTCATATATGGCACATTGATCTTTCTTGGCTTGGAAGAAACTTATGTATAACTTTGTGTAAAAATGTGCTCATAACTAACATTTCTTTGCACAGGTCCGCCTTCACTTTCTTCCTGTGCTTTTTAATATCTATAAATTTGAGCTAATGTAAGAGAGCCATCTATCTATTTTATCGTTGTTTGCGCTCTGAAATAGTGTGATTCTATTCTTTGGAAAGAATTTATGTGTACTCTAATTTTATCCTTCACTGAAACATCAACTGTTTCATGTCTTTTAAAGTTTCCTCTTTTGTCTTTTTCGGCGCATTCTCGACCATCAGATTTTTTCCCGGTTGTTCTAATAAACTTATCTCCTATGTCCAAACTGCTCATAAAGAACTTTTTGTATACTTATCTTTTAGGCTACCTAATATGGGGAAGTACTGCCAAATTATCGCCGCGAGTACTACTTTCAACGAGTTTTCTGTATTTTGCAAAACGTTTTTCCACATGAGAAGCAACAAATTGCCTTTGTAGAGCATTATCTTTCAAGTTCTAAAAACCAGAATGAATGTCTTTTATGGTCGCATGACTAAATATTTGAGTGCACATTGATCGACGTTTCATCTTTACAAGGAGGTTTTAAAATCTTTCCTCATTTTCTCTCATCCCTTCTATATATGCAAGTCTAGAATTAACTTTTAATTCCTTTTGATTTCTCTCCCATTGTTCTGCAGGTCTGCTTTCTAATAGTATTTTTTCCAGGAAACTTTTAGCAGTTATGGCCATATAGAATTATTGTGTATTTTATTTTTGGGCAATATCGCCGTCACTGGCAGTAGTTTTCATATTGCAACCAAAAACTCATTCAGTGTTATAGAGATGTATCCATCTTACTGCTTAAAGTTATAGAGGTATAGTTCTAGTTCTATTTCAGTATATGGGGGCAAAAATAAGGTACATTTATATCACCATAATTCAAAATTCAATTTTTTTACACTTGTGGCTCAGTTAAACTAGATGTACGAAATCTTATATGACCATTTGTCTCTACGCCCAATGATTTATTCTCATAAATAATGTACTGTCATTTTTGACATAAATACGACAACAAACTGCTGTCCTCGCAAACATAATTATACTAAGCAAAATATGAAGGAGAAGATTGAGACGTATCTAGTGAGTGTTACAATTTTGGAAGGTAGACATTATGCTTGGCCTAGCATGGATTCCTTTGTCCACATACGAGTAGGAAATCACAAGAATTGCACGAGAATTAGCAAATCTACTGACAGTCCCTATTATAATGAGGTAATTCATATTTTACCTTACACTTGAACACTAATAAACATACTACATAACAAAGGCCAAGCTAGATATAGTTATTAATGGAATACGCTGTAGAAATATATAGACTTGGTCATAGGTTCGAATCTTGTCTTAGTATAGTGATTATACCGTTACCGTTCCAGTGCACCGACAGATTAGAGGGGCAACACACCTGCATGTTACACTATACCGCTAAACCTTTTACGATGACCATTAATTCATATTATTATTGACATATTTCAATTTCAGTATTTTGTCTTTGAATTTAAGACGGATCTTCAGAGTTTAATAGATAAATCAATAACAATAACAGTTAAGTTGAAATATTTCTATTTAATAGATAATATTATACAAAATAAATTCCAATATAGGTCATCAGACCAAGAACTTGCTGGAGGAAAAGAAAAATTCTTGGATATTGCACATTAGATTTAGCTACAATATGGAGTCAACCTGGTATTAAATCATGTTGATGATTAATCTTTTATCATTTCTATTATATTACTCTTCATTGTCAGAACATCTATTCTTCCAAAAATGGGCGATAATTAGTTCTACTTCACCAGAATTCATTGGTCCAAGGGGTTACCTCAAAGTAACGCTGTGTATTCTTACCAAGGGAGAATTAACAAAAATTCCATTAACAAATCCAAGAATAAATGATGAAATTGAGGGGTCAGTGATGACTAAATGCAATATATGTTCATAGAAATAATTCTTGTAATTTTTTCAGTAACTTATTATTACCAGAAGGTATAACACTTGAAAGACAGAGGGCTATCTTTGCTTTTAAAGTGTATAAAGGAGAAGATATAGCGAAATTTAAGCCCACCACCTTGGAGATATTGAAAAATCCACAACTTGGCGTTAAAGATATGACAAATAGTGCTGTTGAAATTACATTTGCTGGTATTACGGTAGGTTCAATCTGCAAAAATGCATTATCAAATATATCAGTGAGTATGAAAATATTCCAAGCTTCTAAAAACTAAAGAAGAATTAACAATCCAATTGCAATTGAAATGCAATTTAATTGAAATTTGTAACAATGCGATAATCAATACTAAATGCAAATACAACAAAAATTGTAGTATACACATTTTTATAGTACTTATAGTAAAATTGTATATTATAATGAATTATTCGATAGTCTATTTAATTTTATTAAGCTATGATAAAATTTAATATAAATAAAACAACTGTCCAGAATAAAACTACTATGAAGCAATTAAAAAAATAGTCCCACACTTGTTAAAACATTTTGCGTCTGTTCAATCAAGCTTGAAACTTGGTCTGATATTTTGCAGATGGTCTGTAAATATTCATCGCATTTATCTACTGTATTTTAAAAGCAGGTGATAAGAACTATCGTTGGCCTACAGTCGGATCATTCCTAAAGGGAACAGGATTGAATTGTTTTGAAAAGGTTGCTGTTGAAATACTGTTTTTGTACCAGTAGTAAAAAATCATAGCATTTTTACACATAACAAAGCGCCACGAAATGTCATTTCTCGACCTGGAACTAATAACAGGTAAATAATGAGGCTATTATTGACCTAGGGAAATAATGAAAACAAATAAAACGAATGCCGCAACCATGCACTCGTGCTCGTAGTAGTAGTAGTATGTCAAGTTGTCAACCGTCAAAATAAATAACTGTATTTTAGGCACAATTTTAGGTTAACAATACCAGAATATAATATACGTTTATTTAGCAATTGCTATTAATTTAATATTTTCTAACAATACTATGTTTTTTACATGAAAAAATTTAACCTAATATAGAAAATACCAGTAAGCAGACTTATGGACTAATATACTTACATTACATATATTACACAATGTCAGCATTTGTCTATTAATACATAAAATATGTATGATAGTATAATATGGAATCAATATATCACGTAACTATTACAAATGTAAAGAATTATTTAATTCATATTGAAAATTCCTGCATTTATTGCAGGTGTGCTTGCGTAAGTAGATGTAGGTAGATCTTGTAACACACATGAACGTTAAAAATGAGTCAATAGCATTTAAAACTAATAATTCAGTTCAAAAATATATTAGAAATAATAGATATAAAACGGATAAAAAGTTGAAATCGGGGGTATATATGTTGACTTGTGAGTGTGATAAGGTATATGTGGGTCAGACAGGCCGTACTTTTGAACAGAGGACCGGGGAACATGAAAAAAGTTATATTGGTAAAAAACGGACTCTACTTTCGCAACGCATTGTATAGATGAAAAACACGAATTCAATAGAGACTTCAAAGTTCTACGTATACAAGACAAAGGACCGAAACTTAATTTATTAGAAACCTTAGAAATTAATAGATACAGTAAATTAGGTCGTGCTTTAAACGATCAGACTCAGTTCAATTATTCCCCGTTGTTACAATGCTTTAGTTTATAAAATACCCCCACTCATATCCCATGCTTTTGTGACACTATATATTATGTTGTAATAATTTTGTATATTTAGTTACTCATCACCTGATGAAGCCAAAGTTTGGCGAAACGATATTGTAGTGATATTATTAAATAATTTTTGAAACCAAGTTTACGTATTTTATTTATTCAGTTAAGTAAGAAATTACTTGGTTGTCAAAAAATATAATAGGGGGCACTGTTCTTAGTTTATGTATATTATTTGTTTTTTCTTTAAAATTTTAAATCGAACGATATATTTTTAATATCATAATATTGAAGCGCATAGAAAACTGAAAAGAATAATGAAAACCGGAAGTTGCTGCCTTTTTTCTTGACGAAGATACAGACATAAGAGAATAATCCCGAAAAATAACAATTTTAAATATAAAAAATATTTATTTATTGGGAGAAATAATTTTATTTTTATTTTAAGAGGGTGACTAGAGAGTGTATACTTTGTTTTCAATTGAATTTCCATCACACTCTTTCATATTGATTTCAATCTCATTAGCGATTTTTTAATTCATTGCATATATTACGTTGAGTTCCCCTTTTAATGTTTTCAAATTCTATGGCTGTTATTTGTTACATTTGTCTTTTTCGACATCGAATTTTACCCAAGAGATATGCATCTAATTATAGGACAACGGCAAAAATAATTCCCATAATTCATTAACTAAGTATACAATAACGAGAAGCGCTTCAATATTATGATATTAAAAATATATCGTTCAATTTAAAATTTTAAAGAAAAAACAAGTAATATACATAAACTAAGAACTGCGTTCCCTATTATTTTTTTTGACAACCAAGTAATTTCTTATTTAAATGTCACTTCATACTTCATTTTTTTGTACAAAACACATAATAAATCTATTGTCATGTAAAGAATTTAGAATTACGAAAATAACATGAAGTACACAATGTCCATAGATATGATAAAATGCCATATAGATTCCTAAAGCAAACTCGCATTAATACCAATACTAATTAAATTAGTTAATGGTGCATTGGCAAAAGATAAATACTCTCAAAGTCTTAACATTCTGTTTATAAGAAAGCCACAAAATTACCTATTTATATCTTTACTTTCAACAAGAAACAAGATGCTGAACAAATATAAACAAACCTAAATGTCTAACATACAAAACCAGTATGCCTTTTAATAGAACTTTGGGACCATATGAGCAACTGCTGAGTTGTTAAATAGTATAAAAGACAAATTTAAAAGACAAAACATAGTCTCATAGGTATACACAGGAATTACAAAGATCGTAGCTTCAAGTACGTTTAATTTAAGAAAATAATAATTCTCTATGTAACTTTACTGTTTTTCGTTTGTATATATAGTTACGTATAGTAACAAATTCTTCTAGGTAACAACAACAGTTCAGAAAAATACGAGAAATCCCGTTTGGAACGAGATGTTGACAATTGCAGAATTATTTCCACCATTATGTCAAAGAGTAAAAATTGTGTTGAAGACAGCGAACACTTCTATAAGAGCCGTAAAATATTTCAACTTACATTCTATAGCTAATGATCAAGAGTATGGTTTTCTACCAACATTTGGACCAACTTACGTACACTTTTACAGCGAGGACAAATTTGGTAGTGTTTTTGTCGGCAAAGTCCTAATGTCGTTGCATACGCAATTGCAACATGAATATCTAGCTCAAACCAAACCTGTAATGAAGAAACAAATAATGTCTATTAACGAGGTAACCCATCATCAACACTAGTAAACCAAAAACGAGATCTCATTGAAATTGCAACATATTTATTAGAACTTTTAATTAGAATATCTGGAAATTGTCAATAATTGTGTAGTATTTCTTAGACTAAATTTAATATTCAATACCGAATTAGCAAGCATATTTTGTGCAGTTTAACTGAAAATTCTGAAAATATATTTCAAATTTCATGTGATCTCAATTTTTTTTCTTGCCAATATATTATTCAAATTTTATTCCATCATTCAATCTGTTTATTTTAGAACAGCTTGTATAAGCATGAACCTGTTCTACTATTTGGTGCCATACTGAGAGTAAACGCAGTGGACAAGCGATTCTCCAAGAAGCCTATGCGATTCGAGATGTCAATCGGAAATCCTGGTCTTCGAAATTTAATTGGATATGATGGAGACAAATGTCCTTTAAATGTTACATATCCGTCCATAGCGAAGCCTGCTAATGAAACATACTGGTATTTAGATTTTGCGGATCAAATACCCTGCATTTCCTTTCAAAGTTTCTTTCCGGATTTAAGAAAGAGATTTTATAATGCCAACATGATTGAAAAGTTATCCACAGAATTTGTAAGTATAAATTAAATGTTTACTTTACTTTGGTATCTAAATTTATAGAATTACTAGAAGTGTCGTAAATTATTAATAATATAAAATCGAAACTTGCCGTAATATACATATCGTCGGCCTAATTTTAAAACCTTGTATGTCATTTGTAACTAGTTTTGCAGAAAAGCATACAAACCATTTTATTTTAGAAATACCAATCATTCTTTAAACAAAATATGCTAGGTATGTCAAAATGTTACTGGTGAAATGTGCCTCATGCGTTCACGTGGAATTTGTGTTCTGTTCAAAAAATGGAAAAAAAGTCTTTGGATTACGAGTGTTGAGAAAGAATAGAGATGTTTGTAAAAGACTTTTGTGTATTTCTAAGTATTTAAAAGGTGAAATCCTCTGAATAATCATATAAAACACAAAGAATTGTGAAAAAATGTTTTATTGGTCGCAAGTTTGTCAAGAATAAAAATGGTAAAAAGATAAAAAGTAACTATTTTGATACACTAATTTGATAAAAAGATTTAGATATATTATAAAATTAACTAACAAACTGAACCAAATAATTCTGTAACTGGAATTGCACGTCCAGCTGATTGTTCTCCTGCACCAGTCTCCTAATCTGTATCTGCTAACTGATAGTAAAACGGATGACATCCTTTTTCCAGCACAGTTCCAGAATTTGTAATTAATTTTTAGAGGCTCCTTCTAAAGATTAGCTTCTTCTACATTTCCGTTTATTGTTCTTCTTCTGGGCAATGCAGTCCATTCATTCCAATAATTAAGCTTAATACATCTGCTTGTGACGTGAGGATCGCCTGTTCTAAATCTAGGTGGAATACTATAAAATTACAATAAAGAATAAATCTTAAAGAAATGGAAGGTCAGATAATTGACTGTATAGGGCCTGGGCTTGAGTTTGACAGATTTACAAACAGAAGCATACCCAGTTGGAGTGTATGTGTGTTTCGAAGTTTCCTTTCAATGAGTCACATTCCATCTGGATATGCTTTTTGTCTAAGAATTTTTATGCAGTTGTTATTTGTTTCTTAATACTGAATATTAGGAACATGTACCTGACTCATTTCTATTTTGGTAGGTGCACCCGTCGCTGTACACTATGACCTCATTTCCCGGCTGCATGTCTAATTTGGAAAAATGAAAGAATATAATATTGAAGCAAATTCGTTTGCAGTTAATGCTTTCTCCCCCTTATGCCATAAAAAACAGTGACCACCAAAGTTCTTAAGATCAGGCAGTGTAAAATTGTACAAAGTTAATTTGCTTTTGTAGTATAATGCCCTAGCATTTGTGAATGGGACCATAAGTACACTTTGAAGATCCATCGTGAAAAATTCATTTATTTCTTTGAAGACCCATCGTGAAAATTTCATTTTTTTCTATTTTGTCTTTTGTTCTTCTTCCGCTCTCGGAGCGACTTTTCTCTTTAAATATTTATTAAGAATTAAATGATCAATAATACTGGTTTTGAAACCAAGCCAGTCATCGCACTAGTCTTATTTCGAAACAAACTGTAGTTCATTTCAGAAAACGTAATGCCGAATGAAGCAACCGAGAGGGCAGCAATACTTTTTTCACATTGGACAAAATGAGATGAAATAAAGACAACATTGCAACTGAGATCACTAGACAACCCGATCTTTCCTATACTTTTCTTTCGTGTAATATAATTTATTTGCCAATCTTCAAGTATTCTACTTATAATTCTCTGCTTTTAACACAGGTAAATATTTAATCAGGAAAATTTTGTTTCTTTTTAAAATTACCTAAGGCTGAGATTCGAACCCAAGACCTCCCGATTGCTGTTGGTCGCGCTACCATTACGCTACCGCGGGTGTCTGGGTTAGAGTCGTTAAATCGTACTGAATTATATCATGTAATAAATGGAATATTTAATATCGGCAGTCCGACGTTTGTACTAACTTTTTCATTATACCTGAATCATAATACAGGTATCTCGAACGCATTTGCGTGCCAAATCGGACCTTTATAACACCGTGGTGTTTTAAAGTCGCCTAGGTAACAACAAATTTACCTACAACAGTAACAAACAGGTAGTGCTAAAGAAACATTAATGGTACAATTATTATCGTTGAAAATTCGAAGACCAGAACATTCAAAATCCGTATCATTGGCTATTTGAAAGTAGCAGATTCAATCGTCCGGTTTTCTGTGATAAGAGGGACGTCGATATCTGATGATGATGAAGCAACACTCGTTCCAATAACAGCACCAGCAATACGTTTGGAAACACGTAATTTGTTTACGGTGGACTCTTCGATACAACCACTTGCTACAGTCGATGATTTTCACCCAACCTTACGTTTGAACTCATCCACACTCATACCACTATTCGCCATGATCGCTAAGAGCAGGATATGTACCAAAAGTATTAATCCCGACAGCTTGTTTAATGCATTTTTCATTGTCTGTGGATATATTATTTGGAAGTAGTGAAATATATTGATCAAACAACTTCGCATAATATACCGTGCATTTTTTTTAACGCGGAACATAGGGATTTGCGTGCTAAAAAATCTACCCCATGTTATCTTTTGTTGCGGAGCAAATTTGAAAGAAATTTGCGTTTCATTTAATAAATCAAACATTTTTCTACCAATTGTACAATGTTTTAAACTATTTTTTCGTTTTCAGTAGTAATTAATTCGCACAAAATTGAGTGATAAAATCAACGTAGCGTAAACATTTAAACATTTTATGTTAGATGACATCGCTTGTCACTTCGCTATTGACAAGTAAATTTACGAAAAAAAAGTCTATGTACACAGTTGCAAAACGAGTGGAAATTGTTACGGAATGTATCCAAGCAATGTCCTTCCGAGATATTATTGGCAACTTTGCTGCAGCATATCCTGATCGGCCAATTTTAAGTATTTCGACAGTGTCTCGAATTTACAATGAATTTCAGAGCACAGGCTGCGTAAATTGTGACCACAGGAAACGAATTAGAAAGCCATCTGCAGTTACAGAAGAGACAAAAATAAACATTTGTTTGATGGTTGAAAACGAGGGCTCCACAAGCTTAAATATGCTTGCCGATCAGTTCCAAATTTCAAGAAGCAGTTGTCATAAAGCGTTGCAATCGAAAAGTACAAATCTTGTAAGATTGAAACGTTCACAAATTGTTACCAAGAGATTTCTTCCCAAAAATGGAATTTTGCCAATATTGAAATGAAAGAATAAATAACGATCCAAATGTTTTAACAAGAATACTGTTTTCTGAGGAGTGCACATATGCTCTGGATGGGACGGTATACAAGCAAAACCAAAGAATTTAGGCACGACAAAATCCTTATAAGATTCGAGAGGCTAACACGCAGTGGCCTCAGAAAGTTAATGCTTGGGTGGGAATAGTGGGGAATACCATGTTGGGGCCGTTTTCTTATAGACGGGAATATAAATCAACGGAAATATTTAGATCTACTTGAGATGGAAGTAGGTCCCCTTCTGGATGAGTTGCGAGGTAATGGAGAAATAATATTCCAGCTAGACGGAGCACCAGCTAATAGTGCTGCCACAATCACGGAATTCTTGAATCAAAGTTTCCCCCAACAGTTGGATTGGACGATATGGACCATTTAGATGGCCTGCCATAAGCCTAGACCTTACCCCACTCGATTTTCTTTTGTGGGGCCATGTATCAAGTAAAGTCTACGACAATGTTCGAGAGAAACCTGAAAACTTGGAAGAGCTAAGAGCAAGAATCACAGACGTTTGTAATTCAATTACAGGGCGACAATTGCAAAACACTCGTAGAAATTTCTACGATCGGTTAGGATATTGTGCAACTGCTGAAGACTAACATTTTGAACAATTTCTTTAAATTATTTTTAAGCTCACTAATTCAATAAATTATCTCACAGGGTGTAAAATTACATTTATTTTTATTATTTATACCGCAACAAAAGTTAACATGGGATAAAACTTTTAGCACCCAAATTCCTATGTTCTGCGTATAATCGTAAATAAATTTCTTGTTAACAGATTTGGATCATTATTTATTTTTTCCATCCAAAATTGACAAAATTCCATTCTTGGGAAGAAGTCGGTTGGTAACAATTAGTGAACATTTTGTATCTTATAAGATATGTACTTTTCGGTCTTCAACGCTTTATGGCAACTGCTTCTTGAAATTTGGAACTGATCGGCAAACATATTTAAGCTTGTGAAGCCCTCGTTTTCAACCATCAAACAAATGTTCATTTTGGATTCTTCTGTAACGGCCGATGGATTTTTAATACGTTTCCTGTGGTCACAATTTACGCAGCCTGTTCTATGGAATTCATTGTAATTCGAGACACTATCGAAATACTTAAGGCTGTTCTTACGCTCGGATTGGCTACCACGTTGCAAGCGTTTGGAAGAAAACTAACTGTGCACTCAAATTTGTGAATTTTTGGTTCTAGTTGATCTTAATATATTGTTTAAAGATCAATAGATGATTGTATAACGATAGATTTGAAATATTAATAACTGAATTAATGCGATATTCAACCGGAAATCAACGTTTTCCGTGTAATTAAAAAAAACAGTTTTAAATATGTTTGAAAAAAAGTTAAATTATACAATCATGCTTTCATATTTGCTGTTCAAGAATCCAAAATAAAAATTGAAAAAATTGTAAAAGTAAGCCAGTAATCAATTTTCCCCGAACCCGTTGCGAGGCAGTATTTAGGTACTGGGAAGTGGCGCCCCCTGCATGCAAAGCAGAGTTCGCCAGAAATTACTTTTGCAAGTATTAAAAGAAATTGAAGGGGCCCAAAAGATAAATTTCGTGTCGTTCATTATTTATGCTGCTATTTTTACATATGTATAGTAAATAGTAAATTCCAGGCAAACCGGAATACAAAATTCTTTTTATCTTACATTAACGGCTGTTGATGTATGCATGTACAGTTCTGTGCAATAAAGTGGTGTACATGTCTTATTGCTAATTTTGACATTATTTTGTCAATGTGAAAATTGCTTATTTTATCCTGTATTTGAAAGGTTAAATAATGCCTTCATTATTGACATTGGTCATCAAGATGATTGGCTCTAACTATCTTTTATCTTGATCATTATTATATTTGAAATTATTGTTTGTAAAGATATTAACATTAAATAAAACTTATTATATTATATAATTATTTAATAATCAACACGCAAATAAAATACAAATAAAAATAAATACAAAACAAAATAAGAAAACATTAATAAATTAATCATACTGCCGTTTTCTTCAACGACTTTATTTTAACGATGGGCATTGAATTAGTTAATTTTCATCTGCCACTAATTCTTCCCACGCCTTTTCTATATTATCCCAAAGAGATTCACATTTACAAAACAAATACATTGACTGTATATTTTCTTAGTTAATAAATCACATATACCGTGCCTTCAAATACTTTCCTCATTAGAGTAGGCTGTTTTTAAAGTTTTTTAGGTAATCAATTTTGGTGTACATGCTAAGCTTTTGAAAACTTCAAATTATGATAGTTGTCATACTTAAATTCAAATTATAGACGTCTATTATTATTTACGTGCCAACCAAACTATCAAAATTACCTACTACCAATCTATATTTGTAAATGGTCAACATTTACGTTGCCTTTCTCATCCTTCTTCTTGTCCTCTATCGCCTGTTTTCTGCAATCGGGTTTTCTTATAGGCATATTTCTCGTTTTTCTTGGATTCACAAGTTCAGGTAAAACACAATTTTTATAAAACGAACCTAAGTAAAGTCCCATTTCTTTTTTCAAAAAAAAAATCCTTTCGAAAAATAGTTTCTGTTTTTAAGGCCTGAGGCGTCCATACTGCGAAGATGCAATATGACCACTTGGTAACGTGTAACTGTCCCGGGATCTGATAGTACCATTTGTGACTGGTGTTCAGCTAGTTGTTTGTCAAAAAAAAATATTTTCTTTTTCGTAATTCCTTCTTCAGGAGTAACCTCTCTCGCATACCAGGGACACTTAATTTCCACAATCTCCCTCTCTTCTATGAGGCCTTCTACAGATGTTCCCAAGAAAGGAAACTTTGAGTCTATGAAAAAAACGCACGGCTGTATTTGCTATTTTTTTGAAGTACTTTCGAACGGCCGTGGATTTCCGTTTGGCGTTTTTTTCTTTATTTCGAATTTCTATTTCTGTTGCAAATTTTCCCGGACTGATTCCATACCCATGAAAACTGTATTACAAAGAGTACTCGCATCCACTGCACTGCTTCCAAGCTCTATCCAGTTTTTCTCTGCTTCTAGTATGTTGATTTGCAGACAACTACAAACAATATTAATGTTATTTCTTCTTTGGAGGCTTTTTTAAACCACACAGGATTTGGTCTGCTATCTTTGAAGACATTGTGTTTATGCATACAAAACTTCTAAAATGTATTTTGACTTCTGCATTTATTAAAACATAAAACTTACCAATGTTTCGTCTCGAATAAAGAGTACTTTTCCGTATATATCCTTTTAATGTTTTTAGATATAAGAATCATGTATTTACTACACGTTTAAATATGATAATAAAACTCTCTCATGAATTGAGATTATTGTACAAGTCTAAAATCTATTTTTATCCATTTAAATTAATGTTTTCATCATAATTTTTATATATACATTTTCTTAATGACATTACATAAAACAATTTCTCGCGACTGTACCTACTACCAATCTATATTTGTAAATGGTCAACATTTACGCTGCCTTTCTCCTCCTTCTTCTTCTTGTCTTCTATCGCCTGTTTTATGTAATCGGGATCTCATATTTCTCGTTTTTCTTGGATCCACAAGTTCAGGTAAAAGACAATTTTTATAAAACGAAACTAATTGAAGTTCCATTTGTGTTTTCCAAAAAAAATCGTCTCGAAAAATAGTTTCTGTTTTTACGCCCTGAGGCGTCCACACTGCGAAAATGCAATATGACCGCTTGGTAACGTGTAATTGTCCCTGGATCTGATAGTACCATTTGTGACTGGTGTTCACCTGGTTGTTTATCCAAAAAGTTATTTTCTTTTTCGCAATTCCTTCTTCAGGAGTAACCTCTCTCGCAGACCAGGGACATTTAATTTCCACAATCCCCCTCTCTTCTATGAGGCCGTCTGGAGATGCTCCCAAGAAAGGAAACTCTGAGTCTATGAAAAAACCGCACGGTTGTATTTGCTTGCCAATAATTTCTTGTAGTTTTTTCTTGGCAACCTCCTCACTTTGTTTACCGTGTTCGCAAGATGCACTCGTAAATTGTTTCGGGTAAATTATGGACTCAACTATAACTCTGCAACTAGTTGTCTCCCTCATTCTGCATATGTCGCCAAATCTCGATGCTGTCAGTCTTTTTCGTCTTTCGAGGTACCACACTTCACACTGCTGCTGACAGCGAGTAGTAAATTCAATTTCGTTGATTTCACTTTCAGATTTGTGTAGCCTTTTTAGAAATGCTGTCTTTTCTAAACTAAACTCTCCTGGAAGCATATCAGGTTTTTCACAGTTTTCGCCATAATACTTATCACCACTTTTTGGTTTTTCCCCACTACTGTTATACTTTAAGTACCTTCGAAAGGCGGGGGATTTCCTTTTGGCGTTTTTTTCTTTATTTCTAATTTCTATTTTCTTTGCAAATTTCCCCGGACTGACTCCACACCCTAGATGCTTTTTCATTGTATATATCGGTCTCTTTGTGTTGTGGCTTACCACGGCGGCAGCGCACCTACTTTTATATGATCTTTTCTTGCAAAAATTTACTCTTTTACCACCAACAAACTTGGCAATGATTGAGTTGAATTGTTCAACAATGTTGTTGTTAACGTCATAAATTAGACTTGATGCATGTCTTATGAGATGGTTTTTATAAGTCAGAAGTTTGGCATATAAATCTAAAAAAAAAGTATATTAAACATACACAAGCCTAAGCATACAAATCATGTGAATTTCGTACTTGTTCCTTTAATGGATGACATTACACAGCCGTTAGGAACATAGGACTCTTCGCAGAAGTAAGCAATCTTCTGGCAGTCTTTATGTTCTCCAAACACATGGCTCAACGAATTGTCAATATCACCTTTCAAGCGATTTATTTTTTCGCTAAGTGGCACTTCTTCGTCTTTTCTGAATGTTATTGCTTTGCTTATTTCCCAACCTAATCTTAAGTGATTTTTCTAAAATGAAAAACATCTCTATTGAGTTTCTGTTAACGATTGTGTGTTGAACATTGCTAACATTTTTATTTTTTTTTTGCTATGACCTCAATATCCAATGACTGTAACACAATTTTATATCATTTGCGTTTTCATTTGCCCTTTCACAAGGAAGGCTCATAGCAATGTACAAGACAGAAACGCAGTGAATGTACGTAGGTACGTATTGATAAAACAGGAATGAATTTTTTTACCTGAATTTCTTGGCGAAGGTTTAATGGTCCTGCAGTAGTGTCTTTACATAATTCTCTAAGTTTCTTGTAGTAGTTGCGCATCAAATGATTTTTACACTCAATTTTCTTCACGACAACAGTATCGTATGGATTTGAATCCAATATTTTCTTATAGCAGTTGCTATCCCCGTCAGCAATTACTTGATGGTAGATCAGGTTATACATCTCCTTACTCTTAAGGAAACCTTCTGCTAAAATATCGGCCTCCATACTTGAAGAAGATCCAGTCCAGTTTTTATAACACTTGTGATCTTTTGTTGGTAAATCCGCCTTTTCTGCCAACTTGCAAATATTGCAAAATTTATTTCGAACGCCAAGAAAGAGAACTTTTTTTCCTTGGTATCCCATAATTGTAGCAGCTCCCGACAAAGAATCATATTTACTACGATATGACCTTTTGGTCCAACAGCCGTCTGCCACGACAGTAATCATCGGAGTGCCATCTTGATCCACATCTCCAGCAGCAATAGCTAACGCCCTCTCTTCTTCAGCTGCTTCTCTCATACTTTCCAAGCATTTCTGCTCCCACGCATCTGAAATCTCATTATGAACAGCGTTATACATACGGGCGGACATGCAAGGCAAGTCTAAGGAAGATGCAATTTGTTCCAAATGTGAAAAACCGGACCCTATTGTCATAATCCCAAGCACAGCGTCTTTGTTTACGTCATCATTATTGTCGTCAGAGCTATGTATTTTTAATGTTCTATTGCACATATTGCAGTGGAAGACAAGAGTCGATATAAACCCGGTCATTTCTTCTTTTATTAATCGCAAATTATTTTATGAGCAGTTAAACTTGGGACAGTGATTGTTCAACTCAAAAAGAGACTTCAAGAAAAAAATTATATTCACAATTCTACGACCTTCCAACACAAAATTCATTTCGTGTTATTATGTATCTGTCTTCGCTATACGAGGCTAGGCAATTGGACAGTTAGTAAACTTACCTCACCAATCATTTCTCTTCTTTCTTCTATTTCACTGCCCATAACTTCATCAAGTGTAAGATCTTCGGAAACAATCTAGGAAATAATGCTTCCGCTATTAATTGCAATCCTATTTCATCTTCAAGCCTGGAGATACATACCTAATACGAGGCGAGTTTCACAAATTTGCGGCCTAACTTATAGGTAAAATGAATATTTTTTGTTTATTTTCAACTAAACAAACAAACCATACATATATAATAATAAGCTATATACCGTCAACTAGATCATGTATCAGCCCGGCATTTATTTAATACCTAAAAGAAACTTCGACCATATGTATGAATGATTATTCGTGTGCGCTCAGTTTTTGATAGCAGTTCCGGTCAAATCGGAAGGGACATTAATTTTGAATTTTCAAATACAACATTCATTCTTTTTCAGTTCATATTCGGTTTCTACTGAAAATTTTGACATTTTTGTCAAAGGTGGCGGTATCTATCAAATTTATGCATTAAAGTGAAACCGCTTCCTAACAATTGCCGAACCAGAAAAACCACCAAATAACCTATTTCTCACATTTACACGCATTGGCGAAGGAAACATTTATTTCACAATAGAATTACTATACAACAAAAAATTTTATTGTTAAGTTGGTTTGAATTTAGACTACTTTTAGAAAATTTTAGATTTTCTACTATACCTATCTACCACTAAACCACAGCATATTTTATATCACTTGGAAGCTAAAAATTATTCCAATTATGGCAGTGCAATAAAAAATAGATGTTACAATTAAAATAAAGCAAGTGAATTTAAAAAAATAAAAAAAAAAAAATAGTTTAGATTGTACTGGGGATGCATGAATTCGTCATTCGTTGCTAGGAAAGAACGCAAAACAGGTAGAGTAGAGGTACAGTCTAGTTATTTTAATTCTCCTATCCTCCCTTATAACAAAACGGAGTCCACATTTGTATAATGTGCCTATATAAATTTTACATTTTTAAATAAACTTTTATAGTCACAAATATTTTACCTATTTTAAAAGTATGGTTTATATAACACTGCAGTGGTCAAGATGTTTCGAAAAGTTTCACAGCACTACAACCTCAATCTCTTGTATGGTAATTTGATAAGCTTAATGTAAATATATTAAATACTTTATTTTTTAAAAATATTTGTTGGCAAAGAGCGGTACAGTTCAGGGAGAATAAGTAGACAAATAAACTTCCTTTAAAAAAAGTAAGTAACTTCATTCTGCATTAGGCCGCAAATTTTTCTAATTGCTCTCGTACTTTAGCTAATACATATAGATCCATACCCAGGATAATTTCTACCATTAATCAAAAAACCACAAATGCTTACCGTATGAGATTTTGATTCGAAAGTGCGTGATTTTTCACCTCCATCCAACGACAACACGTTGTTCGATTTCGCCAATATCTTCGTCAACGTCCTAACCCAAAATTAGTTTAAAAATAGGAAAAGGTAATTCAGAACGAAAGCTTATAACAAACCTTTCCTTTTAATGGAAATGTTTTACGTTTTATTCTTGACGCATTTAGTCGCAGACGAGTTTTGTTACCCCTACGGTAGTTAGAATCGTTTTTTCCCATAATCTTACGAATTAAAACGCTCTCTCTGCTAAGAATAAGAAATAGCCCTCAGTCGGTCCGGATCTGTCAAGCACTCTCATAAACTACAGTGCGCAGGTATTGAGCGCATATTCACCCCACTCTCCTCCACATCGAACTATCTCTGTCTCAAGTTAAAAGGGGTTCAAACGTTAACGTAACGACACTTCGCATGAGACAACGATTGCTGTTCCCCGCACACTTGCCCCGCCAACCAATGCAAGTGATTGTGAGAGAACAGCCTTAAAGCTGGGCGGTTAGGATATACTGCAGCAAAATTGTCAACAATTTCCACTCGTTCTGCAACTGTGTACATAGACATTTTTTTCGTAAATTTACTTGCCACTAGCAAAGTGACAAGCGATGTCATCTAGCATAAAATGTTTAAATGTTTACGATACTTTGATTTTGTCACTCAATTTTGTGCGAATTAATTACAACTGAAAACGAAAAAATAGTTGAAAAGAACAACTTCATGTCATTAAAACAATGTACAATTGGTAGAAAAATTTTTGATTTATTAAATGATAAACAAATTTCTTTTAAATTTGATCCGCAACAAAAGTTAACACGGGGTAGAATTTTTAGCACGCAAATCCCTATGTTCCGCGTTAAAAAAAATGCACGGTATATCAGAATCAACAACAACAAATTTTCGATTTTCTGTTTTAGATGGTCGAATATTAATAATGAAAACAGAGTCCTCTCTTTTAATGTCCGACATACGTAAATCACACATTTCATCTCTTCCGCATGAGCCAAATATGCCACAAATAACGACAACCTCAAAAACGGCATATTGCCTCAATATTTATCACAACAGAACTGTCAAAATAAGACAGCTTTTACATTTAAAAACAGAAACGTACGATCAGGGGCTTGAACAAAAAAAATTCGTATGTCCTCTTCTCGAAATACCAAATATTTCTAAGGGCCGTAACCTTTGTTTGTTCCCTGCACAAACGCATGTAGCTTATAAAATAAAGCTATGTTCACCCGCTTTTTTAATTCATAGCATTGTTCGTAATTTTGAATCATACACCACAGTGTTGACGATTTATACAGTGTGGTTGGTCATACCGCTGAACATATCCCTTTTAGATGGGAAATCATGTATACCATGTGCTTGCCGTCAAGCTGCGGATACAGTTTACTGTAAGATAAAACGACGACACCGAGAGTTTGTATGAGTTAGTACGAGAAAGCAATATACAAACTGCAGTACAGCTGCTATCTACCCTTGTTGCCCTGATTAAACGAGAGTCAGTCTAGCCCGTCTAGCCTCAGCGTAAATGCACTAGAATACCCTCTTTTCCAAAACTACACTCGACTAAAAAGCAGTTTGTATATTGCTTTCTCGTACTAACTCATACAAACTCTTGGTGTCGTCGTTTTATCTTACAGTAAACTGTATCCGCAGCTTGACGGCAAGCACATGGTATGCATATTCCTGCTCGCCATTTTCACCGATAAAAATTGTAATGACATAAGGTGAAATAGAATAATAAACCGCGTCTTTTGACACTAAAATCTCTTAATACCTTCTAATTACTTCTTTATAAAGCAATTAATATTATAAGTCCAGCTACTATAAAATATGGACGGCCGTGCTTTCTTCGACACAATTTACAATCTATCAGATTTTGACAACTGGATAATAGATACAGACGACTTAACCTACTAATAGCATTCGTTTCCTTTTTAAGTACATTTAACATTTTTACATATTCAAACCAAAATTTTATATATTGCATTTAGTAGGTTAATTTTTAACAAAAGCAAATTTTAATATATTTTTATTTAGTATATATTCCAAGTAAAAATAAATAAATGATTTTTTTTAAATAAATACTATTAATAATTTCAAATTTACCGCGCTTTGTAAATACCAACTTTAGTTGGGGATACATCTCAAGAGATGGTGCGAATAACGGTTTCAATAATTTCTTAATAGTGACCTATCTATACCCCCTATCTTTATCTATGGATACATACAATACGTCAGTTGACATGGATTCCTTGTATACTATCGAAGAGAGGGCCTTTATTATAAAAAGTTTTTATGCCGGCAATAGTTTACGCAGAGTTAGGGACTTATTCTCCATACAATTCAAAGATGGACCCATTCCAACAATTGCTACGATACAAAATTATGTGCATAAATTCACAACCACAGCAAGTGTTGCAGCTGAAAATAGCAAAGGTAAAAATTTAGTTTTTTTTAATTTAATCGAAGTTGCTTAAAAGCGAGTATCTTTTAGGTAATCGAACAAACCGAAAACACAATCTATTAGAAGAAAGAATTTTGGCATTAATATCTGCAAATGTGAATACGAGTGCAAGATTCATTGCTCGCGAGTGCAATACTAATCACGGAACAGTTTTGAAGATACTCAGAAAGTATGGCTACCATCCGTACAAAGCACAATGCCATCAATAAATTTTGCCAATGGATGAAGAAAGTATACGAGCATTCTGGGAAGATTTGCAAGAAAGAGCAAAACAAGATCGTAACTTTCTCTCATCTATTTGTTTTACTGACAAATCAACATTCACATTGATCAACGAACCTAATGTACTAGGTACTGGTGCCAAGAAAATCCTAGGTTACAACTGTGCACTAGAACACAGTACCATCAGAAAATTAATGTTTGGATTGGAAGTTTTAATAATAAAATAATTGGACCTTTCAAAATTGACGGAAATTTAAATTCATTATCTTATTTGGAGTTGCTAATAAATAATATTGACCCTGCATTGAATGAAGCAGCCAGGGATAATCAGGAAGTATGGTTTCAGCACGACCGATGTCCAGCCCACTTTGGAGTGGATGTGAGAACTTATTTAGACCAAACCTTTCCAAATCATTGGATTGACCGCAGTGGGACAATAAACTGGCCAGCAAGATCACCTGATTTGACACCCTGCGACATCTTTCTGTGGGGTCACCTTAAAAATAAAATTTATAAAAGACGCCACCCAAACATTAATTCTAATGTTACCCACCACTTCGTTCATGTACACAAACATCAATGTTTCGTCTACCGTATGGTAATTCTTCTTTGTCATCCAAGTCAATAATTTCTCATATTTTTTATAATATGCAGTTTTTGACTTTTGTGGAATTAATTTCAATTCGGCTTGCTCAGATAATCGTTCAACTTACAATGACATCTCTTCACTCATTTTGTGAAAAATGTACATAACAACTAAACAACAATAATTGCTAACCGTTTCTATATTAATTATTAAAAATTAGATTCATACGCTACCTTGTAAAATGAAACAATTTTTCTATCCTTTTTGTGCGTGTATAAGAAGCATAAAATAATAAATAAAGCACTTGTTCCATTTAAAAGCACTTCGCTATCGCGTCGTACTCTTAAACGTGTCGCGCTTGCTTTAAAGGCTTACTTATACACTTATATTATAATATATTATCAAAAAACTAAATTTAAAAGTAATTTTATACTTCATTTCATTTTTTCTAACTACATTCAGAAAGTAGGGATTAGGAAGAAGAATAAAAATCTATAAAGAGATATCTCTCAATTGTTTTCTATAAAAGTTAATAAACGTAATTTCGTGGCAAAACGAAAAGTTGAAATTTATAGCTTAATATAGCCAAATTTTCCAAATATATACATTCTTTTTCGAAATTACCGGTTTATATATTTTTTTCATAATCATAATTTTAAAAAGATTTTATTAAATGCCAATTTGCATCCACAACTAAGCAGAAAGAATCCAATGGTTAAGAGGAGCGTTTACCTATCGAAAACTAGGGCATCGCCGTTTCGCGTTTTTTGAATTTATTTTATAATTTTAGAATCTCACATTTAGGTTAGTGATGAAAAAGGCATCAATTTATAATGTCAATGTCAGTTTTTGTACTAATTTATTTTCTTAAAAAAGTTATGTGTCTTAGAAATAACGACAAAAATGCATGAATTTAATTAATGTCTACTAACTAAAGCTGATACACAAAAGAAAAAAACAACCTCCACGCGCCAGCTGCACATTTGATGAACGATATAAAACAAAACCCTCTGTAATTATTTTTGAAGATAAAAAACATTAAATAGTAAACATTGTCACACACATTTCAAACGAGGTTTTTCCAAGCTATTGCGTCGTCTATCCCCACTTTACGGTATCTCTGCCGGTCCTAGCGAAGACGAAAATCTATCGGAATCGGTGGGCTATTCCAGACTTATGCCAGAGTGACAGTTTGTAATTAGAAAGAAATGTAATATATACCTATAATATTCGAGTGTTTAATAATATAAGTTATGGGCAAGTTAAAATTGGCTTATTATAAAACATCAACGACATCAACAGTTCCGTAAGTACTCATTCTTTATACATTATGTTTCCCATCTATAGTATTCCTTTATCTATGAGAGAATCTGTGAATAAAACCGAAGCGCTGTGACAGAACCGAATATCGTCTACCTCCACCTACTCACACCCCCTCACGTCTACCCGTCCCGCGAGTAATATAAGTTGCATAATGGTCTATTTGTTAGTAAACGCCCCTCTCAATACATAATACAAAAAAAAGGAAATTCGAAAATCGAATGTAATGTTATTCATTCATATTATAGGTTATACAGGGTGTAACAGTGGGAACGCCGTGGTCTCTGGTAGTCAAATGGTAACAATTTTGAAAAAGTTACATACTGGAATATATATAGGTGGATTAGATCTACAATTTAAAAATAATAGGCAATATACAGGGTGTTTCAAAACTTAGCAATGTACCAAAGTTATGTTTTTCTTAATGGAACAGCCTGTATTTTATGTCATTTTTGAGTTGTACACTGAAATCTAGATCAACTTTATTTAAGGTTTTCTATGTCTAATTTTTGTAGTTTAGGAGATATTTCAAGTTTTTTGAAAATGCAATGTTGCACGAAAAGTTTAGTATCTCGAAAATGACTTAATTCAGAGAAGTGGAACGAATAGCGTAAATGGCAGATCCTTTGGCTGATTGAATGCCATATTCAAAGTTGCCGAGTATTCTACAGGTCGTTCATGTACCGAGAGCAAACTTTGTGAACTTCTTTCGTGCATAACTTCATTATTTTAAATGGAACACCCTGTATGTATTTATGTTATCAGATAGAACATTTTATTGTCTAAAAACCAGTATCAGGAATCCCTATGACATCTTTACCAGTTTTTAAGTTATTTGCGTTTTTTAGATAACTTACGGAAATTGTTATTATTTAATCTAGGAGGTTGGATCCTCATAGAGAAACTGTCAATTTGACGTGTACTCTGTTAACATCATGAAGGCATACTCGTTGCAAGAAAGAACTGATATGATTTTAGTTATAGGTGAGTGTCAGGAAAATTGCTTCCTTGCGTCTCGTGTGTATTCGCAGAAGTACCCAAATCGAAAACATCCAGATAAAAGGGTATTTGAAAATTTGTTGGGTAGATTCCGTGCCACAGGGAGTGTTGCATACAAAAGGCGAACAACAACTGTAGACGTAGAAAATGAATTCGTGGTATTGGCAACAGTCACTGAAGAACCGCATAAAAGCACACGACAGATTGCCAAGGAATTAGATATAACTCATATGAGCGTATCTAGGATACTAAGAAAACACAAATACCATCCCTATCACTTACAATACCATCCAAATTTATACGCAATAGATTATGAATGGCGAATTGATTTTTGCTTGTGGGCTCTTGATAGAAACGCAGAACATAATGATTTTTTTAATTACGTTTTATTTACCGATGAATCCACTTTTCATAATAATGGATTAGTAAACCGTCACAATTTTCATTATTATGATACCGAAAATCGCCATCTTTTTCGTACCTTGGATCGGCAGCATCGCTGGAGTTTGAACGTGTTTGGAGGCATTATAGGCGATTATGTAATTGGACCATACTTCTTCAATGGGCACCTAAACGGAGACGAATTTCTAAGGTTCTTAAAAAGGGACTTTTGGACCCTCTTGGAAAATATTCCCTTGAATATTAGAAACCGGATGTGGCTTCAATTAGACGGCGCTCCTGCCCATTTTAAACGGTCCGTTAAAAACTACCTTCACAGGAAATTTCCTAATAGGTGGATCGGAAGAGATGGTCCGTGCAATTGGCCACCAATGTCTCCGGACTTAACATGTATGGACTTTTTCCTATGGGGGTATGTAAAAGGGATCGTTTACAATATCTTGCCCACTACAGCAGAGGATATGAATCAGAGACGCCTTCAGTTCAGTAACACCGGATATGCTGAGGAACGTTAGAACAGCATTTGAACAGAGGGTTATTTTCTGTATTGAAGAAAATGGCAATTATGTTGAACGCTAGCACTTTTTCGTTTATTTTGTTGTTATGTTTTTTCGTTTATTTTATACGAAATCCTTTTTTCTTAATCCAAATACAAAAATATTTACTGCTGTTTTGTTTAGTTTATTTTTATTACTTGGAATTTATGTTTTCATGTAAATTGTGACAATATAAAATCAACTTCTTCGAATAATAATATTTATACCCATCGATGTAAAGATATACCTACTGGGTGTTCACTTACAAAAAACAAATTTAGTTCACTTAAATTATCTAAAAAACACAAATAACTTAAAAACTAGTAAAGATAGTCATAGGGATTCCTGATACTGGTTTTTAGACAATAAAATGTTCTATCTGATAACATAAATACATACAGGGTGTTTCATTTAAAATAATAAAGTTATGCACGAAAGAAGTTCATAAAGTTTGCTCTCGGTACATGAACGACCTGTAGAATACTCGACAACTTTGAATATGGCATTCAATCAGCCAAAGGATCTGCCATTTACGCTATTCGTTACACTTCTCTGAATTAAGTCATTTTCGAGATACTAAACTTTTCGTGCAACATTGCATTTTCAAAAAACTTGAAATATCTCAAAAACTACAAAAATTAGACATAGGAAACCTTAAATAAAGTTGATCTAGATTTCAGTGTACAACTCAAAAATGACATAAAATACAGGGTGTTCCATTAAGAAAAACATAACTTTGGTACATTGCTAAGTTTTGAAACACCCTGTATATTGCCTATTATTTTTAAATTGTAGATCTAATCCACCTACATATATTCCAGTATGTAACTTTTTCAAAATTGTTACCATTTGACTACCAGAGACCACGGCGTTCCCACTGTTACACCCTGTATACAGAATATATTTGTTATAGCAATAGTAAAGCGATTAAAACATTATTATATTAATTAATATACATGGTGATATCACTCCTCTATTTTACATTTTGGAAAACCAGCAGCATTTACTAAAACATATATATATTTAGCAATGGTTTTCTTCTAGACGGCGGGGGGGGGGGGGGGCTAATCGAAATCGACGGCGTCATGAATTATGATTCATGACTCTCTAAAGTAAACAAGTTGTTGATTTTTGTATATTTTAAGGTTAATGTTCACGGTTGCCTTGTAAACTGTAGACCTTGACTGAAATACTTCAGTTATATTATGAGTGCATTTTTATCAGTTGGTAAGTGCGCTAAATTAATATTTGTGTATCTGTTCCACACGAAAGTAGTACGAATTAATCTATAACTTTCCATATTGGGAAATTTATTGTACTCGAAAACAGTAGACCTTGACCGTAATATTCAGTTACTTATATTATTCATCATACACCAATTCCTCCGCGGAAGAGATAAATCTAAATAATAATTACATTAATTTTCAATATTACTCTCTTAAAAAGTATATTTTTGCAATCTATGATTATATTGCCCTTTCATGATTTTTTTCTAATATTCATTAGTACCGTTGATTGAAGGAACATATAAAGATGCGCAACGCTATGTAAACTAGCGTGTCTTTCCGTTAAGTCTTCCCGCAAACCCCTTGCCGAGAAACATCATCGCTGTCTCGGGCTGTTTTGAATCTCGGATCCAAACGGCTAATGCAGTCGCTATAGATCTCGGACCCAGTTTTGGCTACGCTCAGTGCTATGTAGTGGCGCATCTTTATATACTCCTTCAATCAACGTTAGTACCTATTTCAAATTTTACTTGTATATCTCACTTTTTTGTACAAAAAGACTTTCAGTTGAAAGCTGAATATTTAGTACTAATGAAGCACATGGTAAATGCAACAGATAATGTTTAACAATGTATGAAAAATTAAACTGTGTCCAACTTAACAATAGAAAGTGTTACATCACACAAATTCCGTTGCTGGTCAATAAAAGGCACTTAATATTTTTACAAAATAAACAAAACATAAGAGTGATTCCATGTTGTAAATGAAATACAACTTTGTCGATATTTATAGCAGCAGTTTGGTATTGCAGTATATGAATGGCATTTAAAAGGGGAGATCTAGCATATTGGTGTCGAACCGTTAGAACTGTTAGCAGATTGACCTATCAAATTTATATGAAAATTTGTAATACACAATTGTTAACTCTTGTTGAATCCAAATTGGACTAGGACTATTCGGATTAGACCGTGGCCACTTAGCTTTATCCATGACCATAATTATGTATTTGCTTTTGTTCACTGATGTAATGATTATTGTTTCTAGAATGTTCCAACTGACCGGTTTTTACTCCCACGTCGCGTCTGGCTGCTTGTTGTTCTACAAGTGGTCAAATACCCAATTTCTCATCAAACAACTGATTACTAAAATTATCCCATCGTGAAAGAGTAACAGCAGCCAAAAACATTACCTTTATAATGAACTTCTCACTTTTGCATGTTTCAAGGGGTGCCATTTTATCGTAGACGGGATAGTAGCTGCTAAATCTCCTGCTCAATAAAAGCATCCCTTTGTAAACATACATTCATGTTTAAGTGGTTCAAATCTTTAAAAATGGACATACAGGAGCGACACGTTCAGCATCAAAGATTCCAATGTCTGGATTTTGTATTTTTGTTTTGAGAATAGTTTTATTGCATTGAAATGAAGCTTAATCAATTCAGATTTAATCTCCTGTAAATTGTGCTTTTTAGCATTCAGTAGCATGCGCAAATATTTTTGCTTCTTTTTTATGGCTTCAAAATCTTCAATTTTCTGTTCCCTGCTTCTCGCCCAGAGTTTCGAGAATTTGCATTTGCACTTACTGTTCCTTCATAAAATGAACGTTGTTCTCTATTTCATATACGACAAGTAGTCTTCTCTGATACGGAATATCGAGTGGCTGCATATTTTATTGATTCTTGTTGAAGTTTACCATAGCTATTTACTTCTAGTAAGTAAATAGTATACAATCTAATGCGTTTTTCCTGACGAATTAAGCTTCATGGTTCATTATGTGTTATCCAAACATAGCTATAGCTTATTCCAAAAAGAGAGAGACGAAATTCTGAACAGACCCCCAGGCCAAATTACAACCTTATAACTGGTGAAATCAATTTTAGGCGACAAAATTAAATTTAAATATCTGTCTGAAATCTGAAATCTGTACCAAAATAAATTGTATATAGATTCTTCAGAGATAAATCTAAGGCAACAGCATGGTAAATGTAGTAGTTGCACCACTTGAAAGTAAATAAATTTGTCTAGAAAACAACAATTTCAAAGATATCAAAATATTTGACAATTGATAGCAAAAAGCGAATGTAGTAAGGTGTTATTTCGCGTTGCTGTCAACCAATAAGAAAAAACTCTCACTTGGGTCTGTTCAGAATTTCGTCTCCCTCTTTTTGGAGTAAGGTACAGGGTATTTAAACTTTTTGACAGCTAAGTCCCTTTTTTGACAGATGTCAATTGACTTAATAAAAAATTGCAATTAACATTGCTAAATAAAATTAAATTTCAGCAAATATAGGAAACTGACACTTATGGCAGGGGGAGTAATAGATAAAATAAAAATCATCAAACAGCAAGACGAAAGATAATTTTCTTATTAAGAGCATCTCGTTTTGAACTCGAGATCGTTTTCAGTTGGCAGCGCTATTGAGTTTGTTACTATGACAGCCGTTCTTGTCAGTGCAAACTATTATAGAACAACCAGGGGTAGTGCACTTCATTTACTACACCTTATCAGTGTTTTGGTTAAGAGAGGGTTTCTTAGAGGACAGCACTTTATACAGGATCGAAAACATAACTCTCAATATAGTTGGCTGCGTTGGTGATTTTTCTCCGTCATTTACAATATTGTGAGTAACTGTCATTGTTAAATACGCTAGTTCTTCTCCACAAGTGCATTTCGAAACATAAAGCCGATGATACTACTTTAGAAAATATGGATGTACAGGCGTTACCGTCCACCTCACAAGCAAGTCCCAGTGAAAGGTATTTGTAAGTGTTATTTATAGTATTAAAAAATGTAACAGTTTCTTAATCATATTAAATATATCGCAGTTATAAGGTATAATGTTATTTTTTGTATATGATTTACTAAATATATAATACTTATAGATAAAAATACATTTGTTTTCATCTGTTCCATCAGTAACACTTAGATACAGAAAAGATTTTACGATACTTCACTATCACTAAATTGTTTTTCATGTAAAATTAGCATCAAATATTTTGACGTTTAATATTGCAGACACACGTTAATGTTCAAGCAAATATAACTCAAAAAAATATTGATGCTAATTTTCACATGAATTTCATACTTTAATAATTTGCAATCAAGAAATTTCAAAGTTCCCGCTCATTAGAGAGTTATCATTCTCTACATATTCCTACGATGAATTCTACCAAAAGTACCCGGGAGGGAATTACAGATGGTGCTGATGTTTGGTTCACTTTTTAGTGAGAGAATAAACCATCTATACCCTCTCTTTTATGTATGACATACACGTCAATGCAAATACTTCATACGTTCACGCACCGTCAGAACAAAGAAGTGGACGAAGTGATCGAATAGATTAAACTTGTCAATTTCTAGTCGATCTACCGCACTGAAAATTTCCAACACCAGTTTGTTGCGAATTTTGCGGAAATACAAGATAGCCTTATAGCAAAAAGTCCCATTACACAAAATTTGTTGCGCCGCAGATTCAATTATTGGGCTTCACGAAAACTTAAAACTGATCCAAGCTCCGCGATCAAGCTCACTTCTGGCTTAATGGTTGTGTGAACAGTAGCATTAACACATCTTGTATAAAAATCAACAAGAAGCAATGAATGAAAGATCATCACATAAGCATATAGGCATATCAGGCTAAATATGTCATTGACGATGCTGGTAGCTCTCCGTTACGGTTACGGGAACTACAGTCACTTACAAGACTGTCTACCAAAAAAATGAGGTGTTGCCACCACACGACTTTCTTATACGTATGGAAAGTGTTATTTCCGGTCCGAATTTTGAAATTTCATTTATACAAAAAATATTCCAAATCCAACTCAAAATACTTTTGTACTCTTCATAAATATATATAGAATGCATAATTTACGACATATTTGCAAAAAATCGTTATTCGGTAAGAGTAAAAGTGAGTTCCGGTCCGAATTTTGATTATTTTTTTTTATACAAAAGGTGTCGAAAATTAAGTTCTAAATACTTTTATACTCGTAACGTACTTGTCTAAAAAGCATGACTAGCAAAATATTTGTAAAAACTGATTTTCGATAAGAGTAAAAAACCCACTTCTAGTAGGAATTTCGAAAAACTGTTTTAATAAATTTGTTCACAATTTCAATTTTAAGTACATATGAATTCTTTATAAATTTGTTTAAACTTAGTAGTTGGTGAAATATTGGCGAAACTCGATTTTTTCACTGAAGTAAACTACTACTTCCGGTCTGCCGATTTTGCTCAAAATCTAATCAGTTCTCAAGAGCGAGATTATATTCGTAAATACAAAATTTGGAATTGACTTCTGTAGCGGTTTGACCGCTATCGTGGTCACAGACAGACACACAGACATTTTTTAAAAACCACTTTTTTGGTATCAGGGGACCTCAAAACGTGGACATCTGCAAAAATCCCGAAGTCGAAAATTTTCATCATCACAATAGTTCCTTATACTACGTATAAGAAAGTAAAATCATTTACGAGAAAAGAAGTTTGGCCAATCAAATTTTTCAAGAAATTGACCGGTTATTTATCCTCGCCGGTCATACGATTTAACACCTCTACATTTCTTTTCTGTGGGGAAATGTTAAGTCAAAGATAGTGAACCTATTTAGCTATGTAAATTATGCATAATATAATTAAGAGAATGTACATTATTGGCCAAATACGAGCAAAAAAATGGGATGTGGCCACCACACGACTTTCTTATACGTATGAGCGTTTCAAACTATACAATTTTAAGAATTTTTTTATACAAAAATTATTCAAAATCCTATTCTAAGTACTTTCATTCTCTTAATAAATCGCTATAGAATGCATACTTTGCAAGATATTCAAAAAAAAGTGCTACTCGCTAAGAGTAAAAGTGCTACTTCTGGTCCGAATTTTGAAATTTCGTATATACAAAAAATATTGCAAATCCAACTCTAAATACTTTTGTACTCTTAATATAAATATATAGAATGGATAACTTAGGACATATTTGCAAAAAATCGCTATTCGATAAGAGTAAAAGTGGTACTTCCGGTCTGAATTTTGAAATTTTTTTTTATACAAAAGATATTGAAAATTATGTTTTAAATACTGTTATACTCGTAACGTACTTGTTTAAAAAGCATGACTTGCGAAATATTCGCAAAAACTCATTTTCGATAAGAGTAAAAGACCTACTTCCGACTGGAATTTCGACAAACTTTTTTAAGACAATTTGTCTCAAACTTAATTCTAAGTACATATGAATCCTTTATAAATTTGTTTAAACTTAGTAGTTGACGAAATATTGGCAAAATTCGATTTTTTCACCGAAGTAAACTGCTACTTGCGGTCTACCGATTTTACTGAAAAACTAATCAGATCTCAAGAGGGAGATTATACACGTAAATACAAAATTTGGAATTGATATATACAGCGGTTTGACCGCTATCGTGGTCACAGACACGCAAACAGACAGACACGCAGCCACACAGACATTTTTTAAAAACCACTTTTTCGGTATCAGGAGACTTCAAAACGTGGACATCTGCAAAAATCTCGAGGTCAAACATTTTCATCATCACAATACTTCCTTATACATACTAACGTATAACGTATAAGAAAGTAAAAGAATACATGAGGCATGATAATACAAAATATATGACAAGATAGGGGAGACACGACATAAATAAAAATTAGTGATTACAAATTCCATAAGTAAATAACTTAAAGTATCTGGGGATTACAGTTAATAGAAACTACAACCTATACGGAAGCACCGAAATAACCGAAAAAATTCAAATAGGTAACAAGTTACTCTGTCAATACCAGATGAGACACTCTGCAAACACAGAGAAAATAAGAATATACAAGACAATAATGAAGCGAGTAATAACCTACCCACCCGATATAATGCACGTTAACCAGAAAAACTAAGAAAAGTTAAGAACAATTCAAAGTAAAATTTTCAGATAAATAATAGGACTAAAGAAGACATGAAGAAGAAATTTAGGGCACTCATAAACCGTAATATAAAGAGCGGAAAGCATTGTAAAAAATATAAAGGCCCAAAAACTGGGTTGGTTTCTCCATATCCAAAGAATAGCAGATGGGAAGAACAGATTTACGAAGACATGAGGAAAATAAATATCACCGGTTGGAGAAGAGACAAAAATATGAAATTGTCTGGAACTAAACTATTCTAGAATATGTAATAACAAAGATACTTTAAACATGACTTTTCGCTAGCAACCTTTAACATATTTAATATTTTCAAGCCACTACTCTTGCAGTGAGTACGACTTCTTTAATCATATTATGAAGTTCACTTAGCAACAGGAAAAAAGATATTTAATGGAATGATAACCTATTGCACTTTTAATTATTTATCAAGATTTTATTCCTTATCTGACACTTGCATTAGCGAACGGAGTTCAAATTGCATAATAATATGATAGCACACAACAAAGTAATTCTAGAACACTGTACGACCTTTATTCGTATAATTAAATATAGATATTTAAATTTGTAAATTATGAATTGTGTATGCTTGTTTAAACAAAGGCATCCTTTTTGCCAAATAACTAACATTTTTCTAATAGAGTATCAACACTCAGTCATCAACATAAACAGTCATAATCTGAGTGTTTAGAAAAAACAGTTATGAACGGTACGTTATTGAAGCATACCATGGCTTCAGTATAAAATATAAACCACATTAATGTACTTAAAAGAACTGTATCCAGTGCTTCTTCCTGGAAAATGTTATGATTTCAGTAGGTCTAAGGATTGTATTAATTAATCAAATATAACCTACACGCACTACATTTGTTGTTTCATTTTGCTATTTTATTAATATGTTCCTATTAACTTTGTCATATTTCCTTCATTGGAATTTCTAGGCTATAGGCTTTATTATTATTATTACGGATGACTTAGTGTTAAAGGTGGGGAATTTATAAATTATGAATTGTGTGTACGTGTATTGGCAAATCATAAATTACTTATATTTTTGAAAATTATACTTTTCCCAACTAACACATTTCTATGTATCATCTCTTCACTTATAAATAATATAATTTTGCTCATTACATACTTTTAAACATTCACGTATTTTATGACTACAGAGCAGACGTCCCAGGTTTAAACTACGACGGTGAAAAAAAATGTAAACAGAACGTAGTTACTGAATAGCACCAATCATATGGTGAACTGCAACATCTGTTTACGCCCGAGAATGAGAGCAAAAAAAGTCCATTTAACTCGTAAATTTCCTATCTTCATCGGCGTAGATAGGAGCGGGTGGGGTTTTTAAAATTTATTATATTTCGTAAGATAAATAAAGTACCGAAAATTTACTCGATTTGAACTACAAAATAAACAAATAATAACGGATTTTGTATTTTATAGATCACCACCCACTTGTTATCCAATTATATAAACAAAATTAAACACTTTTTAAAAATACAAAATTTCAATAGTGCGCCCGTGGGCGATGAGTTATCAACCTTTCGTGTCCATTCTGTATTTATGACCAACCTAAGTCAATACTGAAAAGAGATCTTGGTGTTACGAAAAATTAATTTATGTGCCATTAAAAATTTATTATTTTTTTCTTTATTCGAACATGATTTGTATTAAAATAAAACCAGATTTTGGTTTTTGTACATTAGACGTAATAATTCGCAATAAGCCACCCTTACAAAACAAGTTTCGTATTTTCCTCTTTTACGTCTTTATGAATGATCATTTTAAACATTTACAAATTTTGAAACACGTGAAAGCGGTTGTTAGTACATATTCGTGCTCATAATTGAAATTTGACAATGAACAATTTGTTGCTATTTCTACTGATCCTGATGCTCTAAAGTTTAAAAATCCTTTTTTTCCCAATTTTGAGTATGGTAATGTAAGATTTTATTAAATATTTGTGTACATCTCATAACTACTTGACCCGATTATTCATTAAAACTAAGATTTGTTATGAGTTAGTTATAAGATCTTTTTCAAGAACATTTGAAAATAATTATAAAACTATGGCATTATGCTTTGTGTGTAATTGTAATAAGATGCAATATGATTTGCACCAACTTCAACAACTCCACCAAAACTGGGATTTCGTGGCAAAAGCCTATTATTTATTCATTTAGACTTTACATAAATCTGATTTAGAGAGTTCTTCTCTTCTTCTTCTTCCTCTTCTCGTTTAGCTATATTTTTTTTACCTGCTTGGCATATTGAGGACCACTATTCGTAACAGTTTTTTTTTTCTGCTTATTAGGGCAATAAAACCTCAGTTTTTCTGTTTTAGTCCACTTTACTAGATATTCTGAACATATTAATTCTAGGTGACCTCTCCAGTTTCTCCGGCCATCTGACATTATTTTATATTGTAAATGCCTCTGTTGTAGAGTGATGACTCTTTTAATGCTATTCTTTTAATGTTTCTGAGTGTTCTTTTTACCATTGTTCATAATATTCTTTTTTTATGTAACAACAAACATAAACCTAACACATGTTCTATATATTCGAACATTGTGTCATATATTTCTTTTGCCAAGTGCCTCGCGGATGTTTAATATTCTGACCGATTAGTTAAACTGCATTAATTAGCGGTATGCAGTCTATTTTTTCTACCCGGAGATAACTAAGATTTAAATGTAAAGTTGTAGGTAAAATAATGTATATATTAAGAAGACGTTGAAAATCTTCCTCGTTTTCTGCTAGTAATATAGCATCGTCTGAATAAATTTATACTTTTAAACATATTATTCATAACAGTGCATATAAGTAAAATAAAACACTCAATTAAACTATGAATATCTTCACTTTATTTTAATCACTATGTGACTGCAGTTTCATTATTTTACATGTCATTATCAAACAGTTTGAAGGAATTCAAAGTTTAATTGAGTGTTTTATTTTACTTATATCCAGTATCATGAATCTTTACAAAGTAACAGCCGAAAGTGTTATGTATTTATTCATAACAGAGGTAAATAATATTATATAATATATAATACACACTTCTCCAACTACGTTTTAATCCGGTTCATGTACTACTTTTATTTTCGCTTTTGATTTCTCTAATCAATCTAATATACTTATTAATTAATATTAAGAATACTAAAAATATTTCTCCCATTTTATATACAGAAATCCCGTTTGGATGATATAGAGCCGTTCTTCGAATACGAACGATTACAAATACCCAGCGATATTATAGAATCAAAACTAGTTGAGGCATTAGATTATCTAGCAATTGGTTGCAGAAAATATATTGATATGGTCCAACCAACTGTGAATAACTATGTTACAGAACTTGATAGAGAAAAGTTCAAACTGTGTATTAGGGAAATGGTAAGTGAGAAATCATTTGTTTAGTTTATCTTTTTAAAAAATGAACTGTTAACAAAAATATGCTAAAACTAAATATAAGACGCTGAACTTAATACTATGAAGGTCTTGGTTTCACAAGACGAGTAATTTGGAAAAAGTTCAGTAAGTGCGATCATATGAAAATGATCATAATAAAACACATATACTTTGTTGTATCACTATATAGGATGTCCCAGAAACAAAAACACGGAGTTGCAGGTATGTAAAGTCCGAACAGAAACAGGCCCAAATATACCGCAATAATGAAGAAATTAAAAATTTAATTTTCTATGGTGTTTTTTAGATACAAAAAATTACATTACGGACCTGGCACAGAATATATGTTTATAAATACACGTAAGAATGCTCATTGTAAATAGAAACGAACACGCATTCATAGAAGAATACGCTTTTATTTGCATAAAACTGGAAAAAAACGTTAAATCGTACATATAAAACATATTTTTTGCCAGATGGGCGACCCACTTTATTGCAGACAATAAAAGATTGTTTTTATTTTTAAAATAGGAGGTTGTTGCTCTTTAATGTGTTTGTAGTCGGAAACAGCTGATTATCATTATTTTAAAATATTCAATAAATCGTAATTTTTCTAGATTACAGTAAATATCAAGAATGTAATTATTTTTTTCTAACAGGTGTCAAATTAAAGTAATTAATGGTTTGATATTTATTATGAAGTATCTATTCCTATTATAATGTGCTGTGTATTATCCCATGTATTTTGTCTCATTCAATACTGTATTCGTTAATGACCATGTTGGTCGAAAACTCGGTCACACAATTTGTTTAAATATATTACAACAATGTATATGTATTTTATTATTTTAATATAGATTATCACAATGTTATGGCCTACAGCATTAATTACTTGAAAATCATCATCCTGCATTATTAATAATGCAGGATGCTGATGACCACAATGGCACCACATTATTATTATAGTCCATTCATTTTAAGAAAACAGTAGTTAACGCTGCGATCGGCGACCGTATCACACCGAAAAATTTTTGTCTGTAACATCAACTGTCAGAAATTTTTGACATACAAATACATTAACAAATATTATGAGATACATTTTTTATCATATATTTTTATTTGAAAACTAAAAAGAAATTTTACACATAGTTCAAAAAATTGAAGACTCTAGGGGATGAAAGTGTAGGTGTGGAGTAAATTTGCCTGGGCTATTAGCCAATCATAATCCAAGAAATAATCGCCTATCTTACCTAACACTGTTTTCTTAACGTGAATGGAGTATAGACTAAATGTAGTATTTAATACATAATTTAGTGTCGTAGCAAAACCAGAGAAATAAAATGCAAAAATTCCTTACCACACCTTTGTGGTAAGGAATTTTTTCTTTTGCATTTTATTTCAGGTTTTTGGCCAATATCTCCACCTATGATTGAATGAAAAGCAGAGAACAGAAAATGTACATTCAAAATAATTGGAAAAGAATCGAGCAACAATCGGAAATATTTAATGAATGTATCATAAAACTTTCATAACCTTCCCAAGTAGATTAGCCAAACTTGCAGCATTAGACAAGGTGATATATTTTAAAAGAAAACGAAACAAAACTAATGCAGCACCTCATTCCCTATTAACACCAAGCTTGATTATTCCAGAACTGATCGAAGTTTACATTGCAAATTGTGTTCCTGAATATTTCATGTTATACAACAAACGGCCATTGCCTAACAGAATATACGCCATTCAAATGTTTATAAAAACTAAGAAAGAACATTTTCTTGCATTAAACTGTTCTAATGTTTTTCAAGATATAACGTTTATATACTTTCGCATATGTTCAAACCAATTCTCAAAACATTCTTGCGACTCTGAACTTAGTATCTCAAAAGCATGACTTTTTGGTAGTTTCTTCAGGTATTGAAAAGCTGAGCACGCATTGTTTGGTTGGCATTTAGACCACACAAAAAACGCTAGGAGATGAGTCGGGTTATTGCGGCCAATAGGGCATTAGCATTCGATAAATGGCGCTTTAGTCAACTTATTCAAAACTTCTATATTTATGGACCAACATGACCTATATTCACAATACAATGTTGGTTTAACGACAAAAAAGAAAGTTTCAAAATATGGACATAATAAGTGGCGCTGTGGTCGAACTATTAATAAATTTTATATTTATAAAGAGAAATGATTTATATGTTGCCTTTCGATAGATGGCACTATCTTTTTGGTAGAATTGAATTTGGACATGTAAACATCATTTCTCTTTGAATTTCGACACAGGCCATTTTTGGGTCCCCATGCCTACCCTGCAATCGCATTAACGACCTCTTCTGTCCAGCTTTCTTATACAAGGACTTGAACCAAATCAAACTCATCGCGACACCTATCGGAAAGGGCAGAACAAAATCTGTCGAGCCAGCTAGCTTTATAATAATAATAGTTTTTCCAAAATATATATTTTGTTATTTTAATCAGTTTGATTAGAATGCAATAATTACAGGTAACGCAATTATTATTAAATGTGTGTATTATTTCTATTACTTCATGGATCTCAACTCGTTGAAAATAAAATGTACTAACATTAAAACAAGATACATCATACAATTACTGATACATTTTGGTAAATTCTTAGCTACTATATCCTCAGCCGCCCCAGAGTAGTGTCCAACGAACATTAGTTACTATTTATTAGTAATGTGTGTTGCTAAGTACCTAAGTACGCGTTCTAGTCGCATGTGGAAAACAGAAAATGGACATTATGAAACATATTAATATCATCTCTTGAAAAATTAAATTAATTTGATCATAGAATTTTTGAAGATTGTGATTTTAGGCCTGATGCAATGCTATTTTTGACATGTGATTTTATTATTATGCTAAATCAGAGCAAACTCGTTTCCTAAATTTGAAAATTTAGGAAAGCGAATAACAAGAGAAGGCGTATAGTTTATGAACATTTCTTGAAGAAATTAAATATATATTTTACTGCCATAGTTTGAAAGAAAGCTAATGAATCACCATTTATATTTAACTTGAGGTGGAATAATAAGTTTCCATTCTATTTATTATTATCTCTACAAGATTATGTCATGTTTATTCCGTTAATATAATAGGTACCTATGTTACTTATAAAAAACAATATATTTTATTTTAGGAAGAAATGGAAATTATATCAAAGACAATTTACAATACACGAACGAAGAAAAAATCATTTCGAAAGGCTCAAAAGTTGTATCAACGTTTAGCTATTTTAGTCGATCATGTAAGTAATTATAACTGAAGTATTCCTACATATTCATAATTAATTACTTTTTAAATTTTGAGAAAATAAAATAGGTAAACATTTAATTTTCATTATTAAAAAGTATTGGTACAAAGTTTCGATAATAAGTATAAAAACTGCAGAAGCAAATACAAGATAATCAAATATTTGAATATACAAGTGTCGACTGTAACTATGGCTTATATGCGTAAATGGGTAAAGTACAAAAGTACATAAGTAAAAATGTATTTCAAAGGCTGAGTAAGGTACAGTAGATAGCAAACCCCTCCCTATTATCTCCTCGAATACAATATCTAACATAATATTTTTACATCTTTTCAATATTATAATATTTGCTCACGAAAGCTTAATGTTATTGTATCCAAGATTGCAGTTACATCATAAACCAAAAATCGAGTGCTAAAAACTGAAAAGCACTTCAAAACCTCGCTAAAAGCAAATAGCCGAAAATCTTGATTTAATTTGTGACGTGAAATACAAATATCGTAAAAGCAATCATATGTTTTAGTATAACCTTGATTTGCCGCATGATGGTTTTAATATCAGGTATAAAAAAACTATTATGGAAACGTAATTAAAATTATATAATACTTATTATTTCGATCGCATTTACAACAGCTGCGAACTATTTGTCTTATCTTGATAGATTTTTTTTAGTATTTATGCATAATTTCTCTCAAATATTAAAATATAATTTCCATGTATGAGAGGTTGTTTTTTTTTATTACCTACATACAATGTCGATGTAATTTTCCACTACCTATTTAAAATCATATCTGCCTTGGAAACTTGTATACCAATGTACAAAACAATTGCAGCATTAATAATTTTATACACTCTCAATTTGTGTTGTCTTGCATTATTACCAACGTGAATGAAAATGAAAACTTAATAAAACATCAAAAAAAAAATGAGGTGTGGTCACCACACGATTTTCTTATACGTATGAGCGTTTCAAATTATAGAATTTTAAGAATTTTTTTATACAAAAATTATTCAAAATCCTATTCTAAGTACTTCTATTCTCTTAATAAATCTCTATAGAATGCATACTTTGCAAGATATTATCAAAAAAGTGCTACTCGCTAAGAGTAAAAGTGCTACTTCCGGTTCGAATTTTGAAATTTCATATATACAAAAAATATTGCAAATTCAGTTCTAAATACTTTTGTACTCTTGATAAATATATATAGAATGCATAACTTACGACATATTTGCAAAAAATCGTTATTCGATAAGAGTAAAAGTGGTACTTCCGGTCTGAATTTTGAAATTTATTTTATACAAAAGATATTGAAAATTATGTTTTAAATACTTTTATACCCGTAACGTACTTGTCTAAAAAGCATGACTTGCGAAGTATTCGCAAAAAACTGATTTTCGATAAGAGTAAAAGACCTACTTCCGGTAGAAATTTCGAAAAACTTTTTAAATAAAATTATTTTCAATTTCAATTTTAAGTATATATGAATTCTTTATAAATTTGTTTAAACTTAATAGTTGACGAAATATTGTCAAAATTCGATTTTTTCGCTGAAGTAAACTGCTACTTCCGGTCTACCGATTTTACTGAAAAACTAATCAGATCTCAAGAGGGAGATTATACACGTAAATACAAAATTTGGAATTGATATCTACAGCGGTTTGACCGCTATCGTGGTCACACACACACACACAGACACACACACACACAGACATTTTTTAAAAACCACTTTTTTGGTATCAGGGGACTTCAAAACGTGGACATCTGCAAAAATCTCGAGGTCGAAAATTTTCATCATAACAATACTTCCTTATACTACGTATAAGAAAGTAAAAAGTTTTATTAAAAGAAAATGTTGCTAATAATTGAATCGTAAGGCGGGCGTGTTAGTATTCATGTTGTTAAGAAACCAAATTTTTGATTATGGCGACTACACATTGAAAATATATCAATTAGCTTCATTAGCAGCAATTTCAGCTAACGGTTTTCAGAATACTCCATAAGTCCCTTGGAATCACAAATGTGCGTTCAGTAAATCCTTTTACCATTCGAATTGCCTATACGGTTAGATAATTTTTGGTAGTTTGTCATTTGTGGGATGAAGTAAATATAATTATCAATTCATTTGTTACTGCAGATGAGATGTGAGTTCATCGTTATGATTCTGAATCAAAATAAGAGTCAATATAATTGCGTACAGTACACAGAGTGATATCATACAAATCGGAACAATTTAATGTTCTCGGTTTTTTTTCGCTGGGTAAAAATTACGAGTTTTAACGCGCCATGAAGTCATCTTTAGAGGACGCATATACTCTAATTGTCGGCACGGCACTTGAAGACGCATCAATCGATGACTATCTCAAATAGTTAGCGAAGACTTCTTCTGGCTCTGTTCAGTGGACTCGTACAACACAAAACTAAGGTATACTTCTGAAAATTGGCAGAAACGATTCATTCTCCAGCTAGCATCAAGCATCATCATCAGCGTTTTCAGCAACATAGAATATGTCTGTAATTTATTTAATTGGTTTTCTTCTATTTCGGTGCTATATAAAGTTCAATTTACGATAAACGTTTTTGCAAGTCTGTCAAGTTGGCCCTCTGCTGTTTTAATTTATATAGTATAAAATGCGTGCTCCATTTGTGTTCAATTATGCCGTTATTAGTTTCATTTGTGCTCTTCTGTTTTTAGAGACTTTTTTAAGAAAATCGAAGGGGCCAACTTGACGATTGGCCGGCAAAAAGTTGAAATTCTTTCTAAAACTCTGTACTTTCGCAAAACACGCCAATTGTGCCGTATAGTATTTTCCCCCAACAACTCACTTCGAAAGTTATCCCTAAAAACAAAATTCCGAAATTGACGAAAGTCTACTGCCGCCCCACATTTGTCATAATTTATATAGTATAAAATGCCTGCAAATTGTGCTCCATTTGTGCTTATTTGTATCGTTATTAGTTTCATTTGAGCTCCACTGTTTACAGAAATTTAAAAAAAATCGAAAGGTGATAAATGTTATTCAATGACAGTAGTAGAAGAACATGATAATTATAGGAAACACATACTTAATTATTGCTTTTTGGTAATAATTACCTACCAAAAAAGTACTTGAGTAATAAACGATTGTTTTGTTAAGATAATAATAATTTATTTTATATATATTGGATATAATTTTAACAAATGAAAAACTGTAAAAAAATGCATAAGAACGCCAACAAGGAACACAATTTAAAAACTTTTATTTATGTTCTATATAATATAATATAATATGTATAATTACACAGTGATACAAAATCGAACTTTCCGAATGGGAATAGGATGAGACCAATTGCAAATGAAAGTTGACATTATCCATAACAAAACCTTGAAGGGTTTTTTTTTTAGTTCAGCGCGAGCTTTTTTTTACACGCATTTGAAGTTGTTGATTTTGGAACGCTGTCTAACAAGGAAAGATCATTGAAAATTTGATAAAATAATGCTTATTTATTTTTATTATCCTGGAAAGTTGTGGTATCTTACTGTTTTTGGGGTCGAGGAATTAATTTTCGATATTTATTTTTACCTAAAACTGACGCTAGATGGCGCTGTCATACAAATGGTGCTTACAAAAACAACTTTTTTATTTTAAAGTATTATATCTTATTTGGATCTCATTTTGGATCCGCTTAATCACCGCATGTTTGAAGTAGCAAAAGCTCCAAAAGTAGTAGGGTGTGGATCTCTGTATGTTTCTGCTTCTTGCTCTTCGTCAGTATCCTCTTCATCGGATGTTCTCTTTAACCACCAGCATAAATCACCTAACATAGAATCTAGTTTCTTTCCTCTGTACCTAGTTTCCATGGTTAAAGCTACTTAGTGGAAACGTTCACCTTGCTCATCAGATTCGGTGGATAGTTGGTTTTCAAACCAATCCATATGGTGATGGATAAAATGAATTTTTAATGACATATTCACACCAAGTTCCTCAAAGGCTTTCAAGAGACGTTTAACTCTTTGTGCACTATCTGCTTCTCGTTTTTACCAAGAACATTTTCGATTACGTCTTTAATTGCATTCCATGCAATTAATTGATTTTGATCCAAAGAATTATCAAAATCATTATTTTTCATCAATCTTCTAATGTCTGAACCATTAAACATACCTGTAAAATTAGAAAAAAATATTGTAAATTCATTTTTTAAAATCATTTATTTTATTTGTATACAATACCTTCTTTAACTTTGCTAGCACTGAGTCGTGGAAATGTAGATCTTAAAGTAGATGAAGCTGGTCCATCTACAAAAAACACTTCTACAAAATTTTTGAAAAGACCCAATTTAATATGAAGTGGTGGTAGCAATACTTTATCTGCTGGTACAAGAGGTTCATGGATAAGATTAGGTGTTCCAACACGAAAAACTTGTCTCTTTTCCCAGTCACACTTCTGATATTGATTTCCTTTGTAAAGTGTGTTCCATAAGCATATAAAGCACATTTGATCCTAAATACGACACATATAAAAATAAATAATTATGTTTAAACAATGTTTAAGCAAATATTATGTCTAAAGCAGTGAAGCAGTAAATACACCGTTTTTTTATTGAAAATTTACAAGAAATAGCACCATTTGTATGACAGCGCCATCTAGCGTCAGTGTTAGGTAAAAATAAACATCGAAAATGAATTCCTCGATCCCAAAAACAGAAAGATACAACAACTTTCCAGGATAATAAAAATAAATAAGCATTATTTTATCAAATTTTCAATGATCTTTCCTTGTTAGACAGCGTTCCAAAATCTACAACTTCAAATGCGTGTAAAAAAAATCTCGCACTGAACTAAAAAAAACCCTTCAAGGTTTTGTTATGGATAATGTCAACTTTCATTTGCAATTGGTCTCATCCCATTCCCATTTTGGTTGTTGCACTGTGTTATAATATAATATATAAAATTCTTGTGTCACAGTGTTTGTCACAAAACTCCTCCGAAACGGCTTGACCGATTCTTATGAAATTTTGTGTGTATATTTAGCAGGTCTGAGAATAGGACGTAAACTATTTTTCATACCCCTAAGTGATAAGGGTGGTCCACCCCAAAAAAAATTTTTTGTTTTTTGGACAAAATTTTGTATTTTTTTTTTATGATTCGGCATTAAAAATACATACAACCCTAATTTACTAATTTTCTACTCTCGGTGGTCGATAATTGATTAGTTACCACTCGATCGGTTATTCCCGCCGCGCCAGGCGTCTACCGGTCTACTGTCTTTCTCACACAATAAACTTTCTTTCTTAATTGTCTATATTGCAGTTTTTATGGACTATTATTGTATTTTTAAATGCATTAATAAATTTACTATTACTATTACTATTACTATTTCTCTCACTCACTAAAGTTTAGGGCCTAAACCGTTTTCGGCCATTATTGTTGATTGTGTGTCGATCGTAGCAGTGACGCCTCTACTTATCCTTTTACTTTCTTAGTGCAGCTCTCATATTAAGTATATTCTCATCAAGGCCAAACGATGTCTGTTTGTGGCTTAGATTTGGGCACACCGTGTTTTTCACACGGACTATTATACGTTGCATGTTCTCGCGTGGGTAAACCATCCAGTTTGTTTGTGTTGGCTGAAGATGGACTCTCTAAAAATATCGTACACTCCATTGTACTAAGAGACTGATAAAGTTTTTTTTTTAATTGTCATTATTTGTGATAGAGGTGTAATTAGAAATTTATTAGTTAAGATAATAAAAGTACAATGAATTCAAAAAATGAATTTTTGGTGTTTTGTTATTTTTATAGGCCGTCATCGTTCACAGCGCTCTATTCCTCTTTCAGTCATATACCACATCCCCACACACTTACAATAAGGTACTTAAGACTACCAAAATATTCACTAGAAATAATTTATATGGCAAAACAACGTTTGCCGGGATAGCTAGTAATATTGTATTATGAGGATACAGCAGCTCACACTACCATTGCAGTCAACTTCGTGTTGCAGTAAGTTCGTACGATTTCTCATTAATTCTAAAACAATATGCCTTAAAATGGTCTATGCCGTTCTGCTCGACTACTCTGTGTATAAGCGATGAGACCACCTAACTCATATTTAAGGCCATCTATGGTGTTTGGAACATTATGTAAATGCAGTTTCGGTATTATCGGCTGCTAATGTTATTTCGGATAGTTACTTCTATCAAAATATACTGGTCGTTGTATTCAATTTTTGTTGCTATAACACCTACACATTCGGTTTTTACGCAGATTTTGATGTCTTTTGTAATAATAATAATAATAATCTTTATTGTCCAACAGAAGAAATTCCTATTACTATAAGTTATACAAATAATAACGAAAAGGTAATTTAGTTTTAGGAAATAAAATTTGAAACATGACTACTTATGACTGCTTACAAAAGGTAAATAAGAGAATAAGTAAAAAATACATGTAATACATAGAAAGAAAGTTATAAATTAATAAATTATCTCAAGAAAGGATCAGGGATGTACTCATTAGCATTTATCATCATATGTGACAAAGGAGCTTTTATTAAAGTATTAGTTCTTGCTCTCGAATAGGCAAACGTTTCGATTGATCGGGTTGCCCTTAAGGGCACGTGAATATTTATTTGTGAAAGTAGTACTGGGGAGTCTATTTTGTTTTGAAGTAATTTTACTAGGAACTTGGCACTACTCAGCTTTCTTCTGCTGCCTAAAGCATCGACGGAATGTCTGTCAAGGAGAGCTGCATAATCCACTTCCGTCTCCGGATAATAACCATCGCTTTTAAATAAAAGATATTTTAAGAAGCGTCTCTGAATTCTTCCAAGAGCCAATTGCAGGTATAGATAATGCGGATACCATATTATAGAATCGTATTCTAACTTAGACCTTACAAGTGCAAGTGCTTTTATCAAGTACTTTAAAGAATACACTATACTTTTCATTGTATGTATGTGAAGTAGAATTTATTATGGTATATTTTAGTATGGAGTTATATGACGTATATCTTAAGAAAGCTAATTATAAACCTATTTCAAAACATTCTTCTACCGAATTCATATAATACTAGAAACTTTATTTAGATGCCTTTTACAGATCATATAATAAAGAGCCAATATGAAACATTGGAATCGAGTGGCACAACACACCTAAAGAAATAGAAAAGAATCATAATTACTAATTATATTGTAATAAAAACTTGTGTTTTTGTTACACTGCCATTTTCTATAGACTACAATAATGTACGTCAATGAATTTCACCCTATTTGCTTATCTCGTGTTGTTATTCAATCAATCAGTTAACGAAACACAAAAATCAGAGTTCACTATTATAAATTTGTAAAAATATTAATAAAAATAAAGCAACTTGCGGTTAAATTACTTATTTGTCAAATAATGATAAGAAAAGTGATTTGACCACGCGTCACATCAGTTTACATATCATCAAGCAATCTTCAAAAACAGATTTCGACAGTTGTATTTTTGGAAAAGATAAATTAAATAGATTAACTTAAAAGAATAGAGAAATTGCGTTAATAAAGATTTCAATATATTAATCTGGAAACGTGAAGGCGATTATGTTTTCTTTGATTACAATATAAATTGAAATAGATTTTGTAAGATAATTGAGTTAAAAACCGAAATAAATGACCTTCAAAAGTTTAATTGACGTCAGTTGTGTGTGTGTGCTATTGGATTTAAATAAAACAACCTACATATCTAATATCTTTACATCAATAAAAACAAATGAATTGTTAATTGTTATTATTATTAAATTAGAACCCTTTAACGTAAATGTGATTATCTTTATAAAGGGTCCGTCAACAGCATTGAACGGTTTTTAATAGGCCACTGTTCAGAAACAAAGAATATATTTGGACTTATTATTATTACAACTAAAAACACAGATCGGGAAATTCCTTATAACGCTTTTGGTTTGCAAAGATCACATCCCTAAGATGACCACCGTCTTCGTCTATACATTTCTGCAATCTGTTTCTGAAATTGACAATAACGCGTGAGAGTAAAGCTTTGTTTATCAAATATATTTATTCCCGAATTCTTTCTTCGAGTTCCAAAAGCGTTTGGGGACGCTACACTTTGGACTTTAAGAATCCCCACAGAAAAATTCGGGACCCCCAGGTCCGGTAATCTTGCGGGCCATGCAATGTCACTAAACATGGAAATTAGGTGATTCAGGAACATGCGCTGTAAAACAGCAATGGGCCATCTAATTGTATGCGATGTGGCGCCGTCCTATCAAAACTATACTTCAGAGTATTCTTTGAAGTTCCCCAGCCACAAATGTTTCCAACATCTCAACGTACCGATGTGATTGAATATAACGGTGTGGCCGTTTTCTTCAAAAAAGTATGGCCCGATCACACCAAAGCTACACACTCCACACCTCACCATTACCTTTTGGTCATGAAGTGGGTGTTCATGCATTTCTCTTGGGTTGTGTTATGCCCATTAGCGAAAGTTCTGCTTATTACCGTTCCCACTCAGATGGAAGTGAGCTTCGTCAGACATGGTCAGTTTATCAAGAATTTCCGCATTGTTGTTCAATATTTCAAGAAATTGCTTTCAGAAATTGAGGCGGTTAAGTTTATCAGCAGGGTTCAGCCTCTGGTCTATCTGTACCTTATATATATATGAAATTTCAAACCTAGCTTTAAAATTCGTCGCATACTTCGCTCTGAAATTCGCAGTGCAATTGAATGCCGAATTGCTGACCGTGTTGGACTCTGTTCAACGGCTAGTTTGGTTCTTTCAATATTACCTTGTGTAAGAACTGTAGGTGTACCTCCGACACATTTTAAGTTTACACTTCCCCTTTCTTTTACATCTCTTACCCATCTCAAAATTGCATTTCTTGATGGAACTGCAGCGCGCACAGGCAAATTAAATTCAAAGCGGAAATGCCGCGGGGTTTGCATGATGGACTGGGTCAGGATAAATGATTTTACACCAGAGATCCGTTGACCAGTAGGCCAATTTGCCAATGTAACGCAAAACCTTCGATCATAAAATACAATTTCATCACTATTTGACGTTTGTCAAAAAAACAGTATTTCAACAACAACCTTTTCAAAACCATCCAATCCTATTGCCGTACCTTGTACAAGTACAATGCCAATATTCAAAGGAGTACAACAAGTTCCATGGTTTATTTACTAAGGTACGATTATTAGACGCTGATATTAAATTTCTGAAACGTTGCAAACGGGAGAGTGTTTTTCCAAAATTCATGAAAGTAAATGTTACTACGAATTGTAGGATATCGGATAAAGTAATTCAAGCTGCTAAAGACAAGTGGCTGAGTTCAGAAATTAAACATCAGTATAGTAAGCGTAGTAGACTAGAATTAGAATTATATAGTTTACATCTTAAATTAACAAAAAATTTAACTAGTGTTGAATTTGAACATTGATGTCATTTTCATAGAAAGATCGTGGAAGTAACTAACTATAAACTTGAAAAGAAAGCTATGAAACTCAATAATAAATTTCAAAAGCTTTGTCCGTACGTCAATAAATGTCAGAAGGTATGTTCTATGAAAAAGACACTTATAGTCAACCATTCATCTGAGACTTTTAACGCCGAAGAGTTAAATTTATTAAATAAAGGTTTGAAATATTGTATACCTAGTGGTAAGATCCCTTTTGAAGAAGTGATTGCTGGCATTGAAACTCCCATAAAAAGACTTGATGAATCATCGAAACTATTTATTAGGGAGGCCTGTAAGGTTCAAATTGAAAGGAACTTACAACTGCATAAACAAAACAGAAATAATAGGGAATTAAACATTATTAAAAATCTCAGATCGAAAGATTGCTTTTATATTAAGGCCGACAAGGGTAACACGTTAGTAATTTTGGATAAATCGGACTATTTTTGCCGAGTTCAAGAACTTATTAGTACGGGTCCGTACGTGTGTTTATACAAAAATCCACTACCAAAATTAGACAGAGAAACTAAGAACGCGTTGAATAATTGTCCAAAATTGATAACTTCGTCACTCAAGTTTCGGTTAAATGTATCCAATCCGGTCATGCCTAGAATGTATTGTTTACCTAAAATACATAAGCCCGGTAAGTCGATGAGACCTATTGTGTCAGGTATAAACTCACCGACTTATTTACTGTCTAAATGGCTAGTAAATGAATTCACAAATTTACCATTGCAACAAGATAGCTTTGCAGTAAAAAACTCGCTGGAGTTCATTCAAAAAATCAAACATTATAAGTTGCAAGAAGGTGAGATTTTGATTTCGTTTGATATCAGTTCATTGTTTCCTTCAGTACCGATTCCAGAAACCCTGAAATATTTGGAACGTTTACTTCAGAACAATAATATCGAAAAGGCTATAATAGATGAATACATGCAATTAACATCTCTTTGTATGTCTCATAACTGTTTTCAAATAGAAGGTAAATTCTATGAACAACGACATGGGACTGCCATGGGAAATTGCTTGTCTCCATTTATTGCCGATTTATTCATGAGTAATTTTGAAATGGATTTCAAAAAGAACGCCAAATATTTCCCTAAAGTATGGTTAAGGTACGTTGACGATATTTTCGCGATTTTTGACACTAAACTGTATGATACCGAAATGTTTCTTAATGAATTAAACTCAAAATTCCCCACGATTAAATTCACTCTTGAGAAGGAAAACAATGGACAATTAGCTTTTCTTGATACATTAGTAATTAAAGCAGGTTGCAATATAGAAATAGATATTTATAGAAAGGAAACCAATGTAAACAGATTCATTACAGCAGATTCTAATCATTGTTTGCCACAAAAATTGTCTTCGTTCAATTTTTTAATCCATCGCTTGTTAAACTTCCCACTTACAAGAGATAGATACGAGAAAGAATTACGCCTTATAAGAGGTATCGCTGAATACAATGGTTTCCAGTCAGACGTAGTTGACAATATCTTAAGAAAAATGAAACGTAAGAATGTAATTCTAAATTCCACAACTTTGCTACCTCAAAGTGATATAGATAAGAATTTTGTTGTCCTACCTTTTCATAATATTTCGAGAAACTTAAATAATATTTTTAAAAATGTTGGTTTGCAAGTCGCGTTTAAATCATGTAATTCGTTGAAAAGTCTTTTGAGCAGTACTAAAGATAAAATTGAGGTAGAACAAAAATCTGGAATTATATAGGTATAATCAGTATCCCTTTTACCACATGGTGTCGGGTACGAGTTGGTTTATTGTTCGTATACAAACTTCCTCCACAATTCCCTATCCTTTGCTATTGCTTTGGCTTGTTTCCAGGTTTTGCCTTTCTCCTTCAGTATTTTTCCAATTACTGAATCCCATGTTTGTCTTGGTCTTCCTCTTTTCCTTTTGGTTTGTATTTTTGCTTCATATACTTGTTTCACCTGTCTGTTGTCCTCCATTCTCTGTATATGTCCCCACCAACTTAATTGCTTCTGTTGAATAAACTCTAACATTGGTTGTATCTTCAGCTCATTTCGTATTTGTGTGTTTCTGACTCTGTCTTTTAGTGTTATTCCTTTCACTCTTCTCAGGTATTTTATTTCTACCGCTTGGATTTATTTTTCTGCTTTTTTGTTAGTACCCATGATTCCGCTCCATATGTTAATACTGCTCTGTAGATTGTTTTGAATATCTTCATTTTTGTTTCTGTCGCGATTTCTTTCTTACTAATAAATTTTCTGTTCATTGAGTGAAATAATCTGATTGTCTTCTCTATTCTTTGGTTGATTTCTGCTTCATCTCCTCCTGTATTTTCTATTCTTACCCCTAGGTACTCAAAATATTTGACCTGTTCAACTACAACTTCTTCAATTTTGATTTCCATCTTCTCTTCATTTGTAGTCATCACTTTTGTTTTGCTCTTGTTTATTTTCATCCCATTATCTTTCAGTACTTTATTCCAAATTTCCAGATTTTTTTGTATGTTCTTCTTACTTTCGGCCATTATCACTATATCATCTGCGAAGGCACTATCTCCTATTATTATTCTCTGTAGTTTGCTATAGCCAATATGTAGTTTTTTAACTCTTACTGAACACTCTTTTATTATATCATCCATGAAGATAATAAAAAGCAATGGACTTAATCCTCCTCCTTGTCTCAGCCCTTCTTGTGTTGTGAATCCTTCAGATTTTCTGTTTTTACTTATTACATAGTTTATGTTGTTTTTATATAGTAGTTGTATATTTCTTATTATTTTCCTGTTGACGCCTCTTCTTTTTAAGCTTTCCCATACTTTGTCTCTGGGTACTCTATCAATTGCCTTTTCCATATCTATAAATGCGTAATAGGCTTGTTTATTTTGTTGTAATAACTTTTCGCTTATTTGTTTTAATGTGAATATGTGATCTTGCGTACTTCTTCCTTGTCTGAATCCGCTTTGTACTACTGAGAGAGTCGGCTCTACTATTGCTCTTAATTTATTATTTATTAGTTGTTCGTAAATTTTTACTACTGTATTTAGTAAGGTTATTCCTCTATAGTTGTTACACTCTGTATGGTTTCCTTTTTTATAAATCGGCATTATTAATAACGGGCCCAATTCCCCAATCTTGTTTATATAAGTTTGTGGTGTAAACAATACCTTTTAGATACCGTTAGTTTTTCATAGTACATTAGAATTAAATGATAGAATTATAGTATTACGCATGACTAATTTAACGATACAGCGATCAGGTACTGTTAATGACGTAGTTAATAGTTTAGGTAAAAATATATAAACCATCCCCGTAAATAGGAAATTATATTGTTGGTTTTCTTAGAATATTAGAATTAAAGGATAGGATTAGAATAGTAAGTATGACGTATTTAACGGTACAACGATCAGGGATTTTTAATGAAGTAGTTAATAGCCTAGGTAAAAGAATAAACCATCCCCGTAAATTGGAAATCAGTGTTGCTCTGTACGCTACGGTGTGTAGACAGCGCGATTTTTAATCAGTGCTACTGATGATGACAACTTAGTTGTTGAAATACGTATTTAGCCATTTTTGTGCTTTAGTGTGGTGAAGGTGTTTTAGTGTTTTTGTGAATATTCAAATAGCAAATAAAAAAATAACATTTTCATACGAATAATACAAAAAATATTAGATAGAATACCCTGTTAACTTTGCAAGAGAGTCTCCAACATAAAATTCAGTTTGATCGTATCAGAAACTCGTCCTCTCAAACCCTGATGAAGATACTGGTTGAAGTCTTCCTGTTTTGAAAGACTTGAATCGTTTTTCTTTCACTTGGATCTTCTTGTTTTAAAAATGGTAAAGAATAACTCCTCACTGAATTTACGTTATACTTGGTTATTCACAAATGAAATAACACTACACTGTCATATACATTTTTATTTACAATTAAATAACATAACAATGCGAACAAATATCGGCTTCTTGAATTGGGCAAGTTGAACCGTACATGATAGCTAACTGCTAACAGGTTGAGTTTCGTTGGTAAACTGATTTCAATTTTCTGTTACAAACAAATTCAGTATTTAAAGTGGGGTAGTAAGTTTACAAAACCGTACCTCCTCTATTGTTGTCTGGAAAAACCGAACGTTAATGGGTTGTAAGTTTCATTAAAGGTTCTCGGAAGGAGCAAATAGCAATGCAATTATCTAATATAAATATATGAGCCCTGCTGTGGCGTTTGCGGGTTTTTTCAATTACAGAATATCTATAATTCTGAAATCCGGCTAATGTTTATGAATTTTTAAGTACTACAACGGCATGATAAAAGCAAGAAAATAAATGGTAATTTAGACAAAGCATTTACCGATTTTCTAGAACAGACAACAGTTTCTAAGAAATAGATTACGTTAGGAGACTGATGTCCCTCTTGGTCTTTCTAAATTTAATTTTAAATATACATTATTTTACGATTATGATGTAATAAAATGACTGTAAGCACTTATACAGAGAAATATACATGTTCTAATTAATTGTACCTTTGTAAAATAAAGCAAATTGAGATTAAAACTAAACATATATACGTTTTACATAGAACACAGAATAGTACTTTATAAAAACAAATAAAAGAAAAATAATAATGATAAACGTCCTTAACAATACTTACAGCAAATAATATGTAATGAATAGACCAAATGTTATTGAGATTGCTACAAATTAAAAGCTTATTGTGTAATGTACAATATCGAAATGAATAAAACGAATCAATAATGCTTAATAAATTAACTAAGTATAAAAGGAAAAAAACGAATGAATAGTCAGGAAGGCTATAGTTGTCAATAATTAATCAATAATTTACTAGGCAAAGTTTAATTTCACCCATCCAGTAAAATAATCTAAATAGCAAATTTTAATGTAAAATATATTCTATACAAATACTTAATTAAAACACTATTTACAAAAGTTACAAAACGTAATTAGCATATGACAAAAGTGTAGAATAAAGACAAATAGTTCCATCTTCTTAATAATGTATTCATCCTTCCTAGTTATTTACACATCATGATATGAATTCCAATAATTGGTTAATCTTTTCTGCAGCCATAGGTGTTCTATTAGTCATATATCTGATGAATTAGTAGGTTATGGTATATATAATGGCATGAACCTCTACAATGAAGTAACATGCTTTACGGCATCGAGATGTGAATTATCTTGACAGTGGGGTAGTGGGGTTGTTCGGCTTATGAAAGTTCTCGAACCCTTGGCATAATTGTTCTTTCTATTTTGATTGATTTTTAATATTGTGTACATTACACATAATACTGAATGTAGTTGTACAAAATTCATGTAAAATTGACTGAGAAGTTTCTGTACAGTGCTTCTGATGTAGATGATAGTAATTGTAAAATATAAGAATACTAGACTACCTAATTTATTATCATATACTGACCATGTTTTACATATATCACAAAGTGGATCAATACTTGAAAACTCAATAAAGATGATGTTAATACTTTACTAAACCTGTCTTCATATTGTAGTGAAAAGTCAATTTTTCCATGTAAACTCGATTTATTTTAATATTGCCACATTTTCCAATCAATAAAAATTTATACCCTCCTTTATTGACATTTACTGGTAAAACAATTTTGTTCAAAATTTGCTGTACGGGTATCTTTGACAAATCTCTAAATATTATTTAAATATATGTTTTTCTTTCTGCTCCTGATATCTTAGGAGAATATCTATAGAGAAACACAAGTAAACTCTATTGAATTGTCTTTGGGTTTTACTTAATTTACTAACTAACTACAATTCATGCAGAAATGGAAAATATATTTCTTTAATATGCTCGTTTGTCGTTTATCTATAGTATCTATATAATACATTTCATTAATTTATTATGTTTAATTTCTTTTTTAATATAAAGCAAACTACAATTATTAATTGTCATTGTTTGTCGATATTTATACTATTTATGCTGTTTTATGATTTACAAACATGAATTAAATATTCATATATAATACAACGAGTAGTCAAAGTATGCTCGATTATTTTTGTGGTGGTTCACGAATGTTTCCTTGCGCTTGAATATTAATAGGACGAGTGCGTCAGCACGAGTCCTATTTACAAGCGCAAGGAAACAAGAGTGATAACACCGCAAAAATGATCTACCATACTTTGATTACGAATTGTATTCGAAGGACTATTCATCGAATGATTCATTCATAAATGACGAACTGAGTTTTTTAATTTTCTAAAATTAAGTAGCTATTGCGTTGGTTTCCATAGTAGTATGTTTTCAACAAACTACTGTCAATGTAGAAAATTTTCTACGATTCGAATTTAATAAGTTATTGCAAGAATAAATAGATTTCTGATATGGAAAGCAATTCAAACAGGTTTGGTGAAAAAGGTGAAAGTGAAATTGATGCTGAAATTCATAAAACTATTCCGGAAAACACAAAGAAAACAAGAGATTATATCTGGAGACATATATCTGTCAAAAATATCCACCGATACCACTAGTGGTGATTTCAATGAAATACCCACTAGTGTAAATACGCAGCAGTATTTTTGTTGCTAGGACACAAAAATGTGATTCTTTGATTCTTATTGGTCATATTTTTACAAATGACACATGAGTTGAATAGTCATAATAATGCACCTATGTGATAAATAAACAGACCTAAAACAAACTAATAATTTGTAGCGCTTGCGCAGTAATGATCGGGTCACAAAAGAACGGCATAGCATTGTGTTTACAATTTCCTTGGTTGGAACTACATTTTCTTTGTCTATAATACGCATATTGCACTAGTAAGAGGTGTGGCAATTAAAGAACCGAACTGATGCTACAAAATATTTTAACTATCACCAATTACATTAGAAAGTTTAACGGCTGCATACGAATTTTCCATTGTTTAAAGCAATGGTGGAAGTCCGCTTCTGTCAGCATGTTGAGAACCTCCATGCCTTTTGCTTTCATCGTTCTCCCATTGTCAAGTCTTGTCCCCTTAAGTTCCGATTTCGCTTAGGGTAATTAAAAAAAAATCACATGGGAGCAGGTCGGGCATGTACGGTGGTCCAACACGATGGTAGTTCGCAAAGAAATCCTTTACAGACAATGTGTAATGGGTTGACGCATTGATTTGGTGAAACAGTCAGGACTTGCGCTTCAAAAATGGGTCTTCTTTTCCCCCAATTTTACAAGAAACTTGAGGTTCTCGTTACTCCATCTGAACACTTTGCATTTTTTGGCGAAACCTCAGGGAAAGAACGAAAAGAGACGATTGCTATAGCAAAACTGAGCGCCATACAACCATGCCCATCGAGCTCAGGGTGGGGCATACATCAAGAGGCACAGGCATGTTCAAACCTGCCGCGGCACGCTCGCTGTTTGCCGGTAGCAGCACCAGCCCGGTTATTTAATTGTCACACCTCCTATATATGATTAAAGCCGACATATGCTAGTGTTTGATGATTTTTGCGAATTAGCCAGTTTCTATCCGAATAAGAATATGACTCCTACAGAAGCATTAATTTTTTGTTTTACGTACTTCCTAGCGCTATATAATCTCAGTATTATAATGTATAATTTGAACATAAACAAATTTATATACGTGGTGTGGTAAATAACGTATTTATAAAATTTTTAATAGTTTTATTTTAAATTTATTAGCCTCAAGATTGTTGGCCGAAAATCATAATGCATATGATTTATAATAACAAAAGGGTGTCCACATTGTCAGTAAATACTGAATCTGTTACCTTCTCGATGATTGACGAAGAAGCAGGCAAATTCTGTGGAAAAATTCAACATTTACATTTTCATGTATAAAATTTCGAATAATGATTTTTTTCATGGGTCCTCATGGTATTTATTTTTCAGACGCCTTTAAAGCTTATTAGTCAACAGAAGACATCAACTGCATGCGTAATGGATATTATACTATGGATTGGATTAAAAAGACATATGGATTTTTGTTTCCATTCTCTACCTGAATGTTTTAAATTTCCTTCAGCCTATTATGGTCCCCAAGCAATTCCACCATATATGATCAACCCAGAAAGACACGTAAGAAATTGAAATCAATAATTACTTGTATAGAACCCACAGGAAATGTTTGTGAATTTAAATAAATAGTGCAATATTATTGCATTTTAGGAATTGACGTCACATTTAAGGATAACATTATTAATACAACACTTGCAAGGCTGTTAAGTTAAAGTTATTTTAATTTATTTGATTTTCAAAAAATACTGCCTTCACGCTGTAAATTAAATTCAATTCAATTAAAATATTTTCTTATATTTCAATGGTGTTAGATATGTATTACCTACGTAATTCTCTATGGTTTTTAAGATATCGGAATACTCTGTAGCGTGGAATAAAATACAACGCTTTAGCACGCCAAAAACATCCATAAGTCCAACGTCTTCAATTACGTACTTGCACATACTTTAATTTAAAATTGTGAAATATTCTATATACAGCCAGTTCCAAATTAACTAGGCACTATTGCAAACTTTGTTATTATTGGAGCTATGACTTTGGTCAAATTAGCAAAGTAGCAGTGTCTTTATTGCTGTTTACGACGGTGAACTTTAAAAAATAATTGAACATCGCATTTTCGTGATATTTGAAAAACATTATTTTTTTAAATGGAACATCCTGTATATTTTTACTTCAAATGAAAGCAAAACTAATTATAGAGAAAAGTCATTAAACACTCTTATATCAACATAACTTGAAATAACGCAGATATTAAGAATTTTGACATTTAATCAAAGTAGGTCCTGACTTTCAATAAATCATTTAAGTATTTAATTTTGTAAAATTACAATAAATGTTCAAAAATATCACCATTTTGTTGAATGCAGGTTAAAGCTTTTTATGAATGCCTTTTGTAGCATTCGAAATGCTTCTACCGTCTGTTGAATTAATGCGTAAACGAATACTATTTTCTAATTCCACAACATTGGCGTATTTATTTTCGTAAACCTTATTCTTTACATTGCCCCAGAAGAAAAAAATCTAATGGTGACAAGTCTGGAGAACGGCCGGTCACTTTATCGGACCATTTACCCCTATCCAGCGGCCTTCAAGAAGTTCTTGCATATTTGCACAAACCTCGCGGAAATTATGCGTAGGGGCTCCATCTTGTTGGAAGTGAATCATTTGACGATCTACTACATGATTATAGTGTAAATCTGAACCAAGTGTTTGTGTTTTTTATTTCTATTACTAAATTAATATTATCTAGGAATTCTTCCAATACTTCCACCATAAAATAGACATATCTTGCTCCCGTAAGCGATCCATAATAAAACAAAGGACCCACTACTTGACTACCAATCAAACCACACCACACATTCAAACTAAATTTTATTTGCGGGTGTGCTGGGTAAGTTAATAGCGGATTTTCTCGGGATCAATAGTGCATGTTTTTACGGTTAAACATACCGGAATTCGAAAAATTCGATTCGTCGCTCCAAATTATGTTTCTTAATAAGTGGGGATTTTCTCTACAAGAGGCAACTAACCAACGACAAAACATAAGGCGTCTGTCAACATCTCCAGGTACTAAAAGTTTGTGTAGGACGATACTTATATGGAATAAATTTATGTTTTCTTAATATTCTATGAGTAACTGTCCTTGATATGTTACCATGTCTCTAATGGAATTATTTAGAAACGCTTCAAAATAAGCTAGTACATGAGTTTCGGCGTTTTCACTAATTATAAACCTCTTCTTAGGACATGTCTTCGTAAACAAATTTACTATACAACATTAAAAAGTATCTTCTATCTGGTGGATTCCGATTGGGAAAATTCACGCAATAGAACTCTAATGCTGTAGTACTATTTTTTTTTCATATTATAAAGGTTTCTAACATATCACACTTTTCTGTCTGACTGAAACCCATTTTGAAACTATGTTTAACAATTAATAGAGATTGACAAGATTTACGTAGGTACTATTTTCTTGGCGGAGTAATCTGCAATTAATAATATAGGTATGTAATAGATGGCGCCATCAACTTCTTTTATTAGTTTTTAATTAATTTTGTGAAATTTACATGTAATACACTAAATTTAGTTGAAACGGACATTTTCACAATTATTCTTACACTGTAATAATGATATGTTTCTTTAATGCAATTTTTATTTCCCGCACTCAAAGACAAGCGCGAAATGACATGTTTTGACAAGCGAGTACAAAACATCATTGAAGTCAGTTTATGAATTACGGCCACTGATTAAATCACAAAATGGTTAATATCTGTGTTATTTCAAATATTTTGATATAAGAGTGTTTAATGACTTTTGGCTAGAATTAGTTTTTCATTCGTTTGAAGTAAAAATATATGTATGGTGTTCTGTTTAAAAAAATAATGTTTTTTGAAATATCACTAAAAAGCGATGTTCATTTATTTTTTAAAATTCACCATCATAAACTGCAATGAAAACACTGCTACTTTGCTAATTTAACCGATGTCATAGCTCCAATAATAACAAAGTTAGCAATAGTGCCGAGTTAATTTGGAACAGGCTGTATATATTCCACCTCTGGTTGAATTTAAATTATTTGTCAAATTTGACATTACATTCCCATAAGCGCAGTTGGAAGGTTTTATTTGGCAGTGATTGTGAACATTATCGGCATAATCTGATCAACTTTAACAGAATATTAATTCGAAATTGAAAGTTATTAGTGCTATTTAATCATATTGAAATTGTTATAGATGCACGTAAGCATTATTATATGATACTAAAGTAATGTTTATTTCGTAATTTAATTGAGACCCGATTCTGACGGAAGAACAAATGAAGGTTAGCGTATTTAAGTTGCAGATTTAATTACATAAAAAAAAACAGACACCAAGTAGTAATATGTGAATGACGTGAGTTCTCAATCAAATTAATTGAATTTTAATATGTTACGTTTTTAAAATGGAAGATGATGATGATGTTAGCATCACCCTAAGAAATGTCAAAAAAGGTAGTAAGTTATCTTGCTTCGTACATACGGAAAGAATAAGCTATCAACATAACCTGCAATTTAGAATTCATATAATAACAAAATTGATTAAGTAGTTTATGTCGATAATTTTCAAAATCGCTGCTGAAAAGTTCTTTAAACTGTTTTTACCGGATTCTAATTGCAAATTTGACAATCATGTTGAACTCAAGCAGGGATGGCAATGTAAAAAAAATTACTGCTAAAAAACATTTAAACTGCGCTATTTGATAACAAATTTAGTTTCAAGCAGGGGTGAAAATTGTAAAACGTAAAAATTCCTCAAATGCAAGTGACAGATGTGTAAATCAATTACAAATACATTATATCTGTAGCTTGGTCGAAAAAGGGCATAAATACAACTTGACCGAAATTCTGTTATCGGTTCTATCTTAATAATGTTAATCTACTCTATCCAATGCAAAAACGTCCTATCTCATTATTTTTAATGGTTACAGAAATGCGTACCTATGTAATAAAGGTCTAAATGAAGGGGAGTTCTATGAAAAACAGGCCAATTAGGCCTGTTTTTGGATTTAATTTTTTCCTCTAAAGAGATTTATAACCTTTAAACGACGAAAGTAACATGTATGCTCTAAAAATATTGGGCTATATAGTGATGTGCCCCTTTTTGTAATTCTGATTCTACCTAATATGAGTGCGATTTAGTATAGTATTAATAAATTCAGTTGTTCAAATGTTGCATGCACCAGGGAGGACCCTGGAGTAATATTTTAAAAGAATTTTTTTTTAAATATGAAGAATTTAAAACAAAAAGAAAAAGACGCAGCAATGCGAAACATTTATAGCTATAGAAAAGTTGCACAATTTATATCAGAACAGTAGACCATTTTATATGAGTTTAAAGAATAGTCAAAATGATGTCGATTTTTGCCCAACCCAATTGAAAGAATAATGTAGTTTTTGTGAGTAATTGTCTATTGCTTTTGAATTATCATTATTTTTTTTTCTTTCATTTGAATAAAATAAAAGTTTTAACTTTGTATTAGAATGTTATGTTGTACGAAGATTCATAACATTTTCCAAATTTCTTTCGATCCCAATAAAGGTACTTAATTATTTATTTATTGTGATTTACACAATTAAACAAAGTAATGTATTGTATGTACAGTTCTGTGCAATAAAATGGCGTACACGTCTTATTGCTAATTTTGACATTATTTTTCCATTGTGAAAATGGCTTAAGTTAAGTATGACAAATTGAATTATAGCGTCAATTCAATTTGTCATACATGACAGATATTCAAACAAAAGTCATATTTACATAATCGTATAATAAGTGTATGCCAGTTTATTGCACAGCACTGTACATGTAGGTTTGTACCTGTTTTTTTTTATAATAATGGGGTCAAAGACAAACTCAATATAATAATATAACTCTATCTTTATCATTTGTTGATCCACCGTACAAACAAGTGCTTTATGCAAACAATAGGTGCTGAAAACGTATATTCCAAAATTCAGCGTTTTGGGTCATAAATTGATTTATAAGTGTTAAGGGTTCTAATAGTGGATTTGTCAACAATGGAAAAACAGCAGATTTTAGATGCAAGATATTTTTGTTGATTTTAAATTTGGAGAAAACCCTTCAACGTCAACTTATGAAGAATTTAGTAATCTACCCCGCTGAAGAATCAAATTTACAAAAAAATTATCGGATTAAAGAAAAGAAAATTAATTAATATGTCAAAGTTTTCTCAAAAATCTTTCGGAGGAGATTTGTTTGCTTGGGTTCACGTTATAAATTGAATAAAAAGGTACCCCGCTGTGCACTTATTTTTCTTTCAAATATCCTTTACTTTGTTTTAAATGAATATAAAATAAATTAAAATTAGGCAACTCACATTACAATGAATTGTTATTCTAGTAAAAATCTTTCCCGCGGTTACAAATGTGTAAATATTTGGTCATAAATGAATTTTTATTCGCTTAGATATTGAGTTATTATTTCAAATATTTATTATATATTCCCTATGTGTAACAAGTACTCGGACATCCTTGGCTTAGCAAATTATGTGCTATGCAACCAATATTACATTTCCGATCCACTATATAGAACCCTTAATACTGATTTTCTAGAAACCGTCATTCAAATAATATAAATATCGCTTCTTCAGAGAATGTGAACATATTTTCGCAAATGACTTCTGAAGCTCTCACGATACCTTTTGACCTTTTCAGCATGCCTGTACCAGTGTCTAGAATCGCATAAATTGGAATCATTTTTCATTGCCAAAAAATTATTGAAAAAAATAATATTGCCAATTAACATTGATTATCAGTATTCATGTTAATTAGAACTTTCAAGTAGAGTCTAGAATGCCCATAATATTTTTATAAATATTAAGACGGGCGTTTACCAACAAATAGAAACTTATGCAACTTAAATTACTCGGGACGGGTAAACGCAATGGGGTGTGAGTAAGTGAAGCTACACGATATTCGGTTTCCTTCACAGCGCTTCGGTTTTATTCATAGATTAAAGAATACCACAGATGGGAAACATGTGTATAAAGAATGAGTACTTACGGAATTGTTGATGTTGTTGATGTATTATAATAAGCCAATGTTCGCTTTCCCATAACTGTTATATTATTATACACTCGAATATTATAGGTATATATGACATTTAAATGCCAGTGACAGTTTGTAATTAAACTGTCACTGGCATTTAAGTCTGCAATAGCCGACCGACTCCGATAGATTTTCGTCTTCGTTGGGACCGGTAGAGATACCGTAAAGTGGGGATAGACGACACGTAAAACCTTGTGTGAAATGTGTGTGACAAGGTTTACTGTTTAATGCTTTTTATCTTTAAAATAAGTACATAAATTTGATTTTTTCTTTATATCGTACATCAAATGTGCAGCTGGCGCGTAGAGGTCGTTTTTTTTCCCTTTGTGTACCAACCTTAATTAGTAGACACTAATCAAATTCATGCATTTTTGTGGTTATTTCTAAAACACATAACTTTTTTAAGAAAATAAATTAGTACAAAGACGGACCTTGATATTATAAATAGATGCCTTTTGCACAACTAACCCAAATTTGAGATTCTAAAATTACAAAATAAATTCAAAAAACGCGAAACGGCGATGCCTTAGTTTTCGAAAGGTAAACGCCCCTCTTAACTATTATATAAAACTGTAAATAATCAAATTTTATTATAGCAAGACGAAATTCTAGAGCGTTATCACAGAATAATATGGTATTATTGTAAGTTAGGAGTACCAACATGTGATAAGTTTTGTTTTACCTATAATAATAATGGCGCATTAACACAATATTAATTAGAAAGTGCCCCTAAATAATTTAGTTTCATTCTTAAATTGAATTATAAAATTTCATGTAATTGTATATAATACAACAGTGTAAATTTACGGTTATAGATACATATACAGGGTGAGTCATCTCCGCGGGTAAGGTCAATTGTGCCTTTACGAGTAAAGATATTTCGAAGCGGTTTTTTTCTTGTAGTAGCTACTCATTAGGAGCACATTTTAAAATATACACTTTACTTTACACTTTACTTTAGATTTTAGGCCTATACTACCTTACTTACTTTTTGCCTAAAAATTATACGGAGAATACAAAAATTTAATAATATATAGGGTGTTCCATTTAAAAAAACTATAACTATGGTCAACCACCATGTTATGGAAGACTCTGTATAATACAAAATATTTTTAAAATGTGTTCCTAATGAGTCGCTACCACAAGTAAAAAACCGCTTTGAAATACCTTTACTTGTAAAGGCACAATCGGCCTTACCCGCGGAGATGACTCACCCTGTATATTTCTAAAATATGTCTTATGACAATCACTGTATACATAAATAATGTGGTTCGAATTAAAAGGCTTATCATTCGAATTTTTCTTAAAGTTTTTTCTGATCGTTTGATATTTAAGTCAAATAATACTGATATCAAGCAGTCACATGTTCTCCTGGAATGATTTTATCATTTCATTTGAAGTGGTTCAATTCTTTCTGAAGTTAATCTGCTAATCGCAGGAGGCAATGTAAATATATAATTGCTAAGTAAATGAGAGAGATACGATGATGAAACAAAGTTACCAGTAGTTTCGAGCATAATTTCCAGAACAATCATTAAACAATAAATGTATTAAGTACATAAACAATAAGCGAATTTATACACTTTAGATTAGTTTTACTAGTTTAAAGTATTGTGATGATGAAAATTTTCGACCTCGAGATTTTTGCAGATGTCCACGTTTTGAAGTCCCCTGATACCGAAAAAGTGGTTTTTAAAAAATGTCTGTGTGTCTGTGTGTCTGTGTGTCTGTGTGTCTGTCTGTCTGTCTGTGTGTGTGTGTGTGACCACGATAGCGGCCAAACCGCTGCAGATATCAATTACAAATTTTGTATTTACGTGTATAATCTCTCTCTTGAGATCTGATTAGTTTTTCAGTAAAATCGGTAGACCGGAAGTAGCAGTTTACTTCAGCGAAAAAATCGAATTTTGCGAATATTTCGTCAACTATTAAGTTTAAACAAATTTATAAAGAATTCATATATACTTAAAATTAAAATTGAGAATAATTTTATTTAAAAAGTTTTTCGAAATTCCTACCGGAAGTAGGTCTTTTACTCTTATCGAAAATCAGCTTTTTGCGAATATTTCGCAAGTCATGCTTTTTAGACAAGTACGTTACGAGTATAAACGTATTTAAAACATAATTTTCAATATCTTTTGTATAAAAAAAATTTCAAAATTCAGACCGGAAGTACCACTTTTACTCTTATCGAATAGCGATTTTTTGCAAATATGTCGTAAGTTATGCATTCTATATATATTTATCAAGACTACAAAAGTATTTAGAACTGGATTTACAATATTTTTTGTATATATGAAATTTCAAAATTCGGACCGGAAGTAGCACTTTTACTCTTAGCGAGGAGCATTTTTTTGATAATATCTTGCAAAGTATGCATTCTATAGCGATTTATTAAGCGAATGAAAGTACCTATACTCCATTCAGTCTAAGAATAAAGCATTGGGAAAGATAGGGCTTAAAATAAACGTTTGTGATTGGTTGAAATCGAGTGTGCATTTACACCGGCAAAATAATCGCATTTAGCTCGTTCTGTCAAAAATTTGTTTACTGACAGTTTTGTTCAAAGATTTTGTCGATTTCCGTATTTTACATAGTTATTTGTTGTTAATATTCTTAAAAAATAGTTCTTCTTAGAACTCGCAAGTGAAATATTCATTTGTTAAGGTATTTTATCAATTTCGTTATTTCGTAATCGCTAATATTCTATAGTACGGCGGAAGCAGTTTTACCAGGTCCTTCAAAAAATCGTAAAGGGAAACACATAAGATCTGGACAAAGGCAAATGGCTTATAAAGTGCACATTAAGCATAAAGACAATATGTCTAAAACAGCTGCAGTCAATCAAACAGCAGAGGAAGTGGGTATTAATAGGAATACAATGTACTGCATTATTAAAGAAATGGAATTATATGGAGTTCCAATTTCTCCTCCAAGAAAAAGAAATTGTCGTCATACTTACAATAAATTGGATGAAGCACAAAAAAGTACAATTAGACGACATGTGCATTCCTTTTTCTTGAGGAATGAGTTACCAACTTGTACAAAAATGTACGTAAATGTCAAAATATAATGATATCAGATATGTATATCCCTGCTATCCATCTGACAGTAAACATATGTTTTACTTGTTTTCAAAATACAAAGTTCATCGTGTGTAAACTGTGCTCAAATTGTTGCGCCATCTACTTTATTCTTAGACTGAATGGAGTATAGAATAGGATTTTGAATAAGTTTTGTATAAAAAAATTCTTAAAATTGTATAATTTGAAACGCTCATACGTATAAGAAAGTCGTGTGGTGGCCACACCTAATTTTTTTTTTTGCTATAAAAGTAACGATAAATAACATGCAATCGTTCATTTTCAGCAATATAAAACAAAATATAGAATATAAAATACATGAAGTGAATGCATCTACGTCTATGAAGGTTTTCCAAGAACTTCAGATCTAAAATAGTAAATTTAAAAAATGATTAATAAATCTGCAGATAGTGTCCTGCTCTACTTAAATTTCAAAAATATAGTTACCAATATTTAAAATACAAAACTTTACATCAAAATTAGTATCCATAATATTATAAGCACAATGATCGAAAGCAATTACATATTTTTCGCAAGTATATTTACTTAATATTTATTTAATATTCAAAGAAACCGCTTTGGAATTTCTTTTTTAAAGATTTCTTGGTGTAACGACCTCAAAATTAAAATTACTAAACTTAATGTAATTAAAACAAAAATTTTACGTTTCGACTTTATTCAGTCTTTTTCAAAATTATAAAATGTTTAAAACGGCAATACATATTATGTTGTCCAACCACAAGTGTAAAACAAAGACAAAACAAAGAACTATAGATCCTTCTTGAAACAGATTATTTTATTATAATTTAGATTTACTATTCTTTTTTTACCATTAAATTAAAATTTTAAAAGATAAAGGAAATCTGTAAACGGATAAAAATTATACTGTGTTAATAATCTTTTTTATAATATAATGAAAACAGTGGCCTTACCAAAGTCATTTCTAAGGAAAAATATTTTAAAGAGGTATTTGTGCATACTTTTTCCTACATTTTATTGTAGTTTCTTATATTATTGGTGGAAACCAAATATTTTTTATTTCTTTTCATAATTGAAATAATTTTAAAACTTTAATCGGTTTTAAAGGACTATGTGTTCTTGGTCCTAGTTTTATGTATTTAATATTGCGTGTATGTCTATTTTTGTATATAAAGTTTAATTTTTCTTTTTGAATATAAAGTCATCTCCGGGGGGAACCCCGATTGTGCCTTTATGAGTAAAAATATTTCGAATAGGTTTTTTTCTTATGATAGCTGCTCAGTAGGACCATATTTTAAAAATATTTTGTATTATACAAAGTGTTCCATAACCTGGCTGACCATAGTTTTTTTTTTATTGGAACACCCTACATATTATTACATTTTTACTGTTTCAAGTGTTCCTGCTAAGTGGTTATAATTCCGTTTCAAGAAAAAAATGTACTGGCAGAATTGTGATGACACTTGCAATAAACTTGTTTGTGAAGCTATTTCTAGAGATCGCTTCCAACATATTATGAGTAATGTCCACTGTAAGAACAACAATACTCTAGATGCTAGTGACAAGTATTCTAAAATGAGGCCTTTGTTTGACTCCTTGAACAAAATATTTCTTGATCATGCGCCAATTGAGGAAAATTACAGCATAGACGAGCTATGGTACCATATTATGGACACCATGGTTGCAAGCAGTTTATAGAGGCAAACTTATAAGGTGGGGGTACAAATTTTGGGTCGGGTCAACGAGGCTCGGATATGTTGTCTATTTTGATCCATATCAGGGCTCTTCAGCAACTTTGCCCCAAAATTACAAACATTTAGGTTTAGGAGACTCTGTAATTCTTCAATTTGCAAACATTTTGCAATCATTGCCATATGAACCATTCCATTTATATTTTGACAATTATTTTACCTCCCTGTCTCTTCTGAAAGAACTGAAATTGAGGAATGTAAAGGGTACTGGAACTATCCGTGAAAACCGAGTACCAAAATCACCTTTGAATAACGCAGCATATTTGAAGAAAAAAGAACGAGGATATTTCTAATATACAATGGCAGGTGTAGAAATAATCATATGTAAATGGAACGATAATAGTGTCGTTACCATAGCATCAAATGCTTCTTGTGTGTTCCCGCTAAATAGAGTCCAACGCTTTTCGCAATCGGAAAAGAAACATGTCTATGTGGATCAACCAAGTCTAATCAAATTGTACAACGAGAACATGGGTGGAGTAGATAGAAGTGACCAAAATATTGGTCAGTACAGGATTTCAAAACGTGGAAAAAAATGGTATTTTCCACTACTGTCCCACTGTATTGATATGGCGGTACATAATTAATTCATGGCAGCTACGCAAATGTAATGGTGGAAAAATGGATCAACTATCGTTTCGAAGAGCTATTGCAACCGAGTTATTAGAAACATATAAGCAAACAACAAAAAGGGGTCCTTCAAAACTACCCAAAAATGCTCACGAATATTCACGTTATGATAGGCTGGATCACCTAATTATGTATCAAGAAAGCCAACGCCGATGTGCAATTTGCCACAAAGAGGCAAATTTTCAGTGCAGAAAATGTCAAGTATCTCTTCACCTCAAAGACTGTTTTCTAAATTATCATCAAATGTAAAATATTCACGACTTTTGCATGTTAAATAAATGTCCGTTGTGTAAGATCATTATAGTATATTATGCAATGAGCATTTAATGATAGCTATTAAGACACGAGTAAGAAAATTACAATACGAGGCGAAGCCGAGTATTGTAATGAATACGAGTGTCTTAATAGCCAGTAAATGCGAGTTGCATACACTATTTTTTCTACGACCCCATAATAAAACATTATTTTTTGAACATTCTATATCATAAATTGAGGTTAAAATTTTACATGCACCTTTGCGAGTTTAGCTGGTAATAAATTGTTGGTGGTTACTAAGGCTTGTTCCATAATTTCTGGTGTACTCAAATTTTACATTTCACTGTCATTATCCCTCATTTTTACCGTTTATATTTTCAAAAAAGCACAAATTTTAAGTACTTACTTGTAAATTACAGAGAACTGTCACATTTATTTAATTTGTAGATCTGTCAGATATGCAGTCGCCATATTGAATGTTGTTTGAATATTCGAATGTCGCATATTCTTTGGATATAAACTTGTATCGTAATGAAAAATCTGTATTCCTATTGGATATAAACTTGTAACATAATGAAAATCTGTATCGTAATGGACATCGTTAAAGTACAGGTTCGGCATATCTAATAATACAATTAAAGTATGGGAGTAGAAAATAGTATATTATGCAACGAGCATTTAATGATAGCTATTAAGACACGAGTAAAAGAATTACAATACGAGGCGAAGCCGAGTATTGTAATGAATACGAGTGTCTTAATAGCCATTAAATGCGAGTTGCATACACTATTTTTTCTACGACCCCATAATAAAACATATTTTTTGAACAATCCATTTCATAAATTGAGGTTAAAATTTTCCGTACGTTTTTGTGAATTTGGCTGGTAATAAATTGTTCGTGGCTACTAAGGCTTGTTCCATAATTTCTGGTTGAGTCAATTATTACATTTCACTGTCATTATCCCTCATTTTTACCGTTTATATTTTCAAAAAAGCACAAATTTTAAGTACTTACTTGTAAATTGCAGAGAACTGTCACATTTATTTAATTTGTATATCTGTCAGATATGTAGTCGCCATATTGAATATTGTTTGAATATTGAAATGTCGCATTCGTATTGGATATAAACTTGTATCGTAATGAAAAATCTGTATTCCTATTGGATATAAACTTGTAACATAATGAAAATCTGTATCGTAATGAACATCTTTATAGTACAGGTTCGGCATATCTAATAATACAATTAAAGTATGGGAGTAGAAAAAAGTACCTTATAATCCTACTGTCCTTTAAAAAGAAGACCATAGTGTGACCAATTGAAGGGCAGGTATTTTTTTTTCGATTTTTCCCTGCTTGAATACGATATTACGAATAGCTAGATAATGAAACAAAACTTAAAACAAAAACAAAATTCCGGGTTGTATGGGTTAAACAATGAGTGGAGTTTCAAATTAATGAATCAGTTTAAATAATTGTTTATTTAAGTAGGTAAATTGTTAATATTTTAAAAGTCTAATTAAATAAATTCAAATCTCGACAGTGGGTAAATTTTTAAAATATTAAAAATTTACCCACTGGTAAGATTCGAACCCAAGGAGTCCGTGAGTTCGAATCTTACCTGTGAGTAAATTTTTCTACAGTCAGGTGCGCTTACCTTTGCGCCACCGCGGAGATATCAGTTCTAATTTTATAATCGTACTTAATCATATCGAGCAACAGATGGATACATGTACTGTCGGCAGTTCTTCGTATGTACTAAATTTTAAAATTATTTAAAATTTAATTTAATACAGTTTAAAGAATATTGAAAGAAAAAAATACAGAAAATACATTTGCTACTTTTATGTCGTTTTGAGACAATTGCTTCTACGTTGCAACAAAATACATATGTAGTTTATTATGCAATCTGATATAATCTTATGCTTTGCCAAAACACACTAAATATTTTAAGCTCATCAGCCTATGCCAAAACTTCATATCCCAGCATGCTTATCAGAACTGTAATAGATATACGAGGTTTGTCTATAAAATTCGTTGAATGGTCTAGTGTATCGGTATTTAATGGTGGAATTACACTTGAACAGTTCAGTGCAAACGACCAGAAAAAACAATAAGCCCAAGCAGAATTCGCCAAGTAGGGACGTACCTGCGAACTGAAAATTGCCGAACCGAGCGCACCAAATCTTTTCCGGAGCTTGTCGGTAAATCGAACTTGCTCAAAAGAAATTATTGTTCGCCCAATCATTTACTTACTTATTTACTTACTACGGGAATGCGTTTCATGATTCGCTACACTTCTAATTCACTATAGTTGAGTCGCTCTCGCAACCAACATGCGCCACTAAATTAAAATGGCGTCAAATTTGAGATGTTGCCAAATTTTACCTGTCATGTAATATAACCTACAGAAGCCATTTCAGGAGTTTCATAAATAATAATATTCCTACACCATTTGATATTTGTCAAAATTATCTTTTGGCGTTTGTTATAATTTTCCTCTAAACATTTTAAATCTGTCTACAATGCTAAACAAACAGTATAGCCAAATTTTATATAAAATATAGGTGTGCTATTTAATAGCATTATTTATAATATTTAATTTATAATTGGCTTACATGCAATAGTGCTTTTACTGTGGCAAGGTATATATCCTGAAATATTGATTAATTAGATTCATTTTATTTTTATGAAATTGTATCGGCCGATCGAAATTTGTAGTGGTATTGAATCGTTGTCTTTAGTTCATACTTTGGCCGTGTCGGTTACCAAAACGACTCTACTATAGTTATGTTACGTATTAAATACTCCTATATTTTTAGAAAACCTTATACAAGTAAAAAATATTTCAACAATCACAGGTTATGTTACTATTAACCTCATATCGATATTGTATGCCAATTGTTAAACGTTAATGCTACATAAATTTAAGTAATAATGATGAAGGAAATATTAAGGGACATATTGAGAAACAAAAACTCAAAAAATGCATTTCTTATAAATCAATAAAAAAACAGTTTAACATAAACAATACAATGAACAATAAAACAATTTTCTAACAGATATTTGTTTATCAGGTATGTACGCAAAATGGGATTTTAGAGGACGAATCGTGATTAAGGACGAGGCGACCAAAGAGCCGAATCTTTAATGAGATGAGTCTCCTAGAACCATTTGCGTACGTGGTACATACACGATTTTTTTTACTTGAGTTAAAACTCAAAACAATTCGCAAAATGGATTTTTAGCGGACAAGTTCACTAAAGTTGCTACGGCAACTAGTTTGCGGACTGAGTGCCTAAAACACACATTTTGCGGATTGTTTGGAGTTCGCAAAGGCAAAATACTCATTTTAGAGAGGAAATAGCGAATGCAAAAAAATAAAATATAAAAATGGAACAAAAACAAAGTATTCAGTTTAAAAAATAAAATCAGTTTTCTATTTGGTCTTGGTCTATGTCCCCTTCTGTATTTTCCTCCTTCCTTTCAAATTCACTATCATAAATCTCCACAGTTATAACTTCATCATCGATATTCTCCCTCTCTGTATCTTCTTTATTTGCAGGAGCAGGCTTTCCAGAATTCCTCTCTAGATTAAGATTATGTTTTATGAACGCGAGCTTCATGATTCTGTCATTTAAAAGACGATTCCTTTTTTGCTGGTGAATTATGTATTATAAAAGCTTCCCACCAAGTTACTGGTGAGATAGTACCCTTTTCTAGAGCATTGTTATAATAATAATACATTTATTTGTCCAACAGAATATTTCCAATTACAGGACAAAATATAAATAAACACATACGTTAATGCAGAAAAAAGAGAAATGAACATGTAATACAAAAGGACACAAAAAGAAAAATGCAACAGACGTCACTATTGGTTCCAGTATCCAGCGTAAATGTCTGAAAAGAAAAGTTCGGCATTCCGTGCCATGTGGTGCAAGGGCGACTTCTTGAGCACATTGGTCCTGGCCGTTGGCAGATTGAAGAATGCTGCATGCCGAGCCGAGCATCGCGGAACGTAGAAAGGCACAGCACCAAGCAGCTGCGGACAGTCAATCCTACTGTTAATCAGCTTGAATAAAAATCTGGCACACAAGGATGCTGTATTTCTCCAACACTCTTTAAAATATATGTAGCGGTAGCACTAAGGAATTGGAAGAGGAAGATTCAGAGAATGGGTATAGAGATAAATAACAAGTGCTTGTTTACCCTTCAGTTTGCTGACGACCAGGTCATAGTGGCCAATGACAAGGAGGACATGCAATATATGGTGAGAAAACTGATGGAAGAATACCGAGAATGGGGCTTGACAGTCAATATAAACAAAACAAAATATCTATGTATTGGCAACCAGGCCGGAAATCTGGAAGTGGACAATGGTCAAGAAATAATGCAATGTCAGGAATATGAATATCTGGGCATAACTTTCGACAACACCGGAACAGATGTAAAAGAGATAGAAAAACGTATAGTCAAAGCAAAAAAAGTGATCGGATGCCTGAATGGAATTTTATGGAGCAAGGAAATAACAAAGAAGAGAAAATTTAATATATACGAGACAATGATAAAGAGCAGCCTTCTGTATGGAGCAGAAACCTGGAGGATTGCAGATAGACAAAGGAAGAAGGTTGAGGCGGTTAAAATGGATGCCATTAGAAGGTCTATGCGGATTTCACGAAGAGAGAGAATAAGGAACGACTATATAAAACAACAAATGGGAATAGAAGGCACGATAGTTCAGGACATCGAAAAGAAACAACTTACTTGGTACGAACACGTAGAACAAATGCAAAATAACAGGTGGCCCAAAACAATAATGCACTGCCACCCAAGAGGGAGAAGGAAACAGGGAAGACCGAAACTGGAGTGGCAGAAAAGCATACAAAGATCCATGAGTGAAAGAAACCTCACACCGGAGGAATGTGAAGATAGAAGAGGATGGAAATTAGGTGTCGGACAACGGAGAAAAACGTTCTAAACCGGCATATATATATACTATGCATGGAGCGTCGCACGGCCAAGGATTGGAGCTGATGCACCTCCAACAGACGTGTGTAAGAAATGTTCCATTCCGGGTAGGCTCCGAGGCAAACTCCAACCTACTGACTACCAACGCAAAGTAGAGGAACTTGAGGAGGCAGGGATCCGTGAAGTACCTCGAGATTCTCATCAGAAATCCCAACATCCTTGACGCTGCGGCACACATAGATGTTATATGTGGCGTGAACGTCAAGGACGTGTCAAATACAACGCCTAGGTCCCTGATCGACTGAACCCCACTGATCAATTGCCCACAAATGGTGTAATTGTAGTCCAGAGAAACGGATTTGCGAGTAAATAACATCGAATTACATTTTTTGATATTTAGGACCAGGCCATTCGAGTGCGACCACGCAGTGACGACATCAAGGTTATGCTGCAATTTGATGGAATCATCTTCACAATGGACTGTTGTAAAATTTTTTAAGTCATCAGCATAAGCTAATGCCTGACAAGTCAGAAGAGGAAATATATCGTTGACGAAAATGTTAAACAGCACTGGTCGAAGATTGGAACCCTGGGGAACGCCACTGGTTGCACGGAAAGTAAAGATCTGTAACCATTATAGAATACGTAGTTTGAACGATTTGTAATATATGATTTTAACAGGTTAATAAGGCGTGGAGCAAATCCATAATAATACAATTTCTCTAGAAGAAGACTGTGATCAACCATGTCGAACGCACAAGAAAAATCTAGATAAATAACGTCAACCTGCTCTCTGTCATCCATCGCCTCACTTACATATTCAGTGAAAGTGGCAAGGTTGGTTACCACCGATCTACCAGGCATGAAGCCATGTTGAAGGGAAGATATGAGGGAGGAAGTATTGAAGGATATGGATCTGTACAGGACCTGCTCAAGAATTTTTGAAAAGTTGGACAAGATGGCTATCGGTCGATAATTAGATGTATGAGATTTGTCGTTCTTCTTATACACGGGAACAATCCTGGTACGTTTCCACCGATCCGGGAAAACTGATGTTTTCAAGGCAAGATTAATTATAGAGCACAACGGTTTCACGAGGTAATGTCGCAAGTTTTTAACCAAGAAACTTGGGACAAGATCATCACCAGCTCGAATCAAATTTGGCCACAATCTCAGTTAGGGACTCCCCGGAAATATAAGGGACCGCAAAAGTAGGAAACTGAGAAAAAATTTGATGAGGAACCGCAGAGGTGGGAGTAGTATATGAAGTGGCAAAAGTAGAAGCAAAGGCATCGACAATATCCTTAGGATTGTCCAACCAAGTATCATTGTGGCACATTCGTCCAGGAATTCGTGTTGAACGCTGCTTGTTATGGACAAAGCACCAGATCTTGTTTGGATGCTTCTTAAGAACGGCTTCAGAGTGGGTTACATAGTTTTTGTACGCCTCTGATATTTGATGTTTACTTAAAGTTCTAAGTCTTCTAAAATCATCATGAAAAGCCCCACCATCAGGAGTACTCGATTTACGTCGATAGTAATCCTTCATCTTTATATTCTCCCTAATAGTCTTTGAAATCCACGGCGGGTACCGTGAAGTAGCTGGAACATATTTTGGAATTGATGAATCAAAGGCCAAATGGAGCTTCTCATAAAACCAGTCAAACACCTGATCCACATCACTGTAAGCATCCAACGACAGGCCCAACAGCACTCCGCCCCCCAGAGATCCACCAACTGTGGCAAACCTACGATCACAACGAATAACATTATATGAACTAGGGAAAAATTCCGAACTATTACAAGAATCATTCAACCAGGTTTCAGAAATAAGAACAATGTCATAATATAAATCGCAAGAACTCGAAAAAAAAGATGTGATTTAGTACGCAGACCGCGTACATTTTGATAATAAATACGCATCGTCTGAAGTATACTGTCGGGCTGGATTAGTTTACCGTATTGGAAATGGTGGGAATATTGTTGACATACTTGATTCTGAGACCAGACTCACCATTCTCCACACGATGCTGCAATTCGGTTTTTACTTGTTTATAGTGATCCCGCTGCATTTGAGTTCTATCGCGGGACAAAGAGATATTGGCCCATTTCTTGCTTGATTTTAAGTTAGGGGCTTTTTTAGTTACAGCGGACACTGATAAATGGGACCGCAGCTGAACCTTGATCGGGCGACAACGAGACGAAAGGCTAGCGTCGAACCGACCCAGTCGCTGCACCTTGACAACCTCCTCATACACCCATAGTTGTAAACATATCTTTAATATTAATCATATCGTTAGAGAGTTGCTCATTCAAAGTTAAATTCGGAGACTCGAGACAGGAGTAAACAAGGACGTTGCATTTCCGACCCTCGCGATCAGATATTTCAGTAATGACAGCCGAGAGTGGCCAGTCGACGCAGTAGTAGTTTTTAAATTAATAATTTCATCACGCAGACGAGCAATTTCAGTTTTTAAGCTAAGCAGATCGTTACCCAGACCGTCACACGGAACACAAAACCAATGCACACCAGACCCCGTATGAATTCTCCGAGCATCGGACTTGGATACTCCCACGCAATCAATTTTAAAAGGTTTTTTACAGACATAGCAATTGACAAGCATATGTGACTCAGCCACGCTACTACAGCAACTGCAGCGTATAGTACTCATGATTAATAAGCAATAATTCACCCAATAAATGTATTAAGGATAAAAGACAAGGACACACTTTTCACCCTATCGGTGCCGGTCGCAGGGACTTAAATACACAAACAAGGAGAGATGGCAACGGAAAGGATCAGCAACAGAGACACTCGGAAAAACGGAAAGTTAGACCAGCAAAAAGATGCTATTAAAAATAACACAGTATAAGTACTAATGCAAAAACAAGACATGTAACAAATACAGGAAACACTTACATGCAAATTGCAGGTCCCACCGTTAACGGATCGCAACAGCAAACACACCAACAGATAAATAAACATTCGCTCTTTAATATGATATACTAATCAATAAATCAAACACTGAATAAACCATTCAAAAAATTAATAAAGCCGGAGAGAACAGAACTGCATGTGTCTATGAAAGAACATACATACATATAATACATATAATACAAATATTCGCTCTTCCAAAAACATTCCCTTGTTTTAAAATTAGCAAATTCGGCCAATACCAGACCTGATGCGTTTTCATCAAAAAAAATATGATTCCTTAACATATTTCTGAATGACATCAAGCGCAATGCTTTTTTCGCTTTCTGAAAGGTCTACACTCTATTCAAATGAATGCAATAGTACTGCTCTAATAGCTTCGCGCAATCCCCGACGGAGTCCAAACCTGTCCATGCGTGCCTACGCGACCTTGTTCCAAGCCTTCAGTTCCGATATATTAGATCATGCACCAAATTTTATAAGAAACCTCGTATTTACAGTATCTTCGGCGCTGTTCCTGTTTGGAGCTCACAAAATAATTATCAGTATTCGATTTTGGTCATTGTGGAACACCCAAAACATCTATGTAGACGTCATAAAGGTTTTGTAATATTATTGCCATTTTTATACCGGGTGTCTGTTTAAGCTCGGCCACCGGCCATATCTCGGCAACCGTTCATCGTACAACCTGGTGGAAAAAATCTCGATAGTAAAGTCGATCACTGGAATTTCAACAAAAATATTTTTAAGTTTCCAAAATGATCGCAAGCGGCCGCAACTTTTAAGATGAATTAAAAATTCGAAAATTTTTCATTAAATTCTAGATTAAGATAGATTAAAATTTTTACTAGCAACATCTTCAGACGTTTTTATACAATTTTTATTTGAAACTTTTTGATTTAACTCCCATACGAAGGGGAGGGTGGAGGGGATATGTCTGCGTACGAATGTAGGTTTAATTTCGATTTGCCTCAACGAATTTTAATATTTCTAGGCTCATTAGATAGAATTTTACGAAGAATGAAGGGTATGCAATAAGAAATTACATGGTTGTTAAAAAAATAATAGGGGGCGCTGTTATCAATTTATGTATATTACTTGTTTTTTCTTTAAAATTTTAAATGGAACGAGATATTTTTAATATCGAAATATTGAAGCACATAATAAACTGAAGAGAATGATGAAAACCAGAAGCTGCTACCTTTTACTTTCTTATACGTATATATAGTATAAGGAAGTATTGTGATGCTGAAAATTTTCGACCTCGAGATTTTTGCAGATGTCCACGTTTTGAAGTCCCCTGATAACGAAAAAGTGGTTTTTAAAAAAATGTCTCTGTGTCTGTCTGTGACCACGATAGCGGTCAAACCACTGTAGGCATCAATTCCAAATTTTGTATTTGAGTGTATAATCTCCCTCTTGAGATCTGGTTAGTTTTTCAGTAAAATCGGAAAACCGGAAGTAGTAGTTTACTTCTGTGAAAGAATCGAATTTTGCCAATATTTCGTCAACTACTAAGTATAAACAAATTTATAATTTATAAAGAATTCATATGTACCTAAAATTAATATTGAAAACAATTTTACTAAAAAAGTTTTTCGAAATTTCTACCGGAAGTAGGTCTTTTACTCTTGTCGAAAATCAGTTTTTTGCAATTATTTTGCAAATCATGCTTTTTAGACAGGTACGTAACGAGTATTAAAGTATTTAGAACTGAATTTTCAATACTTTTTGTATCAAAAAAAAAAATTCAAAATTCGAACCGGAACTAACACTTTTACTCTTACCGAATAGCTTGCAAATATGTCGTAAATTATGCATTCTATACAAAAGTATTTAGAGTTGGATTTGGAATATTTTTGGTATAAATGAAATTTCAGAATTCGGACCGGCAGTAATACTTGTACTCTTAGCGAGTAGTACCTACTTTCTTTCGAATATCTCGCAAAGCATTCATTCTTTAGTGATTTATTAAGAGAATAGAAGCATTTAAGGTAACCAAATAAGTTCATGCGGTTTTTGTATACAGCAGAGTGCCATGAATATTCTTTAAGTTGTTGATCGATAGCACTTGTCTGTTATCTGTCATCCACTTTAGTATCAATCCTTCTGTCATTTAATACATACACATTTCGTGACAATTATTTAATTATTAATTTGAATAGTTGAAAATGGAAACGAATAAAACTTTAATTCGAGGTTGTTTACTCTATGAGTACAAACTTGGTACTAAAGCTGCAGTGGCGGCGCGAAAAATATGTACCGCATTCGGAGATGATGTCGTAAGTGATCGAACAGCACAGAAGTGGTTCAAGAAATTTTCTTCGGGAGATTTCAACTTAACCGATGAAGCACGCTCTGGAAGACCGAAGATCATTAACAACGAGGATCTTCAACAGGTTGTGGAGGCAAATTCCAGTACAACGTGCCTAGAGCTTGCAGAAAGGTTCAATGTGAGTGACAAAACCATTCGTTTGCATCTTCATCAGCTAGGAAAGACGTGGAAGTTGAGCAAATGGGTTCCACATGAATTGTCAAATGATAACAAATTAAGTCGTCTTACCATTTGTTCGGCAAACATTTCACGCAACGATAATGAACCATTTCTTGATCGGTTGTTAACCTGCGACGAAAAATGGATATTATACTCAAATTCTAAGCGTTCGTATCATTGGTTGTCGCGTACTGATGCAATACCTCACACTCCCAAGGCTTCCTTGCACCCAAACAAGATTTTATTGTGTGTTTGGTGGACAGCAAATGGAATAGTCCATTATGAGTTTTTGGAAAAGGGCCAAACCATCACTGCGAACTTGTATTGTGAACAACTTCAGCGAGTACAAGCAGCACTCATCCAAAAACAGCCTTCTTTAATCAATCGAAAGAAAGTGATATTCTTACAAGATAACGCCAAACCGCATACTGCAAAAGTGACCCGGGAAAAAAATTGTGAACTTGGCTGGGAAATATTGCCACACCCTCCATATTTCCCTGACATTTCGCCAAGTGATTACCATCTTTTTTTGTCTCTTGACAACTGTATGAGACATAGGCAGTTTAAAACTCGAGTTAATGTAATAGACGCAGTCCGTAAATTTTTTGATTCAAAATCCGTAGAGTTCCACAATACCGGCATAAAAAAAATGGTGTCACGTTGGCAAAAGGTCATTGAGTGTGATGATAATTACTTTGATGAATAATATTGTACTATTGTTTCTTAATAAATATTTATATTTTACCATAAAAAACCGCATGAACTTATTTGGTTACCTGATATAATAGGATATTGAATAATTTTTATATAAAAAATTCTTAAAATTGTATAATTTGGAACTCTCATACGTATAAGAAAGTCGTGTGGTGGCCACACCTCATTAATTTCTTGACGAAGATATAGTTATACGAGAACAATCCAGAGAAATAAAAGTTTTAAATATAAATTTATTTATTTTTTGCGAGTAACAATTTTATTTTAATTGTATGAGGGTCACTAGCCAGTGTATAGTTCGCTTTTACTTGAATTTTCATCATACTCTTCCATAATTTATTCATTTCAATCTCCTCACCGATTCTTTAATTCATTGCATATGTTACGTTAGATTCTCCTTTTAAATGTTTTAAATATATAATAACGAGAAAAAAACAATATAATATAATGCATTAGTTATAACCAAATCATTTACGCATTAGTAACGAAAAAGTATAAAAGTTGATATCTAATTCATACCAGCCTTGAGCCTAAAACATGGAGGTAAGTAAAAGAACCTAACCCAAACATAAATAAGAAAATATATTGACCAAGTAATATAAACGAAACAAACAAAGATATTTAAATCAGAAAGTAGGAAAATAAAACCAAAAAAAACTTCAACTTAACAAATGTTCAAAGTATCCACCATCATTTTCAATACACATGTTTACTCATCGATTAGTAGCGAGCACAGTTACTTCAATTTCGGATGCAGCAATTGTTGTAATCGGCTTTTTGTGATAAACTATGGTGGGAACGCGTTACATTCAGTTGCACGTCATACTAGATCCATGACGACTCGCCTTGTATATGTTGCCGGATCTATTTTTATTTCTGTCAGTGACATTTGATATAACCAAAGAAAAAAATTATTCACTATAATAATAATAATAATAATAATAATAATAGACTATATATTTGTAAGACCTCCGTTACATAAAATTGTCAATATTCCCAAACTTGTAATGCATTACAATTGTCAGATCATGATAAGTATAAATAAATAGTGTAGTGTATACTAATACTAACAACACTCTTAACAAATAACTAAGAAGACAGAAAAAAAAAACACAAAATAATAAAATCAAATAATAAATCAAATAAGATCATTAGTATATAGAAGAGGAATGACTAGTGTCTAAGGAATTCTTCTATTGTGTAGTATTCTCCATTAATCAAGTGGTTCTTCACTTTTCTCTTAAACAAGCTGATTGGGAGGCCCTTAAAGGTCGGCGGCAGGTTATTGTATAATTTCGACCCCCAGTAGAAGATGGATTGCTGCGCGGAACACACCCTATGATGTGGGATCCTCACCCAGTCCCTCTCACGCGTTGAATACCCATGATTGTACCCATTCGTGGTAAAGGCCTCCTTATTGTTGTGTACATACACCACTGCTGAAAGTATGATGATAGATGTTAATGTCAATATTCCTTCCTCCCTAAATCGTGTTCTACATGTTTCATTCACCTTCAAGCCACACAGCATTCTAATGGCTCTTTTTTGTATCACAAAGATCCTCCGTGCCTCCGCATATGTTCCCCAGAATAGTATCCCGTAGCACAAATGCGAATGAAAGTTCGCGAAGTAAGCCAGCCTTGCTGCCACATGAGTTGCAATATATTTTAATCTTTTGATGGCATACAGTGCTGAGGACAAAGTGCGAGCCAAACCATCTATGTGCTGATGCCATCTCAAATACGAATCAATAGTGACACCCAGAAACCTTGCAGAAGTGTTTTGGTTCGTATTTCTGGTACTGAAGACAACGTTTTGAGTTTTATTTATGTTTAACTTTAACTTGTTGGCGGTGAACCAATCACTCACCACTTGCACTGCGTTTTCCGATCTTAGTTTAGTTTCCTGATTGGTTTTCCCCTGCACCACAACAGAAGTGTCGTCTGCGTAAATACACAGCTCTGCTCCAACCATACTAGTCGGTAGATCATTGATATATATAATAAATAGTAGAGGGCCCAGTATGGAACCCTGAGGTACTCCAAAGTGTATTCTCGTGAGCTGTGATTGTTTGTTGTTCCATTCCGTTAGTTGCATTCTATTTGTCATATAGGATTTCAGTAGGTCCAATAACTGTAACGTAATATATTTAGTAATTGAAATGCTCTAAGACTTTAATCTTTCTCAACTTATTTATTATATTGATTTAGATTGTCGAAAAACCTTAAATGTTTCATTTTGTATCTATAATAGAATTTAAAATAAGCAATACTTACGCTATTCACATTAAATTTAACACATGATTATAGAAAAGTTTGTAAAAAGCCTCGACTGTTTACAGAAACCTTTCGGCATTATATTCAATGGACGCAAATAAATAATAAATACACTTCTAAGAAGCACTGTTCTTAAACAATTTATATCAAAACAAAAATAAACATGAAAAATTTGACAGGAAGAATATACACAACGCACGTCTTTTTTGACAGATATGATTTATCTGCCAACACCGAATTGAACTCTTATTCTATTAAAAATATGTAATAAAGAAATTTAATATCGAAACGAAAATTATGTGTTTATTTGCCATGAATGCGTATATTACAATCAATTTATAAATCTTCTATTTAAGCTAATGAAGTAAATGCCCTCAAGTATAATTTAACAAAGTAACTTTTTTAGTTTCTCTAATACAGTTATGACAACATGTAAACGTCATCTATGACGTGCAACTGAACTTAACGCGTCTCCAGTATATGTCTTTTATTGTGCCTTATAAATAAAAATCAAGAACATCTCGCAAGCGAATAAAAACTCAATAATGTCTTCTTTCGGGATAACTTAAGGAATATTGCAGGGAAGCAAGAACTGCATTTAAAAATATATTTTGATGTCATAAGCCTCAACGTTAGAATATGGCATTTTACAAACTTAATAATTATGTCCAGGTGTCCAAAAGGCCTTAATTTGCTAAATTGGTACAACAAGTTTAACTATAAGTGACACTAATATTTTTACATTTCGATTTTCATAGCCCACCTTGGAAATCTCACAATAATGTAATTCAGTATCACGGTGCCTGCAATATTGTATGATGGAAATTAAAAAAAAAGCAAACGATACACTGTTAAGTATTACTATTATTTTATTTTAATGTTGGCCAAGACATGATATTTAAAAAATAATATAGCTAACATTTAAAATAGGAATTCAACGTAATATATGCAATGAATTAAAAATCGATAAAAAGATCGAAATGAATACATTTATGGAAGAGTACGATAGAAATTTAAATGAAAGCAAACTATACACAGTCTAGTTACCCTCTTAAAATTAAAATAAAATTAATACTCCCAATAAATAAATTTATATTTAAAAATTTTATTTTTCTGAATTGTCTTCATATGACTATATCTTCGTCAAGAAAAAAGTAGCAACTTCCGGTTTTCATCTGTCTCTTCACTTAAAATTTTAAAGAAAAAACAACTAACGTACATATATACCTAACTAAGCAAACGGATATTATTCCTACTTTTGTACTCAAATATACCCCCGTCGTATGGGAGCTAGATCAAAAAGTTTCAAATGAAAATTGTAGAAAGATTATCAAATTTTTAATTACTCTTAAGAATTGCGCCCCCTTGCGATCATTTTGGAAACTTAAAAATATGTTTGTTGAAATTCTCGTGGTCCGTTTTACTGTCAAGATTTTTTCCGCCAGGTTATACGATAAATGGTTGCCGAGATATGGCCATTGGCTGAGCTTACACATACACCCGGTATAATATATTTCTATTGCAAAGTATTTATTTTGAACTGTAGCAAATAGCATATATAATTTAAATATAATATTTCAATTATTACCTTGTACAAAATATGTTTAATTAGCTGGTAGCTACATAAAAGATTAAAGAAATAAGCAACACAAAAACTGCAAAGAGTATTTATTGCTTTCAGATATTTCAATGCAGAGCTCACATTTACCAGGGCAATTTTAAGTTTGGAACAGACAACACCGGCTTGGCTGATCTCTTTGCAAGAGTCATATTCAATAAATGCAGTGGTCGGACAGAAGTTTGTATATTATAGACGCATTACAATCCGTTATTCATTATTATTTTTCTTTCACTTGCAATAGGTAATAAAATCCGTCTTAAATCCGCTATGGGATGAAACAATAACATTCACCAATATAATTATGTATGGGTCAAAAGACTATTTAAAATTTCACACTCCTAACGCCATTGTTGAGGTTATTGATTATGATCAAAGAGTATGCTTCTTTTTAAATATTTTTATTCCTGCTATTATAAGAATTAGTTATCAGTTTCAGAACGATTTACTTGGGCGTGTGCTCGTAAAGCCATCCGTAAAATTCAAGGAAGATCCTTATACTTTGCCGAACTTTCCCCCCAAATTAAAATGGTATACTATTTCCAAAAAGCATATCATTGTTGGAGAAGTATTAACGTGTGTTGAACTTTTGGAAGTATAACATTTATCTTTAGAAAATATACAGTAATGACATGCGAGTTTTTTTTAGATGTCCTCCTTAGAAGAAGTAACAATAACTAGAAGCAGTGAAAAGGATGTGATGTCAATACCGAACGACATTAGACCTAAACTTACCGGATATAAAGTTGACATTTTATTTTGGGGATTAAGACATTTAAAGAAGTTGTATCGCATACCAATAGTAAAACCAAAAATAACATTTGATTGTACAATGGCAACTATTAATTCTGAAGTTCTTAGCAGAAATGAATTAAATTTCTCTCTCTACCAAAAAGAACTTATTGTTGTAAGGTCCACGCAATTGGTACTAAGATATTTTATTTCTCTTGAGTATTTTTCTCAGAACTTACCACAAGAAGAACTGTATATACCATCATTATCTTTCAAACTCTTTGATAATAGAAGCTTTGGAAGATTTACTTATATAGGTAACCATATAACTAGTATGCACCGTTTTTTGCGATTTCCATTAACAAAAGAAGAAAGAGAACTGAAATTATCGCAATCAATTCGCAAATCATTTGATAGCATGGATTCTAAAGTTTGTAAGTAAAACAAGTGTCTATTTCACTTATCTTTAATTTTTTATACTATTTAGGTAAATGTCTAACATATATCAAGAGAAACGTACAAAATTTATATTTGCGTTAGTATTATTACTTGCGATAGAAAATACGGGTTGCAATCTTTGCAGTAGCTGAACTGTATGAAATGGATGATAATTTTGTTCTTTTAATATTCGTTGGAGCATTTACTTAGAGCAACTTCTTTAATCAAAGATCGAATAGAAATATGAGCATTTATAGCACAGTATGCTAGAACACTGATAGCGGTTTCTTCTGTTCTAACGGAACTTGAATATACAGTGAATTCTGAAGTTGGAAAGAAACCATTTCGCACTTTCTGCTCTAACATGCGATCGAAATTGACTGGCTTGATCTTATTTTACTTTATGCGAGCTTGACATCAATGTGAAATTCTAGTTTTAAATGTGAAGTTAGCGTTTTAGGAAAATTACTAAATATTTGCAATTTCTAATTCAAATTTATCATTGGTGTTTGCTACCATATTTATAATTTTCCCGTCATCGTGATAAGTACAGTTATATGTGATTATGCATTTGTCAAGCTGCAGACATATCTGTTCCCCATAGCCAAACTATAGCAAGTCCAAAATTTCGGAAAGTGTGTACTTTGTGTTAACATCCAGAATGGATTGTGTCCTGTTGTTAGTCTGTGAGACTCATACTAAGAAAGATAGCTTGTTATGAACTCGGTCAAGTCCATACCTTGTAAGAGTGAGTCTCAGCCAAATCCCGATAGTGTAGTCTGCCTTTTGCGACTCCGCACCCATTCCACGCACGTCTTTTGCCTGTGCAATGTACGTATGCGACGCAGTCTTTAACAGTGTTTAAAAGCTGCTTGTGTCAATATTAGTTGTGACTTGAATCACAATATCGTATAGAACAAAAAAAAAACTGAATTAAGTGAATTTGACACACAAATATCCGAAATGTACAATCTACTGCAAGTCGAGTAACTATACTATACTTCATTCACTGAACATATAGAGTAATCACGAGCTGTCCACGACTGTTCCGCGTGCACAGCTCAATTTACAATAGAAAACTTATATTAACAATAAAATTTATAAAATCTTTTGATTACATGTTTAAATTTTCGAAAACAACAATTTATTAGTTTATATAAAATACTGCACCGATTTAAATTTACAAAAAATGCATGTTTTGTCTTTTTAGATAACTAAAATACGTAAATCTCAAACATAACCTATATCAACAAAACATTCGTAAATTGCTTGAAATCCATCACTTAATAAGTGGATAAATATTAATTGACTTAACAAAAAATACACAAATGCGCATTTTGTAAACAATTTAAGATAAATTAAAAATTAAGCAAATATATTAAAGACTTTATTCACATGTGCATGTAATATAAATTACAAGTTAAAATAGGGCATAGGTAGTTACTTTATTGTGAATTTATAAGGAATTTTATACATGTATAAATATAGTACATACATAGTAAACATATATAAATAAAATGCATACACAATATACTTTATTTTTAAATAATATATAAAAGAAAGAGCAAAAGAAACTATGAATGTACACAAATATTTTAAATTTTTCTCTGTTGATAACTAAAATTATTCCAGAATGTCACTGTCACTACTTTCAGAACTATCCAAATGAATTATGAAACTATCTTGTAGATTTTCAACAATCACGTCTAACTATTACATATTCTTCTCTATTTCTTTAATATGTTCGATGGCATTCAACCAACTCTCTTTTGTAACATTGTTCAACGATGTGTCTAACAGCTCTTTGACTTCCTTTAATTTAAATGTAGTGCTTTCCTTACAATTTCTCCTTTAACTTGGGCCCATATTAATTCAATTGAGTTCAATTCGCAATGATATAGTGGTAGTCTTAGTACCATTCCATTGTATGTTTTTGCAAGTTCATCAATCACTTATTTACTGAAATTTTCTTTGTGCACCTTAACTAAATGTAATTTAAAGTATATCTTTTTTAAAGGATATATTTTTCTTTTGCTACCAAGACTGAATATCATCTTTCCATGTGGCTGTAGTTGGCAATTTTTCAATTTTTCTGCTTTGATAAGAAGTATTATCCAACACTACAACACATTTTTCTTCCAAAGTTGGCAATACCTTTTCAAACCACTTCTCACAGATGCATTCATTTCTTCGCAGTAATCATTGGTCCTTTTTGACTCGAACAATAATAAGCAGTTTTCAAACAATCCATTTTCTGAGCCAATATGAAGAACAATCAATCGTCTTCCCTTTTCAGTTGGATTTTTAAGACCCATTGAGAGCCCTTGTAATAATGCTTGCCTTGGACTTGTTACCGTTCTATCTACCCATATTTTTTGCACAGTATGGCTTTCATTAACCCATGTCTCATCTAGGTAATAAAGTTTTCTATTTTGTTCCCTAAATTCTTTTATTTGACGAAGGTAGCGCCGTCTCCATGATGTAACAATTTCACAGTTTTCCTTTAAAAAACCATAAACTATTACGAGCTCTTTTTTTGAAAGAGAAGTTCATTTCTTTCAACAACTTCCACAATGTTTTACGTTTGAGGTTTGACAAGTTCTCATCTTCATGTACTTTGAATAAAATTTTATCCACTGTTGGCAGCGCATTTCTATAGAAAAATAAGTGTACTATACGTCTACTAATATTGCGCATATCATCATCAATATTATCCAGGACAGATCGCGCTCTTGTATACATCTTTGGTGGTTTCACATCTTGTGCATTGTGTTCTCGCAAAATATTAAAAACACTGCAGCTTCGGCTGTAAAGTCAACAATTCGTGTCTTAGAGTCAGCTAGGCATTCTTGTTGACGTTTGCTCAATATATTCAGTACAGTCTCTTTTTCTAGCACTGTAAAATGTCTCTTTACACGTTTCTTCGTCAGTTCTGGCTGCTTTTTGAACAGTACTGTATAAACAGGTAAAAACAGTATCTTAAATTCAACACTTCTGGAATCTGAAACATAATTAACCTATAAACCATTTGCTTTGTTTACTATCTATAGATCTTACCTTCAATAAAACTTTAAAAGCTAATAGAGTCTTTAAAAGACTGAGAATAATAACAATAACAACTTAAACAAATATATGCAGTGCAAACACAAAGAACAATACATAATACTAATGCAAAAAGTATACATATATTTCATAATAACAGACAATGTTAGTCACAATCATGTGACAAAATCACTGAAAACAGATGATTTATATCGTGTGTTGTAGGATTTGTATGTAACTATAAGAACCAATAGAAAGACAATATTAAAAATCATGCATTGATCACGCGTTTTTTGCTACTCTATTGGTTCAGTGAACGAAGTATAGCAATGGTGTGTACGAATCACTTATACCTACGTTAATTATTGTTATTTGGGCAGATATGCAAATGTCTTTAATGAAAATTGTACGACATCGAACTGATTGTTTTTACCGAACCTCTCCCACATGATTTGCCTCATGTCCATTAAATTTGTTTTCGTGCATTCCAACAAACGCAATCGCCAGGAGTCCAGGGTGAGACAATACGTTTCTTCAAATAAACTGAAAAAAATTACGGAAAGAAACAATGCACTAGGAATATGATAAGTAAAAATTTCTATTAAAAATTTTCCACCAACATAATTTACACTGTTATGAGGTAGATAAATCAATAAAAATTTCACACAGGTCAAGTGCTAAAACAATCAGATGCAGTAGGTCCAAATATTAACCAGAACCAACTTATTTATGAAGATCTACATGCAAGAAGAGATGTACAAGAAAATGAAGAATATTATGTAGAGATAATGGAACAAGTTGAGGTTGTGCAGGCACATAATATTATTATATTATAAAAGAATTCACCTCATGTCCATGAAGGCTACAACAAAAATGGTAAAGATCAGATTATAGAGGAGCACCAACTCGATCAAAAAGCCACAAGTGCAAGTAAAACGTTATTTGTCCAAGATGAAAATGCAGATGAGATTGCAAGGCTTTCCCATGTTACCGCAGAAGTCTACCACAAAGCTCCAGAATTTGACAAAGAACATGACAGTGGGGGTTTTTGTTAGTGATGATGATGTTACAGAGCCTACATTTACTTCCCCAATAAATGAAATTAGCGAAGAAAGGGAGGAAGAGGATCCCACTGACGAGAAAGGTGAAAAAGAGTATCGAACCCAACAAACTGGAGGAAGAACATCGAAAAATTAAAAAGACACTCTGGATTGCAGAACGACAGTAAAAGTAAGATTTCCGCCAAAACTTTGCAACCTCCGTCTCCGTGCTGTAAGCTTAAATGCAAAGAGATTAACTAATGAAAAACTACTACGTCGAGGACGAAAACTCATCTGCACAAAAAAATATAATCACTTGCATAAATTGAAAAGACACTCTGGACTGCAGAACGACAGTAAAAGTAAGATTTCCGCCAAAACTTTGCAACCTCCGTCTCCGTGCTGTAAGCTTAAATGCAAAGAGATTAACTAATGAAAAACTACTACGTCGAGGACGAAAACTCATCTGCACAAAAAAATATAATCAATTGCATAAATTGTTGCAAGGTTTTATGATTTCTGCAAGTCTTTTACACGAAAATATTGAAGAGGATTGAATAGTTCCTTTGTTTTGTACCTTCAAATTGTTATAACATAATTATAATAATAATATTTTGAATGTTTTGCTTAAAATCATTATAATCAATAATATATTATAAAAATATTTCAAGCCCACTTATAATAATTGCTATGGACTATGTGTCAATCCAAAAATGTTTTTATTGAGGCAAATAAGTCTCTTAACAAAAAAAAACTACTCAGTGCTTAGCTGTGGTACTATGTACGTAAGTAAGAAGCAAACATTTGAATAACTCTGTATATTTCAAAATAATTATTAAAAAGATTTTTAAAATATTTTACTGTTTTTCTTATACAATATGTCTCACTAAGTTGGAACCATATGGAAAACTTTTTTATTATTATTTTTAGGAAAAAAAGTGATTCTTCATAAAAAAAAACTCTGCATGTTCTAAAATATAAAATGCAATCATCAGATATTAATTTTTTTCAGTTGTATACGAGGTATGTCAAAAAATATTAATTTTACTCCAGAGTAAAGTACCTTTATATTTGACAATATCTAATAGTGTTATTAAAAAAGTTGATAAAAACTAAAAATTACTTTCAAATATCCAATTTCATGCATTTATATGGACAAAAACGTTTTTTCTATTTTTGTCTACAATAACAATGCACATTAACTGTAGTTACATGTTATCAAGGATGCACTGACATACAAATGATTTGTTGTTTGCTAGAAATGTTTGACAGTGAATGTCAAAACGCGTTAGAATTTATATGACACATAAAGATGGTAGCGTTATTAACTTGTGATGAGAAAATAGAAATTGTTTTGATTGTGGGAGAAAACTATAAAACAATTTGGTAATTTAAACACGTAATGAATGCATGTGCATTTATTTTGCAAATAAGATAATACAAACAAACAAATACTAAGTTATGTAACTAATATAATATTAATAAAAGAAATAAATAGAAATTTAATTTTCACTCATTCCACTAATGCCTCGACAAATCCATCCTCCCGTTCAATACATTTAATCGTTCTTTTGGCAAATTGACGTAATATATTCCTTATCATTTCTGGAGAAATTTCCTGGCATGTTTCTATAATTATCCTCTCCCTAACATTTGATGTACTGTGGCATGTGGCACCGTCTTGTTGGAAACAAATTCATTGACATTCTTTTATGGGTAGTTCGTCCATGAAGTCATTGATGTAAGTTTGTAAAAACTGTAAATAATTCAATGGTTGGTGAAAAATGAAAGCTCCTATTAATCTGTTCTTATAAATGCCACACCATAGGTTCGTCTTAAGTGAATATTGGTCATGAGACTTTATTATAAAATTGGGATTTTCTTTAGACCACCAGCGACAATGTTGTGATGAGACAATTCCATTAGACGAAAATGTCGCTTCATCCGAAAATAATTATACGCCTCGTAAAAAAAAGTGTCTTCTTCTAACTCTACTTGGATGAGTGAGCAAAAATTAAAGCGCCTATCATAATCACTATCATTTATTGTGTGAACGATTTTTGGTTTTAATGGTCTGTATTTATTTAGTTTTAAAATCCTTGCCATTGTGTTTTTACTTACATTTTGTTGCATCAACGACTTCCTTTTGCGCAATGACATTTTTGTTTTTTCTAAAACAGACAGCATTACTTCAAACTGCGTATTCTCATCGGCAACCAGCTTTTGACGTTTTCTATTATAATTATTGTTAATACTTTCAGTACTCCTAAATTTATTTATTATTTTTGTAACAGTTGAATGATTAACATTTTTATTGGGATATCTATTATTAAAAATAATTGCTGCTTAGTTTTATAGTTTTCTCCCACAATCAATTTCTACTTTCTCTTCACAAGTTAATAACGCTACCATGTTTATGTGTCATATAAATTCTAATGCGTTTGACATTCACTGCCAAACATATCTAGCAAACAACAAATCATTTGTAAGTCAGTGCATCCTAGTTAACATATAACTACAGTTAACTTGCATTGTTATTGTAGACAAAAATAGAAAATATGAATTTTTCCATATAAATGGATATAATTGCATATTTGAACGTAATTTTTTGTTCTAATCAACTTTTTTAATACCATTATTCGACATTGTCAAATATAAAGGTACTTTACTCTGGAGTAAAATTAGTATTTTTTGACATACCTCGTATACAACTGAAAAAAATCAATATCTAATAATTTTATGAAGAATAACTTTTTTTCCTAAAATTAATAATAAAAAAGTTTTCCATATGGTTCCAACTTAGCGAGACATATTGTATAAACCGACGGGAATATCGTGCTCTACCCTGTATATTTTATATAAGAATATTGCTCATTTTTAATTAGCTTTAATTTTGAAATATCTTTACATATTATTAGCTTCGATTCAAGAATATTCTACAATGGAAGCAAAACACATCAGTACGATAATCGATGAAGCTAAATATAAGGTTGAAAACGAAGTAGTTGGTTGCTGCGCATTTTGTAAAAAGGTTTGTAAGAAGAGGAAGAAGAAGAAAAAACGTAGTTCTTACAGGAGAGTATCTGCATCTACACTGAGTGGAGTTGGTCGAGAATTATTTGAAGACGATTACGTTGACTGGTGGAACAAATATTATTTATCCTTTGGGGTGAGAAATATTATTTAAAAGACCTTAAAAGAACAATAATGTTATTACTTTGAAGAAGGCGTCTGCATTGAGTGATAATATAGACGACGAAATAAACCAACTGAGCAAAAATTTTCGATTGAAGGTTAGTAAAATTACCCCTTACACAAATCATCCCTCTTTAAGAGATTATTCTGCTTTCAGATATATATTAAGTACTTTGCATTTCAAGTCATTGCCGCTGGAGAGATTTAAGCACGAGCTTAAGACTATGTTGATGTCGCGATAGCTCTTTTTGACACACGTTCCTTTTGTTTTATAACCTTGATTTTTTTTGCCACTCACAGTAATAATATACACATTATCATTCATAACATTAAGTTGTATATTGCAATTTATCCCTGTTTTTTGTCTGCACAGTGCCGATTTTTTTTTAGTTCTCTTTTTAGTTTTATAATTTTAATTTTAGTTACATTGTAATAAATTGTTAGTTATGTTTAGGTTAGGAAGTTAAGTTTCGTCTTAATCAAAACTCAAAGAAAATAAAACAGATTCTGATGAGTTTTTCCTTGAGATTGCTCTACCTCGATTTGGTTACTTTTTTTAACCTGTGTATCTACGTTGTAAAAAGGTGCGAAATAAACATTATTATTTGTTACCCTCGCTTCTCCTCAGGATTGTCCTGGCAGAAAAGGAGGCACAAATGGCGCTAACGGCAACTAGAATAATGTCATCCGTCGAAAATTAGAGATGTGCCCGTTTGTCGGAGTTTCACACCTGTAGCTTCGTCCAACTAAATTTATGAAAGTTTCGGAAATTTATTGTGTGTCACCTTCAACCTGTCTTACCTTACTTCCCTAGTGTGCGTTGGAAAAAATGGGGTGGAGCCTGCGCCTCTAACTCTCGGTTTTAGTGGATGGGTCACTCAGATTACTGAAGGTGGATCACTCTTAGGCGCCAGCTGTCATTCTATTTCAGGCCTACTCCAATAAGTTATTTATTTCGACAGCGAAAATAACTCAAGTACCCTAGGTATCGTAAGACATTCATACACGATATAAACAACAATAACAAGTTTATTATATAAATTTGGAATTGTAGAATGCCAAGATGCACCAAGAAAGTTATAATAATACCACAAATGGGTGAATCACCCTATATATAATACAAATTAAATATATAAAAAAACAACTATCTAAATTTAAAACATCTGTGCCACGTCAATAGAGCATAAATGCGTTTAATTTAATTAATTAATTTAATTAAATTAAATTTGAAACTAATCGACTAACTAAAATTTAATTAAGCTATGAAATTATGATGATTAATGAGTAATTAATTAACTTACAAAAGAAATTAAGGCGGAACGAGATCTCGCTTTACATTTAAGCCCCTACAGTCATTAAATGCTGTAGATGTGTATTTTTAAAAATAAAACAAATAATTAATTAGCTATAGCACTTCTGGGTACCAAAAATTAATTAAAACCTTCAAAATAGGCTACTGTCCTGACGGAAATTAACTAGCAATTAAATGGGATAACTACCCAAAATGAATTTACACGTAAAAGCGCAGCGTATTCTAATGAAATTAATTAAAGCAAACAGTTGAATAGGTTTATAAATAAGAATGATTAAATATACATATCTTGACAGTGCATTTGATCCACACGGGGTATCGGTTTTCAATAAGGCATTCACCATGAAAATATATTAATTCCGGGTCCAAATGAGGTAGATTTGCCCACAGAGGCGGCGGATGGCTCAAATATTCCAAGATATAGTTAAACGCCCACGTGTTTGCGGAAGATAGGCTTGCGTGATGGCGGCGTTACTTCCGGAATTCCAACACGTGTTCGCACATAAATGCAATCGACAGTACGGTATAAAATAAAAAGTTAAAAGCGGAAATATACGAAGCAAGGCATTAGTCAGGAGAATGAGAAATTAAGAAACTTAGTAGCTTACCGATTCAGGGGTCTACTTCAAACAATATGAAAATCCTGCACCATGCAGCAGAAAGCTAATTAACTACCAAAAACTTAATTTATCACTGTTTAATCATCCACGATTTATCGTGTGAATTATACGGTAAATAGACAAAACAGTCCATTAATTACAGTGAACATTGATTGATGTAAATGGATCGCTTTTAAACCAACTAAACAGTTCGATCGATATTGAACGAATGAAATGACAAGAACACCAGGTTGCGCTAGAAGGTGACAAGGCGACATCTAGCAAATTGGAAGTGAAATGTTACACAAAATATTTAAAAGTTAAAGGACCAATTAATAAGAACCAAACAAGGAAATAAATAAACAGAAATAATCGCAGATAATTATGCAGCGACGTAAGGACTATAACAACATTAAACAGAAGGTCATTCTAAATGCTACCTATAGCATAATCAGTCGCGCACACACTAGATGGCACTACCGCTGCGAATTAAAGAAAAAATAAATTACATGAAAATTCCACATCCCGCAGAAAATAATTATACGTAATTCCAAAAGTAAAACAAAAGATTAATTCTAGGCGTGACCTTATACGCGAAAGAATTCAAGACAAATGTACAGCGCCACTCAGGAAATGCAACAAAAATTATAGAACACTAATAAGATATAAGATACAGAAAAAAAATTTAACATATTATTAATAATAATTTCTCTTTATTAGTTTAGTAAATTTATAATGTGGTACCAAATACTATGAATTGCCTGATGGTGTAAAATACATAATTTGTTTAAACTATTCATTGTCTATTTTGGAAATTTATGCATATATCGTTAATGGTTTCTTCAGGTCTAAGACAAATTACTAAGTTTTTTGATAGCTTTAATTTAAGCTCTATCAAAAACCTTTCCTATTGAAACAAATGCTATAGTTGAATAGTTTTGGCAACCGACACGATAAAAGTATGAAGTAAAGAAATAAAATGAAACTGATTAATTAGTATTTCAGGATATATAGCTGCCCCTGGAAAAATACTGCTAATTGAAAGCTAGTTACAAATTGAGTATTATAAACAAAATTATTAAATATTACTTTTTCTATACCTGTATTTTATTTAATACTTGACTATTCCTTCTGTGCTAACATATTTATGTTGTTTGAATAAGGACGTTTGATTTAAACGGCAAAAAGCGAAATTAACTATGACAGTCATACCGAGTGTCCCAGCGGAGCAGGTGTTTATTATTAGTATCTAATAATGTAGATGGCAAATAATTTTTAATACAAAAGTTGTAGATAATCATAAACTCTACAGTTTAAAAATATTTTCAATTATACAGAGTGTTCGACAACAACTAACCAACACAAACTTATGTTTCATTAAGTAGAATGCTATGCATTTTTTTACATTTTATGATAGCACTTGAAAGGCTGATTAAATTGGCATCAACTTGTATTTGTCGATTTTTAACAGTTTCTGAGATATGGCGATTTTTCGTTAAAAATTGTACAACATTTGAAAAATTGCTATGAAATAACTATTGATGATGAAATACCTATTATGGGCTCAGTTAGTAGAGATATTTTTTCAGTATCTGAAATTGATGATATATTTCGGCATATCTACGCATGTTCTTTAGAATTACATACCATTCGCTAAAGTTAAAAATTCTAGAAGAATTAAATGGAACAGCCTGTATATTTATAAGTTATTGAAAGTTATTTAAAATTTACTAATTAAAATTATATAAATATAATATAATATAAGTGCGAAATAAAATATTTAAAATTGGAATTAATAGATATCGTCTATGTTTTGGGGAAAAGTCATTGTTTGCAGGACAAAGATATACAACCACAAATATCCAAATATGGAACAGCATTCTGTATGAAAAAGAAGCCGGGTTACTGCTGCAGTAGAACACGCAGGTTCTTTTGTTATGCGTTCATAAAAATCGTCATACAAGCTTGCGTAAACTTTCTAGAGTCCTTGATGTTAGCAAAAACATTATTAAGAGAACATTAAAGAAGATTTTTTAATTTGTTATACGATAACTTATAATTACTGTGATGCTTGAAAATAGTAACTTATATGCTTTTCAAGATATTGCGAAAGTTATAGAAGTTTTCAATAACGTACATATAAATACTTGTATTGGCGGTTTGCTCATCAAGTGAAGTAATAAATCTAAGTATGACTTCTTTAGTTTTGATGTAATTTAAAAATGTACGACGATAAATAATTTAATGACTCAGAGCGACTGCGACATTTTAACTACTGTTAACTCATGAATTTTTCATTTTATGAGTTTTAAAATTTTAATAAAAACTACTTATTTGTAAAAAGAAAATATTAAAAGCATCTCATTTCGAATAATACATAGCATTCCATTTAAACACATAAGTTTGTGTTGGTTCGTCGTTGTCGAACACTCTGTATAAATGAAAAAATATTTTTAAATTGTAGAGCTTATAATTATCTCCAATTTTTGTATTACAAATTATTCGCTATCTACATTATTAGATACCAATAATGGACTTTACCGCTCCGCGGGGACAGCCTGTATAATGGTTTTCAAGGTTGTGTTACCAGGTAAGATTTTGCAAAATTTCAAATTTGACGCCACTTTAATTTATTAGCGCGTATTAGAGTGCCTTTATAATATAACCTATAATTTCGTATATAAAAACAAGAAAATGGGTGTGCTTAAAACAACACGGCAGAAGTGAAAACTTCATCAAGGCGAGATTAATAATACGAAATCCAACTTTTTTTTTTCGTTCTATATTACATTAGGGTCATCCTGCATCGACGAATTCAGTTGCTGAGATTTAGTGTGTTTCTTTTGACGATATTTTTTCACGCGCACATTAGACAATTCCCTTTTTCGTTATAATTTGTCATCGATTTGATTTTCTTCATCCATCCTGTGTAACAGAAGAGAATTAAATGCTTATAAATTCGTATATAATGAGTAATTAAAGCAATGCTCTATTCTCAATGTTTCTGTTTTGCATTGGTATAAAAATTATAGTAAATGCGTGTGGACATTATTTAACACCCGGAATATACTGATCAGTTTCCGAGTCATATATATATATATAAAAATAGACAATATGTAATATAATATACAGTGCGTTTTTTTTACTGTTGGCATAGGCAATTGCATGGTAAAATGTATACCCCCTGTTATTTATGATGCGATGCAGATTTGGTGCTAATTTTTCTTTTAGTAATAAATCACCAATTAGACTACAGAATGCAAAGTTAACAAATAAAAAAGACAGGTTTGGGCAAGAGAAAATCCCTACAGAAGACAAGAAACACATAAGCAATATCGTGATAAAGTTAACACATGTGGGTTGTAATTTTAGGGAATCACTTAGTAGCACTTTTTATTGACGGAAATTTGAACCAGCATAATTACTTAGATATTCTTCAAACGGAGATAGGCCTGCAGGTGGATGCTTTGTGTTGCAAAGGAGCAATAATATTTCAACAGGATGGAGCACCAGCCCGTTCTGCTGCCATCGTCAGAGAGTTTTTAAACGAAACATTTCCTGATAGTTGGATTGGCCAATATGGACCATTCTATTGGCCTGCTCGACGTCCTGACCTAACACCACTCGATTTTCTCTTATATGGGCATTTAGGAACACTAGTTTACGACCTCATAAGAGGTTAACTAGAAACTGTGGAGGAACTAAGCGCAAGAATAACTGAAGCTTGTAATTCCATTACAATGCGAATTTTACAAAATACTAGAAGAAATTTTCAAGATCGCTTGAGACATTGTCTAGCAGGCGAAGGAAAATATTTTGAACAATTCCTTTGATAATTATTGATAATTTTTGTTAATTTGTTGAGTTATTTGTGTTTTAATGGTTTCTACGTTCTTTTTTTTTATAAATAAATGTTTACGTGTTCTGTCTTCCAAAAACTAATTTAGTCATAGTCTCGAAGAGCTTTTGCTATTTATTTTTTAAAACAAAGCTGCTAGAAATGACAGTGGCAAAAAACGGTTTCACAAAAATGTTTTTCTCAAAATTTTTTCGACAGTTTAGAATATTGAATTGTAATCTATCCGATAGTTTAAAAAGAATCTTCCAGCTTTGTTCCAAAAATGGTTTAAATATTTTCATCAGAACAAAAGTTAACACGGGGTTGAATTTTTACCATGTAATTCCCTATGGCAACAGTTAAAAAAAACGCAGTGTATAATAAAACTTTAAAGGAATTGATACATTTTCCAAAATAACTCTGAAACTAAGACGTTTAGTTATAGGAAAGTAAATACATACTGCCCCTAATTTTGAACGAGCAATCCAATGAAGTTGAAAAAAATGTAGGTTGCTATTTCAAAATAACAAGATATTGATATTTTCTGGATGAAATGTTTAACATGGCTTTCTGATCACCCTGTATTATTTTGAAAACTTTATAATACCGCATTTGAAGCAGAATACTTTCCAAAATGATTACCTAAAATTTTAAATATGTGCATGCATTCAATTATTGGGAATGTTGTTATGAGTAATACTCTGCAGCTGTCAATTTTTTTACAAAAATTGAAATACGTACTTCAAAAATGGCTAACTTTAGAGGCAAAGTTTATCAGACAAACTATCCTTAAAATTAAGTTGGAAATACGAATCAATCATAAAAAATGGGTTATTCTATTTAAAATGAGGAAGTTTATATCCATTTCCGGTGTAACCAGAAGAAGCAAAAATTCAAAACTATTTTAAATCGAAAGAGCTTAAGGCGAAACTAATATTTGCGAAATTTCAAAACTCAACTCGTATTAGTTTTCTATATTGTTCTAACGAAATCTTGTCGTGATATACCCTGTATAGGCTCTCTAGGGCATATTAATTGTCAAAGCAGTTCAGTCATTAATAGACCAATTTAATTTAGCCCAGTCGATATCAAATATTTAATACTGCTTTAGTTTTATGAACGGTTGCACTTCTACTATATTCTCTATTGATTGGGATATTTTATATCCTCTTTTGCTTTTATTATTTGCAAGTATACAATGTATTTCTTTGCTGCTCTGCTTGACTGCTATCCATATGTTTCTCTGATTTCTGTCAAAGTACACAAAAACACGTAAAGAAAACCTTCTTATTTCACGGTGTTCTTTGTTTGTTGATTTCATATTTTCCAAAGTTTAACTCGTCTTCTCCTTGCACCATGTCGCTTTTCATTCCCATTCTCATTAATTTTCTTTAAATTTAAATAGACTATATAAACTTATCTAATAATAAATTTATCATTATATCCTTTTAGATCTATAACGACGAACTAGAGCATCAGCCTGAGTTTAGCGGCTTGCAGGATATGCTTATACCATTTGACATTATTCGTGGCGAGAGGACAGGTGATGACGAGGTGGATCAAAAGAATATAATGGGCGTATTTAAAGGAAATGTTAGAGTATACCCTTGGCCACCTCATAAGAATGCCCAATACGTTACTCCGACAGGTTTGCCAATTAAAGATGGCTATTTTCAAGACTATCCCCCCAACGAAAATATTAGTTTCTTAGCGAGAGTCTATTGTGTCAGAGGTGTCAAGCTCAGGCCCAAAGATATTGGTGGCAAATCTGATCCGTTTCTTGTATTATTCATGGGAAATCAGCACTACAATGACTCCAAAAATTATATACCTAAACAAGTAAATCCGATATTTGGCAAGTAAGTGTAAATTTAGTTATTCATTTCCGAAGGCGAAGGTCAAAGGTCGACGGAGGCGGAAGATGGCGCCCTCTGACGGTCACCAATTACGTGTTTTTGTTATTCAAATAAAGTTATTATATTTTAAAAGCCAAAATTATAATATTCCTCATGCGTACAAATACTTCCTTGCAGTTTTTAGTGTTTTGTAAATTATTGTTTTAATTTTGCTTTTAAAATACCATAACTTTATTTGACCAACTAAAATACGTAACTGGTGACCGTCAGAAGGCGCCATCTTAGTTTGGTTAGTTACCATCAGAGGGCATCACTTTAGTTCCGTTGAACTTTGACCCTTGATCTTTAACTTCTGCCTCCGTTGACCTTTGACCTCCACCTCCGTTCACCTTTGACCTTTACCTCTGTTGACCTGTGATCTCCGCCTCCGTCACCAGAGGTGGGTCCAGAAACGTAAGTACACTACTGGCGCTGTCAACTCCTATTATTTCCAATTACTAAATATAATTTAAAGTATATATCTTAAATGTAATATTTTAGTCGTGGTCGCGGTTACACATTCCATAAAAGCCAATATCCTGAAGATCACTTATTATATCCGAAAATTTTGAAAGTTGTTCGCAACTCTAGCAACCGCTTTCAAGTACTGTTTGATATTGGTAAACGCAAGAATTTAACAAAATTATTGGCATATTTATGTCACTGTCTAATGTGCAACCTCTAGCAGTCTGATGTTGAAGCAATATATAAAAAATGAGGTGTGGTCACCTAACGACTTTCTTATACGTATGAGCGTTTTAAATTATACACAAGTTGTTCTGAATAGTTTTAAATACTTTTATCTTAGAAAAGTAAACCTGTAAGCGTGTTACTTTATGTTCAAATTTTAAGAATTTTTCTCATACAAAAAATATTCAAAATCCTATTCTAAATACTTTTATTCTCTTAATAAATCTCTATAGAATGCATACTTTGCAAGATATTATCAAAAGAGTGCTACTCGCTAAGAGTAAAAGTGATACTTCAGGTCCGAATTTTGAAATTTCATTTATAAAAAAAATATTTCAAATCCGGTTCTACATACTTTTGTACTCTTGACAAATATATATAGAATGAATAATTTACGACAAATTTGCAAAAAATCGCTATTCGATACGAGTAAGTGTTACTTCCAGTCCGAATTTTGAATTTTTTTTTATACAAAAGGTATTGAAAATTAAGTTCTAAATACTTTTATACTCGTAACGTACCTGTCTAAAAAACATGGCTTGCGAAATATTCGCAAAAAACTGATTTCCGATAAGAGTAAAAGACCTATTTCGGTAGAAATTTCGAAAAACTTTTTTAATAAATTCTTTTCAAATTTAATTTTGAGTACATATTGCCGTGGTCTCTTGCATATTTAAAAATAAGAATAGTATTAAGAACTAGTTTAAGTGTTAAATAAAACATAAAATTTTAAAAAGAATGTATATTTAAAAATTTCGACACCATGCAATACTAATAACAGAAGTGTATGATGGGTTGCATATATTTAAATATGAAGAAAATTTAAATATGATTTCTATTACTACACTATAGGTTAAATAAGTATTTAAAATGAAGTAGGTACAAAATAAAGACAAAATAAGTATAAGCACTATATTTATTTTGTAGAAAAGATGAACAGAAGATATGGTTTGTGTATAACAAAACGCAACCTAACTTTTCTCAAGGCGTAAAAAATGCATTGAATATTCTAAATAATACACCCTTGTTCAAAGACAAAAAGGTACTTAAAGCAAACAATAGAGAAGGAGTCATGTTAAGGGATGGAACGGTAAAGAGAGTGAGTCATTTAAACGCCATCAAACTATACGAACAAGATAAAATACGTTATTCAAGAGAAGAAAATATTACAGAATAAATAATGCATAGATTCTTATTTCGACTTGGAAAGATAAAGACTTTTGAAAAAGCTAATAAAGGTTTAAGCGTAGGGTCAAACACACTACGACTATATATATATATATATTTATTTTTTTGTTGTATTAGCATATTAATTTCATTTTCATTTCAATTTCATTTATAATAATAATTTACTTTTGATAATTTTTTTGTATTATAAAATGGAGATGCCTAAGGCAGAATTGTTTAATGAAACAAAATAAGTTTTTCAATTATAAAGAAATTTCAATGCTGCAATGCGTTTATAGGAATACTATGTGAAAATATTTATTCCAGTATAACGTTGAGCAGTAAGGATAAGATAGATATTGTCCTGTAAAATAATAATTCGTTAGTTTTTTTTATATATAACACAGAAAGGATTATTAATGGTGTTGGGTATTAAGAGAATACAATGTGCGAATGTTTATTTTCAGATACCTTTATCAGGCATCATTAATTCTCGCAATTCATTTTTGATTTCAAATCTAAAAATAAAAATATACATTTAGAAAAGGGAATTGTTTCTGTGTGGCGGGTTTGAGACGCTGGCTGCAATACGTGCGAATGGTTGTTGCCAGTGGTCAATTCAAGCTTATCTCCGGACATTGACCATTGCGAAGTTCTAGAATTATCAGGGCATTACGTGCAAATATAATGTTTCTGATAGAATAGAATTAGCACAATATTAACAGATTACCGACATTCTTTGCTTTAAAACAGGATAATATTTTTTTTTTTGATTAGCATTATCGATATACTTATTCTACAAAACATTACAACCGAGAATACGGTATAAATGTTTTTTTCAATTATGTGTTTTTTATAATTTTTGAGGTGATTATAGTATAGCGATGCTATCTATTATTAATGTTTGAATAAAATATACAAGTATGATTTTATATAGACTTAGATTTTTCTTTAATACAAATTATAACCTTATCCCTAAACAAAAATAAGTATGAGATTTACCAGGAGACAAGGAAGCTGAATACACTGCTAGAACTCACGCGTACTTACAATGTACGTGCTGTTAAGAAAGAAGTTAGTACATATCAATTATAAGCATATAGTGAAAAATTTATTAAATCTACAACATAAGTAAGCAATATGAATTCTTTATAAATTTCTTTTTGACGAAATATTGGCAAAATTTAATTTTTTCACCAAAGTAAACTACTACTTTCGGTCGGCCGATTTTACTGAACAAAGCGATGGCTTCTGACGGCATGTTCTGCTATACAGGGGCCTGTATGTTAATACAGAACATGCCGTCAGAAGCCATCGCTTTGTTCTGTGTCATCTTTTGGGTGTTAGATGTCGCTGTGATACTCTCACTGCATTTAACACGCTAAAATGACATAAGCAGCGATTTAATTCTTGAAGCTATTGTCGAGAATCTCCACACACACTGATGAGACCTCATAGGTCGAAACACCGGTGTCTGTGCGTTCGATTGTCGACAATAGCACTTAATGTATGTGTGTATCTCAAACACATGCATATATGCATATACGTTTTACGTATAAAGGTATATATGTAAGTCACAGTAATTATTTACTGCCTGATGTTAGTTTTAACATCCATGTGTTCACACTTTTCATTTTCGTTTTGATCGGTGACGCCACCTAAGGCTCTATTACATGAGATACACTATTAACATACAGGCCTCTGTATAGCAGAACATGCCGTCAGAAGCCATCGCTTTGTTCTGTGTCATCTTTTGGGTGTTAGATGTCGCTGTGACTCACTGCATTTAACACGCTAAAATGACATAAGCAGCGATTTAAGTCTTGAAGCTATTGTCGAGAAACTCCACGCACACTGATGATACCTCATAGGTCGAAACACCGGTGTCTGTGCGTTCGATTGTCGACAATAGCACTTAATGTATGTGTGTATCTCAAACACATGCATATATGCATATACGTTTTACGTATAAAGGTATATATGTAAGTCACAGTAATTATTTACTGCTTGATGTTAGTTTTAACATCCATGTGTTCACACTTTTCATTTTCATTCTATAAATATTAATCAACAGTACAATATTATTTAGAGTTGGTTTTGAAATATTTTTTGTATAAATGAAATTTCAAAATTCAGACCGGAAGTAACACTTTTACTCTTAGCGAGTAGCACTTTCTTTCGAATATCTCGCAAAGTATGCATTCTATAGAGATTTATTAAGAGAATAGAAGTACTTAAAATAGGATTTTAAATAATCTTTATATAAAAAAATTTTAAACTACAATTTGAGACGCTCATACGTATAAGAAAGTCGTGTGGTTGCCACACCTCATTTTTTTTAATATCTTGTTTAACCTTAGGTGTATTTACAAACAATTTTTGACGAGTTAGCTTGATAATTCCATCCAGCAAATTACAATACTCAAATGATCCTTTTTTATAATTACTGGGCACTCAAACAATTTAAGTATGCGAACAACATCTGAATATCTAAAATAATTTCGAACTAATATTTACTGCCTGAACTCAACATCATGCAATTTTGTACTTTCTTTGTTTCCGTTCTCGTAACGTAACATTCCTTTATGTTTTTTACGAATTATGACAGTTAGGTACTGAAAAAGCATTTTATCCTGTTGAAATAGTAAGTGACGGGGGGTTACTTTAAGTCGCTGGTTTATGCCAACAAGCCAACAACGTTAGTGGTGCTCAGAAACAATATCAAACGCAAAATTTCCAACGTTCCGGCCGATATGTGTGGTGGTAAATTGGCTCTGATTATTTTTTCAGTAAAATCGGTAGACTGGAAGTAGTAGTTTACTTTAGTAAAAAAACACAATTAGTATCACGTCAACTACTAAGTTTAGACAAATTTATAAAGAATACAAAAATATTAAAACCCAATCTTAAAAAGAAATTTTTCAAAATTCCTGCCGGAAGTATGTCTTTTTCTCTTGCCGAAAATATCTCGCAAATTTTGCATTCTATATATATTTATTAGCGACACAAAATATTTAGAGCTGCATTTGGAATAATGGTTCTATAACAAAAGTATCAAAATTCGGATTGGAAGTAACACTTTGACTCTTATCGAATAGCAGAGAATAAAGAGTACAAAGAAATTTCTAAATTTGGACAGAAAGTAACACTTTTATATAGAGGCTTATTTTATTAATTTAAAACTTAATTTGGAACAACTTCTATAACATTTCGCAAAGCACATACGTTTACTTTTCATTTCTAACAAAAAGCTAGTTCTTTGCATCGTGGGATATAATAAATATCACAAAATGATTACTAGTGTGGGCTATGAAACACATATGAATGATACCAACTTCAATATCATGATATTTTTCCATTTAGCATTGTTGCGATGATTGTGAGGGATTTCCAACGCTTGTCAATTATTTCTATTTTGAGAATTTCACTGCCATAATAATAATATATATTTTATTTTTCTCCAAATAAAATATATTTGCATTGTTTTTTATTTCCAACCAAAACGTCAATAAAAGCAGAAAAATATTCGAAAAATTGAGGAACAAACACAAGAACTGAAAACAAGTTTAATTGAATCTATAATGAAATACACAATTGTGTAATACACTACAATACCATCATTGCCATTTATAACTGGTTGCATCTATGAAAACCCTACATATTTATTGACAATTTATTGACTTTTGATTACGATTATCACTATAGTCTATCCTTAATTTTCTCAAGTCGTTTATGAGTGATTATGGCATATGGTGGTCAGCAAACAAAGTGGTAGCATAGTTTACGATGTTTGATACATTATTTATATAAATAAGAAATACAAGCGGACCAACTATCGACCCCTGGAGGACACCCCGCTCCTTGTTAATTATATGCACTATGAAAATACATAATATCTCTGAACTCTTTTTATATTATTGATATGTGCAATTTGAACAAATTATTTTGAATAGTATATATAAAGCCAGGTTTGCTAAATATCTGTTGAAATAACTATTATTGCAAAAACAGTTTTCACTAACCACATTGGAGCGGTGAAATTTTAATGGATTTTTACAATTAGTTGCAATAAAACTTTCCACTAACATTTCTAATATCACCGCTCCAATATGGTTAGTGGAAACTTTTTTTGGTAACTAAGTGTACACTTATACTGTTATAGAAGATGTAGTCATTTAGAAAAATAAAATATCAGTTTTTCTTTGTCTTCTCAAAACTATGTTACCTTCACATAGCTGGTTCTTGCACCAAACCTTTCAATTATACATACAATATATACATAATTATTTGCCAATTCTCTCTTTTCTTAACAAATTAAGAGGGAAGAAATTGTAAACGCCACACGCACAAACAGGCAATGCAATAATTGAATATATTTATAACGCAAACGTTGAAATGGTTTATACTCCTATTTGTATGATTAACTTGAAATAGATTGCAGTAGAAAGTTCAATGTAATACGTAATTATTTCCTTACACGAGTTATCTACTTGGAAATAAAAATCAATCTATTGTTAAGAACAACACCTGGGTACCAAGCGAACATCACCACAGCAACTACCTAATTGAAAAACATAGGTACAACATCATTAACCTACGAACACACTTTTTACATTTCGATCATTTGTTATCTAAAATTTACTTAAGTTGTATTAGGACACCTCTCTCTAATACTTAAATCTATGTATGTACCTACATATGTCAAGTGTTTACTAGCTGTTATGTATATATTATAGATAGTAACACTTGAAATAAAGCAACAGATAGGAATCAGGTCAGGCTTGACAGCCCAAAAAAAGATTATTTTCGATGTTAAGTGTTCTGTTTCTATACACGAAAAACTTTATCAAGAAAGCCGGTGTACATACATACATATCAATAAAGTAAAATAACGATAAAATCAATACCTACTTCCTTCTTTTATTGTGAAAATTGCGTTTTAGGTAAATCACTAATTTTGTTGTCATTTGTAATTTAACGTTGTCTTTGGCTACCGATTTATTATTTTCCATAAAATATAATATTTTGTTTTTAAATTAAATCTGTTTTGATAATTGCCGAAGCGCTTTCTTTTTCAGTGAGATAGCAATTCTATACTAAATTGAAGAAAAAACTACAAAAGAAATATTTAGAATTTTATTTAAGGCTCTTATGACACGCAATTAAAAAAATATATGTTTGTGTATGAGACCTGCGCATTTTTTACATAAAATTAAGCAGAAACACGTACGTATTGATGTGTATTCGCCACGATTATATTAAAATTAATGTCAAATAATAAATGACAGCTGAACGGAAATATATTTTATCCTCAACCGCCAATAAAGCGGTGCGTTACCATAGCGTTTTACGGAGGCAAACAAACACTTTATCGTACTGTACAATAAAGTACTTTACCTGCCGCTAATATATGTCAACGTAGCCATGACTAATGACTTTAAACATAAATCGTTTGTCACTGTCATAAACTGTCATAAGTTATTATATCTTTATATTTTTAAAATTAACAATTTTCACGGTTGGCGATAAAATTTTGTATGCACCACGTCAGTAAAGTACCTTTATCGAACTCGTCTTTTACTCGCCGCGTTCGCTTCACTCGCTTGGCTCCTAAATCAGACTCGTTGGATAAAGTATCACTTTACTGAATTAGCCTTTTTAAAAGTTTGGAAATGTGACTTTGTTCACGTTTAGTTCCTGCCCTCTATTACTGCCCTCATTTCTTAACCTCAATGTCAATCACAAAACTGTCAACTCGATATGTCAAAACCTTATCGGAATTTTTATCACAAATAATTATTAATTGTATGGTTGTAAATAAAATTAATTGTTACATTAGAATTATTGGAAGCTTGAATCCATGTAGATAAACCGCCCTGCTATTGCTGATATGATGATATAGTGATTTCTTGTCCTTCTCCATTCGAGCTCAGATATCCAGATTGCTACGGGAGGACAACTTCCCTCAGTTCCAGTGGAGTACAGTCCTTGAAGACTTTACTACTAAACATTTCTTTTATAATCTATCCACCGAAAGAACGTACATTTATTTGACGTTTACGCTAGAACATCACAAATCTGACAATTTAATATGTCATAACTTTCACCGGAATTTAAATATAATAATTATGGTTGTAAATAAAATAGTATACGAACCGCGGTGAAAAGTTTCATTCCTCTCTCGAGATAAAGTTAATGTAACACTTTCCACCTCAGCATATAATACGAGATACTACCGCGCGATCATTTAAATTCTATATTAGAGCAGGCTGTGAAATTTAAATTAAGTTGGTATATAAGTACTAATTTACAATTTGAATTGTCAAAGTGACGGACGTTTCAAAATGTTAATTAATCAATAATTAACATTCTGGACAACCTAATAAAAAAAATCCCGACTGCTATAATTTAGAATTTAAATGATCGCGTGGTATTACTGCTGTTGCATTTGCAAACGAATTTAGTCACTGGCGTAATTTTGAAAGCAAAAAAAAGGAATATGCAACACTGTTGACCAGAATGTGACTGTATAGGACAATATATGAAAGAAATACAGCTAAATTTCGCATAAGACTTAACACTTATTATCTAAAAGAAAATGTTCATCACATTGACACTTGAGAAAATGTAACTAATTTAGCGGCTATGCTCTAAATCAAATTAGCACTTTTTTCTATATAGCATGATGCTATACAGAAAATTGTTCTGAAAATTTTCTGTAAAATTTAGGAGTGTCATTTGAACCTAACACTGTAAAATATCAAAATGCCTTATTCTGATACAGTTTAATTTCATTATCGTTTAAATTTACTATGAAAAAAACAGACTGACAATAATAACAGTTTAAATAATATTGTCTGTACAGCAATTATTAAATACATATAACATATAACTATATACGTATAGTTTGTTTCAAAATATAAGAACATAACTTTCAACGGTTCTAATGCTTTTATTGCACCACCTGCGGCAATAACTCATTCATACGTTGCAAATAGGTTAACCGTCCGTACCCGTTCAATAAGGAGACCAGGTATAATAATTATCGTCACAGAAGGTGGTGCAATAAAAGCATTAGAGACGTTGAAAGTTATGTTCTTATATTTTGAAACAGACTATAAAGTATAATCAGTGAAACACATTTTCAAAGTTTAACTTACATGGAGTCAATTTCCATGCCTAGTTTTCGGTTCCTTGCTAAACATTCAGCCAAATAAGTTTAATTTAAACCTATACAATATAAGCTTAGTTGCAAAAAAAGTTTCCACTAACCACATTGGAGGGATGATATTCGAAATTTTAGTTAATTTTTTTTTTGCAACTGTAAGTGTACATTGAGCTAGGCTATCCACTTTTTTTTTTTTTTGAATTAATAGCAAGAAAATAAGAACATTTTTATAATTTACCTTGCAATTTTAATCCTGATAGCCTTCAAAACAGAATTATTTTTTATCCAACCTTTCATATATGTAAAATTTTACAATATTTCTATCGTATTTACATATTCCCAATAAGACTAATTCAATGTTAGATTTAATAATGTAATTAACCAATTTTAAAGGAAATCGGTATTGAATATCTCTACGCCATCTATTTACATTTTACTACATCAATTTGTCTACATGTACCATTCTAGGTTTGCCAGAGTTCTACCCACTGAAACTAATAATGATTCTATGTTTTCCTGAACAAAAAAAAAAATTTAAAAAATATCTTGCAACTCAAGTGTATATTTTATTTTGTTTTTCAGAATTTACTGTAATTATTGCATAAGTTATTTGTAGATATGCTATATGTTCCCAATTTGTTTTTGTCATAGATGTGTAATTGTATGCTCTCAGGTTTTAATTAATTAATTCTGAATATTTGTCTCAATTTCTAAATAACAAAAATAATGTATGTAAAAACTAAATATCAGTACATCACTCTCCAAATTTACAAAATCATTGCATTTTGTAATTAATAGGACTTTAAAATAAGATTATTGACACACTTTTAGGATTGACTGTGATATTTCAATGGCTAGATTACGGTTTTTCAAGAATATATCTCTCCCTTATCAGCGGTATAATTAACCTAAATGTTTTCCCATTGAAGAACTTTGAAAGCTATTGGTGACTTAGCAATAGAGGGCGCTACCTGCAAATAATTTCTAATTATGTACTGTACTTTCTTTATTTATTTTGTTTCACATAAATTATATTATTATCACATACATGTATATAACTGACATTTTTATGTCTATATTTTACATTCTCTATTTTATTATCTTAAACCTCTCCCGAACTAGGGCATGACTAGAGAAAAATTATGGATAGACAAGAGTTTTACTCTCTTATACGTAGTATTGTCATTAATTTGTTTTTCTATTGCGTTTTTTATTTTCATAGAAGTGAAAAGGCTTTTAATATCAAAGGATATTAATTTAGCGTTATCTGGTGAAGTAATTTCATTTAATTTATTAGTTAATTTGATTGTATTTTTTATTGAATATTATGAATTAAAATTGATTTTCTTCCGGTAGTGTTTGACTTAAATATTTACATAGTTTATAGGAGGATGCACTTGCATAATATACTACTTGGTCTCATTGGGGTGTTCTTTTTATGCAATTTCGGTTGGCCATAGAGTCTTGCGGTACTGGGGTTCATTGTTGTTTGGTTTTTGTTTTTTAGAGTATTATTATTGCTTCTCAGTTTCTTTACTCTTTGTTTAATAGTTATTAGTGGGGTCATTTTTTAATTTTTTAAAGTCGTTAGTGTTTAATAATTCATAAATTTTATTATTGTGTTTAATTCTCTCTAATATCGTGACTATGTGTCCTTTGTCTTCTTTTGTAATTTACAGATTGTCATCATTTCATTTCTTTCTTATAGTTTTTATGTTGTGGTTTACTTATGTAGCTTTAGTATTGTTTTTTAACTTCTTATATTCTGTTCCTATTATTTTCTTTATTTGTTCTTTTTGTATTGCATGTTTCAAAACTAATTCTACATCTACTGCTAGGTTGTTCATATCGTTTGTATTATTAATATATGGATTATATGTCATATCTTTTTCTAATAAAGTAGATATGCAGATGAGCTGAATCTTTATTGTAACAAACTTTTGCGTACTGCCATACATTCTTTACCTAAATTGATCATATTCAGAAGATATCGCCTTAACTATTAAACATAGAGATAAACAAATTACGCTGTCATAATATACTTTTCATAGATAAACATTTTACATAAACAAAAATTCTTCAACCGTCTCCGAATAGATACACATAATAGACCTTATAATATTCTCAATATTAATTTGAAAATTAATCATTTAGATTGCTAATTTATTGATTGTTCATGTTGTATGGTACATAGATATATGCGTTACAGAGAAATTTAAAAAATTGGAAAGCATTTAATTTAAGCAAGTAGATAATAATGATATTTCTTTGTGTCTAGACTTTTTGAATTTTCTGGTACTTTTCCAAACGATACCATTGTAACTATTCAAGTTTGGGATTGGGATAGAAACACAAGGCACGATTTTATAGGCGAAACTAAAATTGACTTGGAAAATCGATACTATACGAAGCACAGAGCTCAATGTGGATTATCTTATGAATATACGGAGTAATGGATGAATCCTTTTCACATGTTTTATCACTTACGCTTTGGCTTTTTAGAGTTGGCTATGCGCCTTGGAGAGATATGGAGACCCCCTGTGAAATTCTAGAATCTCTGTGCAAAAAGGGAAATTTGTTGCCACCACAATATTTTGATACTTATGTCCGCATTAATAATCTTATATTTGCACCAAACATTGAAGAAAGTAGTAGACATAATTTGGTTTTGAAATTTGGTAAAATTCTTATTGATTTATTTTCCAGGTGTAAAACCAAAAGCGTTTTATAGTAAACAAGAACTGGCGCTAACTGTACTTCATCGGTGGCATGAAATACCAGTTGTTGGATGTCATCTAGTACCGGAACATGTTGAAACGAGATCTTTATACAATCCTCATAATCCTGGGCTTGAGCAGGTAATCTAATCTGAACATATTTTGTGTGTATCTGGGAAGCATATATGGATTCAAAATAATATATTGCTGGTTTTCAAGAACATTCTGATAGAAACCTTGTAATTTATTACATATATATTTCCTTTCCACGCGAGAAAGTTTGTAGTTATTGGGAATCAAATCTTGAAAATATAATGGTTAGTTAAAAATTTCGAAACTTAGTTAATGAATTCAGTCATTGTTATATAATTAAATTTTACGATTTGTATATCAAGTGAACATACCTGTAATCGTGTCTTTCTTTCGAAATAGATACTCAGAAATTTTTTTTATGCATTCCCAAAATTAATTGATCTTTCTCGCTTACAGTACGACCATGAACTTGCTCACGATTAGTATGTTTTCATTCTTTGGCCATTATGTTAGTTTCGAAATTATAGTGAACAACAAAAACTGTATACCTATATATAATAATAATAATACAAATAAGATGGCAAGCGGTGGGAGTAAGTCCGCACAGCATTAGCAATAGTGGGACAAATATAGTCTAATATTATTGGATAGTCTTTAGTAAGTTGGTGTACGCGTTTTTAAAAACGACTACAGCGCATTCCCACCGCTCACTATCTCATTTGTAGCTTACTGTATGCATATATATATATCACATCCATACATACACCACCACATTGTGAACACTATGCGATAGCGCAGGCATAACTACAAAAATTCAAAATAACTCAAAATACAAGATCTCTTATTAAACATTCCTTTATACGCGACATCGCTTGAAACAATGAAGAGACAATTCTTTGAAGTAAGGTGGCAAATGGTTCATAATCAATGCACAATTGTATTGAAAGCAACGCTTGAAGTGAGTAGTACGGTGACGAGCTATATCGATCAAATCGTTTTCCGAACACTAATGCTGTGAACATCAGTACCGTAACTAATTTTGATTAGTAATTACGATGGCGTGCGGATCGTAATGATTTTGTAGGCGAAACTGGTCAATTGAAAAATCTGCGCTTTTCCATATTGAGCCAGCCAACCTCTGACAATTAAAAAGAAACTCTCTCCGTCCTACCACTACCGAAAATAAATCGCAAGCATGAATTTTGAGTTACTTGTATTCTCCTGTGCAAAATTTTCAACATAGGAATCGTAAATGGAGTCGCAAAAGTTAAAACGGAGCAGGACCAACGTATCGGTTAACATGATCTTAATTTGAACATTTAAAGAACATCTGTGAGGATATAACATTTTCAAATTGCAATAAGCTCGCCTAATACGGTTGGTAGTGTTATTCATGAATCTGAAATTCTCGTCCATGGGCAGACCAAGATTTCTAACACAATTTCAGGACCAATCCAACTCAATTGATACGCAAATCCAACGCGTCACACACCTGTAACGTGTTCGAAACATTTCTGAAAATAATGAACATGGCTTTTGTTCATTAATTTGCAAATTATGGCGACAAGTAATTTTATAAAGCTTATCTAGACCAATATTTATAGTTTCCGTTATAACAACGACATCGTTGATGTTGAAAGAAGTGTCGACAGCATAAAAGTGAAATTTACAATTAAAGTTGTCACACAGAAAAAGCTGCTATGACCCGTAAATAGCAATGGACCTAAAATAGGTCCCTGAGGAATGGCAGATTTTAAATAATTCTCTTTATTTACTTTTAAACAATACTAAAGACTTTCATCAAAGAGAACGTGATATTCGTTTTTTACATACATACTTATCCCAAACCTTTCCTATCAGTGGTGTCGATATTAATGTTCCTTCTCCATCTCTTTCCGTTTTTTGCATCTTCTTGGCCTTGTTCCATTTGAGTCTTTTTTCATTAGTGAATACAAGATTGGTTTATTTAGACGGATTCTCTGTTTTCCATATCACTTTCACCGCTCTTTTTACACGTTCTAACTACATGCCCAAACCGCCCCAGTTGCTGCGTTTCAATTTTTCAATACACTTCTTCTAATGTTTTCGTCGTTCCTGATTTTAAGTTATCGCTAGCTATTCGAGTCACACCCTCCTTCGCAGCACTTTCATATCCCAGGCCACTACCTTTTTCTGTAGCTGGTTCGTTAATACCCACTATTCATGCTGCAGTATCGGAAGTAATACAGATTCGTAAACTTTTGTTTTGTCTCATTGGACACTGCCATTTTTTTAATTAAAAAATCTGATGATCTATTATTCGTCCCAGATATTTCAATTCCTATTTTTCTACAATCTTATGATTTTTGACTACAATTTCCGCATATTCTGACACTCCTGAAACGGTTGGTATTTCCGTTTTTTGTTAGATATATTCCCGCCAGTTTTTTATTCCATTTATATTCTAAAGATTCAACTATCGTCTGCTTTGACCATTAAAATTACTATCATGTTAATACTTATTACTGTAATATTACAAAAACATTAACCCAACTTGAATAAAAGCATTAAACACATGAAGTTAGGCCAATATTATTTTGAGTTCACTTAATGCTGCTACTACGCAAGTTGTTTAAAATTATTTCAGACATCTTAATAGGTTTAACAATACTCTAAACTTACATAACTGACAATTCATTACTGACGTTATCAAAAAGAAATGAAAGAGTTTTTTAATAGTGACGCTCGATTTTTTACAAATTCATTTGGAAACGTTTTCCTTCAGTTATTATGCTGTCATATTATCATGCTTACCTACATCAAAAGGGCTACAATATAAACAATATTTTAAAATGTATGTTGTGAATAATAATGAAGTTGCCTTTTCCTTTAATATTGAGGTATTATATATGCATGGCGATAGAGCTGAAACTTTTTGGCACAGACAAATACTTCGACTCTGTAAGATTCATCAAAAATTGGATTCTGTTATTGCTAATGCTAATAAAGTTAAGAATCCCGAAGATATAATATATGACGTCAATAATATATCGAAAGAAATTAATACTTTTGAAGTGACTGAAAACCGCTCAGATAATTTAGAAAAAATATATACCGCACTAATAACCCTCCAACCAACATCAATTGAATCTGAGAGAGCTTTTTCTGCGGCTGATCTTTTCATCACAAACATTCGTCTTCAAATGACAGTGTCATTGACAACTTACGTTTTCTAAAAAAAATTATAAAAATCAATATTTTATTTTCTTATTATATTTTATATAAATTAATATGAATTTATTTTTGTTTTGTCAAGAATGAATTACTTTGTAAAGTTTTTCGCATTAAAAATTATCTTTTTTCAGTTATAGTAATTTTATAATTGAAAAATACATTACCCACAATAACTATAATAACATGCAGTAAGCAGATTAATTGCTACGTATTAATAGATGACGGGAAATCCCGGGATTCCGGAAATAGAACCCTTTCAGCCCGGAATCCCAGGATTTGAATTTTACGGGAAATGAGATCCCCTAAGTCCTAAACGCAACTATAGCATTGCCAACATTATGAAATAGTTTAATAACCTGTAATTTCAAAATCATATTATGTTAAAGTTGATTAGTTTATGTCGATAATTTTAAGAAGCACTTCTTGAAAATTGCGCTTAAGTGATTCTAATGTAAAATTTGACAACTAATTTGAATTCACGCAGGGGCGGAAATCTCAAAACGTAAAAATCGCTAAAATGCCAATGGCGGTTGCGTAGACCAATTATAGACACGTTAGTTGTCAAATTCATAAATTGGACAAAAAGCTGTCCAAATTCTGATATAAACTGAAATTACACAGTCAATTCCCACTTCAGGAAACGGACATTGGGTGTAATATACAGCATGTGTCAATTTTCATTAGCCATAGGCGATTAATCCATACAGTACGTGGCAACATAGTACCCCTTCTTTCCTTTCCAATGCCAGCACGACCGATGCATGCTCGTAAATACAAGTTAGCGTGGTTAGCAGTAACTATTCGACCACCGGCATGGGTGTTTGTAATGCGTTCAGAAATAATATTTACGAGTTGCAAGGATTTGTTTTTCTTTTTCCTTTAAGTAAATGCAGAGAATTATTAAGCTGCGTTCACGCTGCATGACACAAACAAAAGCGTAATTCTAATAAAATTAAAAATTAGGTAAATAAAAGAGGATTCTGAAAATAATAATAAACTACTAGATCAGGAGATCGCGGCGACCATTTGATGTTTCCCGTTCCAGTAACAAGACGGCTTTTATTGCAGACTAGATCGCAACGTGTTCGCAGCTAAACAGTGGGAAGATCGGAGAAAATCGTTGTGATGTCGATTGTTGCCGGGATTGGTGACGGACAGTAGGGGTGCCACGTTGCCACGTATTACTTGTATACATATAAATCGCACGTAAACACTGAATCCCTATACCTAATGAAAATTGATACATACGGTATAAACTTACTTGATTACTGTTGAGTACTTTGAGCAAATTCGGGGACGTAGTGAATCATTCAGTTTGAAGTATAAGTTCTTGCTTGCTAAATAAACCTAAAATCACTTACCATTGGAGTGTTAATGGTAATAATAATATAATACTATTTTAAGGGGAAAATACAATTATGGGTCGACATATTCCCCTGTACGGATTTACCTCCACCAAGAGCAGTTGAAATAACACCTCAGATTCCCAAAAATTACGAACTTCGCATTATAATTTGGAATACTGAGGATGTTATTTTAGAAGAAGACGATTTTTTCGTTGGCGAAAAGAAAAGTGATATCTATGTTAAAGGGTGCGTTAAAGAAGATTGAAAAGTATGTATTACTGTTTTGTCAATAGATGGCTTACAGGTGCAGATGAAGCTCAAACAACTGATGTTCACTATCGATCTTTATCGGGAGAAGGGAACTTTAACTGGCGTTTCGTTTTTCCATTTAGCTATTTAAAAACGGAACATAAAATCGTGGTAGTGAAGAAAGAGAGAGCCTTCGATAGAACAGCCTCTGAGAAAAAAATACCTTGCATACTGAAATTACAAGTATGGGATAATGATACCTTCTCACCAGACGACTTTTTAGGTTATTACTAAAATTGCTTCAATGAAACCATAAATAGTAGGTTTGGTAATAAACTGTTTACTATACATACTTTCTTTGAATACCAAAAATGTGCCGTATGTTGTCGGATAGATGTCACAAGAGAAGAAACCTTTTAATTATTAATCTCTTAAGAATATTCTTCACAAACGCTTTTCTTTGTTCTAAACCTCACAAATATACTACCACGTATAAAATTCAAAAAGCCTCACTGTCGCCGTGTTGCGTAATCAATATTATAATATAGTTCTTTTCAAATTATAAGAATATAACCTTTAACGACTCTAATGCTTTTATTGCACCATCTTCTGACACGATAACTATTATACCTGGTCTCCTTATTGAACGGGTACGGTTTACTTATTTGCAACGTATCAATCTAGGGGCCGTATTGACTATAAATTAGGGCCCTATAAGATAATAATAAAACGCTGTTAATTTCAAGTATATAATAAAAAATATCTATACATTGGGTTTATATACAAAGAAAAATTACAAATCGTGTGGAAACATTTGTAGTGGATATATATAGATATACAAAGGTAATTAGTTTGTAACACACAATAAAATTTGTATGTGTCACCGAATTTCATAAATCATCTTTTGTGATTGAGTCGTCTTACAAATCGCTGTCTGTGTCTGAATCGTATTGCAAATTTATAATCAAAGCTGCTACTATTTTGTACATGCGCATATATTCGTCCTCTTTTACTATTGCGTGTTTAACAGCATTTTTCCAATTTACAGCAGTTATATGTCGCATTGCATTTTCTATGTGTGTTACACTGCTTTCACTAAATTTCGGTGTTTGATTTGTTCGTCTTATGGTATTTTTCAGTTGGGCCCATATCAATTCAATGGGATTGCAAATGCTATGGTATGGTGGTAAACGCAAAATTGTATGTCCTGCTTCTTTGGCTCTGTTATCCACATAATAATCCTTTAAATATTCTTCATCGCCTCTATTAATTGTTTTTTTGTACAATGATCCTCAAAATATAAATCATTTGCTTCTAAAAATTCTTTAATATTTTTCTTATTATTACATTTTGTAGGAACTTTGTTTTGCTGTCGAGCGTTGTCCATCACTATCACACTATCTTTTGGTAAATTTGGCAGCAAAGTGTCACAAAACCATTCTTCAAATAAAGATTAGGTCATATCTTCATGGTAATCTAAACTAGAGGATTTAACATTTTTAGCAGGTAATAACGGCTGTTCGATTCATCCTTTTTCTGGCCCAACATGAAGAATAATTATTCTTTTCCCTCTCGAAACCGGCGCGTCCAACTGACACATACTTGAACTATTCACCCAACCTTTGCAAATTGTGTCATGGGTGTCATACCACGTCTCGTCTAAATAACATATGAATAGTCCTTCCTGTCTATACCTTCTAATTGCCGTTAATTATTCATATCGAAGTTTCTGTAACCTCGGGCTTTCCATAATTGTGCCAAGTTTATCTATAGTGCCAAACTTAAAACCAGCTTTCTTTAGCGTCCGCCATAAGGTTGTTTTAGAACACTGAAAATTTATAGGCTCATCACTGATTCTTTTATGTAAGCAGTCAAGTGTAGATACAACATTTCCTCTGTAGAAGGAGTATACCTGCTGCCTAATAGTATCAATTTCATACTCTTCAATTTTTCTTGGTGCTCCTTTGTCACTTCTTTGCTTTCGAGGCCCTGCGTTATTCTTATTTATCTTATACAGCTTGAGCGCGCGGGGTATGATCACCCGATGCCAATCGATATTCTTCGGACGTATATTCGGAAAAATGATCTGCGCCAGCTGTGTTCGCCAGATATAGATATTTAGGTACATCAGTTACGTGCTGACTGGAATCTCTAATTTTAATTTCTATTTCAAGGGTCATTTTTATGTTATTTTATGGTATTTCTGTTATACTTATTTATAGTTTTTTTTACCATGAAATTTCTATTTATTTATTTTTCTCTAGACATCTTAGTTTATTCTGCAGATGTTTCAGGCGGGCTGTTTTTATTTCATTCTAAAACCCAGTTGTACTGCTATAACTTTTTACACAACTACATTATTATTTAATTTCATAAGGATAATCATAATTACGTTTTAAGTATTACAATCTTCGCATTATTATCGACTTAGTTATCTAAGCAATCGTCATCACTTAAAGAGAAAATTTAATTTGTTCTTTTTGTCAATCTGCGAAAAAATAATCAGATCACTATGAGTTCGAATATGAGCAGGCAATGTAGTATGTTGTGCCGTAACTCTAATATGTATTATCGGACCACGTTTAGATGCGAGTTTACGTATACCATCGGGTGATCATACCTCGCGCGCTCTTGCTGTATATTGCTCCAAAAGGCACTTTGGTTAATTGCGACGTTCGTTGAGTGTTCTGGGTTTGTAGTTCGTTATTTTCTTCCTTCAGGGTTTGGTAGACATTGAGAATTAGCACTTATTTCATCTAAATTGTTATTTAATGACTATTTAACTATATATAATAAGTATATATTCAAATAAACAACTGTTGGTTGGTTATTATTAAATTTTATTTCATCTAAATTGCTGAAATTACAATTTACTTAAATTTTGTCATTACGGACCTCAACAGTTTGTTTGCGTAAATGCTAATCGTATTGAGCGGCCAGGTCGTTGTTGCCGCAGGTGGTGCAATAAAAGCATTAGAGCCGTTAAAAGTTATATTCTTGTATTTGAAAAAAACTATAACCACAAAGTCAAAATTGGTCCAACGATCTGTTCCCACCTAGCTGGGACTGAACTTTTCTTTCGGACTGCCGCCGACTCAAGAGAAGAGGATCGGGGTCGAAACGAATGTTAACATAATTAAGGCGACATCATAAGTGTACAGCCCCTCAAAGTAACGGTTGTAAAGTCGTAGATCTAATATTAGGTAAATTTAATAACAATAAAATTTATGGCATACGCCCACAGAGGTAATAAAACAAAATAATTGATTGATTAATTAAAACAAGAAATTGATAAATATTAAATGAGAAATGTTACAATTCAAAATTTATAAAAAAATTAGCTGGCCCGGCAAATGTTGTTCTGGCATTGCCGGTAGATGGCAAGATTAATATTCTACCAAAAAATAGAGCCACTGGACGACAGCATACACCAAAACGATGTTGTTGAGCACGCAAACATATTATGTACATACAAATCATGTCGATTTATAAATATAAAACTTAGTAATGACTCGACCACAGCGCCACCTATCAGCTTCAGATTTTGTGATTTTTTTTTGTTACTAAAGCAATATACCGCGTGTCAACTAGATCATGTATCAGCTCGGCATATATTTAATACCTAACAGAAAACTTTGAAACTTTAACCATATGTATGAGTGATTGGTGGGCTTATTCGGATGCACTCAGTCTTTTTATAGCACTTCCGGTCAAAGCGGAAGTGACATTAATTTTGAATTTTCAAATCATTCTGTATTTCAGTTCATATTGGGTCTCTACTAAAAATTTGCTATCAATTACTGGTTAAATTTTTCATTTCTGTCAAAGGTAGAGGTATCTGTCAAATTTATCCATTAAAATGAAACCGTTTTCTAACAATTTCCAAACCACAAAAACCGCCAAAGTTGGCGTTGGAAACAATTATACCTATTTCTCACATTTATACGCATTGGCCAAGGAAACATGTATTTCACGTTGGAATTACTATACAAAATAACAAACATAAATCACTTTCAAATACCCGGTACTCGTTTGTTTAAATAGTAAAATTTATTTTTGTTGCACTGCCTTAATTGGCACAATTTTTAGCTTCCAATTGATATATAATATGCTGTGTAGTTTAGTGGTACATAGGTAGAAGAAAATCTAAAATTTTCTAAAAGCAGTCTAAATCCAAACCAACAAAACAATAAACTTCAAATGAAAGACACAGTTACCATTAGAAATAAATAATTAGCAAACTACTTATAGTTTTGACAGTTGTTCACGTTATTTTTGTGTATTGTCAAATTTTTATTGTGTAGTTGTTACGTACAGTAAACAATACCTATTTAGTAATGTATACTCGAGGTGAAAAAGTTGATATACTTTTAATTTATGGAGACTGTTGTAAAAATTCCACCCCAAAATTATTTTGTAAGAGTGGAATCTCAATTCAAGAGATAAGACGATCCGCAAAATAATAATGCAGAGTTTATTGTTGATGAATCAACAGAAATTAATGTAGTCGTGGATAGAATATTTTAGATTTTCTACTACCTATCTAGCACTAAACCACAGCATATTATACAGCTTGTGTAATGAAACACTTGATATTACCAGGTAAATATTCTTTGGCCGTACTGGGAGCGCGACGTAAGACAGGAGAGAGTAGAGATAACTGCTATATTGCCAGTCGATGCATCACTGTTAAATGTAGCGAGAACGGGGATACAGTCCGCGACGTTGCAATTCTGATGTATTTTAGACTTGCTATATCAAGTGTTACATTACACAACCGGTATATCATTTGGAAGCTAAAAATTATGCCAATTATGGCAGTACAATAAAAAAAATAGGTTTAAAAAAAAAACGAGTATCGGGATAATTTTTGATTTTTAATTTTGTATAATAATTCCAACGTGAAATAATTGTTTCTTTGGCCAATGCGTGTAAATGTGAGAAATACGTTAAATAATTGTTTTCAACGCCAATTTTTGCAATTGTTAGCAAGCGGTTTCATTTTAATGGATAAATTTGATAGATACCGGCATCTTTGACAGAAATGTCACAATTTAACCTGTAATGCGTAGCAAATTTTTAGTAGAAACCGAGTATGGACAAAAATACAGAATGTTGTATTTAAAAAGTCAAAATTAACTTCACTTCCGCTTTGACCGGAAGTGCTATAAAAAAACTGAGAGCACCCGAATAAGCCCTCCAATCACTCATACATATGGTAAGTTTCAAAGTTTTCTTTTAGGTATTAAATAAATGAGTGCTGATACATGATCTTGTTGACACCCGGTATATTATGAATTTATGAATATGAGTTATTTTTGTCCATAAATATATAATATGTTAATAACATGCCTACAGTCCCACCTATCGGATCCTAGCATAACCCTGAACCATCGTCTCGACAAAACAAATATATTCTGTGAATATAATCTCAATTGGTCAAATCGTTTACGATCACTAATTTAGGCTGGTATACCTTTTTCCAGATCTGCCAAATTTTCTTTCAATTAAAACATTCAATTGAGTTATTTCCGTCCCGGGAGCATAACGATCAAAAAAAGAAAGAAAAAAAAAGAAACAACCAAACATGTCGCTGCTATAGTCAGTTATGATCGAGAGTGCATACCAAAATTATGATTTTTGTAGTTTGTCCGAATGTTCCGACTTGCTTTGTAATTTTCCCTAATATTTTTTCCTGAAAACGTTTCTAGGACAATAACGAACAAAACAAAAAAACAATACGCATACGTTTTTCCCGAATTTTCCAATTTTCAAGGCAAATTTTTTAATTTTTCTTCCACTAAAACCCTTATTCGTACTATTACAACCATTTTTTAAAAAAAATTAACTAAACCGGTCCAGCCGTTCTCAAGTGATGAGAACAGCATTTAATTTATATATATATATATATATATACAGGGTGAGTCATTAGTAGCCGCTTCTTCGATTGCTCTTTTGTTTTGTGTTTTAAATAAAAGAAAAAACAATTAGTGTAGGATCCATGGTTGCTTGTGGCGCATATTGTAAAAATACTTTAAGCTCTAACGCACTTCCGGTTTCATCGGAAATGGACGGAACTTATTTTTTTAAATGACTCCCTCTATATATTTTTGGATTTTCTTGTACTGCTTTAAGTTGTTTGTTCGACTGTTTCTTCTTTTTCAAAATCGAGCCAATAGTTTTTGAGTTATTAATTTTTTTGAAAATATTTGACCAAAACACGTGTTCAGAAAAAAATCATTTTCACATTGTTTTTAAAAGCAAAAACATTAACTTTGGTGATGCGTGTAGCCAAGAAAATTCTGCATCATTTGGTAAAGTTGCACTCGATAATACCCAGTATTTTACTGAAACATTTTGTTCCTTTTTTTATTCTCTTTCATTTTTGTTAACAATGTCCTATACCTATCTTTTGTAATTTCTGAGATAATCACTATAGGAGCAATTAGCGGTCAATTAAAGAACTACGAGCGCTGTTGTTCTATGCACCAAAATATTCGTTCAAACGTTAAATCTAACTATCGCAAAAGTAATAATTTTATAGTATGAAGAGCATCGCATTTTAATTTTTTAATTCCGGCAATGTCCAGTTGCAGTATTTCATTTTTGACAGTGTTGGTTAACATCGAAATAAAAGAAAGGTTATGTTTACTGACATATTTGAAGATGTCTCTCCTCCATTAACATTTTCATCAAAGAAATAAGGTCCAATTATGTAACTACCCACTATTCCTCCCCACAGTTTTAATGACCAACGATTTTGAAAGTTTACAGGTGTGATAAAGTGGGGGATTTTATGTGTTATAATGACGGAAATTGTGACGATGAACGTATTCACTTTAATAGAATGTTTCGTTGGTAAACAACAAAAAATTGAAAAAGCCAGGATAATTTATCTGCTGCCAATTGACAAAAATGTAAGCGATTCTGAAAATTTCTTTCATCTAACTCTGTGTATGAATATGCTACCGGTGAATTTCATATTTCCTAATTATTCTGGATTCTAAAATTTGACTTACATCCAACTGGCGACTAATTTTTGTAGTACTACTATGGGGGTGTTCAAGTACACTCGCAAGTACCATAAACATCTTTTCCTCACCAGTTATTGCTTTTTCCGCTCTTTCTTTCATATTCAATGCTTTCTGTTTACTCAAACCGTCCACTTTATTTTTCGAAGGTTTCTGGCTTCGGTTGACTTCTACCAGGGATCGCTGTGCATAAAATCTGGATGCTAGCAAAGAGTTTCTTTCATATTCACCCAAAACGTTGATCATATCTACTAACTAAGCGATGCTTTTATAAGTTTGACATAAATGTATACCGACTTTCTTTAACAGTTGACTCAGGCAGTCAGCCACATTCCAGCCTTTATTGGACGAATATTTGGGTGCATAGAACAGCGCCCGTAGTTCTTTAATTGACCGCTAATTGCTCCTATAGTGGTTATCTAAAAAATTACAAATGGTATGTATAGGACATTGTTAACAAAAATGAAAAAGAATAAAAAAAGAAACAAAATGACTTAATAAAATACTGGGTGTTCCATTTAAAAAAAATAAGTTTTTGGTATGTGAAAATTTCAGGAAGTAGGCTTTGAAAAAAAGTTTTTTGAGGTATTGTCGAGTGCAACTTTACCTAATGATGCAGAATTTTCTTGGCTACAAGCACCACCAAAGATAATGTTTTTACTTTTAAAAACAATGTGAAAATGATTTTTTTCTGAACAAGTTTTTTGGTCAAATATTTTCAAAAAAAATTAATAACTCAAAAACTATTGGCTCAATTTTGAAAAAGAAAAAACAGTGGAACAGACAATTTAAAGCAGCACAAGAAAATCCAAAAATATATAGGGTGAGTCGTTTAAAAAAATTAAGTTCCGTGCATTTCCGGTGAAACCGGAAGTGCGCCAGAGCTTAAAGTATTTTTACAATATGCGCCACAAGCAACCATGGATCTTCCACTAATTGTTTTTTCTTTTATTTAAAACACAAAAGAGCAATCGAAAAAGCGGCTACTAATGACTCACCCTGTATATATATTATAGATGGTGTAATTTTAAAAGTACAAAATTATTCAATAATTTCAAAAAAATGTAAAATTTCCTAATTGCAAAGATATTTAAAAATTGTACTCAAACAATATGGCAAAGTCCTCTGCACTGAATCACCTGTGTAATATCCACTCAATTGTTTAGATAATTTAAAAAAACTTAAGTGATTCCAGTTGGAATACCCCGTATATCAATATAAAACCAGAGTCAAATAAAAAATTATCGATTTGTTTGTTGATTAAGTTGATCGGTTAAAACATCGATTAATAAATGATTTAATCTCCGTAGAGAAAAACTAGTTAACTAAATTAACCAAGGAAATTATGAATATTAAAACAGGTCTAAACTTAAAGATCTGTCTGCGAGACTATAATTAATAATTAAATTTGGATAAAATTTGACAAGAATAAATACTTATAATCCAATTGAAGGACAACAAATTATGAACTTAAAAAAAATATTCTAAACTTACCTGTAGCAACGGTTAAAGCAGAACTGAGTTCAACTTTCAAAGTTTCGACTTGATACTCCAGAAAAGAATAAGAGAAAGGTACTGGAACTGACCCTCAAATGGTGATTAATTTTAGAACTCATAAATTAAAGTGCTCCCCAATACGTACTAGATTAACTAGATTATTAAATGTACATATACCGAACCTACGAGTTCCATGAGATCCCTGTATTGTCCATGGAAATGAAGCTTCAGTCAATTAAACCGGAAGGATATAATGTTTAGCAACATTTTCCAGATTCTTCAGGGCTCAAATAAACCAAACGTGCTTAATATCAAATATACGACATCAAGGTCGTTAGGGGGAGGGGAGATTAGGCGCCACAAAATTAAATGCTTCTTAGCAAAATAACCAAAACATCTCCTAATAAACGATCTATCCAGTAAAATCCAGTACCAATTTATCGTAAATACGACAAATAAATTATAAGTGCTGTAGATTGATAAATCATTCCGGCGGCTATGTCGATACTAAAGTCGGAAGTGCGTGGAATCGCCGAGAATTACACATGAAAGATGCCGCGACAAGTGACAAGCAAGGTCAATGTTCAAAGCAAATTCCCCTTAAATTGAAGATTGTCATATGCGATAATTACATAGAGAATTATTATAAAACTTACAAATAATGTTTTGCAAACAAAATAAGGAAATCAGCAAAGAAAAAACAGGTCTGCTGAAAATAATTTGCCAAAATAAGAAATCTGTACATCTCTCGGCATATAAGGTCAGCTAGCGGTATGTGTACAGCTTGACGAAAAATTAGATAATAAGGAAGGGGAAAATGGTAAGTCGTAAATTACACAATATACAGTGCGTTGAAATTAATATTACGAAAATGAAACAATACAATACTGAGTGATTAGTATTAAAACTACATTAGATTAATGAAGAATTACTTTAAAGGTTCCATGAATCAAGATCTCAGGACTACTTTCTTTTAGAAATCAATAATAAAAAAAATCTCCACTTGTGTGACACCTATCTGACCAAATTTTGTATGTTTTTTTCATTTAGTATTAAAACTACATTATTTTAATGAAGAATTACTTGAAAGGTTACTTGAATCTAGACCTCAGAAGAAATTTCTTTTAGAGATCAATATTAAAAAATTTCTCGTCTTGTATGACACCTGTCTGACAAAATTTTCTAGGTTCCTTCATTTAGTATTAAACTACATTAGATTAATAAAGAATTAGTTTTAAGGTTCCTTGAATCTAGATCTCAGAATAACTTCTTTTAGAAATCAATAATAATAAAAAATTCTCCTCTTGTGTGACACCTAACTGACAAAATTTTGTATGTTTTTTTAATTTAATATTAAAACTATATTATTTTAATGAAGAATTAATTTAAAGGTTTCTTGAATCTAGTAGATCTCAGAATAACTCTCTTAGAGATCAATATTAAAAGATTTCTCGTCTTGTGTGACACCTGTCTGACAAAATTTTGTATTTGTTTTTAATTTAGTATTAAAACTACATTATTTTAATGAAGAATTACTTTAAAGGTTTCTTGAACCTAGATCTCAGAATAACTTAGTTATGGAGATCAATATTAAAAATTTTCTCTAGTGTGACACCTGTCTGAAAAAAAATTTGTTTGCTTTTTTTCGTTTAATATTAAAACTAGATTAGATTAATGAAGAATTACTTTAAAGGTTTCTTGAATTTAGATCTCAGAATAACTTTCATTTAGAAATCAATAGTAAAAAAAGTTCTCCTCTTGTGTGACACCTAACTGACAAAATTTTGTATGTTTTTCTAATTTAATATTAAAACTACATTATTTTAATGAAGAATTACTTTAAAGGTTTCTTGAATCTAGATTTCAGAATAAGTTTCTTTTAGAGATCAATATTAAACAATGTCTCGTTTTGTATGACACCTGTTTGACAAAAAGTTGTGTTTTTTAATTTAGTATTAAAGCTACATTATTTTAATGAAGAATAACTTTAAAAGTTTCTTGAAGCTAGATCACAGAACAACTTTCTTTTAGAAATCAGTAATAAAAAAAGTTTCTCCTCTTATGTGACACCAATCTGACCAAATTTTGTATGTTTTTTTCATTTAGTATTAAAACTACATTAGATTAGTGAAGAATTACTTTAAAGGTGCCTTGAATCTAGATCTCAGAATAACTTTCATTTAGAAATCAATAATAAAAAAAAATCTCCTCTAGTGTGACACCTGCCTGAAAAAAAATGTTGTATGCTTTTTTCGTTTAGTATTAAAACTACATTAGATTAATGAAGAATTACTTTAAAGGTTCCTTTAATTTAGATCTCAGAATAACTTTCATTTAGAAATCAATAATAAAAAAAATTCTCCTCTTGTGTGACACCTAACTGACAAAATTTTGTATGTTTTTTTTTAATTTAATATTAAAACTACATTATTTTAATGAAGAATTACATTAAAGGTTTCTTGAATCTGGATTTCAGAATAAGTTTCTTTTAGAGATCAATATTAAAAAAATGTCTCGGTTTGTGTGACACCTGTCTGACAAAATATTGTATGTTTTTTTAATTTAGTATTAAAACTACATTATTTTAATGAAAAATTACCTTAAAGGTTTCTTGAAGCTAGATCACAGAACAACTTTCTTTTAGAAATCAGTAATAAAAGATTTCTCCTCTTGTGTGGCACCAATCTGACCAAATTTTGTATGTTTTTTTCATATAGTATTAAAACTACATTAGATTAATGAAAATTACTTTAAAGGTTCCATGAATCTAAATATCAGGACCACTTTCATTTAGCAATCACTAATAAACAAAAATCTCCTCTTGTGTGACACCTATCTGACCAAATTTTCTATGTTTTTTTAATTTAGTATTAAAACTACATTATTTTAATGAAGAATTACTTTAAAGGCTTGAATCTAGATTTCAGAATAACTTACTTTTAGAGATCAATATTAAAAAATTTCTCGTCTTGTGTGACACCTATCTGACAAAATTTTGTAAGTTGTTTTCATTTAGTATTAAAACTACATTAGATTAATGAAGAATTACTTTAAAAGTTCCTTGAATCTAGATCTCAGAACAACTTTCTTTTAAAAATCAATATTAAAAAATTTCTCGTCTTGTGTGACACCTATCTGACAAAATTTTATAAGTTTTTTTCATTTAGTATTAAAACTATATTAGATTAATAAAGTATTACTTTAAAGGTTCCTTGAATGCAGATCTGAGAATAACTTTCATGTAGAAATCAATAATAAAAAAATTCTCCTCTTGTGTGACACCTGTCTGACAAAATTTCGTATGTTTTTTTCATTTAGTCTTAAAACTACATTATTTTAATGAGGAATTACTTTAAAGGTTTCTTGAATCTAGATTTCAGAATAACTTACTTTTAGACATTAATATTAGAAAATTTCTCGTCTTGTGTGACACCTATCTGACAAAATTGTGTACGGTTTTTTCATTTAGTATTTAAACTATATTAGATTAATGAAAAATTACTTTAAAGGTTCCTTGAATCTAGATCCCAGAATAACTTTCATTAATAAAAAAAAAATCTCCTCTTGTGTGACACCTGTCTGACAAAATTTTGTGTGGTTTTTCAATTTAGTATTAAAACTACATTATTTTAATGAAGAATTACTTTAAATGTTTCTTGAATCTAGATTTCAGAATAACTTACTTTTAGAGTTCAATATTAAAAAAATTCTCGTCTTTTGTGACACCTATCTGACAAAATTTTGTAAGTTTTTTTCATTTAGTATTAAAACTACATTAGATTAATGAAGAATTACTTTAAAGGTTCCTTGAATCTAGATCTCAGACGAATGCCAAGAAGCGCCAGATCTTCGGATAAATGCACGTTAAGACTTCTCGAACCAAATGCACCGCAAATCAACTTGTTTCGCGTAAAGAGAACGAGAGGTTGGTGGCCATTTCGAGGAATTGATAAACAAACAAATGAATATATTCTGGCGGTACCTTGAGTTTTAGCTTTCACTTTTATAAATCTGATATCGTGTTGTTCAAGGGTAAACTAGATGCAGAGTTTCATTTGATGACTGCTGAAGAAGCCGATGCCAATCCAGCTGGTTTGGGACGAAAAGATCCTAATGCATTACCTAAACCTAAGTAAGTATATATAAATTATTTATAAGTGTTTTATGAGATTGTTAATGCTACTAAGACACTCAAAATTAAATCAACTGCGGAAAACAATGGTATCCCCCATCCTTTTTAATGAGGGATTGCGCACATGTTTTTCTAGGCGGCTGTCTACAATATTTAAGTTGTTCATGGGTAGGTTTTTTCTGCTGTTAGGAACGTTAGTCGGATCTTTTCAGTATATAAGAAGGACAACAGAACATATTTAAGTACAAACTCTTTGCAATCATCTCCAATTTTACAAAAATGTATTAATCAATGTTACATAAGCTTCTTATCTTTCGTGTTACACTTTACATATCTCTTCATCTACATGGTCTACACGATCAACCGTAAGGGCCTTCAAATCGTATACTGCTACAGAACCTAAACAAGGTTGGATTTAGCCATGCCTTCTTACTTATCTAACAGATTTAATTGTGTATTTCACAATGACTCCAAATTTCTTTCGTTTTTATCTACATCTGGGCTCAAGGCATGAAGGTTCTAACTTAGATATCCTGTTATTTAATTTATTTAGTAATGACTTGATTGCAACCTTCGAATGCCTAGGTTTTGCCTACGCAGATGATTTGAAATTATACCGGGATATCAACAAATAAATTGGTCAATGGTGGTCATGGATTTTAAAATTATCGTCGTAGCGTGCATCGTACATTTAGGTATGTCATAATGTTTTGAATGTCAAAATCTGTCAAGTTATTGTGTTGAAGTTTTCTAATCCTGCACAGTTTTTGAATCATGGTTCTCACCACAGAGCACAAAATTTACATGATTGAAGCCTATTTTCGAAAGGGTGTGCTAATTAATGGAACTTGGGAATACAGTCAACGTTTGTGTTTGGACAATTTTCGAGAGCACTTCCCAGCGGTAGCAGTATTACCGGACAATTTTTATGCTTGCCTTACAAATTGTGTTGAAGTGTTTCGCGAAGCTGGTTCTGTGACGCATAAAAAAGGTGCTGGTAGACCAAGAGTTCGTACAGAAGAAGTTATTAATGACGTTCGTCAACGTATGGAAGAAGAGCCGACAAAACCCTTAAAACGTCTCTCTCAAGAAATTCGGCTTTCTTATGGGACATGCCAAACGATTGTAAAAAAGGACCTGAACATGCATCCATATAAGATGCAATCATATCAAGCTCTTCTGCCTGCAGACCACCCCAGACGCCTTGCGTACTGCCATTGGTTCGTTAATAATTTAATGAATGACGATCTGCTGAACTTCACTTTTTTTCTGACAAAACTTGTGCTACCGGATCTACGTCGCATTAAGGTAACAGACTAAATTAGGGAAAGTAAACAGAGAAACGCAATAGGGGTTGGTTTAAATGGATAACGCAGGGCCGAGCTAACTCTGTCGCAGACGGCGTGACGGTTCAGGTAAATAAGAACACCTAAAAGTAGAGCGTCGGTCGGCAACGACGCTAGCGACGATTGTCCGGGCACCAGGACACTATGCTATCTACATATAACCTACCTGCGCCTCCTACGAACTACCACTGGCTGTGTCCCTCCAGCGGGTTACCTAATGAACACCCTGTATAATTGTAGCACCTACTCTTAGGTACGTGCTTGTCACAATAAAATATGAGATAGCAGAGGTAAAAGAAATAAAAGAACAGGTAGTTCGAAATGTAACAAAATTTAATTAAAGTTGATGTGTTGAATGGTTATGTGTTTTAAACAAAACTAAAATGGTGAAATTAGGTATTACAAAACACAAGCGTTGAATGAACAGTTAATTTGAATAAAATAAATGAAGCTAGCCAGTTGGTAAATAAAAAAACAAAGCGTTAGGTGACAATTACAAAATTTAAAAGTAAAAAAAAACGAGTCTTAAAGATTTAACAAATTCTCTGCGCTTCAGCAGAAGTTGGTCGGTTGCAGAAACGTTTCCTTCACCTCACATTAGGTGTACAAGAGTTTTCAAGGACACGCCACAACGGCAATGTCAATACAAAGGTGTAATTATATATAAATTGATAAGCGCAAGAAAATTAATAAGTCAGTATAGGGACTTAATCTAAATTGAGAAAAATTTGCTAAATAAAAAAAACGTCAGGTTTGCTCACATGAACTAAATTAAATTAATTGAAGGTTATTTATTGACATAGTCAATAGTTAAAGGTAACTTTAGAAAAGGAATTTCATAAAATACAATAAAACCCTGAGCTCCGAGAACCAAAGTTTGCTTCTACAAAAATGAATTTATCTAGCTCAGGTAAATTAATTGATCAACGAAAGGCAAAATTACAATCTTACAGCAAAAATAAACGTGCAAAACTATTAACAAATTTTAGATTTTTAAATGCATCACACCATATAACATACAATTATTGTATCGGAAGAGAAAACACTAGGTATATTACTAATTAAATAAAATCTACTCAAAAGATAAAGTGATAATATATTAAATTTACTAGAATTAGTTTAATTAAATAATTGCCTCAATATAGGGCTACAGGAATACGGTAGTGACAAAACCAAAATTCGGGTCAATCTGATTATTACAAAATTAATTAAAATAATAACGGTAATTTAGTAAGGATTAAATTGTGACCTCGCAGTTGACTAAGAGGTGCGATAGTTAATAAACCACTCAAAATTCTTGGTCAAAACTAGGCAAACTGAAGTCTTGCTCACAGACGCAAAGACGTCGAAAATCGGACGTAAAATATATAAAAGGTAAAATTACAACCTTAGCTGGCAAGATGGTTGCCGGAAAGACGCTGCGGAAATCCAAAATGGCGGCGACTCCCTTGATGGAAAATTTCCAATTCAACAGGTGGGCTGGATGTTATGTAGCGTCTTCTGATGCGTCGAAAGAAACACCACGCTCTTTGATGTAAATGCGGGGCTATACCACCAGAATTAGGGCGTCAGAGGGCTTTTGTGCCCGTCAAAAGAATCCCCAATTATGAATAATAATGGAGATTCCTCGTTAAACGACTACGAGTCACTTCAGGGTGCAAAATTTACAACAATAAAAAAAAACCAGCACATGGCCACACGTGGATTTTTAGAAAACGATACGAAGATAAAAAACCCACGTTAATAACCCAAAATTAAGGTAACGGTAATTACTGCTTTCTCCGAATTAAGCCGCATACGCGAAAAACATCCTCATGGATAATGTACATAAGTACTAAAGGAAGAAAAGCAATTTGCACACACTGTTCTCTACACAAGATGTGACTATCAAGTGTTCATCGAAAGCGCGAAAAATCTCCTCATTCACACCCGCGCAATCGCTACACGCAGCCCTGTCCAAAACATAAAGACACGAAAATACCTCAAGATGGACATCGGAAGCATTCAAATAAATTACAAACACCAGTTTGAGTTTGACCGAAAAGGGGGTTAACACTGTGACTCTTAATTAAACGCAAACAAGAACATGACCTAAGCGAAACGGGAAAAAAACGAGATACCCGACAATTGTACGAAGAAAATTAAAACGACGGCAGCACGAGGGAAAATTTTATGCTAAACGTTGGCAATTCCGTGTATAACACCCATATCACGGTACATAGTAACATGTTTGACAGAATAAACAAAACAATCCTTCACACGAAGTTCCTATTTTATTATGCGAAAGAACAGCATCTCTGCAGGTAAATAACGAAATATCAAAGCTTTAACATCAAAACGCTGCAAGTAGACGGTAGAGAGACCGATCTTAAACTTATGTTACAGAGAAATTACGTCCTAAACCCTACGGTGATTCCGGGGACGAATTAACAGAAGTTCCTAATACTAGAATATCGAAGATAGAGCAACAAGCGATCGGCAACAATTAATAGTATGCCTTCTATCCCAAGCATTCCCTTAATTAATACTCCTTACATTTTTTTTTAGACGGACGTCTGCGAAGGAAAAGGAAAATAACAATAATACTCGGGCCTGCTCGAGAACTGCGTTTGGCAATACGCAAAACATGTTAAACAGTTATCACAATAACTTGACTGTCGTCTCAAAGCGTTTACAAATCACAAATAAATGCATTATGCAGAGATCGGGCGTAATATATACAAGAAGATATTTTATAATCTTAAGCAAGGCGTAAAAGTAATTGCAAATGCGGAAAATACGAAACTACAGGTAGGTTAGATTAAGCTAGAGCTAAGATAATTAAAGTTAGTTACCCAGATATAGAGGCTTTCACAAAAACAGGGTGTAAATGCCCGATCTTACACAAAATGTATCTGTTAAATTCGCGGTACTTGATTTAGAGCGGTGAAGGCTCAAAAGTAGGTTTAGTTCCCACGCAAGCATACGGCAGGCAGTCTTAGTAACCGGTGAAATAGACAATATACAGGGTACGCTCAAAAAGTCACGAACTTTATACAAAATTCCACGTATTTAGACAAGGCACCCAATCTTTCGAGACTATAAACAAACTAAGTAAATTTACAACGTAACAAATTCCCCCCTTTCCAGCGAAAAGAAATTGATCGCAGAGCAATTTCTTGCACCGAGAACATAGGCTGACGGGATAAAGACAGTGAAAAGGGTAAGCGAGAGTTCTAAAACGGACGTTGTCTACTACACGAACGCACATATCCACACTCAGACACCGCAACACCAAACAGCTTGGCCAAAACCACCACGTGGCCCTTCGGCATTCGGCCGGTACGGGAAAGTAACAAAAAAAAAAAGAAAAAACTAGGGTGTCGAGATTCTGCACAGATGCGCCCCGAGACCTGTCCAACCGACAGCCCAGCACTATTGGTAGCATCACGGGGGGGAAAAGGGTAAAGACGGGTTAAATAACAGTGTGCCCGGCCGGCGGTGATCCTTACGACGGTCGAAGGCACAGGAATGTGGAGTGGGCACTACCAATAGGCCAAGATGCGGGAAAGGCAACCCCCGAGACGACACTCTGCAGACACGCGACGGTAAAAGAGACCCTTGGGTAAGGCCCTCGGTATCTCAAAACAAACAAAATAAAAGGACAACTAAAAACGGGTTTATTACTACAGATACGGGATACAAAGCGGAATAAGGAAGAGGTAACTAAAGGTAAGGTAAAGCTCAGAATGGTGCAACTGCCCAGAGGTACAGATATGCCGTTACGACAACCAAACATCCGAAGACAACAAAACGAGAGAAGATCGCCAAACAAAAATAGGTATTAGAGAGCAAAAGTTTAAAGTCTGGACCGGCGTTGTCCCGACTAAAATGCTGAAGGCAACGATAAACCATAAAGGCTGAAGTCATTTCCGATTCCTGGTAGTAACATTTTGAACGTAAGAAAAGCAAGAAGGTCGCCAGGACACGACCCTTAGAAGGCTGAGGATTATCACTCAAAAGGACCATCACTCTTTATACCTCCTCACATGAGAAAGTCAAATCCGGTAGATAAGCAACATTAGTTAGCTTAAAAGGTAGTCAAGTCAGATAAGGTAAACGGGATACAGTGGGGACTCCCCTAGCAAAGCTATGGAATAAATTTTCCCAAATGGAACGGTAACCGCGTGGAAGAGGACGTACACACAGCCGCACGAGGAGGCAAGATCCGACACGGAAGATCCGACACGAGAGGGAGAGGGTCCGTAAGGGAAAGAACGTGATTGTTCCAATTGTTCAGGAGGTAAGAACAAAAGAAGTCCGAGTCCCTTTAGAAGCCTTTTACTTCACGCAGGATCACGGTAGGAGAATTCTTTCAGCCCTCACTACAGGCCGTAAAGGTAATGGTAGGTACAAATAACAAACAAAAAAACAAAATCGAGATAGCGATAATTTCAGGCAGTTGGACACGTGAGAAGATAGATCTTAATCATCACTCGGTTGTGGCTTCAGCAAATTTGCATGCCACGCCCCGGGCAGCAATTTACCTTCACAAGTTTTGAGTTCGTAAATGTCAGTGGAGATACGTTTACTAATTTGAAAGGGCCCGACATATTTGTCAGCCAATTTGGCGGTATAGAACTTGGCGGCATCTGAAAGAACGAAATTTTTACGCCAGACCAACTGGTTTACCAAGAATTCATCTCGTCTATGACGAGTATCGTAGCGCGCCTTAGCACGCTCGTATGCTTTCTGCAAGCGGGATTTGATGTCACGATAAAGTTTAGAAAATCCTTCGGAACGCTCTATTAGTTTTTCCGGATCGCGGACCTCGACAAGTGGAGTTCCGTCAGAGATAGGGGCATCGGAAATTCTTTCTCCAGTGAGATTCATCTCACGACCGAAGTTAATGAAATAGGGCGTATGTCCTGTGACTTCGTGTCTAGCAGTGCGCAAGGCGCAAGTGACTTTGGGAAGATAGACGTCCCACTCGCGATGATTGTCAGAGACATACGAGATCAACATGGTTTTGATAACCCTATTCACACGTTCCACGGGATTCGCTTGAGGATGGTAATTCGCAGTATAGCATGGACGTACTTTATATTCTTTTAACTTAGAACGGTAGTCGTTAGAACGAAACTGCACGCCATTATCGGAAATTACGGAACGAGGTACGCCAAAAATCAGAAACACATCTTCTTCAAGATGTCGGATAACAGACTTGGAGGAAGCTCTACGTAACGGGGAAGTCAGAACAAACTTACTGAAGATATCAGAGACCACTAATATATAATTAAAACCGCGCTTGGACCTCGGAAGAGGACCAACAATGTCGACACTGAGTACTTCCCATGGTTTAGTAACTTTAGAATGTCCGCCCATACGACCAACAGGAGCTCTTTGAAGAGGTTTCGCCTTATTGCAATTAGGACAGGCTTTGATATGACGAATCACATCTCCTAACATCTTGGGCCAATAGTAGTGTTGCAATATGCGAGCGAGAGTCTTCGCAATGCCCAGATGACCACTTGTGGGCTCGTTATGACATTCTAACAAGACCTCTTGTCGTTGTTCCTTAGGAACATAGAGTTTCCATGAATCGGAATCCTCACAGGGAAAAGTGCTATTAGGCGGTACGTAACGTCGAAGTATCCCACCGATAAGTTGAAATTGAGGGTACTTCTCGGGATGTCTCTTAATTTGTTCTAAGATACGAACGTAACATTTGTCTTGGCTTTTAGGATTGACTTGAACGATATCCAATTTGGGGACTGAACGGGAGAGAGTGTCCGGAACGACATTGAATTTTCCTTTACGGTGGATGATAGTGAAGTCGTACTGCTGAAGACGCACGGCCCATCGAGCCAATCTACCCGACGGAGAATTAAGAGAGTTCAGCCAGCAGAGGGAATAATGATCCGTTATCACCGTAAAGTGAGAGCATTCGATATATGGACGAAGCTTTTCTATAGCCCAAAGGACGGCAAGGCATTCTTTCTCAACCGTAGAGAATTTACGTTCGGCAGGTGTTAAAGAACGGCTTAGATAACTGATTACTTTCTCCTGTCCGTCTATGTCTTGAGTCAATACGGCTCCAAGACCATAGTCGCTGGCATCAGTTTGAATGATGAATTCATATTGGAAATCGGGACATGTCAAAATCGGGGAGGAAACCAAGCGTTCACGCAAAGATGTCCAGGCTTCTTCACAAGCTAACGTCCAAACGAAGGGACGATTTTTCCGTAACAAATCAGTAAGCGGAGAGATAACAGTAGAGAAATTAGGGACGAAACGTCGATACCATGAAGCCATACCTACTAAGCGTCTGACTTCAGAAACATTTTTGGGAGTGGCAATTCCGATGATAGCCTTAACTTTGTCGGGGTCGACCATCAACCCACGACGATTAACCACATATCCCAGGTACTTCAATTCGTCGCGACAAAACTGACATTTATCTCTATTGAGCGTTAAGCCAGCGTCACGCAGGCGAGATAAAACTTGCTCTAGGATAGTCAAGTGTTTTTCAAAGGTAGGAGTGACAATTATGATATCATCCAGATATACGAAAACGTAAGGCTCTAATTCAGGACCTAAAACTCTATCAATAAAACGCTGCCAGGAGGCAGGTGCGTTGTGGAGACCATACGGGAGACGACAAAATTGGAACAAGCCTCGATTCGGCACGGTGAAGGCGGTATACTGACGGGAAGGCTCGGCAACAGGAATTTGCCAATACGCACTTTTTATATCGAGAGACGTAAGATATTTAGCGTCTCGTAATTTATCTAAGGTATTCGAAACATAGGGAAGGGGATAGGCATCTCTCTCAGTGACCTGATTGAGCTTCCGATAATCGACGCAAAATCGAAAAGTCTTATCCTTCTTAGGCACGAGAAGAATGGGTGAAGACCAACCACTCTGAGACCTCTCAACGACACCGAGAGCCAACATCTTCTCTAATTCAGCGTCGACTACTTTTTGTACCGCCGGAGATATCGGATAGTAGCGTTGCTTAATCGGAGGGCTACTAGTGATAATAGTGTGCTCTACACCTTTGGCACAACCTAACACCTCCTTATCGACGTTAGGAAAATTTTGATTGATGATAGCCTCGAGCTGACGCTGACGCTCATCAGATAACACCTGTGGCTCGACATCGACAGAAGACACGTTGGGTGCGTCTGAAAATACCCAATCGCCACTGCGCATGTTTATGACGATACCCATATCTCGCCAGAAGTCTGCGCCCAAGATAAGTTGATGCGGTACTTCAGGTACCACCAAAACGTCAAAGACCTTAGAACGATTCCTAACATTAATAGGCAAGGCAACTTCACCTGATATCCGGCATCGTGATCCGTTAGCAACAGTGCAAAAGGACATAGAGGATTTAAGCGGAACAAAACCCTTTAAAACGGACCAACCTGCTTCACCTAAAATAGTGCGTGATGAACCTGTGTCCAAAAGACCGAGAAACTCTTTACCAAAGATTTGAACTTTAAGATAGGGGCGTTCATCCCCTATGGCTTGTGCGAGAATAAAATCTAACCGGGCTCTAATTTGTCGATAGGCCGCTGTGTATACTGTACGCACGGGACGGCCACTTAGTGCGCACGTCGGGCGTTTCCCGAACACTGCGGACAAGAAGATACAATGGTCTCTGGACGACCACAACGATAACAAAAGCGTTTACGAGGTAAAGCGCATTGGGAGTAACGATGTCCGGTCTGACGACAATTCCAACATGTGACAGGGTTTGCTGAAACGGGTGCCACACGGACACGAGGGCGATTAGAGACGGGAGTAACGGGTGTCTCACGACTTCGAGAATAACTCGGGACTGGTTCGGCATTGACATAAGCCAAATCCGGCTCGAGTGTTTTAGCACGCAAGGGAGGCGGTACATAAGCTTCAGCAGAGGCCTTGCGGGCTTCGAGAACTTTCCCATATTTAAGGAGTTCCGCGATAGAATTGACTTCAGTTAACCCCAACTGCGTTTGATAGAAAGGCAGAATATTACGTTGCAAAATTCGTAATTGAGTTTTTTCGGGGACTGAATCAGAAAGGCGGGAAAAAAGATTTTTCATGACCGATACGTATAGTCCAATAGGTTCATTAGGACCTTGAGTCCGTTGCTTAATTTCGTCCATAAGACGGTCGTCATAATCTACGGCTTGAAACTCTTCCCGTAGACCGGCAGCTAACTCTGACCAATTAGAATAAAGATGACGATTTGCCCGATACCACACCAAAGCACGATCCTTAAATAAGTCTATAGCGGAATTGAACAACAACTGGTCCGAGGAATTACGAGCGATTTTAAGCTCAGCTACACGCTCCAGAAAGGCACTAACTGAGAAGTTCTTCTGCCCTGAAAATGTAATATTCCAAGAGGCAACGGGAACGGGTTTAGGAGAGAAACTAGCGAAAGTAGAGTGAACTGGACCAGCAAAAGCATTAACCGGGAGTCGAATAGGGTCATCCTCATCACTAAACTCCTCTTCACTCCCTTGAGGACCAGAGTTACCGGTAGTGGGTGACTGTAATAAACTGAACGTCGAGGCACGTTCAAGGGTGCGAGCCTTATCGCGGATGCAATCTTCTAGTTTAGCAACGCGACTCCTAAACGCATGGTATTCCTTCACCTCCTCTGGCGAATGTGGGACGGAGTTCTGAATTCGGCTCATTACGAAAGCAAGGGCAGTAGAAATGTTTTTAAACTCGGAAGACTCACGATTCCCTATGAACTGATCGATGAGCCCTTCGATAACCGTAAGCTTGTCCTTAATGGCCGCGGCGTCTTCCGCATATGTGAATGGATACGTAAGCTTAGTATCCGACGGATAAGACCTAGCATACCCTAGCAGACGTCGATACATTCGTCGCATTTCATCCAAAGTAGATGGCACCTCAGCACCCAGAACAGTCAGTAAGTACTCAAGGTCTTCCTTCAAAAGACGATTGATCTCAAATTTAGGAGACATGGCGGAAGTTAATTCAGCAGAAAGTCGAAAAGAAAGAAATATAAAAAGAAATGGCGGTACCGGGATCAGCAAGCAAAGACTCGAGTCCTAAGACACACAAATATATTCTGGAAGACAAGGTAGTTCAGAACCTAAGATAAAATTGTAACGTGAGGTGATAACTTTTTCCAAAAAAAAGGGAAGAAAAAGAAATATAAACAGTCGAAGTTAGATTAGGTGAGGGAGTAGACGGAAATACAAAAAAAACTGAGCGGTAAGGGAAACTTAACGTCCACTTGCCCACCTGAAACGAGAAACGGGCTTAAGTCGAGAAAATTCAAAATTTATTCCTGAAGATGGTCAGGACCGAAACGTTGATACAAAACAAGTAGTTTCTCCAAAGTATAGCACCACTGTGCGGTACGACGAAATGTTAGTGGCTGAAATACTTAAAGGTAAGGAAGATATTCCGGAAGATGGAGAAAACTTGTCCGAAACGTTAGGCAACGACACGTTGTCACGTCAAGGCAACCAAAACCAAGGAAAATTGGAAAAGACGAGAAATTTCCCTGAAGATGGTGAAAGCTAGGTCGAAACGTTCGGTGTCAACTTATGAGTCGAAGGGTGACACCCAAGAGAAAAAGAAAATTTGAGGGCGGCGAAAACTTAGCCGAAACGTAGATGCGAAATGTTGTTCGTTAGGCCCACAACGAAGGCATGAAATTGTTAAGAAGGTAGCGAAAACTTCGTTGGAGCATTGGGTAGCGAAGGAGAAAATTTTGTTCCGGAAGGTGGAGAAAAGAGGGCAGAAACGTTGGTGTGTCAATTCGTACGGAAGGGGAAGAAAACTTGTCTGAATGTTAAGGGGCAGGAAAAGAAATTTTGAAGATGGCGGAAAATTGGCCGAAACTTGGTTGACACACAAAAGTAATAATAAAGAAAAATTGAAAATGGCGGAAAGTTGGTCGAAACGTTGGTGCCAAATTTTTCCCTATCACCAAGAGAAAGGTCCAGACGCTAGGGCACCAAATTTTTCTCCCTATTACTGAAAGAAAGGCCCAGACGTTAGGGCACCAAACTTTTTGCTAACTTATTTCCAGAAGGAAAGGCCCCAAAACGTTAGGGCGCCAAATTTTTGCTACCGGATCTACGTCGCATTAAGGTAACAGACTAAATTAGGGAAAGTAAACAGAGAGACGCAATAGGGGTTGGTTTAAATGGATAACGCAGGGCCGAGCTAACTCTGTCGCAGACGGCGTGACGGTTCAGGTAAATAAGAACACCTAAAAGTAGAGCGTCGGTCGGCAACGACGCTAGCGACGATTGTCCGGGCACCAGGACACTATGCTATCTACAGATAACCTACCTGCGCCTCCTACGAACTACCACTGGCTGTGTCCCTCCAGCGGGTTACCTAATGAACACCCTGTATAATTGTAGCACCTACTCTTAGGTACGTGCTTGTCACAATAAAATATGAGATAGCAGAGGTAAAAGAAATAAAAGAACAGGTAGTTCGAAATGCAACAAAATTTAATTAAAGTTGATGTGTTGAATGGTTATGTGTTTTAAACAAAACTAAAATGGTGAAATTAGGTATTACAAAACACAAGCGTTGAATGAACAGTTAATTTGAATAAAATAAATGAAGCTAGCCAGTTGGTAAATAAAAAAACAAAGCGTTAGGTGACAATTACAAAATTTAAAAGTAAAAAAAAACGAGTCTTAAAGATTTAACAAATTCTCTGCGCTTCAGCAGAAGTTGGTCGGTTGCAGAAACGTTTCCTTCACCTCACATTAGGTGTACAAGAGTTTTCAAGGACACGCCACAACGGCAATGTCAATACAAAGGTGTAATTATATATAAATTGATAAGCGCAAGAAAATTAATAAGTCAGTATAGGGACTTAATCTAAATTGAGAAAAATTTGCTAAATAAAAAAAACGTCAGGTTTGCTCACATGAACTAAATTAAATTAATTGAAGGTTATTTATTGACATAGTCAATAGTTAAAGGTAACTTTAGAAAAGGAATTTCATAAAATACAATAAAACCCTGAGCTCCGAGAACCAAAGTTTGCTTCTACAAAAATGAATTTATCTAGCTCAGGTAAATTAATTGATCAACGAAAGGCAAAATTACAATCTTACAGCAAAAATAAACGTGCAAAACTATTAACAAATTTTAGATTTTTAAATGCATCACACCATATAACATACAATTATTGTATCGGAAGAGAAAACACTAGGTATATTACTAATTAAATAAAATCTACTCAAAAGATAAAGTGATAATATATTAAATTTACTAGAATTAGTTTAATTAAATAATTGCCTCAATATAGGGCTACAGGAATACGGTAGTGACAAAACCAAAATTCGGGTCAATCTGATTATTACAAAATTAATTAAAATAATAACGGTAATTTAGTAAGGATTAAATTGTGACCTCGCAGTTGACTAAGAGGTGCGATAGTTAATAAACCACTCAAAATTCTTGGTCAAAACTAGGCAAACTGAAGTCTTGCTCACAGACGCAAAGACGTCGAAAATCGGACGTAAAATATATAAAAGGTAAAATTACAACCTTAGCTGGCAAGATGGTTGCCGGAAAGACGCTGCGGAAATCCAAAATGGCGGCGACTCCCTTGATGGAAAATTTCCAATTCAACAGGTGGGCTGGATGTTATGTAGCGTCTTCTGATGCGTCGAAAGAAACACCACGCTCTTTGATGTAAATGCGGGGCTATACCACCAGAATTAGGGCGTCAGAGGGCTTTTGTGCCCGTCAAAAGAATCCCCAATTATGAATAATAATGGAGATTCCTCGTTAAACGACTACGAGTCACTTCAGGGTGCAAAATTTACAACAATAAAAAAAAACCAGCACATGGCCACACGTGGATTTTTAGAAAACGATACGAAGATAAAAAACCCACGTTAATAACCCAAAATTAAGGTAACGGTAATTACTGCTTTCTCCGAATTAAGCCGCATACGCGAAAAACATCCTCATGGATAATGTACATAAGTACTAAAGGAAGAAAAGCAATTTGCACACACTGTTCTCTACACAAGATGTGACTATCAAGTGTTCATCGAAAGCGCGAAAAATCTCCTCATTCACACCCGCGCAATCGCTACACGCAGCCCTGTCCAAAACATAAAGACACGAAAATACCTCAAGATGGACATCGGAAGCATTCAAATAAATTACAAACACCAGTTTGAGTTTGACCGAAAAGGGGGTTAACACTGTGACTCTTAATTAAACGCAAACAAGAACATGACCTAAGCGAAACGGAAAAAAAAACGAGATACCCGACAATTGTACGAAGAAAATTAAAACGACGGCAGCACGAGGGAAAATTTTATGCTAAACGTTGGCAATTCCGTGTATAACACCCATATCACGGTACATAGTAACATGTTTGACAGAATAAACAAAACAATCCTTCACACGAAGTTCCTATTTTATTATGCGAAAGAACAGCATCTCTGCAGGTAAATAACGAAATATCAAAGCTTTAACATCAAAACGCTGCAAGTAGACGGTAGAGAGACCGATCTTAAACTTATGTTACAGAGAAATTACGTCCTAAACCCTACGGTGATTCCGGGGACGAATTAACAGAAGTTCCTAATACTAGAATATCGAAGATAGAGCAACAAGCGATCGGCAACAATTAATAGTATGCCTTCTATCCCAAGCATTCCCTTAATTAATACTCCTTACATTTTTTTTTAGACGGACGTCTGCGAAGGAAAAGGAAAATAACAATAATACTCGGGCCTGCTCGAGAACTGCGTTTGGCAATACGCAAAACATGTTAAACAGTTATCACAATAACTTGACTGTCGTCTCAAAGCGTTTACAAATCACAAATAAATGCATTATGCAGAGATCGGGCGTAATATATATAAGAAGATATTTTATAATCTTAAGCAAGGCGTAAAAGTAATTGCAAATGCGGAAAATACGAAACTACAGGTAGGTTAGATTAAGCTAGAGCTAAGATAATTAAAGGTAGTTACCCAGATATAGAGGCTTTCACAAAAACAGGGTGTAAATGCCCGATCTTACACAAAATGTATCTGTTAAATTCGCGGTACTTGATTTAGAGCGGTGAAGGCTCAAAAGTAGGTTTAGTTCCCACGCAAGCATACGGCAGGCAGTCTTAGTAACCGGTGAAATAGACAATATACAGGGTACGCTCAAAAAGTCACGAACTTTATACAAAATTCCACGTATTTAGACAAGGCACCCAATCTTTCGAGACTATAAACAAACTAAGTAAATTTACAACGTAACACTTGGTTCCACCTTTCGGGATACACCAATTCTCAGAATATGCGAATGTGGAGCACTGATAACGCGCATATTTTTATTGAAACGCCACTACATGCTCAGAAAATTGGTAGTTTCTCGCAGAAGATAATTGGGCCAATTTCTTTCAATTTCACCTTCAACGCAGAAAGGTACAGAAATATTTTTTTGACTGAATTTGTGCAACAGTTAGACGATGATGAACTTCAGTACGGTTATTTGCAGCAAGACGGGGCAACAGCACATACTACACGAGAAAATCTTGCTTTTCTCCGCGAGTTTTTTGATGACCGGCTGATAAGTTTGCATACGGAACTTGAGTTTCCTCCGAGATCACCTTGTTTAACAATTATGGACTATTTTATCTTTCCTTATTTAAAAAATAAGTTTTTCGCAAATCCGATACATAATTTGCAAGAACTGCAACAAAGAATTGTTCAGCAATGTGCAACCATAACGCCAGAAATGCTGCAAAACGCTTTTCACAGCATGAGGAGGCGCGTAAACTTGTGCATTGAACAAAACGGGAGACATTTCCAACAACTATTATAATTTAAATTTTCTGGTTAATAAAAACGTTATCTATTTCATGACTTGTAGTTCATTATTATTTTACAGCTGAATTAAGTAGGTAACACATTTGTAGGTTATTGATAATGTCAGTGTAGCTTGACAATGATTGAATTATTACAAAAGGATGATTTAAACTAAGACAAGCTTTTTACATTCCATGACCAACATTGACCAATTTAATTTTTGATATCATAGTATTTAGGCATAGATAATATTGATGATCTTGAGTTTCTTCAATACATTTTGTTGGTAATTCGTGTTCAAAAAATAGTCAAAAGAATGAAAAAGTTGTACCCGGTTACTTCGGTGATAACGAAACTGTTGCTCATAAAACTTTAGTTACTGAGTTGGATATACTCTTTAAAGCTAGACTAACTTTCAAGAAATATTTATGTTGGACTCTTTGCACAAATCCCTGGACTTTGTCAACAGAACATAAAAAGCCTTCCATCACCTGAATTCAATTTTGAGTCTTTATAATTTGCATAACTAGCCAGTAAGTTTGAATACGGTTTTGTGGATTAGTAATTTACCATATACAGAAAAATTCCTGAAATATATATTAGGTATATGCTTTTGATGGCGTTTATCCTTCTCAAGGCTTTGATTACACTGCGCTGTTTATTCGATCTAGTTTTGAATATTTATCTGTTAGGAAAGGAAAAGCAGGTGCATTATTTATAATTAACATTGTAAAGAATAATATATGTAGACTCCTCAGACCTATTGGTCAAAGTTCATTTACCCAAACTCAGGATTTTAATATAATTAGTAATTTCTTTTGTTCCAAATCCAAGAAAAAATATGTTGCACAACCACAGCATCATTCTGTCATCAATGCAAATAAAGTATATTTGAACATTTCGACTAGATGATCTAGTATGCTTATATTTGCTTTGATATCTTGCAATTACAAAATCATGTAACATTATTAGACTATATATTAATTATTTGTATATATTTCTAACTATTGTTATTTTAAATATAGTGCTACTTCAGTTTTCTTTTCTGTATGGGCAAATAAATCTTATTTATTATTATTATTATTATTAATTTATTATTATTAAATTAAGCAAAACTACCTTCTTCAGGTTAATTTAAGTTACATTTTACGTAAATCACTATTCCAACTCATTCGTTGTGCACCAAAATATTTATAAAGCTTACCAGAAGACAATTATAATAATGAAATAAATACATTTCTCTTAAGTAAATTCTCTTGTCTCTTTACATTCACCTTTTTTCATAGTCTCTCGCTGACTTTGCATATGATAGGATTAAAACTCAGTTTAATTTGACAGTAATAATTTCGTCACTCTCATATTCTAGTGTACTTTCGAAGAAAGTTGTGAGTCAAAGAAAAAATCTAAAATCTCTAATATCGAGCACGTTAAGTAATATATCCAGTATCAGAACTCAAACCCTGTGGAATTCGTCGAATACAAGGAATTAGTTTAAATAATGTAGAGAATCATAAAAATAAATTATTATTGCAATTTGAAATGTGTTTAAATGCGAAAGCAATACCTATTTTAAAATTGCATTTATAGACAATATCAGATGAAAACATGATTAAAGAGTAAACCAAAACTAAACATACTATAAATTTATACATAATACGCAATGAAAGTACACTTGACGTTCAAAAATTCTTCCAACTTCATGCCACACTGTTATACCGAAGTATTACAAATCTACGAAGGAACAGGCCCGTCCTTTTTTTGTTAATATTGAAGTATTACAATTATCAGTTAATACGTGACAATGACTACTAGAGGATACAGTTTTCATTATAATTGACAACCGCAAATTGATCATATGTATTATGTCAAATGTAAGGTTAAAATACAGGTTAGGTGACACACAATAACAAGATTGACAATGACTGATGAATTGACATCGGCTACGTCGCATACTTGTATTCACCTCTGTAATGTAACAAGCCCACAGAGAAGCAGACATCCAGGCGACGACAAAAGAAAGGCAAATATTCGCCGCGACTGGTAAACATCGTAAAGCAATAAATCATCCATTTTATATGTACTGCGAAGAGACAGAATGTGTGTCGAATGTTCTACAAACATCGAGAGGAAGATGGAGTTCACGCGAATGCTTCCAGATGTTTCGGATGTGCATATAAAAGCAGTTGAACCGATGGATGAGTCAATTCCGGAATAAGAAAGTCCTTAAGTAGTCTCGTGCGGAACAGTAAGATAAATATAAGAAATAAATAAATAGTTCCTTGAGTGGTAGTCGAAGAATAAACATAAATAGTGAACGGTACAGTTTTTATTATAGTGCAATAAAGACATAAATATTACCGTGTCATATAAGTAGTAAATAAATACCTGTGTTAATTTAAATCGTAGTAGTTTAAGTGTGATACATTAGTTTTATATTTTTATATTGTAATTAATTTTACGTGTATGAATTTACAGACTGTTTTAAATAAATAAATTGCACGAGTTGTTTATTGCGAACCCGAAAACTTTACACCGCGTTAAAAATATTCGGGGGTAATACCATAAGAGTTTGTGTTTATCCGGACAAACTTTCATTTTGAACGAAAGCTTTGTTGCTTGGTAACTGATGAGAACAAATAACATGGTAAAACCGCGACACCGAAGGTGGAGCGGTTTTACATTTTGTTATTTGTTCGAGTCGTGTTACCCTTAAGCAACAAAGTTTGAGTTTTGTCAAAATGAAAGTTTGTTCCGGAAATAAACACAAACTCGAATGGTATTTGGTAAGACAATTTAATGAATCATTTAATTAATATTAATAAACCGAAATATTTTTATTTAACATTCCTTTGAATACATATACAAAAGAAAGAGAAAAATACATATGTTTATGTATGAAATTTATTTGAACGATACTGTCAGAATTGAATTTTCGTTGCCATGGAAAATCAACATGCAGTTTATCCGCTAGCAAACATGCAGTTTATCCGATGGCAAACTAACACAGCGTGTATTAAAATGTCATGTTTTTGACAGATGAATTAAATTGTCACTGTAAAATCATAATCAACTCGAAACATGTGTTGTTTTATCAAAAATGTCATAAATTATAACCAAGTAGTGCTCCTATATGTAAAACAAATAAACTAACGACTTTTTAATACATATTGCATTTAAAATGTTTTCAAATGGGCTAATATAGATATGACGTCATGTGTACATCATTGATGACGTGCAACGCTAGCTATCGCGTCCCGACTATATCGGGTATTCAGAAATATGCGAAGTCAAGTAATCCGTAAAAATTTGAAGTTATGTCTGAGATAGAGTAGAGTCTGACAATTATTGACATACATCAATTGACATTTGATATTTAAAGCAAATCATAGACTTATTGTTGGAACATAAGATTTTTTGTTCAACACCTATTTGACTTCCAACACCCGATACATTAGAATGACTTTGGGTTCGTTCGCAATTAACGCCTGACCATGCTTGAGCGGTCAGATTGTTTTTTTGCGTTTTTCATTGACATATTCTCGCAATCGAAAACGTTCGTGATTGTAATTTGTAGATTTACAGAAGAGCTCAATACGCTCCCGAGCTTCTCGATCGAGCGCGGAGAAATGTTCTATCATAACCTCACTTATTTGGGGAAAAACGTCAGTTTATGACTTTTATAATCTAATACCTGCTGCTCCTGCTGAAAGTACATTCAAGATTCAAAATGAGCAGTATTATCCTGGATGCAATTGTGAAGGACGTGATTGGGGGTAATTACGTTCTTCAAACAGAAGGTAAAGTTTTATTGTTTTTACATTTTAGGTTGTTATAATTATTTGTTCTTCAAAATATCAGTAGATGTATAAGTAATTATTATAACACATTAGATAATCTTAGATAAATTATTAGATAATATAATAGATTATTTTCAGAAGTTTTATATTCACTTCCTGATAAATATCTAAGACTGATTCTTAATGATGAACCTGATAACTCGAAAATAACTTAAGACAACAATAATGGTTTGAGATATTAGACTAAATTGTTAAAATAGTATTATAATTAACTTATTATAATATTGGCAGAGTCTGTTGAATTGGCAGATGGGGATGGAAGTGGCACAATGTGCCAAGGAAATACAGACAATACACAGGATATTGAAATACCGTTTGCAGAAGAACCAAGCACCACAGCCCATAAATGGACGAATGCAGAAACAATATTGTTGATAAGATGTGTTGAAAAACATTATCAAGATTTTGAATCAAGTTTTAAAAAAAATGTGTGACACAAATTTCTCTTTTGTTGTCACAAGCAGCAAATGCAAATTTCACACCAACTCAATGTGATACTAAATGGAAAGGATTAAAGAATATTTACAAATCCGTTAAAGAACACAATAACAGAACAGGAAATCACAAAAAAGATTGGCCCTTTTTCAACACCATGAATTCTGTTTTGGGTGGAAAGCCAGAAATTGAACCTATGGCAACATGTGCCTTAACTGCAGGTTATAGACGGGCAAAGGAAAAAAAAGAAAGTACAAATGACACTAAAGATACACCACCAAAAAAAAAAAAAAGAAATTGGAAAAGCAAATGTCACTGAAAGGTGCCATAAAGAAAAGTTGGAACGCCAGGATAAATTTTTAGATTTATTCCAGCTAATGATTCTAAAGATATGAATGTTGAGACTTGATACTATAAGACTGTTATTTTAGAATAAAATGTTTGTTTTAAGTAATTAATATGTTTATTGTTGAAACTGCAATAAATATTCATTTTGTGACAGAGCATTATTAAAGTTCATGGCATTTATTGTCTATCAGGAAGTTGTCTTAACAATGGTAAATTTCGTGCAATTATATCCCTTTTACTTTTTGCCGCTTGTGCAAATATTCTATCATTTGGATGTGGTACATGGGCGTTTAATAACTTTTCTTCTTGTATTTCGTTTCTTAAATTAAGTATTTCTAATACGTCTGAAATATGTTGAACTATTTTAAAACGTTTGGTTTACAGTGAACGAATTATTTACCATCATTTGCAATACACAAATTATGTAATATACAATCAGCCATAATTAGTAGGGATATCAAGTCTGTTCTTCCATTTTCAATAAATTTGAGACGTCAAAAGCGCCCTTTTAACAAAGCAAAAGCTTGCTCTTGTTTTTGTGTGTATAACATTGTAGTTTTTCATGATTCTTATCATATTTCCCAGGAGTTTAAAAGGAACCAAACCAAATGGTTATCATGTGGGAAATTTTAATGGGGCAAATTTTTGTATAAATCTGATCTTCTAAACAGAACTGAATCATGCACTGAACCAGCTTCTCCACAGTATACATCAGTGAATTCATAACGATTGTTACATACACCCTGAAACAATATGCTGTGATAGTTTTTTCGATTTATATAAGAAACATGATTCTGAGGAAGTGCTTTTATTGCTATGTGACTTCCATCTATAGCTCCCACAACATCTAGAACTCTTTACATTAATGACTGTTGTAATAATTTTATTTTTTAACATACTTGGAAATGTTGTCTTCCGATAGAAGGCATTGATTACATTTAATGCCTTATGATGAGTATAAAATAAATGACAAATATTGTACAAAACTTTCCAAGCTGTCGATTTGCTTACCCCCAAATCTTAGTGCAATTCCACTAAAATGAAGGAGGTGTTTACTACATTATTTTGTACATATATAACTTTCAACTTATTTAGGAATCGAAAACTTTCAATGTTTGCTACATACCAAATGGCAATCACACTTACACTTATTCGTGCAACTGTTGAAATCTTGTTTAAAAGTACTTTAAAAGTTCCGGGAGAAATTCTGAAAAGTTATTTAAGCTGTCTATGCGACATATTTGGTACAATTTCTTCTGCAAAACATTCCATTTTGACATCTTCGTTATCATTTTCTTCATCCGATGAATTATCAAAAATCGCATCGTACGCGACAGATATACCTACTTAGGGTACAGACACAGGTATTGCGAACACCAGGCATAGTTCTTACTAGATGAGAAATGGCTCCTCTTTTTCACTATTTAGCTATTTAGTAGAGTACTAATATGCAGTAAATCAGCCCTGATGGCGCTAACTACAACATAACCTAGCTTTTATCGCCTATTGTCAGGATCACTTTTTGATTAGTTCCGTTCGCAATTAGTGGAACGATCACAAATCACATAACTCAAACTCTGAGCGATTCTTCTCGCATTACCGATGTCAATTGCGAACGAACCCTTTAGAAAGCAAATCGCCTATTATGTGGGTACCCTGTAGATATCAAATAATTCAGTATTATTAAATACGGATTGATATAGTAACCTATAATTTAATATAAAGAAAGATAAGAATGTAACTGTAAAATACATTTTTACACGCCATTAGGTAGGTACAATTTGCGTAAACCTATCAGAACTAATCTCATCCCTATCACCACTCTGATTATAAAAGCACTCTACGATACATTGGATCACACTGACATCTAGTTTTCACTGTCATGTATTAATTGACTATTACACAATTATACTGTTAATAAACAAGGGCACCATTTATCATACGATAACAAAACACCAGTGTATCTATCATAGTCGTGATTTATCATTGAGGTAGTCTAGAAAAATTAAGTAATAATCCCCAACAAAACCCAATTACTGACAAAAATAATGACATCCTGGATGTCTAGTTTTAAGCGGAGGGCAAGTGGAGGAACATATCTTCTTCAAACCAATTTCTTCCACTTACTCTTACAATTTCCTATTGCACAGTGTTTAAAAAGAATCAATATGATATGGCGAGTAATTTGTCGTCCCCCGTTTTCCCCATATGTCCACTCAATCTAGTTATATTGCGATCTCTATGTATATGAGATATGTCTCAGAAGTAATGAGAAGGATTTTTTTACGCTATATGTGGCAACGACTGCAGCCGACTGAAGTCGAATACATGTTAGTGGAGTGGCTAAGAATGCAACCAGAATAGGCGCAAGCCACTAAGCCTAGTGTTAGTGGCATGAGCACGAGGTATTTACCGCTAAGTTCCAATACCACGTTACATGTTAAATGGAGACAAATATCGAGCAGCGATATGCAATTAAATTTTGCGTTAAATTAGGGAGAGCTGATTCAGATACACTACAAATGTTAAGAACAGAATATGGAAAAGCATCGTATGTGTGAAGTAACACTTTGCTCATAGGTAATCGCGTTGTGACGATATGTATTAACTTAGTTCAACTTAGTTAATTATTTCGGTGGAGAGGGGTGTTAAACCTCTAATTTCCCCGAGAGATTGCTTTGTAATTAAGGATAGCGCTATCGTATGACATATCGACAACTCCACGTACATATCCCATCCTTTCCTCTAATTCGATACGCCGACAATGAGTCCCACATATAGGGTAGAGTGATAAACAAAACAAAAAGTTTATTCTTTATACAATATCTAAGCAACACGTTACCAGTCTCATATTTTTTTAAAGTATTGCAATAATTTTTAAAAAATATAATTTTTTTTAAAATGAAATTCACCATTTCACCCGTGCATATGGGTGAAATGGTGGACTTATTTGTTCTGCTTTTTACCGCATATATCACACATTGACTCATACTTTGTGCAGTCTTCATGCAGCCAAAGTTGGCAGCTAATACATTTGATCCAATCCACGTTCCTTTTAGTAAAACTGTACAGCTCACTGCACCCTACACAACAAGATTCTTCATCGTCCACGTCGTCATCATCGTCTCGCAAGTCGATATCCAACGATGAGTCGGATTCGGTGTCAGTGCTACACGCTTTCCGTTTTTTAGATTGCTTGTTTTTGGCATTTCCTTTGGTAGGTAGTTCCTTTGGTTATGGTTTTTCCTTTTCCCTTCCTTTTATCATGTGCCCTACTCTTCACTGCCTCGATTGTTTTGTTTTGTTTTGGAGTGTTCGGTGACGTAGATTGACAATGTTTGCTGGAGAATTCAAAACCTCAGCTAACGCTCTGGACCTCTTCCGCGTAGGTTCTACTTGATTTAGGATCTGGACTGGCGAAAGTTGATCCAAGAGTTTCCCATGGATTATTTGAGACTGTTCTGTTGCCTCTGTTGAAGACTGATGTTCTGTTGCTTCTGCTGAGGAATGCAGGTTTTTCTGTGAAGTTTCCGCCCATTGCGAACAACCTGGTTGTGGTGAAACTTGCCTATGTTCATGTCCCTGATAGCATCCGGATTAAATGGGATGATTCCCGTGCTTCTAAACCCCTATATTGCGTTTTCTGTCGTAGCTGCTTGTTGAAATTTTTCTGTTTGGATACATTTTAATGTAGAATTGTAGGCTTTAAAAATGCCCTGTCTAGGGGCTGTAGGTAGTGGGTCGTGTGGCTGGGTAAACAGAGCAAAATTATGTTATTTGCTTCTGCAAACTCTAATGTATCGACACTGCTGCAATGGGAACTATGTCCATCCAAATTGAGTACTACTGTTCCCTCAGGTTTCCTTGGTGCAAAATGGTTTCTTAGCCACGGAAGGAAAATATCAGTTATTACGTACGCCGACTTTTGTAACATGAAAATTATGGCATCTGACGGCATACCATCTTTGTACTCGGCCTTTTCATTTTTTCCCTTCAAAACACACGCAGGAGATAAAAACATGTCCTCTCCATTACAGTAAATGATCACAGATATTGTTTCGCCCTTTTCACCGGATGTTATTGCTGGAACGCTCTTAGACGCTTTTTCTGCGAGCACATACCCTGGTCTATTATTTAGTTGAAGTCCGGACTCATCGACGTTAAATAAATTTCCCGGCTTATCAAGTAGGTTGTGCTCGATCAAGATGCTCTGGAGTAAAGAAAAGTAGTCTGAAACATTTTTCTTGTTTAAACCCTTTGACCGCGCCAGTGAAACTCCCTCCGATTTGCGGATTGAGAGTTCTGGATTTCCTTTTAAGAATAAATGTAGCTAATCCAGTCCGGCAATTTCCTTTTCTCGGTTAAATTTATGATGCTGGTTACAATTCTCTGCCAGTTTGTATGCCATGGTACGTACTTCTGTCTTTGTCGGTGCAAATCCAAATTTTTGTAATCTTATAATATGCTTTACCATCTTATTCTCACATTCTTGTGTTAGGACAGGCGGCCCACCCAAAGCCTTTTTGGTAAAGCACCCATTTGCAATTCTTCTTTTCAACGTTGACCATGGAACTCCAAAAGTCTTTGAGGCTTTATTCAGGCTCATTACATTTTGTACTTCTCCTCTGTCCAATCAGCACGGGTGGATCCCCTTTGTCTTTTATAAAATGTAGGCATCTTTACCTGGAAGGAACAATGCTGATAAAACTTTTATTTAGGCCGAGAAATACGAGCGCAGTAAGAAAAGTCGTTCACCATATGAAGCATACCCCGAGTTCACCATTTCCCCCATTTGCTATGGGTAAAACGGTCAATAACGTGGCAAGCGGTTGAAAATTTTAGAGGCAACGATTTCTAGGTTATGTAGAGCATAAACAATCTAAGAAGGCAGAACATATCTAAAAACACCTCGCGGACTACGGTACCTAAAGCAATAACTACAAACGCATGCACCGTATAAAAATTATTGAGCATCGGAAACAGTTTTATACAAATTACTTACGATTTTCAAAACGGGGGTGGTTCTCAACAGGTGCTCATCGCACATATGATCGTAAATAACCAACACACAGACTTATAGCGACATCTGCATACTGGAAAAAGAAATAGAGTAATTCACCATTTCACCCGATTCACCATGTCACCCTGGTTTACCCTATGTTTTTTATCTTGCATAACTTGTATAGTATAATAAAAGAAATTTTTGTATATATAAAGAACTCCCTATAATCAAATCCACTATTTTCTAATTTAAAAAATTCGTCTTTTACAAATGTATCTAGTGTTTGTATAGTAGTTAATTTTTTTACGACAGAATATTAATCAAATGTGAGCAAGTTTTTGCATTATAATAGACTTTCTTGCAATAACTTGCACAACTATTCAGTAATAATTAATTTCCAATAATTTCAATTTCAGCCGTCCAGATACGTCGTTCTCAATATTTAAGAATCCTTTTAAGCTTATAAAATATCTGTTGTGTAAAAAATACAAGTGGAGGATAATATGTTGTTTCCTGTTTCTGCTATCTTGCCTATTTGTTGGCTTATTTATATGGAACCTCCCTAAAGCCACCATCAACAAGCTTTTGAACATTTTCTAAATCATATACACATAAGTATGTTTTATACTACCGTTTTTCTTAATAATTTTATTTTAATGTACAAATAATTATACAATAAATTATTTCATAAAAAATCTGCTGTTCTGAAATGGAAGTTATATACAAATTCCATAGACTTTTAAAAATCCACTCTGCTATTTCGTAGGTTTAAAATCATTTATTAATCAACACGGAGTAACTAAGAGTGTATATGCCTCGTTTATGATAATTTGTAAATAGCGTTATCTACAAAGGTGAACCAACAAAACATTTTTCCACTACCGACAAATTATTTGAAGAGATTCGTGTTGGTGGTGTATTTCAAGCATGTAATACAAACAAAATTTATCTGCTGTAATAACTATGGTATTGTAAACTTTTTGCGATATCCTGTTTCTGTACTTTTTAATGACACATGTTATCTTATTATAGCAATTAGTGGTGATATGCATACAGTTATTTGCTTTAGATTATCAGATACACATTTTGTATTTATGTTGATGATTTGATATGCGTGACATATATTGCATATATAAAATACACTTATGAGCAAAAGTATTGCATATTTTGAATATGTTAAATAATGTATTACCCTTTCTTTATTTCTTCATTCTTTGTTGAGTAAACGTAATATCTAGGACTTATATATTTGATTTTATTTAACAGAGACTAAAGTTGATAAAGGAGCGCTTTTATTAGAATAAACCAATATAAAGTCCTAAAATAAATGAAAAAGTTTGTTATTAGCTGGCTCTTATTTAGAGTTCGATTTAATATCGCGTATTGTCCTCTCTAACATCTAATACAGCTTGCATACGCCTTCCCATTCCAAAAATTAAATTTCATATATGCCCCTTCAAATTTGTTGCCATTCTTCTTCAGATGATATTCGTATATCTTGTGGAATTATTGGATTAGAATCCAAACACTTCGTAGGCCAGATATCACTCTCTCAATTCCAACATCAGTAAGATACTGTTGTACAGCATCAGCAATGTGCGGCCCTGCATTATCATGGATCAATCTGAAGCTATCAAACCCAATAAAGCCGGCGTATGGGTAAACATGGTCTTGAAGGATATGTTTTAAGTACCAAACAACTATCATTCTTTGAGTGACCTTTACAAGCTCAGTACGTCCTTCTGAACCTATGCCTACCAATTACATAATTGAGCCTCCTCCAAAAGAAATATTTTCCACCAAAATATATGGTGCAAAACGTTCATTTCTTCGCCTGTACACTAAGTTACGACCATCTTGATGATACAATTGAATCCGTGTTTCATCACAAAAAAGCACGTTATTCCATTGCTCGCCAGACCACGTTAAATGTTCTTGAGCAAAGTTTCGTCTTTCTGTCTTCTGCCGTGGAAGCAATTCTGGATCTTTTGCAAGTTTTCTTCCTTGCCTTTAAACCATATTCCTTTAGCCTTCTCGATATCGTAAATCTGCTTACATTCGTCCCAGTAGCTTCCACAAGATGTTTACTAAGCTCAGATGCCGTTGCAGCACGATTTCTTAGAGGTGTGATCTGTAAAAAAACGATTTAGTCTTGCACTTATGCATCTCGGTCGGCTTTGTAGGGATGTCTGCTGAATTTGACGGTTTCTTTATACACACACATACTTACAATATATGTATACCACTATATCAAAAATTAATAGAGAACAAAAAAATAAAAAATAATAATAAAATAATGATTTCTAATGCTTTTATTATTTAAAATATGCTCACAGTATGATCGTGAATAGCCACACATTATAGTTGCATATACGTATACCTATATGCAATATTATATTATATACTCAAATGTAAGAAGTTTGCTATGTAATAATCATTATAGAACGATCACTAAGAATCCACTAGAAGAAAAAGTATAATACTTTGTCGTCACATTCCCCTTATTATATTATATTAGTGTCCTTCTTACTTTTTATGTTTATTGATTTCCTCCATTTCTGATAGCGTTTTTATTCCTTCATTGTGGGAAGGAATAAAAAAATATTCTACATACTACCCAACTAGAGTTCATCATCAGTACTGACCATATCAATTCAGCTCTCTTTTTGTCTTTTAATATTATTCATTCGTGCTTTATTTTTCTCATCTCATGTTACTTGATTTATCATATTAGGTCTTATCGGCGTTTCTTCTTAAATACTTCACCTCAGGTGCATCTCGTTTACTTTGGTGGTTTTGCAGAGACCCTTACGGCTCATGACCATAGAGTAGACGTAGCTTGATTACATATTCTAGAAAATTATCGTCGTCACAATACTTCCTTATACTATTTATATCAAAAATTAATTGAAATAAACTTCTTCTGTCTCCTGGAAGTTTTTGAAAGATCTTACAACTATTACAAGCCTATAAAAAATAATATTCGTTAAATCAAGACCCGATTTTTTCTCATCCCAGTGCAGTCACGACACGGTCATCACATAAGTCAAGCATTGCGATTTTATGGCTTGGAGTAGAGGTGAAGAACGACATGATAGCTACAATCTAAGCCCTAATTGCTGTGCTGTGCGCTGAGATTTCGTTGTTGTGTTAAGATGATGTATTTCAATAATTGCTCTCTAGATTATTTGATTAGATATTGCTGTTTGCATAATAGAAATTATCGTCATGTTCTGAATGTATCATATAAAATTAACAATTTTTCTTGGGAATTATTAAGCTTACGGAAAGGGAAAAAACTATATCTAACATCTTTTTAAATAAATATTGTTTTAAAAAATACATACAAAATAATTGGAGGGGGGCTGATTGAAACAAAATTTTGTTTGGGTTATGTTCCAAACAGTCACGATCAGCCGTTCCTCAAAAAGGTCTAGACCATAAGCATCTTCGTCAACACAGAGGTATTGTGGCTGTACTATATACTATACTACCAACAACATTAGGGATGGAGTATCTCGATTATCCTACAACATTCCACACAAATAATTCGCATGTTGCCGACTAGAAGACATTCTTATATAAATTTTTGCTTAACAGATTATAACGTAACTATCTATATACCCTTAACTAAACCACAAGTTGCAAGTATGCTGTGACACTTTAGTAAATAATGTCAATACATTTTTTTTAGTTCATTACCAATGATAACTTGACTAATCAATTATATTTTGCTGACATTTTCATCTTTTCTTGTTCCAAATAAAATAAATCTTATTTGGAGGCGCGTGTTGCTACGAAAAAAAAAACACATTTTAGTCGGCACCAAACTTCACAGGAACACTCTCCAGACTATTATAGAGTTTTCCTGAAACTTTTATCAAAATCGGTTCAGCGGTTTCGGAGTTTATAGGGAACATCGTCACACACGCACACACTCACATACATACATCCTCCTTTATACAGCCTGTCCCAGAAATAAAAAGACGGAGTAGCAGACATCGGAAGCTAGATTGTGTAAAAACGTACCCTCAAAATATCAAGTCTTTATTCGTGCGCAGACGGCAGAAAAAAAATAATAAAGAATTCAATTGGCCTTACGCCGACCCTGGACTAAATATCCACCTGTTTTACTTTCACAATCGGTTCTTTTCAAGACCACCATATTACTTGTGTTAAAAAAAAGGAGGAGGAATAGATACTTCATAATAAATATCAAACCATTAATTACTTTAATTTTACTCCTGCTAAAAAAATTACATTCTTGATATTTACTGTAATCTAGAAAAACTACGATTTATTGAATATTCTAAAATAATAATAATCAGCTGTTTCCGACTACAAACACATTAAAGAGCAACAACCTTCCTATTTTAGAAATAAATACAATCTCTTTTATTGTCTGCAATAAAGTGGGTCGCCCATCTGGCAAAAAAATGTATGAATGAGTACGATTTAACATTTTTTTCCCGTTTTATACAAATAAAAGCGTATTTTTCTATGAATGCGTGTTCGTGTCTATTTACAAATGAACATTCTTAAGTGTATTTTATAAACATACATTCTGTGCCAGGTCCGTAATATAATTTTTTTATCTAAAAAACAACATAGAAAATTAAATTTTTAATTTCTTGGTTATTGCGGTATATTTGGGCCTGTTTCTGTTCGGGCTTTACATATCTGCTACTCCGTCTTTTTATTTCTGGGACGTCCTGTATATATAGATGGGCAGTCTATACCAAGGACGATAGAAGAAAAGGAGAGAGCATTTTCGACAAAAAGTAAAGCCGAGCAAGGCATGTTTACATCCGGCATTTGAGGGTCATTACATGCTTGCTTGTCTAGTATATATTTTGTATTTTATTCTTTATTTTCGTGAATTACAGACTTCTCAAGTTAAACTATAATTTAATTCTTTATTTAATACCTTCAATACTATCATTTCTTAACTAGGCTAAGGTTAAGAATATCGCATTAGGTTAAGAATTTAGTACGTACTTAGTATTTAATATGGTTTGATGTGCCGCTTTTCATTGCACAAATCGGAGCAGCAAGAATAATGCGGGGTAATTAGAGACAGAGAAGAATAAAATTAAAAGTAAATATTGAGTAAAAACTACAGTTGAATTGTATACACATTTCTACCCTTGCGAAACTATTGATAAATTTTTATTTCGATTATGTATTGAAAGTTAACAAGTAATTTATGGGCGCTAGCAAATATTTATTTTTAGAAAATTCTATAATTTGATTTTCGAAAGTATAATTATTAAAGCAGTAACTTTAATTTACAAACAATTAAAAAAACATAATTTACGAATTAATATCATTTAATAAATTTTATTACAATATGATCACTTAACGGTATGCAACCCGCCAAGGTTGCAACATTTTTACCTCCGCCTACCCCACCAGTTTTGTATTTGTCTACAAACTGACATTATGCTCACTCTATATATAACCTTACTTCCTCTAAACCACATTTTGTTGCAATCAGGAACGCACCAGATATATTATACCCAGTTTCTTTCTGTAACAATAAATATTTACGCAGACAATTAATAGAGCTTTTTACATTTTCATAACATTAATTATTTCTAAGTGAAATTATTAATTTTATTTGATACATTTAGGACATGATGTATCTATAATTCGTACTGCACGACCCCCAATATTCATGTAAAAGGTAATTAAAGAATCTCGAGGGAAATTAATGTAATATCTCACACATACACACCGGGTGTAAATTATTATGGCATGCAGAAAATGATATAACCATTAAATTGTGTGTTATAAAATTTTTATGTGTCTTGATGAAAGAATTATAAATTTATAGGAGTTATTTGTTTTCAGGTAATTTACAGCAACATATTTTCAGGAGTATTGTTACAATCAGTGTCACTTCCTAGAATCTAATTATTATTCCAGCATTTCAAAACTGAAAGCGTAATATTATTTATTGTGATAATTACACAGACAAGCAAAAACAACTTTTTGAAAATTGTAAATATTTTGTTTGTAATGTGTTCTTGTTTTCATTGCTGATTTGAAATATGACTTTTTCTTTACACATAAGTGTTTAAAGAAAACCACAAAAGGAAATTTTCATTAGTTTTTATCAATACAAAGTATTGACTTATCAATTAAAGCTTAACTATTCTTTAATTCTGGTCTTAGGAACACTTACGTGGAACTGTTTTTAAATTCTCTGAATGTAGGGCTTAGATAGCAATGTGAGAGCTCTGTCGTAACGTCTTCAGTAACGAATTATTAACGCAATGTAAATAAATATAAGAGATATGAGAAAGAACTACTTCTTACAAAAGTATTGCTGAATGCAATGGTTTCTAATCAGAGGTAGTTGATGGTATGTTAAAAATGATGCAACGTATGAATGTAATTTTATATTCTTTGCTACCTCAAAATAATAAAGCCAAGAGATTTGTTGTCGTACCTTTTCAAAATATTTCGAAAAGCTTTAATAACATTTTTGAAAATGTGCAAGTTGCGTTCAAATCATGTAATTCCTTGAAAAATCTTTTGGGCACTCCTAAAGATAAAATTGAAGTAGAACAAAAATCTGCAATTTACGAAATTAATTGTAATAAATGTGAAAAAAATATATTGGGCAGACTAGACAATCGATTGCAACTTGCTATAAAGAGGCACTTAGCTCACTTCCGGTTTAATAGGACAAAGAAGTCTGGTGTGGCTCCACATATTTTGGACACAGGCCATGATTTTCCGGCAAGCGGCCTCAAACTTATAAAACAAGTGTATAATTATAGAGAACTAGATAGCTATGAGAGTAGTATATATATTACCGGAAATGTATGTAATTTGTCATTAAATAGAATTCCTAGGAAATGTATAGGGCGTCCCAGCTAAGACTTTCGGGTCATATATCTCCATTATTATTGAACGAATTTTTTTTGAAACTTAAAATGTAGATAGATAGAAAGACTCCTCGCAATTATTGGTTGTTACGGCGATTCGATGTGCTTACTATAGACCAAAAGAGTAAGCTTATTTTTCCTGTTAAAGATACTGGAAGCAATATACTTTACTACGCATGTGACAGCGAGTTATTCGACATATTACACGAAGAGCAGGACTTTGATCAAAATGAAGCGGATTCTAAAGCTTCTACATTTGGAACAGTCTCAAACAGGCACGCAATCCCCAGCCAGTACGCAAGATAAGAATGCAGCGTCTGTTCACAAGAAACTACTGGAGCTCATACTTTTAGTGAATGCGGATATGCCAACCACACAATTTGTGCTGTTGCTGAAGAATCAACCCTTGAAGGACATGGATCTAAAGTCCTGTGCCCAAATTTAGCAGCACTAAAAATCGTCACACTGCTAAGGAAAACCTACAAGAACAAGCAGGAAAAATGTTGAAAACGAGTGACAAGAAGTTTTCCCCAGTGCTTATTGGCGCTTTTGTAAGGGTTTTCGTACCAGAGGTCGACAGAGGACATGGTGATGCACAAAATATTATAGGCATGGTCTTGGATAAAACTGATGACGAACTTTATCAAATTGGTACAAAGAATAGAATCATAAAACAACTGTATTCTAGATCTCAGTTCAATGTTTGTCCAAGAGGTATTCTGGATATCAAGGATGTACCTGGTACCGAAATATCACTACGCTAAGTTGCAAATCTACAATCAACTGGAACCAGACAAGGCTTCAAAAAGTGCCTTTGAAGAAGGGTTGTAGTTCAGTAAAATATTTGTGCTTCAAAAATAAAATGTGTAATTCTAAGTACCACTCCAGAGCTTACCTTGCAAAAATAAATAAGTTTTTTATAATGTGTCCTGATTATTCTGATTAATGACATTCACTACATACATTTCCTAGTGCCATTTTGGAATTGTATACAATGCCTAGGAAATACATACATTTCCCAGGATATGTATGTATTAAAGAACCTTTGACAAATTATTTCACACATTTCGTAAATTAGCTCGACATTGTATACATTTCCTAGGAATTGTATACAATTTCTAGGTTTCATACATTTTCGGTAACGTATACACCGAGAAAAATGAATCGGTTGAATCAAGAAAATGATGAATGTCATTTCTCATCAGGTTGGAGGAATTAAAATTGCGTTCATTTGACTGAAAGTAATAAGTTGAGTAAACGCTAAGACGAACTTCAAATTATTTTATTTCATCTAAAAGGTTTGAACTGTTAGATGAAGAAATAATGAATACAAAAACATAATAGTTAAATTAAGAAATGTAATACATTAAACCAAACTATCAAAGTTGTTGTTATAACAATAAGTAATATCCTGAGAAAGTATTAAAAATGTTACGTTATTTTTATTAACTGAATACATTTCGTTGTTGAATACATCCGCTTACATAATCCCATTTCATGCTATTTACACGCCCTGTATAATGTTACATTAACAACAATAGAAAGTATAGTCGACATATCACAAGTCTTGATTTAACAGCACAAAATTCTTCATTCAACAAAACTCGTAAGTTGGATTAAGGTAAGTATATCTTGAATATACTAAAGTATGCATTGCTTTAAAACATTACTTAGTTGTTTTAACAAAGTTAAATGTTAATTCAAACAACTTGGGAGATTCTTTTAATGTAAAAAATGAATAAACCCAATATGCTTCTTTTGTTATTTTGACATTCCTGTCTCTTAAGTTGAGAGAAAAGAGTAATTGACACAAATTGAGCTTTCTGTTATTTGAATATTTCATCATCTTTCCAGTACACAAATTTGCATTGTATGAACTTATCAAATTTTTATGTTAACATGTCATTTATGTCTATTCTCAACAAATATATGTATCCTGAAAACTTTGTCGCGCATTGAATGTAATAATACTTTTTCTTGACTGAAGCAACAGGTTTTTGACTGAAGCTATCAAATTTAACATTCTGATAGTTAGGTATATAGTGAACACTTCAAATGCATTGCTAATAGGTGACTAAAAAAAGGAGTTGGTCGTATGCGTTTTGCGTTAATTCAACGAATTTTTTCTCTCGGTGTACATATACAAAAATAGCAGAAAGATAAATGAATTCAGATAACGGGCCTATACCCCAATCTTGTTTATATACGTTTGTGCTGTGAACAACAATACCGCTTTCAGGTACCGTTTGTTTTCTTAGAATATTAGAATTAGAAGGTTGGATCTTAATATTAAGCTTGACGAAATTAATGGCAAAATGATCTTACTTTTGATGATGTTGGTATTAGCTTAGGTCTAGGTATAAATAAGCCACCTATGTAAAATTCTGATCAGTGTTGTCCTATATACGCTACGGTGTACAGACAACACGGTTTTTAATAATCACTGCTACTGATAATGACAACATGCTTGTCGAAATATGTATCTAGCTTGCAGTGCTTTAGTGTGGTAAAGGTATTTTGTTAGTGAAAATTTTCGACCTCGAGATTTTTGCAGATATCGATCGACGTTTTGAAGTAACCTGATTCCGAAAAACTGGTTTTTACAATCTCCCCCCCTCTCTCTCCCTCTCCCCCACCTCTCTCCCTCTCTCCCTCTCTCCCTCTCTCCCTCTCTCCCTCTCTCCCTCTCTCCCTCTCTCTCTCTCTCTCTCTCTCTCTTCTCTCAAACCGCTATAGATATCAGTTCAAAATTTTGTATTTACAAATACAATCTCCCTCTTGAGATCTGATTAGATTTTCATTAAAATCGACAGACCTGAAGTAGTAGTTTACTTCGGCGAAACAATCGAATTTTGCTGTTTATTCGTCAACTACTAATTTTAAGCAAATTTATAAAAAATTCATATGTACTCGAAAATTAAATTTGAGAAGAATTTTATTAAAAAGGTTTTTTCGAAATTCTTACCGGAAGTAGTCCTTTACTCTTATCGAAAATCAGTTTTTTGCGAATATTTCGCAAGCCATGCTTTTTAGACAGGTACGTTACCAGTATAAAAGTATTTAGAACTTAATTTACAATAACTTTTCTATAAAAAGAATTTCAAAATTCGAACCGGAAGTAACACTTTTACTCTTACCGCATAGCGATTTCTTCCAAATATGTCGTAAATTTATAAAAAAATTATGCATTCTGTAGAAATTTATTAAGAGTCTAGAAGTACTTAATGCTTAATTTAAAACAACTTTAAGTAATTTTTTGTTTAGTATCAAGACACAGACTTATTATTATTATTGTTAAATTTCTTAACGCATTATTAGTATAAATATGAAGTTTTAACATAATCACGTCAGTAGTCTTTAAATTATCGTCGACCAAGCAATTTAATTGGGAAGATAATGTGAAATATGGAATAATCGAATATGGCTTCGTTATCAAGTTACTTACAAGACAAGGGAAGTATGTTCATACCATGCTGGAAGAGATATCATCGATTTACAGGGAATCTTGGCCGGGAAAACTTGTTAAAAACATCGAAAAATTAATAATGGAAGATGTTCAACTAAATAACACAAAACTCCCAGCAATTACTGGAATATCTATAACAACCATTTTAAAATCACTTATGATCATCCTGGCATGACTAAGGTCAGCACATGGGTGAAGAATGCTCATGCCGCCTCAAAAACAACAGTTTTCGTCCACAAAAGTTATGTTGCGCTGGCTGCCCTGCATAAGGTGGCCTTCTATATTTTCAATCACACACCCTACAGTCCAAACCTGGCTACTAGCGAATTTTTTCTGCTCGCGAAAATTAAAAGAGAGCTGCGTGGAAAAAAATGCAAGCGATGAAGAACTAAAGGACGCAGTTTCAGCGTATTTTCAGAAAAAAATAACACTTTTTTTCATGAAAGCATACACAACCTAGTTGAAGGATATGAAAAACGTATTAGGGTTTGAGATGAATATATTGAAAAGGAAAATAAAGTTGTATTTTTATTTTCTCTCCTTTTCTCCCGTTCCTCGAACTTGAAAACACTCCCTCCTAAAGTTCGTTTTAATGTTATCAATATTTCATTTTTGCTTCTTAAATTAAATCTATTGCACGAACAGCAGTCATTGCTGTTTTAGAGATATCTTCCCTACCACAAATATTTCATAATTAGAAGAATGATTTTTCCGGGTAATTGTAGCCTAAGCTGAACTTATTTCTTAAGGAATTTACACACTTTACTCACCAAATCTGTTATATTTATCTCCCGTTTTTCCTTATACTACGTACAAGAAACTAGAAACAGTTCTTGAGAACTATGCTCAAATATTATTAACACAGAATTTAATAATGAGGTAGATATTGCACCAGTATTCAACACCTGCTCACAAAGCAATAAGTGTTTGCGTTGGTTAGAAAGAAATGTAGCCGATTTTATTACTAGGGTCAGTCAATATCTAACGCCTTCTATTTTTTTCTACCTAAATAAAGTTAGTTAAGTGAGAAATTTGCATTTGGCGCTATTCCTCAAACCTCCTTCTACAATCCACTACAATATTAACTTTCTGCGTCAACAAGTGGCAGCACTGCAGACGTTTGCAAAATTGAATTCTTGAAAACAGAAGGTGAAACGCGCATTCGTATTCATGGAAGACTGAAAAATGTTTACGATGGTGCAACAATGGATGTCAGCACTGTTAAACGATGGGTTCGCCGCTGTCATTCATCTACAGTCATCCGGCGGTCACCACGAAAGTTGCGTGGAGTCACTGCAGTCAACGGCCTGCCGCTCCGCTTTTCGTCAGCCCACGGTGTTTGTCCTTTACCTTCGTTACAGAGGCGAACCCATCATCTAACAGTGCTGACATCCACTGTTGCACCACCGTGCACATTTTTCAGTCTTCCAGGAATGCGAATGGTCGTTTCACCTTCTGCATTCAAGAATTCAATTAAAGAACGCTGCCTGATACGAACATCGATGTCGGCCATTTTGCAAGCGACTGCAGTGGTCCCACTTGTTGACGCAGAAATATACTATTGAAAAATAGGAGGCATTAGATATTGACTGGCGTAATAGACAAAAACATTGGTATCCTCTCAATTATAAAGTTGATCCTTTTTGGAGAAAGTTTGCTTTGCGTCTCACATTGTTGGTGGTTTAGATATAAGTGTTGTAGGTTCACCTATTGATGAATGGTCAGAGTCACATAACAAATTGCTTAAAATCAAGAGGAAGGCATTTTGAATAGTTTATTTAAATGTACTTGTATCAAGAGAGATCATCTTTTCTAAAATTTGTATTATCTTTTTGTAATGCTAAGGTTATGTGTAATATATTATCCAACAACGTAGATACATTATCGTAAACAGAAAAAAAAAATAAATTGTGGTCAACAATAAAAGTTTCACATTGCGTCGAACTCTTATTTTTAATAATAATTACTTCAGTATAAATGGTCAGTACAGCAGAAGCACAGATGACTCAGCAACTCGACGATACTTTGATAAGAAACGTGTGATATCTCGAACAGTGTTTTATAAACGGCACAGGTGTTTTAGAAACCAACAGTTAAATTATGACTGCAGCAGGTACTAAAACAGTTGCTAATACACACAAAGTATTTTGAACTCTCAGCTATTAATTTTTTATTCATTATTTAAAGAGTGTATACCTACAATCACGTATCTACCTATACCTAGACCTATTATATTACTTTTAATGCATACCAATAATAAAATACAAACATCATCTAATGGGAGAAACGAGAAAAGTGTCTTGTATTCAATTAAAGTAACCCGAGACAAAAATCAATTTCTTAGAGTGATTTGTTCAGAGATATTTCTTAGCGCAGTGTATTATACGAGGAAGGATCATTATGTCCGTGACTTTCTGGATGTAAGGTAGTTTTTTCTGCCAAAAAAAAAACGTTTTATTTTTTTAGTTCGTTCAAAGTTTCTTCAGTTTTTTAATCTCTTCCAAATAATAATATTTATCGAGTTTAGCAATATAGGCGTTTTTTAAAGCCACGATTTTATCCTTGAAGCCGTTTTTCTTTCCACTGAGCAATTCTTCCAGTTTGGAAACAGAAAATAGTCACTCGGGGTTAAGGAGAATATGGTCGATGAAGAAACAATTCGTAGCCAAATTCATTCAAATTTACCATGACGACTACTCGTATGTGCACCCGTGCATTTTCTTGATGGAAGAGCAGTTTTTCTTGGCTCTTCCAATTACTATTCAACCGGTCCAAAAAGTTGCCGTCATTTATGTTTTTTCCTTTACGAGGTAACCGATGTGTCTAATTCCGCGTACATCCCAAAAAGAAACTGTCACCATGACATTGTTGGGCTACACACCAACTACTGCTTGGTCATTGGTGTGTTATGGTGGATCCATATTTTGTCCACAATTATAAAACGAATCATAAACTTGTCAGTATTGCGACTAAACAAGGCCAAACAATCCTTCGAAATCAATGTGAGCGAACAAAGCATTCACCTTGCGGATAGCCTTCTCGTACGCAAGTGATCATTTAATATCGAAACCACTGAACCATGTAATATGCCTATGGTTTCTTCAATCTTGCGCGCTTTCAATCTCCGGTCTTCCAACACTCTATTTGGACTTTTCCAATTGGTTCAGTCGTAGCGATCTCAATTAGGCGTCCAGAACGTTTGGTGTCACTTCTTTTTCATTGATTTGGATGATGTATAGAGTCCCCATAGTATTAATCAAGCTTAGCCTTAGAGATAAATGGTTTCCTTTCCAACAAATAATGAAATTCGCCGTTTTTTATTTTTGCCAAAATGAAAGAGATTATCTTATTTCAATGGCTGTCAAACTTTAGCTAATGGCGTAGGTTGCTCAAACTTTGACAATAGTCTCTAATGACAGTTGATAGTTAACGGAAGCGGTGTTGCCATACAATTTACAACACAGGTAATTACAAAATCTCGGCCATAATAATCCAGCCATACTACTTGGAACAGAAAAAATGTTTGGCATACTATACTATGTGACAAAGAAAACGAATCTAGTAAATACTTATATTTTTTAACCAAACTTCGTACAAATATTTACTGTATTGAGAATAATAAATAATTGAACTAGAAGAGTTTAGTCCGAAAAAGGTAGGCAACATCATCGACGAGCGTCTGGATGACCTAGTAGAGCCACCTAACGGGAATATAGAAGATTAAATTTACTTGTCCTTATTGATCGGGTATGTGGCATATATTTTTGGAAAAGGTAAGCTAAAAAGTAACTGAGTCCCGTACATCACCATATTCCCTCGCCGTTTGGATAGAATATTACACTATTCCAATCCGAACGGTATATTTGAATAAATAGCGAACCAATATCGTTTTTCAAGTAAATCTCTTTTTTCTTGTGAGTCCATGGTGATCGTAGAGGAGTATGACGTCGAAGAAAAAAAATTTATGTTTCGATTTTTTCCGTATAATGTATGATTGCACTTGTAGATAATTTGGGGTGGATTAGGATAAGAAGTATTATCCTTTGAGATGATTTAAGTGCTTATACGTATTTTACAAAGTTATGTACCCATTTCCTTTACCATATTATCAAAAGCTTAAATAATGCCACGTTTCAATAAGATAATTCCAATTCTCATATTGCAGCTGGTACACTACGCAAGAGGTAAACATCAATATGTTTAATTGGTCAGCGAAGTCGATGATCTATCGCCCATAAACCATGTTAGGGATATGATAGATCGAAGAGTTGCTATGCTTCCCACCGCTCCAATAACAGATACATGATGTGCTACTATTTGCTTTGAAGACCTCTCCAAAAGAGTCTGTAGATCTTCTTACTATAAGATCTGCCAACATCTTGCGATATAATTTCCATGGGACGGGCTTTTTGTCTTTAGTAAAGTCAACTTCTAATTAATTCTTCTTAACAAAATTTACTGAAGCAGTATTGCATTAAATGTTGTAAAATGCTTCCTAAAAGAGGCTCTGGATAACCTTGAAGAGCTACCAAACGAGAGTATAGGAGCTTAAGGTTGCTTGCTCTATGACAAATATTTTTCGCAAAGATACGCCATGAAATAACAATAGGTTCTAAATCTCACCATATTCGTACGCCATCTTTTAGAGTAGAGCCTTGTAGTAAACAGGCATACTGGAAAGAAAAGTGTCCATATCACTTTTTCAGACTAGACTCGTTTCTGATTGTGAGTCCATGCTAACTATGGACAATCCCTACGTCAAATAAGAGAAGGATAGTTTTTGATTTTTACCGTAGAGGATTGATAATTTGGGGTGGAATTAGCATAGCTCCTTTGAGGTACATTTATAAAGTTAAAATGTTAAAAATGACATATTCCAGCAAGACAATGCACATTCTCATATTACGCAAAAGGCAAACATCAATATTTACAATTGGCAATAAAACAAGTCTGGGATATGTTATGTCGTATTTACTATGCTGCTCAGTACCCCAGTAAATTTAGAACAGCTACACTATGTCCAAGTAACTGGAAGGTTCTTCCAAAATCTTACCTACACTGTCTATGCTCTCAGAAGAAGAGGTTTTAGAAGATTTTTTTGTAAATATGAAATATTCGATAATTCTGTAAAATATGAAGAACCATGCCACGTACGAAACGTTAAGAAGCCTATGGCAACTATAACTATGATTGGCGCTGGGTAAATTATATGCAAAGGCAAATTAGGTACAAATATTGTTACCAATTGAGTTACACCCTCTATGACCACCTACCTGATGTCCTCGTCAACTAGGCTGCTACTACTCAGCGAAGATGGGGCGATTCAAAACGTTGTGAAGCTAAATCTAACCAGGGCGCCACCGCGTCTATTTATAGCCTATCAGAGTCAAACGGACGTAGATCATAGATGAAAAAAAGAAATCAGGTCGGAACAGAAATAATAACTCAAGCAAAACAATCCAAATTCAACTCACAAGTTCTAGTTTAATTCCCACATAAGGTTTTAGAATGTACAAATATATCTAATCATGCAAAAGAAAAAATAAAAGAAGTCAAATATGAAATCATTAACAAATAGTCAAATGTGATATACTTGAAGGTTAATGCTATGAACTTTTAAAATAAAAAAAAAACTGAAATAGAATTTGCAATCTGCCTCCAAACACACAGCGATCGTGGTAGTACACCCTGTTTATCAAAATATTGGCACAAACAACTACCCGTAGGGAATAAAAAAAGGGGTGCACCAGCCGACTCACACTATATATTTTACAAGGAAGAGATACACAAAAAAAGGAAAGGTTTTAAAAATATATTAAATTTGATCGGCTGTAATTTAAAAAAAAACGTTTGGTGATAAGCCGAATGATTAAACTAACAAATTCATTAATCAGAACTCACCTAAAGTTTAAAAAAAAATCATCACACACAGAGAAATGTCTCTGCCTATCAAGAAAATTTGCAAATTGTTCGTTTGCAGAAATAAATACAATGTAGGTCAAAGGACCACTTAATAACTACTGCATGTTACTCATACAATGTGTCTGTTAATGTTTGTACGCCAATTATGTTGGTATGCCTGCAATTATATCAAAGTGTAGTGGTAACTCTGCCGCTTGAGTTGTGTACATAGACGTAGGTAAATAAATTGTTGATAAATTGTCATTAATTGTATTGTCAGTTGTATCGTCGGTCTTGTAAAAATAATTTGATCTGCATTCTTCTTATTTATACGTTTAATTTCGAACAGTTCTTTTTAGAGCTCAATAATTATCGTTTGTAAGTTGTAGGTAAGTAATAATTTAATACGAAATGCAACTTGTGTTTGAATAACCACTATTTTAACTTTTTTTTTAGTATTGACTGGAAAGCCAAAAATGTTTACACCTGAACAAGACGCACAATTCTTATGGCCCACTTTCGAAGTGCATGTCGCAATCAGGATGGAACTTGGTCGTACAGTTTGCACACTCTTCCTTCGATCAGTTTGTAGAAGCATTTCCTAATGTAAATGTCAACTATGAAGTTTTCGTCCATCACAAGCATGAGATTGTAAAGCGTTTTGAGAGAAAAAATTGTAATTGTCAGGATAAATCAACCGGAAGACCTACAATATTAACTGAAGCTGTTATTAATGATCTTGAAGAACGAATCAGTCATAGCCCCAACAAATCATTACAAAGGCAATCAGCACAGTCTGGTACACGAGCCAGACTATTTAAGTAAGTGCAAGTGCTTAATTATGTGTTCTTTTCAGATTTTAGTAGAGCTAGCTGTGCAAAAGCTCTACATAAAAATTTACATATGCATCCCTATATAGTTTCGGTTGTGCAGCAATTGTACCCTCGTGATTATCACCAATGTATACTGTACTGTCAATGGTTTAACTAGCACCTTAATAATAATGATTTACTGGACCTAACCTTCTTCACTGACGAAGCATGGTTCTATTTATCTGGATATGTAAATAGCCAGAATTACCGAACGTGGGCTACGGAGAACCCTCACAATTTCAAGACGGAGAATAATACAGACAATATTCTTTAATGAGATAATGAATGCAGAGAGATATCAAACTGTCATTTTGACAGAATTTATTAATCAGTTGCATGATGATGAAATAACGAGGGGCTATTTCCAGCAAGACGGAGTCACTGCTCATACTGTACGGACCACCATAGAATTTTTGCAACAATCTTATGGAAATCATATTATAAGCCAAGGCCTGTGGCCACCGAGGGGTCCAGATTTAACACCACCAGATTATTTTCTTTTTCGACAGGTAAAGAATAATGTCTATAAAAACCGCTTGCACAATTTGGATGAACTTCAACAAGCGATTAGGCACGAAATTCAAAATATAACACAAGAACAGCTTTGGCATGTATTTGAAAACATGAAAAGACGAATAATGTTGTGTTTACAAGCAAATGGAGAACACTTTCAACAATTTTTATAAACCTAATTTTGTACTTATCAGTGTTATTTTCATTTAATAATAGCATTTTTGTGATTACAAGCAAATGGAGAACATTTTCAACAATTTTTATAAATAAACTTAATTTTGTACTTATCAGTGTTATTTTCATTTAATAATAGCATTTTTGTGATTACAAGCAAATGGAGACCATTTTCAACAACTTTTTATAAATAAACTTAATTTTCTACTTATCAGAGTTATTTTCATTTAATAATAGCGTTTTTAATGTATCTATTAACAGTCTCTACAATATAACCTCATTGTGCTTTAGTGCTTGTCATTATTCAGAACAATATGGTCATGCCGTGCTTCTATAATCCGCTACTGGATTCCATCAACTTTAAAAAAAGAAAATCCATACTACCAACATAATTGGCGTACAAACATTTACAGACAGTCTGTATAAAATTATCAAAATGAACGAAATAAGCAATGACTACTTAAACTCACACGGTATATTAACATATGAAAATTTGAATATACCCACATAGTGAACATTAAAATTAAATTAACAAGTGAAAATCAATATATTCACAGAATTAACATTAATGTACAATTCACTCTGTATACTATATACACATTAAAGTAAAAAAAAAAGGAAAAGTTCCTAATTCTCTCTGTATATTTCAAAAGAAAATTTAAGGTATTTTAGAATGGAAATCAGAAGTACAAAAGTTAAATTAAAAGCAACCGAAAAGGGTAACCTTTTACACAATAATGACGTTGTCTGGTGATTCATCAAACTTATTAATGACTAAATTAAATAAACAACTATGACCTTATACTGGTGGGGATGCGCTGTCTTCAGTAACTGTAACCGCAAATCAGAAGGGCCAACTGTACCCGTTGTCCAGGAGGAAGGGGAAATGTATCTATCTCCAGCGTGAAGAAAGGTTAAACCATGAGATACCTCCAAAATTTAAAACATCAGCGGAATTTTTACGCCTACGTAATTTTTTACGTCTACGAAATTTTTCGTCTACGAAGTTTTCCCTGTCTAATTGATTGCTCTGATATTCTCCAAATGATGAAATCAAGTCTTCGAAAAATGTCGAACCCACGTGCGTTTAGACACACATATCCGGCATGGCCGTTATACGGAAAATTATGCTCCGAAACTAATCAATACCCAGGCACAATTCTTCCAAATTGCATTACATTCAATAAGTATCCGCCATTAAAGCGCGATGACAATGGATTACCATATTCAACCAAAATATACAATATATTATTTAAATGCACACTAATTCACACGTGGCTTTTTATAATACGTAGTGACTCGAAGATCGACAAATCAAAAGTGTGACAGGAGTCGACGACGAGACATTCAACAACGGCCGCCGGTAAAAGTGAGGGAAGGAGAACAACAATTCAAATAAAAAGGTTAATAAGACGCAGTTCATTCAATTAGAATTTCAATCTAAAAATATTGCTCAATCAAGTAATATAGAAATAACTATTCAAAATTATTTCATTTAAAAGAAGTATGAATTTATACAGAAATTTGCATGCTGATTGAATAGCGAACATACGTAAGTTAAGATGCTCCAAAACAGATGCTCGAAAATGTTCAAATAATATTAGAAAATAGCAACAAAGGTTATTTAAAATAATAATAATAATACCTAGGATTTTTACAACGTTACAACCGAATGCGTCCTTACCCCTTAGTTTGAGGTACGCAAATGAAAGGTATCAATAATTACAAACCTGCCCTTTTCCCACCAAATTTGTAGAACCACTACAACACTGCAGCTAAGGCAGCATCAATGTTGTCGAAGTGTGGCATTACGGAATGCAGTTCCTTTTTTAAGCTACATATCCAACGCTATGGATATTATTTTATGACTAATTATAAAGCTATCTTTTCAAGACTATCTATACAAAAGTTACGCAATCGTGTAAAACATAAAGATAGAAAACAAATAATTGTTAATGCAGTAGGAAATTATATGGCAACAGAATGGTACTTGCACGACATTTTGTCACATAATATGACCCTTTAAAAACACCTAAAACTTTTGGTCAAGCCTGTATAATCAATGTTTCATGCAGGTATTCCGTACGTCCTATATCACTGAACAATAAGATACTTATGAATATAACAAGTTTTTTTTTGGTTATATTACTTTTCTATAACAACTATGAAATCCATTTATTATTAGCTACATGTTATTAATAAACCTGAAGTACCGTATTATGCATAATCGGAAGATTGCTTTTTCCGGGTGATTGCAGCCTAAGCTGAACTTATTCCTTAAGGAATTCACACACACTTTACTAACGAAATCTGTTATATTTATCTCCCGTGTTTCCTTATACTACGTATAAGAAACTAAAAACAGTTCTTGAGAACTATGCTCAAACATTAACACAGAATTTAATAATAAGGTGGATATTCCATCAGTATTCAACACCTGCTCACAAAGCAAAAAATGAGGTGTGGCCACCACACGACTTTCTTATACGTATGAGCGTTTCAAACTATACAATTCTAAGAATTTTTTTATACAAAACTTATTCAAAATCCTATTCTAGGTACTTTCATTCGCTTAATAAATCGCTATAGAATGCATACTTTGCAAGATATTATCAAAAAAGTGCTCCTCGCTAAGAGTAAAAGTGCTACTTCCGGTCCGAATTTTGAAATTTCATATATACAAAAAATATTGCAAATCTAATTCTAAATACTTTTGTACTCTTGATAAATATATATAGAATGCATAACTTACGACATATTTGCAAAAAATCGCTATTCGATAAGAGTAAAAGTGGTACTTCCGGTCTGAATTTTGAATTTTTTTTTATACAAAAGATATTGAAAATTATGTTTTAAATACTTTTATATCCGTAACGTACTTGTCTAAAAAGCATGACTTGCGGAATATTCGCAAAAAACTGATTTTCGATAAGAGTAAAAGACCTACTTCCGGTAGGAATTTCGAAAAACTTTTTAAATAAAATTATTCTCAATTTTAATTTTAAGTATATATGAATTCTTTATAAATTTGTTTAAACTCAGTAGTTGACGAAATATTCGCAAAATTCGATTTTTTCGCTGAAGTAAACTGCTACTTCCGGTCTACCGATTTTACTGAAAAACTAATCAGATCTCAAGAGGGAGATTATACACGTAAATACAAAATTTGGAATTGATATCTACAGCGGTTTGGCCGCTATCGTGGTCACACACACACACACAGACAGACAGACAGACACACAGACACACAGACATTTTTGAAAAACCACTTTTTCGGTATCAGGGGACTTCAAAACGTGGACATCTGCAAAAATCTCGAGGTCGAAAATTTTCATCATCACAATACTTCCTTATACTACGTATAAGAAAGTAAAAGTATTTGCGTTGGTCAGAAAGAGGTGTACCCGATTTTGTTACAAGGGTCAGTCAATATCTAACGCCTCCTATTTTTTCTGTCTAAATAAAGTTAGTTAAGTGAGAAATTTGAATTTGACACTATTCCTCAAACCTTCCTCTACAATCCACTACAATAGTAACTTTCGACGTCAACAAGTGGCAGCATTGCAAACGTTTGCAAAATGGCCGACATCGATATTCGTATTAGACAGCGTTCTGTAATTGAATTTTTAAATGCAGAAGGTGAAACGATCATTCGCTTTCATGGAAGACTGAAAAATCTGTTATATTACTTTTCTATAACAACTTTGAAATTCATTTATTATTACCTAAATGTTATTAATATACCTAAAGTACCGTATTAGGCATTTATGCTTTTATGTAATTATTATGAAAATTCTTATAATGTAATTGTCCGAAATCTATCTGTACTTAACCCAGATTAAAAATTAAGCTGAAGGCGCCGGGCGCAAGTAATATCTACTCATAGACCGTTTAACCTGTGTATGTGAAAACAGACTTATCAGAATTAACTCTCTACTGAATTAAATATTGACAGCCGAAAATAACATATATAGCTTTATATAGCAAGATAGGAGTATGTAAGTAGTATTTATGAAAGTTCGGTCATGCCGATAAACTGCGTGGAAATCAAAACCCATTATGTTATTTTTATGTTAAACAAAACATACTACATAACGGAAATGTAGTTTCGATGGTAAGCTTTAAAATTATGTTATTGATAATCCGTGCTGAGCGATTATAAGTTCAGTTTCTGCATAAATAGTATTAATTTGTCAATGAAAATGTAATCAATCATTATTCTCAACATACTATACAGGCTGCCCAGAAACTCTCCTGACAAACGAAGACCGGAGATTCCTCAGATAATTTTAAGACAATTTAACCCAATTCACCCTAGTCCGAAAATGCTTCCTAAGGTCATAGGCGTCCGTTTTGGGTAGGTAAACGGTTATTTTAACGCATAACTTTTTTGTCTTTAACTTTTAAGCATTTGTGACACTAGATTATTAAATTTTCAGGTATTCTAGTACTAAAAGGCACTCTTACTTTCAGTCAGTAGGATACACCGTTTTCTAGAAAAATCGATTAGAAAATTTTTCGTTTTTTCGTCATTAAAATTCAATTTATTATTTTTTGCACTAGTTCACTTTGAACTGCCAACAGAAATAAAACCTACGTTTTTAATTGTCAAATTGTTGTCAGTTCGCGAAGTTGAAATGACGAAGGATGAAATGACGAAAAATTTTCAAATCGATTTTTCTAGAAAACGGTGTATCCTACCGACTTAAAGTAAGAGTACCTTTTAATACTAGAATATCTGAAAATTTAATAATCTAGTGTCACTAATGCTTAAAAGTTAAAGACAAAAAAGTTATGCGTTAAAATAGCCGTTTACCTACCCAAAACGGACGCCTATGACCGGTATTAGAAATTCGCAATTGATGGAATCGATTCATCTCTGGAGGATAAATAAGCATACCAGTTTTTGTTTTTCTAAATAGAAGCGTTCGGGAGATATTAAAAAAAACTAATTACAAGGCGCCATTTTCAAAGAGCTCTAGCTCCATTAGGAAGCATTTTCGGGCTAGGGTGAATTGGGTTAAATTGTCTTAAAATTATCTGAGGAATCTCCGGTCTTCGTTTGTCAAGAGAGTTTCTGGACACCCTGTATAGTTGTACAAAAATTTCTTTATAATTTTATTAAATGCAGCATTCAGTCAAATCTACAGAAACACTAAGACAAGACGCTGTTATTTTCATTTGACGTAATCAGTTATGAGAAAAGTCTTTACATTATATTTGAAAAATTTATATGTAGCCAATAAACATTTTGTAACCAAAGTAAAAATGTTACTTATACTGTCTATGCTCTCAGAAGAAGAGGTTTCAGAAGATTTTTTTTTTATGAAATATTCGATAATTTTGTAAAATATGAAGGACCAAATGCGTCCTAGTTTGAGGTACGCAAATGAAAGGTATCAATAATTACAAACTTGCCCTTTTCCCACCAAATTTGTAGAACCCCTACAACTCTGCAACTAAGGCAGCATCAATGTTGTTGACGTGTAGCATTACGGAATCCAATGCGTTGGATATGTAGCTTAAATATCCAACGCTATGGATATTACTTTATGACTAATTATAAAGCTATCTTTTCAAGACTATCTATACAAAAGTTACACAGTCGTGTAAAACATAAAAATAGAAAACAAATAATTGTTAATGCAGTGGGAAATTATATGGCAACAAAATGGTACTTGCACGATATTTTGTCACATAATATTACCCTTTAAAAACACCTAAAACCATTTTGACCTGTCGGCTAGAGAATACAATCCGGGGATCCCGGGATTAGACTATGTGCTTTCTAATTGGGTTCAAATGGAAAAAAAAGCTTACGTAATTTCTTAAAAATTATTTATTAATATTGTTGGACAATACACAATATACTAAAATAAGGAACAAGAAAGACAATACAAAAAATTATTTAGAATTTCGAAAATACAATCGCAGAAATATCAAAGCATCCAATGTTTGACTTCCAAGCCTGCTTCGTAGTTTATTGCCAACATAAGCAGCAGCTGACAACGCTCGCTCAGGTTCTACACTGGTTGGAGGAATAGACAATAGATATTTATATGCTAATTCCAAATGATATCCACGAACTCTTCCATTTTCCAACAGGCTTATTTCGCGTCTAATACTATTTACCAAACTCGATTCATTTTGTACTTCAGGATCTTGGGATTCCATGCTCTTATTAATTTCCAGCTGTATCTTTTACTTTAGTGTCAATTGGGGTTGGGAGGTTTGTTGCCTTAGCTCATCATCTGTTTGTGATCCTGACATTTCTTCCTCTTCCGTGTAATCTCGACTATTTAGTCTTTTAACAATACTTTTTATTTGCTTCCTCACTAAAGCTTGTGTAGGAACTGGAATAAGTCAAGCCATTCCAAATCAGATAATAACTGATTTTCATCATATTTTTGTAGATTTTGTAAATAATTCAATACACCAGTTAAATCATCACTTCGTCGTTACTTTATACGTTCTACTAAGGATGATTTCATTTTCTTGGCGAGTGCTGAGTTTTTGCTAGAGAACTGTTTTATAAGAAATTTCAAAGCGGCATCAGCTGTGCATAAATTAGCATCTCGCCCACAGATTGTTTCTACTGTTACTTTAATTGTGGTCAGCACAACAACAATTTTATTTACCAAGTCAAAATCAGCATCTTCTAAACGGATTGGATGATTGAGATCTATAACAGCTATTTGAATGCAGGTTTTTAAAAGAGAAAATCGTCCCAGCATGGTTAAAAGACTATTCCACCTGGTTCTACAGTCCAAAAGAAGTGACAGCTCCTTTTCATGTTCAATCTTGACATATTTTTGAAGTACTGTTTCATTTTTCAATGGTGCTCTTTTAATTAATAATTGATCAGTTACCACTCGATCAGTTATTCCCGCCAGGCGTCTACCGGTGTCACTTCTCACCGCGTAAACAGCACAGAGTAGGGATGAGAACGAAGCCGGTCTCCTGTCTTTCTCACACAATAAGCTTTCTCTCACTCACAGTTTAGGGCCTAAACCGTTCTCGGCCATTATTATTGATTGTGCGTCGATCGTAGCAGTGACCCTTATACCTACTTATTATTTTACTTTCTCAGTGCAACTCTCATATTAAATATATTCTCATCAAGGCCAAACGATGTCTGTTTGTGGCTTAGATTTGGGCACACCGTGTTTTTCACACGGACAATTATACGTGGCATGTTCCCGCGTGGGTAAACCATCCAGTTTGTTTGTGTTGGCTTAAGATGCACTCACTAAAAATATCGTACACTCCATTGCACTAAGAGACTGAAAAAGTTTTTTTTTTTAATTGTCATTATTTGTGATAGAGATGTAATTACAAATTTATTAGTTAAGATAATAAAAGTACAATGAATTCAAAAAATGAATGTTTGGTGTTTTGTTATTTTTATAGGCTGTCATCGTTCACAGCGCTCCATTCCTCTTTCAGTCATATACCACATCCCCACACACTTACAATAAGTTACATATTTTTTATTAGACTACTAAAATATTCACTAGAAATAATTTATATGACAAAATAACGTTTGCCGAGTCAGCTAGTATATATATATTAATATAATTTTAATTATTAATTATCTTTTTTCGAGTATACCCAAAGTTATAAGCAAAATGTAAGATATGCTGTCGTTTTCTAGCTTACTATATTTAGAACATAATATTTTGTTTATATAATATTTAGATCATATTTTGCATTTGCATTCTATTCAAGCTACAATTTCTTTGCATTCAATAAAATTTTCATATTCACGAACTAGTACTTTTTTATAATTCTAGTGCCCATTTCAAAATTTTCATTTGATATCTATAATTATATATTTTTTCTAATACACTGTTACAAATTAAAACTGAATGAACATCACACATGCTAAAACAGGTATAATTAAAAGAAAAAATCATATAATTATCTCATAATCATTTAGTGGTAATATTTATTTAATTTTCTTTGTCATTAATGGTTGACTAATGGTAACTACCACATATACCTTTAAAATGTTATTAAAAATAATATATTGAATACCATATTAATAATATATATTTAGTTATTTATCCTTTTGATTATTAAAGTTGCGATACCTTTTACTCTCTTAATATAGCATACTTTTAACAAACTGGTGCTTTTAGCAATTATAAGCCATTACAAGGAATAGCAAAACAAGTATCCTTTGCTCACTCACATGATCAATTTTATTCATTCTTGTCAAACATTTGACGCCGGTATATTTTCTTTCTCTCTCTTATGGTACACCGCATCTAGTAGTATGAAGGTACCCGCACACTGAGGCGAGGCGAAGCGAAGCGAAAAGAAGCGCATTTATTACGCCTGATAAAAATGCACATAATCAAATCGGTGCCCGCACACCGGGGCGTCGCGTGCCGAAGCGAAGCGAAGCGTGGTCGCGAGAGAAGTTTCCAGAGCAAGCAGGCGAAGTAGTTCGCTGGGCTTCGCTTCTCCTCGCGCCATTGTACGTTACGTAGAGACAAGATCAAGTTTTTGCGTTTTAATTGGTTATCGGACATTTCCGCTGTCCCATGAGAAGCTGGTAGGCTCAGTTCGTACTTTGCTTGAACAGCTCTTAAACTAGTATTATTTGCATATTTAATTTTAGTATAGTGTAAGAAAGAAATTGCTATCAGGATGGAGGATGAAGCGCTAATTTTTCTTCTGATATGTAAAAATATTTCAAAAATTTCTTCTTGTGTTTTCGTAAATCCGGGAATTAGTGATGAAATTCACCAAAACTGTCTCTCTTTTGATTAATTTCATGTACCCAAACACTTTTGTTTGGTTTCTCCTCTCCTTGCATAGTAGCAATTAAACCAAGAACATATAATTTTCGTCAGATGAGGAACTACTCATGTTGATCGGATCACTTCTACACACACAATGATTAATAACTGTTGTAAATGCTTTCATTCAGCAGACACAACAGTTGCGCAACTGTTCAGTGATCATGGCCAGTAGACGAGCGCTCACTCTGAACATGTTCAGGAGCGGTCGCCATTTTTGTGAGCGGAAAAATTCTATGCTCACTTGGTGAGCGTATTCTGTACGCATGCGCCATTGATTCATTCCAAGACCAACCTAATACATACTTCTGAAGAAAGTTACTAGAAAAGTAAGATACAACAAATTAAAGGTATTGTGCAGTAATAAATGTATTATAAATTGGAGTTCACTCAGTATTTTATTCGGGGTTGGAAAAACCAGCCCTTCCACTAAAAACTACGTCAAACCTTAATGCAGAAAAACAATTTATTATTATTGTTTATTCGGTTTAATCTCTATAATTTTAACATATGGCAGCAATGAAAAGTATCAGATGACAGACGATGACATGAAGGTGAGCGGTCCTGTCCAGCGAACGCTCAACTGTTGTGAAGTGAACGGTTGGAGCGGGATCAGTTCTCGATCCGCCTGCTGAATGAAAGCAATAATTAAATATTGTATCACGCACATGCGCACCAAACCAGGTGCGCATGTACGTGATACAATTATTTCCCCTCATTTCGCCTCTCTTCGCTTCTCCCTAATGTGCGGTCTCCGGCCTGGCGACGCTGCGCTTCGCCACGCTTCGCTTCACCTAAGTGTGCGGTCACCTTAATACGAGGGCTACTATTTATATTTCGGGAATAGCAAATAATAACAAACATTTTTAAATGAAAATGGCTTTATTGTTTTTCGAAATATTGCTCTTGATGATTAATACACTTTTGCATTCGTTCAAACCATTTGTCATAGCAGTTTTTCCATTCCTCTTGAGACACCTTTAAAACATGCTTTTTGAACGCTTCAACTGCTTCTTCGGCGCTCGTAAATCGTTGACTACGCAGTTTACCTTTGATATTCGGGAACAAGAAGAAGTCATTGGGTGCCAAGTCAGGACTGTACGGAGGACGAGTCATCAATTCGATGTTTTGACTGCTCAAAAATTCACTTGTTTGACGAGATGTGTGAGAGCTCCCATTGTCATGATGTAGAATGATTCGTCTTCGGGGGTTAGTTTCACGAATTTCGCCGAAGACTTCCGGCAAACAAATGGTCGTGTACCACTCGGAATTGACAGTTCTACGTTGCTCAAGCGGAACAGTGGCCACATGACACATTCGGCCGAAGAAATAGGCGACCATTTGCTTCGCTGTGCTTCTTCCACGAACAACTTTTGTTGGATTTAGCTCGTCTTGGAATACCCACACGGTCGATTGCTGTTTTGTTTCCGGCTCATAAGCATATATCCATGATTCGTCAGCTGTCACGATTTTATATACGTCTTTTGAAGCACCACGGTTGAACTTTTTCATCATTTCCTTACACCAATTGACGCGTGCCTTTTTTTGAGCGATTGATAAATTATGGGGTATCCAACGAGACCAATTTTTTTTTACAACTAAGTGTTCATGCAAAATCGAATGTATTGAAGTGGAACTAATGTGCAAGGATGCCTCTATCTCACAATATGTCACATTACAATCTTGCATTATCAGTTCACGCACTGCATCGATGTTTTATGGCACAACACCCGATTTTGGACGACTTCATGGAATTCGTCGGCGACGGATCTACGACCACGATTGAATTCACTATACCAGCGATATACTGTGGTTTTTGATGGTGCTTTATCGCCATACAAAGAACTGAGTTCATCGACACATTCTTGTTGAGATAATCCACGTCGAAAGTTGTGAAAAATAATCCAACGAAAACCTTCTCTTGAAATTACCATTATTTTGTCAAATTGATTTTCTGAACTAGCTATTGACATTAGTGTTGCCAATTTCCGAAATATAAATAGTTCCCCTCGTAGTATATCTTAGATCATTGAGAAACCATTTCATTTTAAATGTCAAACATAAACGTTTGCCAGTAATAAGAATGTGAGTTATAAATTATAGAAAGCATAAAAAACATTTTATTGATTATTAGCATAATTTATCAATTAAATCAGTATGAATTTTAAATTTAAAAATAGCATAATTACAATATTCCAGATTTTTAAAAAGGTTATAAGTTAGTTCTTATAGCCATCGAAAAAGTAAACTTCTAAAGTTTTCATGTTAAACATATTTCAGTCGTACAAGGTTAACAATATGAAACCCGTTCTACTTAAAAATGTAATTTTTTTTTTAAGTTGATAACAAGCATAATAATGAATAAATTAATTAAATAATTATATTAACGCATTTTCAAATCTTTAAAACTCAAAGTAACATAACATGTATGGACAGAATACGTTAATATAAGAAAAACTTCGACCTTACACAAATCAATAAACCGACACTTATCAATTCGCTGAAGCCTTTTTATTCCCTATTTATGTTTAGATCAGTAGAAGACATACAAGAAACATGTTTTCTAGCTGATGAACGTATACCAATTATTGCGCAACTTATTACTGTAGTGATATGGGATCGATAGATAGATAGATAGAGAACACTTCTTAATTTATGACAATAAACTTTGAAAATAATAATTCATGTGCGGCATCTATAAACCCAAAGGAATAATATCTCTATGTGTATCGTGTTTGTTATCGTTTATGATAGGTATTTATCTTCCATAATCACTTCATTTTTATTAATTCCATCATCACTAAATTTTTTTCAAGACGAGATCGCTTCTTTTATTCTTGTGAAATAGGCATGGGCCATCAGTTAACTAATATGATGATTTTTCACTTTTATAATAACTTTAGACATTAACTTAATGGTTACACTAATTAACACTAGTAATTTTTTTCCTTATACATCAATAAATCTAACTTATTCTTTTTCTTCATGCTTTTGAAAAATTTGGTTAAATAGCTTTTCCTAAAGGTATGTTAAATTGTATTATAACGACAATTAAATTTTACTTTTACAACTTCAATATAAAATATTACAAGATACGGAGTACTCCTTTACATGTTTCGATAAGTTTATCTCGGCATATTGGCTACGTCCTTTTTGGCTACCTTTTTTGTCCATAGGACAGTAGAGCAAAAATGTCCCATCACAATGTTTGGGCTTGGGCAGAAGAACATGGTCCGTTCGTCCATAGTCTATACACCATAAATTCATAATACATTGGCAGGACCTGAAACAATATATCTACCACCATTTCTAAAAAAAATTGCGAAATAAATGATGCTGTGGATAACTTTTATGATGTATTATATAAAAGTATTGAGTCACTTTTTCCGAATATGGTAACTATATCTCGATTATCCTGTATGGCTTTACGAATATCAAACTCAAAGTAGCAGCTTTATCGTAGGCAGCGTTGAAAACCTACCAAACATATTTTTTTTCTTTTAAAGCTTAGGTAATCTGTGCAAATCACTAGTTTTTGATGCTTATAAATCCTATATGCATATACATGAATCTTCGCTTATTCATAATGGTAAAGTAGCCCTTAACTATTTACGAAATAACGGTTATAACTCGGGTATTAGTAGCATTTTAACTGTTGCCTATAATCAAGCTGGTATTTTCACTTCAATACATATCAATTTGGATGGGTGTGTATGTAAAAAAAAAATTTACAAATGGTATTTTTAGATCTTCATGTAACGTCAGGTTTGTCTAGTACCAAGGAGTGTTAGCCATCATGCTAAGTATTTTACAGCGGAATGTTTGCAGAATTTTGATGTTTGACGGTTTTGCGCAGCTCCAAAATTCGATTCCATAGCTCCATATTGGTACCAGTATAATTTTGTAAAGAAGAATATTGTTCTCAATGTTAATCTTCCACGCAATAGCCAGTTCATTTGCCTGGATTTCAATTTTCAAGTTGCTGCTTTTTTCGCCTTGTTGTGAGCTTCTCACGTTAATATCTGGTCAAGTATTTCACGTCAGTTTTCACTGGAAATGGCTCATTGTGTAACGATGCCTGTTGACATAGGGTTCGTCTGGTGAACAACATAAATATGCGTTTTGTAATAATAATTCTCCACTGAATCATGAGCCCGTTATTTTGCGAAATGTTGGTAAAAACAAGCTAGTTAGCACAATATCAACTTCTTTTGATCTCAGTATGGACGATGATTTGATTGCCAGTCTAATAACTTGTTATTCAATGTTTGATTTATGAAAACCCTTGATTTTAATAATAAATCTTTCTATTAGAACAGCGGATTTTCCTTGTCGACCAAATTTTCAGAAAGATGGTAAACCCAAGATAGATTTGTCAACTAATATCTTTAATACAAGCATTCTCTCAATAATTGAAGTATCAAGGTTAGCTGGATATAGTTTATACTAATATTAAACGCGCCTTTGACAGCTTTCACATTTCCATTTGACCAATAGACACAAAAGTACATTTTTAGTTGTTTTAAATTGGTGAATTTTGATCTTCCTCCGAGGTCCCGCAAGTTTCCAATTTAGAACCACTGCTTTTTAATTTATTTCTCAACGATTTGCTTGGTTCTTTGACAACTTACAAGTTATATCAAAACCGATCGATCAAAACATTAGTAAAAATTGCCATATGTTTACTGTAGGCTAGAATCACATTTCACAAGAACAATTTTTAAATAATTTAGGATATACAGCAAATTGCACTTGTGTACAATTACAATGAAATGTATATCTTTTTGCATGTTTTTGATTTAAAAAAACAATTACGGACTGAAAACTATATAGGGATGGTTTGTTAGAACGCAGATCTCGGAGGATCGAAATCAGATCCTGTTTGTAAAACTTCTCTTCATGAGTCTGACCTGACACGTGATATGAGAGAACATCTAAAAGTAACTAAAAATCGAAAAAATTGCATTGGAGATCGTTCCTGAAAGAGAATGATTTGACCAAAGACAAATCGTTTTTTTTCGACATATCCTCCTTCAACATTAATATACTTGGCTGAGCGGTGGTGGAGTGGGCATATTACCAGTTTTATAAGCATCAACATCAAGGTCGTCAAAATAAAAACAGCATGTGCTTTAGGAATTTATATATCTTCTTTAAGCAATTGTACCTGCCAAACTAAAGGCCAGACGATATTGAAAATTTAGATATCCTCTTATCAATTCATTACCTACTCGGAAATATACAAATTTATTTCAATAAGTCCCAACTTCACGGAAATCATCCTCAAATATATAATTTTAAATCACCTGTTAATTCTGGAGCAACAGTGGCAGATATAATTCAATCAATATAAATAAAGATAATATCAGAAATGTATAATATAAATGTATCAATCAGTTATAATATGCATCATAATGCATATTATGTACGTTTTAACTAGTTTTCATATAATAAATAATGGGGCATACAAGCTTTTCCTGCCTTACATGCTGACGTGTTGTTATTGCATACAAAGTTTTCGATTTATGACGATTACTTGTGTTTCACATAAACAAAGTGTATTTTACACGATTATTTCGAAAATTACCGAGAATTCTCGCTTAAAAATAGATTTATTTATTTAAAGAATTTCATGATCGTGTCGAATGTATATTTTTTCAGACTGATAATATAATATCGTAGGCTAATTACAAGTTCAGTCATTTTATAAGGTACTTTATAAAATGTCGTTTTCTGAATGACTTGCCAAACTGTAAAATGATGATGAAATACTATATTTTTAAAATCTGACTGAACATTTCAGGTGTTTCATAAAACGCCGAATAGCTCTCAGTCTTTTGTAGAATGAATGAATTGGCGATTATTTTTACAATGCGCCTGGAATAAAGTAGACATACTTAAAGCGTATTATAATAATTCGACTCCTCTCGCGTCAGGCGAATTGTTTGTTTGACCAGTTTATACCGTGGCTTGGTAATTTGTAAACAATAGACAAGTAAACAACATTTTTAATCGTTTATTGCCCAATCGTATGAAAACCATCGATTATAGTATCAATTTTGTATACTCCATTTATTATTTCAACTATTTTTCGTAATATATTTTTAGTGTCGCAATATTTTGACCTAATTATAGAGGGTTTTTTTTTATAAATTACATATCCATGCTATTAAGTAAACGTTAATTTTGAAAAACTTCTCTTTAAACATTTAACACAGCAAGTCATTGCATTACCATTATTTTCTACAACTTCAACAATACGAATATTCTTAATGAATGTGAAATACTTCAATTTTATTACTTTCACATCAATTAACCAATAAATTTCCTGCACACTGATTAGTTTCATATGAAATACCTATTATTAAATTGTTGTTATCTTCTTCGTTCATAATGTTAGTCAATACTTTTTCAAGTCTTCTTAAGTTGTTATTTTTGCAACTGTCTCTGTTGCTAAATCAGAAAATAAAAGTTAAAAATTTGCGTTATAATTATGCATATAATAATAATAAAAAAAATGATGACTTACAACTAGTAAGGAAACTGATGACGAATTACCAGGTGGAATTATAATAAAATACGTAAAAGCACAATGCCTAAAATGGACGGACGATGCTGATAAGAATAACGCAATGGACCCTACTACGGTCAAGAAGGAAGGGAAGATCGAAGAAAGATGGCAAGACGAAATAGATGAGGACGCAAGAACATTGGGAGTAGGAAATTGAAAATTGCTGTGTAATAATAATAATATGCTCTTGCAGAGCAGTTTTCAATTTCCTACTGCCAATGTTCTTGCGTCCTTATCTATTTCGTCAGTTCTAAGTCTGCTTTTACCATTGCTAGTTCTTAGCTTTGTAATGTTTCCCTTATTTTGTTTTCTGCTATTTTAGATCTTTTTCATCGTTTTTATTTATTGTTGCGGTTTCTAGAGCGTATGTCATTTTTGGTTTTATTAATGACTTGTATGTCTTTGGCTTGTTTGTTTTAGTAAAGGTCTTACTTTGTAATATTTTCCCGTTTCTGATGTAGGATTGGTTTCTTTTGAGGATCCTTTCTTTTATTCGTTGTTTTCCTGTAAACCCCACTGCTGTTTCTAGATAGATGTGATCGTGGACCTTTAAATGGTTCTGCTTATTTAGTTTTTCCCCGGTCCTTCCCTTGATTTATTTCTTTCCGAACTGTTTAGCTATAGTTTTGTCTATTGCCCTGTTGTTGTCCGTTGTCATTTTTAGAAGTTCCTTTATCTTGGCGGAGAGAGACGTTTTTTTGGTACATTCATAATTTTTTCTCTGTTTACCATGTTGAAAACACTCTTCAAGTTCACGAAGCTTGCGTGTATCTTTTTATAATATTCCGATGGTCATTGGTAACGTTTTTGAAGGATGTGTATATTATGGTTGATCTATCCCTGAAACCATTCTGGTAATCCCCTAATATTTTTTCTGCTTATCTTTAAGCCTATTGTTTATAAGACTTGCTATTATGTTGTAGGTGGTATTCACTTATTCAGAGTTCTTGTTCTGTAATTTTCAGGTTGGTACCTACATAAATAACAAAAACACACAAACAGAAACAAAAATAATCAGCCCATCCCCTCTCAGAATGAGATAATTTTTGTTTATGTTTATACCTTTGGTGGACGAGATAATTAGCAGGTTGTCGCTGACAGCTAATTAAGGGAGCTTTCCGCAGGTCAGTGTGACAGCCCTTTTGCGGTCGGAACAATTAGCATGCCGTCGCGGACAGATAACTAAACGAGAACCTGAAAGCAAACAAGAAGACAGCATTTAAAGTTAAAATTTATTCGGAATCCAGGTTCTTTACGTACCCCCAAACATACCCTGCGCCGTGGAAGAAATCGTATTTTAAGACCGCAAGCATGTCTTTATCACGTGCATAGCTCTTGACTGGCTTGAAAAATATCTACATAAAACATTTTAACAATCTCATAATAGAAGTACAATGTTATCAAAATGCTGAATTATTAAAACAAATTGATATCCAAATTTGGAGTGTTTGTACAAGATATGATATTGTTAGGAGCTGATCCGAAATTTCTTCCAATATACCCAATTTTGTGTATGTAGTGAAAAATTGTTAATTATAGGTGTGAAGACTTAGACTAATAATAAGTATAATAAATTAATTGTAGCACAAAATGAACATTAGAAAAGTATGTTTCAAAAATTTATTATTCAAAATTGCGAAAATATATAAATATACAGCGATTTGAAAGAGTAAGACAAACACTATTTTCACAAAATCACACTGTATATTATAAATTTATTTTGATGGCAGCTTGCCTCAAAACCAAAGTAACATATCTGAAAAGTTATCGGAAACTTGTTCCATTTTAAAAGTACCGGTACATTCCATTAATTATGTATATAAAATGAAACATATGAAGACAAAAATTAACACAAGCGAATCAAGTTTAATCTAGAGAAAGCCAGTTTAGATTGAAAATGGTAATTAGCGGAAAATGGTTTTCTACAATATTTTTCGTAATTGTTTCAACATGTTATGTACATATAGACGGGCATGTAGGTGTCGATTTTTGTTTTAATACACATAAAGATAAAAGAGATGAAGTAACACGCATGTATACATACATACGTAACCCATCATGATCTGTTTATTCGCTAATATTTGCGTTAACCCAAGAAAATTCGCGAATGCGTATACCAACCAATTCAATATCTATTATTAGGAAAGAAAATGAAGTCATCTACAAAATATATTATTAGTCCAATATGTTTAAGAATTGCGTAGCAATTAATTCCAAACGATTGAAATGTTTAGATAGCAACATCCTCTGTATTAGTTTGAGAAAATATCTTTTTATATATCCATTCCTATATTCGACCAATCTGCTTATATTGAAAATATTTTACTAATACTGAATGTGTTAATATACATTTACAAATATAAGCAACTAATCTTGTAACATGTAATTGCTACTAAAACAATGTAGAACATCCATAAAGAAATATTCTTTCTGTAATTCTTCAGAAGAAAGCATTACGGGCAACGTGATCCATCTCAAGTGAAAGTTGGGTGGCCTAAATTTTTAAGTTGGTAGCATTGGGAAACAATTGTGTATAGCTACAATAATAAGCACATATGGCTTTGACAGATAATTTAGGTTATCTTATATCAGTAAGAAAAATGAAACAAATAAGACGTTCAATGTTTATAACAAGAAATCATTTAGATCACAATGTTAGAGAACTAGAAAAATTCTGAATAGATATCCATCTAACAAAAAAATACCCTAATCTAGAAATTTTAAGATGCTACCATACTTCACTCGAGATCGATCCCTTTGTACTAGAACATGAAGAAATATAATCTAGGCAGGAGCACAGGCAATTATTTTTTCTTAATTTACTATACAAAATATCAAAGGCAATGGCAATATATATGTACAACATAATATCTATCTGCACCCAAGTATTCAGCAAATTTTATGGATGCGGGGTTAATGCTTCCACGTATATGTGCGGTCAATTCCAACCCACTATCCAGAGGAATACCCAAAACTTTGATTGTTTTGCTACTTTATTTCTTCTGTATTTTTAAGTTTGTGTGTATAGGGTGTGTATTGTATTTTCGGAATCAAGCTCCAATTTGTTGGATACGAAGCAGCTCCCGACTTTTTCCATTACCATTTCTACTCTATTTGATTTTCTTTCTTTGGCTTATCTTTGATTATGAAAAAAGTGTCATAAGGCATAAGGAAAAAAGGAAGAAATAGATTTACCAGTAGATACTGCATATAGAAAGCAAATAAACAAAATCCCGAAATGAATCCTTGTGGAACTCCTTTTTGCTAATCCTCGAAATAGACTTTCTGTTATATACACATATCAACAAATTCTTGCTTGATGGATAAATATGATACCAATGCATTGTTTATCCATAGTTAAGGAATAACAAAACACTGATATCTTATAACGTCGTAAAATTAAATTATTTACACTGGAAACAAATAGTTTGTGTATTAAATTGCGTTTAATGGTGGCGGTGTTCATGTGTTCATGTTGTCCATAGTATGTGTGTTTTAGCTCTGAATGAGTTTGAGAACCAAAATTGTTCACAAATTAAAAAGTACACCATCTACAGGTATGGATGAAATACTGAACAGCTTAATTAAAAATATTTCTGAATTACTAATTAAGCCGCTGATATTTTCGGTAAAATATCATTTGAGGCGGGAGAATTTCATAAAAAATTAAAAATTGCTGATGTTCTGTCATTATACAAACGAAGCTTTAGATTAGATAAGGGCAATTATCGTCCTCTAGCGATTTCGCTCAGTTCTTCTAAAGTTTGTTGGATAGATTACTCTCACATTTAGGTAGATAAAAATAAAATTTTGATAAGTCAACATGGTTATTGTGCTAATCATTCAACTTTATGTATGAATACATTATGAAAACTTTGGACATAGCAAAACATTCAGTCGGATTTATTTGTGAATTAAGCTGTGCCTTTGACAGTGTTGATCATGACATTTTGCTTAATAAACTGGTGTGGTACAAAATTCGAGGTGTTGCTGCGCTGTGATTTGCGTCCTATCTGCGTGACAGAACTTCAATTGGTAAGGATAAGATATTTGTGTTTGAAATATACACTCTTCTACATTGCCGGTTGAGAGGGGAGTGCCTCAGGGCAGTGTTTTAGGCTCAGCTCTTTTTCTGATTCTTATTAATAATGTTGCAGATTTTCTGGAAAATTTGAAGATAACTTTGAATGCTGATTCTACCAGCGCTGTCATGTCGGCTTCGAATATTTCTCAAACTGAACGACAGTCAAATATTCTTTTACAAAACATGACTACTTGGCTTGCTAATAATAAGCTATATCTAAATAATGACAAGACAACATTTATAGTTTTTCATACAATACAGCGTAAGCTCAGTTGGATTTACATTTATTTGCTCAAAATTAAGAAATATAAATTTTGTCGGGAAATTATATAAGTAAATTAAACTCGAATTACTATGAGATACGTAATTTGAAAACTATAATTGACTTTTACTCCTTGCTATCGTTTTATTTTGCTAATATTCACTCTGATGTATGGCATTACTGTTTAGGTAGCATCGTGTGCTGCGAAAAATGTATTTTTTTGCACAAAAACGAATTATCCGTTGTATGGTTGGAATAAGTTCATGTAGGCCTTATTTCAAGCAATGGAATATTGTGGAAATGCCTCCTGTACGTATATATAAACTTTTAAATTATGTCCATAGATATAAGCGCGAGTTTCGACGTATTAATGACATTCATTTTTATGACACTCGATCACGTCTGAACTTTCATATACGTAAGTATTCGTTGAATTTATTTGGAATTTGTCCCCGCTCTTTGGGTTCAAAAGTTTTTAATGTATTGCTTCAGATATTTCAGATTATAAAGAATGAACGTGAGTTTAAAAGTAGTGTTGGGGCATTCTTGATTGAAAACTGTGTTTATTCTATTGATGACTATTTTGATGTGTGTAGTGGATAAGCAATTGTATATAATAATTAATAATAATTTTTAATTTGTGACCTTAATTGAAAGTTTGTTTTATTTTATACTTTACTATGGAATGTAACTACGACAATGTCAATATTCTTTGGAAATGTAATGACAGTAAATATTTTTTTTATTATTATTATAAATAATTACTATTTACATCTCCAATACTTTTGCATCACATAGTAATTCCAAGATATAAATTATTAAATTTATACATATAGATTCATAAATTTTGTACTCATAGGATGTATATGAGATAAATTAACTGCACAAAAAAATAACGCAAGCTGCATTTCGTATTTTCCGTTCCTACGCTTCCACTGAAATTATAGAAAACACATCAAGATGGAATAATATCGATCATGTGTTGGAGCTTTATTTTTATCGTAATTCCTTTCATCTTCGCGAAACAGTCGATGTGTTGAAATAAAATGACATCGTTGTGAAAATTTAACTGGTCGATAGCTTTTTATCAGGATTGCTACGAACAAGGATGTGTTGATTTTGGCGTCAGCTTTACAGGGTTGTGTGTTCGTCCGAACACAGTCACTAACTATGACATATCCGATCTGGCGTGCGTTGTGTGTAACTGTGAACACGGAAAATTACCGTACAGTTAAATAAATAATTTAAAAGGAAACTGAATTTATTTATGTGAGTAAAAAATACACATTTTATATTAATGATTTCTTTTTAGTTTTTTATCTCTGTATATATTCTTTTTATCTTTTAACTATAGAATAATTAGTCTAAACTGTCTAAAAGAACATTTATAAAGAGAATTTTTAACACAGTTTAAAACCACTATATATTTAGTTTTTCAAAATTTTGGCGCTAATATTATGCTTTTCAATTGTACTTAAGTAAACTTAATCCTTACTTTCTGAAAAATAAATATTTAGCTTTACTTTGACTATCTTGTGTAATTAATTTCTATTATGAGAAACTATTAAGAAAATACTTTTAGAACTAACCAAAATTTAGTTTCCACAAATATCCACAGAAATTCATCTTAAGGATTTACCAATTTATTATTAAGTAACTAACTGGCTTAAAATATTATTGTATCAAGTTCTCATAACGTAGTTTGTATTGTTTGGAAGCTGATATCTTCCTGATACTTGAGTTTTAATAAACATTTAAAACAATTAGCTAAATATACATTTCTGTGGCATCAAAACTTACATCTAAAGATAGAATAACTATTTTCACTACTTACATGAGATTCTTCTTTGGCAGTATAAGGCGTCCACATACTAAATAGCTTTTTCACACAAAACAGTACTTGTTGCACACAAAATATGTGATTTTCAAATCAAGTGATATCAGATAGATATTGATATACCGTTTACGAATTAAAGAGAATTCTGTCAATCCCTATCGGCAAAGAGTCAAAAATTTGGAGAATAGATTAAGGTTAGGTTTTTTATTTACGAAAAACATATTCAAAAACTATTTAGAAATCACATATGTTCAAGTAACTTTAAAGTACAAGTTAATACAAAAAAAAGCACAATATCTGGTTTCAATATGGAAGTAAATGTTATACTATTATTTCATAATGTTACACAATTATTAAATGCTTTGTTTGTATATAGGTGTTGAAAGTTGAGTTTCTTCTTATTACAAAGCGGCTTGAATCAATTTCAATGAAGAAATAGTAGAATTCAATTTATATCCAAACATTTCACTTTCTAATTTTGTACCAAGCATTTACTATATTACTTTGAATAGCTTGTTTTCCAAAATTTTTCTTCGTTATTAATATTACTTTTATATATGACGTAATACAATTTATGCCTCTTCTTGAAATACTGCTATCGGTGTGTAAGAAGTAAACAAACTTGATATGTTGTCGCGCTCTAATTTGCCAACATGCTCAAATATTGTAGACTATGCTTCCACCATCGTGACCTACTGGTATCTTGTATTAAAAGACAATATTTTTTTCCACAAGTTATATAATTAATGTGTAAATATGTAAATTTAGTGTATAATTGAAAATAGTTTCTTTCTAGTTGTTACTTCTATTAAACATATTCGGAAACAAATTTACTAAAACTGATGGCAAGTGTCGAATTCAAAATTTAAAATCTTTATAATCATGAAAACTACATACATTGTAAACAAAACAATAAATTTCTACTTAAATACCATTAACATTACATAACCTGTAAAATTAAATAAATGTAATAAATTAGTTACAGTTCTATATGAATTTGTAGTATAAACTTCTAATATTTACTGATATTGTTCTTTTCTGAAGAAATTTAAGGCATTTTCGACAGCAGTGTATCCTACTCAGATGATTATAGATACTTGAAATACTACAATCGTTTGCCCATCTAAAACCATGGACCGTTAAGGTGTTGCCGTTTTGCGTTTATTAGTTATTTTACAATTTTAAAATCTCAAACTTGGTTCAACAATGCAGAAGGCATAACTTTATAATATCAAGATCAGTTTTTGTATTAATTTATTTTCTAAAAAAATGAGGTGTGGCCACCACACGACTTTCTTATATGTATGAGCGTTTCAAATTATACACAAGTTATTCTGAATTGTTTTAAATACTTTTATCTTAGAAAAATAAACCTGTAAGTGTGTTACTACAAGTTCAAATCATGTTCTAAATACTTCTATTCTCTTAATAAATCTCTATAGAATGCATACTTTGCGAGGTATTTGAAAAAAGGCTACTCGCTAAGAGTAGAAGTGTTACGTCCGGTCCGAATTTTGAAATTTAATGTATACAAAAAATATTCCAAATCCAGTTCTAATTATTTTTGTACTCTTGACAAATATATATAGAATGCATAATTTACGACATATTTGCAAAAAATCGCTATTCGATACGAGTAAAAGTGTTACTGCCGGTCCGAATTTTGAATTTTTTTTGTACAAAAGGTATTGAAAATTAAGTTCTAAATATTTTTATACTCGTAACGTACCTGTCTAAAAAGCATGGCTTGCGAATTATTCGCAAAAAACTGATTTTTGATAAGAGTAAAAGACCTATTTCCGGTACGAATTTCGAAAAACTTCCTTAATCAAATTCTTCTGCAATTTAATTTTGAGTAGGTACATATGAATTCTTTATAAATTTGTTTAAACTTAGTGGTTGACGATAAATTGGCAAAATTCAACTTTTTCACTGAAGTAAACTACTACTTCCGGTCTGCCGATTTTACTAAAAATCTAATCAGATTTCAAGAGGGAGATTATATTCGTAAATACAAAATTTGGAATTGATACCTGTAGCGGTTTGACCGCTATCGTGGTCACATACAGACAGACAGACACACTGACACACACAGACATTTTTTAAAAACCACTTTTTCCGTATCAGTGGACTTCAAAACGTGGACATCTGCAAAAATATCGAAGTCGAAAATTTTCATCATCGTATAAGAAAGTAAAAAGTTACATGTTTTAGAAATAACCCGAAAACTACATGAATTGGGTTCATGCCTACTAACTAAGGTTGGTTAAAAGAAAAAAACCAACCCTACGCGCTAGCTACACATTTGGTGAACGATATAAAAGAATTCAATTTTGTGTAATTATTTTTAAAGATGCAATATTTAAAATAGTAAACATTTACACAGACATTTGACCGAAGTGTTTTTCGAAGCCATGGACCTGTCTAATTCCACTTTATTGTATCTTCACCGGATAAGCGAAGCCACGATTCTTTTGGAATCCGAACTACAGTCTTACAATACAAAAGAAGTGCAGTATAATATTTTTGCAACATTTTGCACAATTCCACGCAAATCAACTCTGGCCTAGACACCATTGCGAATGAAACAGAAGCTGTGGGCAGAACCAAGGCGCTCCGACAGAACCCGAAAACCGTAACTCTATCTAGTCTGAGGTACCGCTAGTAATGCAAGTTGCATAAGTTTCTATTCACACAATATCAAAGTCCTCGAGGTGGGAATAAGCGGAAATTTAAAGGCACTTGATTCTGTGGGACACAATTAGATATTATAATTCATCGAATTTTGCTAGAACAATGAGACTGATGTGCCACCCTTCATTGTCAAGATAAGATAACACTTTTTTTCGAGTATTTTTTCGGTAATAACTTAGTCTAGAAGAGCAGCATAATAAACCCCATTAATAATATGGCCCTTTACGGTATGTCGATATGAGTTATCCCCTTTGCAAATACCTTTCCAGCTGAAAAAGACACGTCATGACCTCCAATACTGATGTTGCTGTTATGATTTAGACCTATAGTTATGGTGTCAAGCTTCATCTAGCGAAACAAAGTAATGCAAAACATGTTAAAAATCTTCAAACCACACGCTTCTGATATGCATTAAGTAAACATGGCACCCACATGTCAAAAAGCTTACACATGCCTAATTCAGTAAACATACCGACAGAACCCACAAAATGATGAACTTTTTCAATCACGTCTGGAATGGTAACACGTTTGGATTCTGGAAGTTCTTCATCGTCGAGACTGATGTCGCCATGTTTAAAACGATCAACCATGGACAAATAGTGACTTTCCAAATAATATAGTTGCTCAATGTTTTCTGCATATCTCAGTTGTGTTTATGGTATCAAAAAACAAGTGGAAATAACTGAATACATTTAGATATGCGATTTTATCCATTTTACCATTTTGAAAACATCTACTTGTAAATGCTTGGACTACTAAAAAATGATGCCATTTTTTTCACAAGAGAATACAGGTAGGAGAGTCTCATCTTCCGTCAAATCATCCTAATACTTAGTTATTCCCAAGTCTGTCTACAGTTAAGTGTGACACTACTGTGTAAATAGATCTGTCCCAGAAAAGGTACTGTAGGTACCTTGAAAGCTATTCATTTAGTAAATAAATTTATTATTTAGATTGATTTATATAATAATTATAATATGATACATAGAAATTTATTATAACCTCTCCTACAGTTTTTATATTTTTATAAGTAGTGTTCAGTCATCACAATGTATTGTGATGACTGAACATTTTCGACGTCAAGTTTAAGCAAACGTCCACATTTTCAAGTCAGCTGATACTCAGAAAGTTTTTGAAAAATCTCTTGTATATGTGTTACTCTGTGACCACGATAACGGCCACCAAACTGCTAGAGCTATCAGTGTCGACCATGGTATTTATAAATATAATCATCCTTTGTTTATCTGACTAAATGTTCAGATAAGTCGGTAGACTGGAAGTAGTAGCTCACTCCAGTTAAAAAATCAAATTTAACGAATCTAACAACTAGGCCTAAATAAATTCTAAATAAAGTGTTCAAAAGTAAATTTCAAAAAACGTTCTAGTATGTCTTTAACTCTCATCCAAAAACAGTTTTTCGCAAATATATTGCAAGTCATACTTTCTAGACAGATATATTCAGAGTATAAACGTATTTAGACCATGATTTTGAATAATATTTGTAAAAAAGATTCGAAACGAAAGTAGCACTTTTACTCTTATCTGATAGCAGTTTCTTTTTTTTTCAAATATCTCGAAAATTATGTATTTTTGAAATGTACATTTGAAATATTTTTTTATATAGAAAGAATTTCAAGATTTGGAACGAAAGTAACGACTCTTATCTAACAGCAGTTTTTTGCCAATATCTGAAAAAAATATGCCTTCTATAAGATTTATTTAGGGTATAAAAGTATTTGGAGCTGGATTTGGAATAATTTTTGTATAAAAACATATTTCAAATTTTGAACCGATTTATTGAAATGCATTTATAACTTAATTTGGAACAAACTTGTATAAAAAGATTAGCAAGGCACATACGAATAAGAAAGTCATTCGGTGCCCACACATCATTTTACTGTAGACCTGGTTTCTTTATTGTCTACATTTTAGATACTTTTTTTTTAATGTGATTAGACTAAGAATGTTTGTACATATTTTCTATAGACCTCAAGATATATTTCAAAATAATTATAAATATAAATATAAATAATAATATAATAATAATAATATAAATATATAAATAAATGATAAGTTGTAGCAACCACTTGGAATTTCAAAATTTGTCTCGCAAGAACAAGATTAATTGCCCTTACTTGCTACCGCTACATATTGGTACTGTTTTAATTAATATTTTCTTCTATTATTATCATCCATATTCGTTATCGCTGATGAAATTTCAGTGCGATTGTATCAAAGATTAAATTGATGACATCAGGAAAAGTGAGCATACTGTGTCAATTAATTATAACTTCAACAATTATATGAAGGATTCAACATATTTTTCTGACGGTTCGTAGATATAGTGTTATTATAATAAGATTTTTTTAATATTTTTTTAACTGTATTGTAAAAAGAGTATACGAAAGGAATTTTGAGTGAGAAATCATTAGTTATATACTTACTTAGTTATTAGTTTATAAAACTGAGAGAGTGTTACCGTCACAAATGGAAACGACCACAAACTAGATTTTTTTTATGAAATTTTGTATTCTTCATAGTTATTTTTTCTTGTTTCCAGTAGTATAGCATTATTTAGTGTTTTGTATACTTATACTGTATGCATAAGTGAGGTCCATTTCAACCAAAGCAGTGCTCTTCATATATTACGTTTAAAAATTCACGAACAACCACCCCTATCGCATTTTTCGTTACCAGTGGTAAATCCTTTATTAACCCACTAAGTGACTCACCTAAAAAATTGTCCATGCACCTGTAAGTTATCCGGTCCAATTAGCCATTCAACCAAAATTCCAACACAAACGTTTAAGGAAAATTGATGTTGAAGACGATATTCTTTTACAGCTATTTGCTTTTCTTGAAAAATAAGTTTTATCAGTAAAAAAAAAGAGATTTGAGCCTATGTATGTAGTAGCCACTTACAAAATGTAATACGGGTGAAAGGTTCCTCCAATTCAATACACCTTAAATTTACATAGGATTCAATAGTAATTTTAAAAATATCTAAACTTTTTGCTCTGTATCCTTGAAACAAAACGTCTTTTCGAAAATCACCTAGGAACATACGGACCTAATATGACCAAAAGAATAACCCCCTGAATTTTAGTCGCATGTTTAGTAAACCGCCTGTATAAATGAAAGTATTGCCTTTATATTTAATTTTTTAGTTTTTAAATATATATTATACACATGCTACAATTACAATAAATATGTCAAGAGCTTTTACCTATTTGTCTTCCATAATATGTAAAATAGTAAATATAGGTGCAAACAAAAAAATATATACATCACGGTATTTAAAGGTGTGGATAATTCTACCCTAAAATGTAAAAAAATGCAATTGCGAGTATGTATATTATTAAGCATGTTTTACATAATTTGTGAATATCTCAATAAATAAATTTTAGAAAAAAAATAAGGTGTAGTAACCACGCGAGTTCCTTATACGCACATACAGTACAAATTTGGAAATGTCCGAAATTAGCTAAATAAAATGTTTGCACTCTTCATAAATTTACTTACACCTTTTTATTTATTATATGAATACTCCAAAAAACAACTCTTCGATATGAGTATGTGTTACTCCAGTTAAAGCAAAACATTACAGTTTTTTATATTATCCACCTCGCATGACGGAAAAGAAGTAGGTAACGATACCAAATGTTTACTAAACAAATTTGGTTCACATCGAAAGAACTTTACTGTTTTTGTGTTAACCTTAACTAACTATATATTAACAGGACTTAGCTAGTACATAGAACCGCAACCAGAGTTTTAATAAGGAAAGGAAATAAACTGAAGGATATTCACCAGAGCATAATCAATGTGTATGGAGGAGTTGCGCAGTCATTTTTTGTGATAAAGTTTTGACCCAAATATTTCCGGTGAGGTAAGGAATCAATTCAAGATGACCCAAGATGTGGAAGTTCTTTTGAAGCAAAAACCAACAGACACATCAAGAGAGTTGAGCTTTTGATTATAGCATATCGAAAAATAAAAATGTCAGTGATTGCCTATAAAGCATATACATGAGAAGCTTGATGATTGAATTCCGCAATTGCTTACGTCCAAAGGAAATTTGTTTGGCAACGCATTTGCGGAATAGACTCGGGGCTGTGACTGACGACTAAGAGCTTATTCTAAAAATTATACAGGCAACGTTGTGAACCACGGTACGAGGTATTTGCACCACAAAAAGAAGCAAGAACGCATAATTCGCCAGGAAAACTGATGGCGAAGTTATTTCGGGACAGAGAAGGTGTCTTACTAATTGAATATATGAAAAAAGGCTTTGCAATAACCAGAGAAGTCTCACAGTCAAAATGTTTAAAACTGGCATACAGCAAAACAGCTCCACAATTGTGATCAAAAAAATATGCTTGTTCGTAACAATTGCAGAGTTTACAAAGCTTGCCAAGTCGATGAAGTAATCGATGAACTCAACTTAGTTGCGATGAAATATTCACCCTACGGCCCAAACTTTGGCACAGGAAAAAGATTTATTAGGCAAGGTGTGCGTTATTGAAAAGTTTCTTTTAAGGACTATCTAACTAATTAACTATCCAATATGGCCGTCATAAGAAAAACAAACGATAGCGCTAAGAACTTGAAAACAAACGAAAATCGGGGGTTACTGTTAACACAAAAAAAAATTGTCTTAAAAAAGTGTCTCAACAATGTTAGAGTTTAAAAATGAACGCATTAGGCGTTATCGAGTTATTGAGGAAAACTAAAATCGGCAAATAATGGATCTTTCAAAATATCTCAAAATTGTAAAAACTTTGAAAGAATTTGAAATGAGATTTCTTACGAGCATTGAATTCTGCAAAACGTTCCCCATTTAACCATTGATCAATCTCTTCTAATAACCGACAGACCAATGGTGAGCATCGAAATGGGTACTCTGTACCGGGTGTCCCAACAAGGGTAACGAGGTACGGTATTGGGGAAACGGATGTACCTAGAAATTTGAAACAAAAAAATTGTTGAGTAAATCGGCTAAGAGAAAATGATTGAAATTATTTTCGAGTTTCTGAAATGGCCTCCAGGAGGCGTAATTGCCATCCTGAATTTTAAACCCCGTTTTCTGCAAAATTTTCTTATATTAATGATAGTCATAGTGATTACTATTTTAAAGCTGAGACAAATTCAAATATTTTTTGTTAAATGCTTTTTGCTCTATCTCTGAAAAGAAAGTGGTGGGGGGCGCTAGAATATTTTCGGAAATAAATGTCGATAACTCTAAAAAGGCTTAACGTATCTTAATAAACTTGAAGTCGTTGAAAAGGGGGTTTCCTAGACTATCAATTGAACTGTGAGTGAGGTGATTGTGTTTGCTTACCTTGCCGCCAGATAGCGTTTTCTGACATAATCGCAAAAAAATTAACTTACTGCAAGAAAAATAAATGCAATGATAGCACTTTTTTTACGTCATTACATAGTCAATCAAGAGCCTAACAAGCCAGTGAGAACCGCCTCTCAATATCTTTATCCTAACCAAAAAAAAAATTACATTTTGGGAAGCATTTCCACTTTAAGGTTTGTTATTAATGTCTAATTATTCCTAATTTACCAAAGAAATGCTAATTTATTATTTGGGATGCCAAACGATATTTTAAATCGAAATAAAATTTTGTTATTTATCTTTATTACTTTTTTTACAATATCTTCGAAAGTCAACAGGCCAAAACAATTATAAAATAATAAGTGTGGGAACAGGAAGGAAAATAACTTAAAGTCCAACGAGCCGCAATGCTTATAAAATAATAACAATAAATTATGGAATCTATGAAAGTAATAACTTGAGAACGATAAAACACAGCAAGTTTGATTGAAAGGAAAATCAAAAAGTGTTTATAAATGTTCAAAGTGCCTTCCGTCATTTTCTATGCAGTAATTTATCCTGCGTCCTGTATTTAATACGGTTGTGCTGATTTCAGCTCTTGAAATATTGGCTACAGCATTTCGGATACGATCAATCATGTTTTCTGGGGTAGTAGGGCGAGTCTGATAAATAATATCTTTTAATCTACCCCAAAGGTAAAAGTCAAGGACAGTAAGGTCTGGAGATCTGGCAGGCCATGGAAACAAACTGCCCCTTCCTATCCAACGGTTTGGATAAGCTTGGTCTAAAAAATTCCTGACTTGTTGTGAAAAGTGTGCAGGACATCCGTCGTGTTGCAGCCACATATCTCTTCTCGTTTGTAAAGGCACGTTTTCTAATAAAATTGGCAAGTGATTTCTTAAAAAGTCCAAATAAGTTTCGTCATTAACATTATTATTAAAAAAAAATGGTCCTATAATTCGATCACCTAAGATACCACACCAGACGTTCACACTCCAACGATTTTGATAGTTTATCTCAAGCATCCAATGTGGATTTACTGGCGACCAATAATGCATATTATGCAAATTGACTCCTCCATTGCTTGAAAAAGTAGCTTCATCGGTCCATAATATTCGAGATAAAAAATCGGGATCCTCATCTATCATAGAATTCAACCAATGACAGTGGTCTAATCTCCTATCAAAATCAGTTTCTAAAAGAGCCTGATGTAGTTCAATATGATAAGGGTGTAGATAGTGATCTCTTAGGATTCGTTGTACCGATGATTTACTAATTCCTAAGCACAAACTTATTCTTCTTAAACTTAAATGGGGGTTAATGTTAACTTAGGCAAGAACATTAATGACGTTTTGTTCGTTCCTAGCGTGTCGATTTCTTCTAGGCACTGGATTAGGATGAACTCGTCCTGTTTCGCGCAAACATCTACTTAAGCGTCTAAATACCATTCTACTAAACTGGTAAAACACGTCCAACATGATGTATGCTTCCGCAGTTGAATAAGACATTTTTAATGCAATAAACACAATCACAGTAAGACAATTAATTTAGATATTAAAATTTAAACCGACTATTTAATACAGGATATCAAGAGACTTTGACACTTTGACAAGCATCAAACAATGACATGAAAAACGCGTAGAGTTATGTCAGATATAAACGACATTTGTTTTCATGTCAATCTTGATAATTAGAAAAGAATGATTTCCGTCAGAGGATTTTATTACTTACATTATGTCAATAATTTCGATTTAAAATATCGTTTGGCATCCCAAATAATAAATTAGCATTTATTTGGTAAATTAGGAATAATTAGACATTAATAACAAACCTTAAAGTGGAAATGCTTCCCAAAATGTAATTTTTTTTTAGGTTAGGATAAAGATATTGAGAGGCGGTTCTCACGGGCTTGTTAGGCTCTTGATCGACTATGTAATGACGTAAAAAAAGTGATATCATTGCATTTATTTTTTTTGCAGTAAGTTAATTTTTTTGCGATTATGTCAGAAAACGCTATCTGGCGGCAAGGTAAGCAAACACAATCACCTCACTCACAGTTCAATTGATAGTCTAGGAAACCCCCTTTTTAACGACTACAAGTTTATTAAGATACTTTAAGCCTTTTTAGAGTTATCGACATTTATTTCCGAAAATATTCTAGCGCCCCCCACCACTTTCTTTTCAGAGATAGAGCAAAAAGCATTTAACAAAAAATATTTGAATTTGTCTCAGCTTTAAAATAGTAATCACTATGACTATCATTAATATAAGAAAATTTTGCAGAAAACGGGGTTTAAAATTCAGGATGGCAATTACGCCCCCTGTAGGCCATTTCAGAAACTCGAAAATAATTTCAATCATTTTCTCTTAGCCGATTTACTCAACAATTTTTTTGTTTCAAATTTCTAGGTACATCCGTTTCCCCAATACCGTGCCTCGTTACCCTTGTTGGGACACCCGGTATATTAAAAAGTAAAACATTACTTTTTTCAAAACTTTTCATAACTGAGAGATAATATAAACATCTCCCTTCGTATAAAAGATGTTTATATCTTATACGAAGGGAGATGTTTATATTATCTCTCAGTTGTGAAAAGTTTGGAAAAAAGTAATGTTTTACTTTTTAATATAGAGAGTACCCATTTCGTGAGCATCGAAATGGGTACTCTCTATATTAAAAAGTAAAACATTACTTTTTTCCAAACTTTTCACAACTGAGAGATAATATAAACATCTCCCTTCGTATAAGATATAAACATCTTTTATACGAAGGGAGATGTTTATATTATCTCTCAGTTATGAAAAGTTTGGAAAAAAGTAATGTTTTACTTTTTAATATACCGGGTGTCCCAACAAGGGTAACGAGGCACGGTATTGGGGAAACGGATGTACCTAGAAATTTGAAACAAAAAAATTGTTGAGTAAATCGGCTAAGAGAAAATGATTGAAATTATTTTCGATGCTCACGAAATGGGTACTCTGTATATTAAAAAGTAAAACATTACTTTTTTCCAAACTTTTCACAACTGAGAGATAATATAAACATCTCCCTTCGTATAAAAGATGTTTGAATTCTTTTAAACTCTGCATAAATTTGATAACTTGTCTTTTAGATATAATTGTGCGTATACAAGGTAGATATACACAGGGACAAACGAACATAAGCAAATAATTGCATTTTCATTTTCTTGAGCTCCAGTGTTTCGAACTTTAAAAATTGCTTAAATAAATGTTCCAAATTATAGAATAAATGCTTTAGTATTCGTTATAAATTTGAATAAAGCTTGATGACATCATAATACCTTTTTATATAACATAGAACAAGCAGTTCATTCTCTAACACGAAGATGGCTCAAAATGTATTAAATAGAAAACAAATATTTCGATAGACAACTAAATAATGATTTCTTTATAAATTAAACAAACGTGAACGAGTGTAAACTTCTAACCACAATTCAAAGGTTGCTGACCAGTGGCGGCTGCTGCAGGGAGAGCAACGGGGCAATGCCCCCCTGTGACAAATTTCCCCATGACAAATTTCTTTTAACAGATAAATTAATTATAAATACCTAATTTGTATGTAATTTTTCTGATTTGTTTGATAACAAATAATATGTTTTCGGAAGTAACAGTCCGTCTTTTCAGCGCGTATAAAAATTACAGTCTGACGTAGGCTTCGGGGCATCTTGCGCGACTGCCCCGTAAGGCCCTGCCTGTATTAGAAATCGAGCGGTGAAACTGGCGCGGGTAGCGCGCAGATATACGTCAGCGGTGGGGCACTCCTCTATGGTGCCGCGTGGTGGTCCAGTATGTGATATATAGCGGTGAGTGTATGTTGTAATTTCTATCGATGCAAATGCAACTATGAATTGCGTTAGTAACATAATCGAAACACACTGAGCTATGACATTAAGATATAAAACTAATAAAACCGTGACGAGAAAATTCAACAGAAGCTCTTACAGTTTATCAGACTGGTTATGTGGGTGTAATGTGCAAAATGCTTTTTGCTATTTCGGTGCTATAAAGTTCACTTTACGACACCCGTTTTGGTTGCAAAAGTATTACTTTGTCGCACGAAAAAAAATGGAACCAAATTATATTTAAATGTCAAAATGTAAGCCTTTAATGTAACAAACATGTGCAATAGAAGTTGTACAAAGAATAAAAAGCACACATGCTAACATTTTATTTACTAATTAACAATATAAATTGTTAAGCAGAGTTGATGATAAGTTTTCTGATGCTACTATTGAAATTTACTTCCAATGTTGAATAGTACAACTCTGTTATACAAGTTTGTTTTTGATAATATGTCGAGACTATGTTGGCAAAAGATTTTGTAAATTGTCTTCTGCTATTTTGCGAATCTCTGGGGGAGTGCAATTATTTATTTCGTCCTTTTTGTTGGTAATTTGAAATAATTTATTGCATAAATCAGTCTGAATTTTAATGATAATTACATATAACACCGCCTATATTCAAATATTTAAAATGTTCATGAAGTTGGCCGAAGACCAGGCAAAGGCCTTCACCGATATTCCGAACACAAACGAAGTTTGCCGAACCCAAGGTAAGGCCTTCACCGACAATCCGAAGACGTCCAAACCCATACGAAGTTGGGCGAAGTCAAAGCAAAGCTACCACTGACATTCCGAAGACATCCGAACTCGTACGAAGTTACCGTGTCCATAGACGTTTTAACCATAATTACATATAACACCGCCTATATTCAAATATTTAAAATGTTCGAACATAACATGTCTCTCATTTTAAGCTTTTTTGAACTTTTAATAACTAAAATAGAAAAAATAGTGTAAAATACACGTTTCATAACACATTTTGCACACTTGTTCTTGTTCTTAACTTAAACGCGTGCGCAAAAATCATGTGTTATAAAACTTGTAGTTTAATATACTATTTTTTGTTATGTGTGCTTAATTAGGAATTCTCCACAAAGCGACCCTGTCTGGACTTCTAATGGTATTAGGGATTTAAAACACTTTGGTCAGAAAGTAAAAAGACTTAAAGTAAGTGAAAAACATCTTATAGTAACATGATAGAATATTCAGTTTTGGGAAAGGTAAATACCTATAATGTGTCAGCTGAACACTGCATATAGATTAAATATAATTCAGCACAATAAAAACGTCAATAAAAACAGACATACTCTTGGAAAATTAATAGACTGCATTAAGTTTTGTGTCATGTTTGAAATCGCTTTTAGGGGCCATGACGAAACACAGTGCGAATCCGGGGATTTTTCGTGGATTGGTTAATTTATTGGTAGGAATTGACATCACCCTCAAGGACCACATTCACAAGTCTAATAATAGAGTTTTTATGGGTTTGTCAAAAATCATTCAAAATGAATTGCTGGACAGTATCTACGAAGTTTCTCGCACTTTGATTGTAGACGAAATGATCAAAGCCCATTATATCGCTATACAAGCAGACGAGACGACAGATTCGGCTACATTTTCCCAGTTAGCTTTTATAGTTCGATACGAATTGGTAGTTTTGTATAATAGACCAGATTTTGGAACTGCTTCATCTGCTCTAACATTACTGCAATGTTTCTATGAAAATTATTTAACAACTACATTTGCCGAATCTGTGAAGTTATTGAAAATAATTTGCACCATATCGATGACAACAGCTGAAAGTGAACGGTGTTCTTCTACTTTGAAGAGAATAAAAACATTTTCTAGAAATACCATGCGAAAAAGCAAACTATGTGCCTTAGCAATGTGATCCATTGAAAAACAATTGCTGACATCAACACCAAACTTCAATGAATTAGTTATTAATCATTTTGCTCATCGTAAGGAACGGCGGATGGATTTCGTTTTCAAACAAGTTAATTAAATAGCATATTGAGTTTATTTTTTGCCTGTACTCAATTTTTGATATTAAACACTCAGCCCCCCCCTCCCCGGTGCCCTTCCGTCCCAAAAAATCACGAGCCGCCACTGTTTCTGACGTCAACTAAGTAGATTAAATTTTACTCCCTCCATTGCTATATGCTAAAATCGGCAATGCCAGAGGGGAGACCATAACGTTTTCTTCGAATGGACAGGAAACAGCAATCTTATGAAGGTCGTGACGGCTCCTTCGAATAGAAAGATAAAGGCCATGACTGTCATACAAAGAACCAAATGATCAACGGTTCAATAGTTACTATGTTACCATTACTAACTAAGACCAGCCATAATTCGAAAGAGTGTGCTTAACACTGCGCTATCACAAGCCATTCTCATTATTCTAGAAAAACTGGATGAATTACGATTTCAGGTTTTGCCATAGCAGATCAATCACCATCCGACATCTATTACCCCAAAACTCAAGCTGTTTCTCTCTCCGGAAGAAAACAACTTGAATCTGAGTTGTAAAGATATCAAAGATAATTACAGTAGATTGACACATATATTAATTTGCAATATGAATATTACCTGTATTCTAAATGAAAATATTGAAAACATATATTCAATGAGTAATTTCCATGTTTGCAAACTTAAAATTTGTTTTAGGACATATATAATTAGCTTTACAATAACAAAAAAAATCGGTGTTTTTTTTAAAAATATTGTATTTAACGTTGTGATGTGTAAAGTGGTAGTATTTTACACAAATGTGTATGTAATGTAAATATTCACTTATGTATTATATAGGCATCGAACGTATTAATAAGAAATTTAAAGGGAGTTTTTGTGTACATGTAGGTAAACATCCTGTCATTGTGTAACAGATATTATTGAAGTGTTATATTCGAATACATGAACTCATTCACTTAACCATATTATGTACTTAAGGTCAGTAAACAACACAATAGCTACCATACGTCAATTCTTTTATCTCTGACAGATCTATCATATTGATTGAGTGTTTCTGTAACACTTTCTTTCTAATATAAGTTTAAACTGAACAAAGCAATTAATAATTTAAAAGGATAGTAAATATTCTGCCTGGAAGTTATTACATAAATATTGACAAGTCGCTACCCACACCTTTCATCGAAGCATGTATTCAATCGTGTCTTTACGTACCATTAATTAGTTCTAACGAAAACATTAATTATACATACTACAATTATTTTTAGTAAACTCGCTTTTTGAATATTATCAAAATAATTATTAACAATAATGAGTGCGTAGTCTACTAGTTTCGAATGTCATTCACTGAAACACAAGTTATAAAATAAGTAGATTTGAATCACTCGCGCAACAGATTGAATAAAAATCTGTATAGCTTGGTGATTAGTATCTCTTCATATTCAGTCAAGTAATTAAACAAAACTTAGATTTTGCAGAGTCCATTTCTTATAATTAACTCCTTTCAGACCCTGGATAATGATTTCTAACTAAATCAATATCTAGTGGTGTTAACAATGAAAGGTATCCATAGTCATTTCAATTGAAAAACATTGCTTCGATTTGGTTTCGAACAAGAATCATGATCACAGACTTAAAAATTTAGTACAAAATTGGTAAAGAAACGTCGACAGAAGCAGCAAGGACGTAATATTAGGATAGAAACCAAGCAAGAATTGTATTTATAATCCAGTCATACTGTTCGAAAATAGGCCCTGAATTAGAAAATGAACCGAACAAGCCAGTTTTTTTATATGATGTTGGATGGGGTCAGGACAGCTTAATTTGAAGTTTTCGACCGAAACCCCTCAGGGCGTTTTCCGCCATCTTGAAAATAAGGGTGAATTCTTGTTTCCTTTGTAACTCGGCTCCTCCTCGTCCTACGGGGAAGTTGTTTAGGTATTTTTTGTTCCCTTTTTTATTCTCTATAATTGATGTTATATAACTTTTTCACCTAACATCTGCCGTTCTCGAGATATCGGCAAAAATAGGACATAATTTGGGGTACGAGCTCGGTTTTTATTTTTTTTCTTCTTTATCGTCACACATAGCCAAAAAATGTCTATTACAAAAATGGTAGAGCACGTTCGTACCTAAAAAACTGTATTTTTGTTTACCCTCCATTTTCAAAATTACGAGTTCTAGTTTGCCGCAAAGTCGGCAAGTCCGTGCGAAGTTTTGATTCTATGGCTCGCGCGATTGAATAGATACGTTGTTACGGATTCACCGTTCTGAATATAATTATTGAAATAAAATAAAAGTAAAGAAAACAGTGAAATTATGAATCACATGTATAAAATTTATTAGGCAACATTTTTTACAGGTAAAAAAGATATTCATATATCCTTCTTTTCGACGGTCCTGCTTGTTCATATTGCTCTTGTTCAGCATCCTCTTCGAGACGTGGAGATTCTTGAGCTACGTTGTCTTCGACGGTCGCATCATCCTCTTCGTCTGATTCACTGTCATGTAGGTAGTCGACTTTGGCGGCGTTGTCGCATGTTTGTCCACTGCAATTAAGGCAAATCGTGGAACACGTAATGCCTGCTTTCCTGCACCCACAACCAGCTCCACATTTTTGTTTACATTTACACGATACAAGCTTTAGAAGCTGGGTTGGCACGGGTTCGGCTGTGCGTGTGATTGGTTCTAGTCCTTAGTGTGTTCGTCGCCAACCCCATTCCTCCGGATCTTTGTATAATCCGAGCCAACTTTGTACTTGGTGATATGTACGGAAGACGTGCTGCCGTGCTGCGTTCTTAGTTGGTGGAAGTGATGACAGATTGAATCTGTTTTTGGTGATCAATTTTGTGAAGCGCCGGTATCGTAAAATGTTGATGTATTTGTCTTCCTTATTACCGCCGTACAGGGCGATGAGGAATCGTTCTCCTGTGGATGCCAAAATATCAGGATCGACGTTTTTTCTTTTGAATAGTTCAACCGATGATACCAATCCGCATGGTTTTCCATAGTTTTTATGAATTTGGATTTCCCAATATTGAAAAAAGACGATGTGGTATCGCAACCGCTGAAAGCATGAAGGAAGAGTATGTTGTCCTGAATGGTCTTGCCGTGCTTTCGACTAGTTGGAGAGTATAATGCTGCTGGTGTGTTTCCTTTCGCTGGTTTTCGGAAGAAGATGTTTGTGTTCTGTTGTGCCAGTCCGGTAAGTAAAACCAAAAGATCAATGTCTGCGCCGACGATTTCAACGGAGTCATACTTGGACGCTTCTTCGAGTGCCGTGGTTACAATCAAAGTATCTGCGTCCTCGAAAGCTTGCTGAACGTTGATCCCGACGTTTGTAAAACAATACACATGAGTAATGCATTTGCGATGGTACCGAGATCCAGCGGCGACGAGATCAGGTACATGCTGGATACGGTTCTTGATTGAAACAGCAAAATCACCATCGCATCCAGCAAGGTGTTGCATAATTTTTTCTTTCATCGATCTGTCTTTCACCACACTAAGTCGTTTTCGTTTTCGATGTTGTACTTTCCCTTCTTCTTCTATTACTTCTGCACAAAATAAGCATTTATTTTTGAAATCAAAAACAGGCTCACGCAGCGGTTCTGCTTCTGGTTCCTCGAGTTCTTCCGAATGCCTCAATGCAGATGTCCTTCGTCGATAAGCAATCGACGCTAGTCTTTCGTTGCTGTATTGTTTGTAGCACGCATGGTGAACACTCACTGAATCGACAGTTTGTAACATACGCTGATAATCCTCATGTCCTCTTTTAATGCTAGCCGCTAAAAGAGATTGGACAGCTTTCTTCTTCGTTATATAAATGTCTTCGATCAAAGGTTTTTTTGTAAATAAAGCAATCGCCCATTTTCACAACGATAGTAAATACGTACGCTCACACTGACATTCGCGAAACAACTGCATAACAATCTCCTATACAATGTAAGCACACTTATAAATTTCGATGGTGTGCGTAAGCCGAGGAAACCCGAAACCTCAAATTTTAGTTACGAACTTGCCCTACATGCTTCGTAATAGATGTTTTACGCTGTATATGGCGATAAATAAGGAAAAAATTGAAACCGAAACCCAATTTTTTTCCCATTTTTGCCGATATCTCGAGAACGGCAGATGTTAGGTAAAAAAGTTATATAACATCAATTATAGAGAATAAAAAAGGGAACAAAAAATACCTAAACAACTTCTCCGTAGTACGACGAGGAGCCAAGTTACAAAGGAAACAAAAATTCACCCTTATTTTCAAGATGGCGGAAAACACCCTGAGGGGTTTCGGTCGAAAACTTCAAATTAAGCTGTCCTGACCCCCTCCAACATCATATAGAAAATTTGGCTTGTTCGGTTAATTTTCTTATTCAAATGTATATAATGACTGGACTATTATAGCACTTATAATTCTTAATAGCTGATTGTGAAATAAAATTAGTCCATTAGTAAATGTAGACAGAACACAAATTACTTCATTTTAATTTAATCACGCGTGAATGTTTCAGACCAAATCTTAATCTCATGTGGAATGCAGAAAGTCGCAAGTATGCTGAAACGTTCCAATGCAGTAGACGACGACCACCACGTCACAACGCCTATTGTGAGTGTGATCCCCACCGTGGAAGAACCTTCCAAAAAACCATTGTGTGACAATCCTTCTAATACCTCGTCGATCGTTTCACAACCAACACCAATGGGAGTTATGGTAAGTGGGTGAGCATTACGCTATATTCTCAAAAAGATATACAGAAGATTACATTACAAAAAAAAAGTTATTTGCAAAGTGTAAATCTTATAATAGAACCTCTAGTAAGTATACGACATACACTAGGCAAGAATTTCCATCTTTGTTCCCCTCTGTCATATCGAAGCATATAATGTCACACCAGCTTATACCTGTGTAGGGTTTAGCAATATGAGTGAGCTATATACGTATACTCGCGGCAAAAAGTTTTGTCGGGTCGTAAGACCAGCTATATGGAAGATATATCTGGTCCACTCTAATAAATTCTAACACAAAATAAAGAAGGATTATATTCAATTTTCATAATACCTAAGTTTGAGTAAATATACTTAACTCCTTCGTAAAAGAAAATACATGTGCTATATATACAGAAGTAAATATATTTCAAATATTCTTCATTTATGATTTATCGCAGGATAACATTGATGTGTCAACATTACAAAGAAATCCTTTTGCTGTTCTACAAATGTTTCCGGCTTTCCGAATTTATTTTATTTTTCAAGGGCGAGAATGAATGCTTTATTAAGATCTCGGTTCATGCTTTTTAGACATGTACCGGGTGGCCAATTAAGAATGGCCGCCGGCTATATCTCAGAAACCAGTAGTCATATTGCTTCCGGGTAAAAAAATTTCAAGTAAAAGTGCCCAAGAGAAAATGCTGGAAATTATTTTGGAGTTTGTAAAATGTCCGCAAGGGGGTGTAACAGTCATTATCAATGTTAAATTTAGAATTTCTTCATATTTTTACTAATTAAGGGGTATTGAAAATTTCTAAATTTTATTCCTTACACATTCTTTAATACTTTTCGTCTTGCACATTTTTCACTATCTAGTGAAATAAAGTGGTGGGGGCAGTTCAGATGTTTTTTTTAATAAACTAGGATTACTCCCGTTTGGCTTAACCGATTTGAATAAGTTTGATCTCATTTAAAAAAGCCTTGTTTGCTCTACAAACTGAACTTGTGTTTTTGTATCTCGGACTTTTGCTATCACCGGTAGATGGGGTTATCTGAAATGTAAGCAAATATTAGGCTTTTTTTCAAATAAGTTAAATACAATGATATGTTTCTTTTTACATAAGCTAATAAAGAATTAAATCCTCTACATTTCGGTAAAAAAACCAAATTTGTATGTTTTTTAGAACAGGATATATTGACAAAAATAGATCAAAATTCATAAGTTCTCCTGTTTTACTGATCTTTTTTTATGAAGCTAACAATTTTGAGCTACATATATTATTATTATCAAGAAAAATGTTATACCATTTTGAAAAACCCTCTTTAATAAAGCAAGATTATTTTTAATACTTATTTTAATCCAAAAAATATACCATTGAAAATAAACAAGTAAGCTATGAAAAAATAAAACAATAACTCTGTGTTAAAACGACCAATTGTGAAAATAATAAATATTATTGTCAGTTTTTGATTGATTCCGTTTACTTTTTTGTGTTTGGGAAAACTTCTCTTTTAGTGAGATGCGGTTAGCGAATGAAGAGACATTCGATATGATTGGTGTATATTTCGAATGCATGCGAAATGCTACATTTGCTTTCAGAGTGTATGCTACGCAGTTCCCTGGAAGACGACATTATGCGAGGAGTGTTTTTCGTAGGTTAGTGGAAAGGCTTTGGACCACCGGAAATATTAATCTTCCGGTGTATAGAAGGCAACCTACTGGTCGAACCGAAGAAAATGCTTTAAAAGTATTAGAATATATTGAATTTAATCCACATGTAGTGACCGAAACCACAAGTAGAGAGTTGGGCATTTGTAGAACTGCGGTCCCAAATATATTGAAAGATTTATGTTAAAAATAAAACAAACTTTATTTCGAGATTTTTTGTAGGGCCTTTGTTAGATTTGCTTTATCTCCTACAGTTTGTTTTAATACTTTTAAGCATTAAGCATAATAGTTGTTTTTAACGTTCCGTACTCGGTTCCCTTAAGTTTAATTCATACATTCATCTGCCTATTTATTGTCTGTTTACCGGTCACGGCCATTTTTATCCGATACCGTTTATATAGACCACAGTAATACTTTATAATAGTAAGTTACCTAAAACAGTGTCTAACAAGTTTGGATAAATTTGATCTCACAGTTTCGTTCACGTTTGCCAAATTATTTTCAGGATGTATCCTTATTACATCGTTCTTCATCAAGCTTTAACGGCGGAAGATTTCGATCGCCGGACTGACTATTGTCAATGGCTATTAAATATGGTAGCGGAAACCCCGAAATTCTTTCTCGCGTCCTATGGACGGATGAGGCAACATTTAATAGCAATGGTGGTGTGAACTTGCACAATATGAACTATTGGTCCAGGAAAAATCCGCGTTGGATGCAGGAAGTTTAGCATCAAGGCCGCTGGTCGGTAAACGTGTGGTGCGGTATTCTAGGAGGTAAAATTACTGGGCCCGTTTTCTTTAACCGACATCTCACTGGAGAGGTTTATTTAATTTTGTTATGAATGAGCTGCTCCTTCTAGCAGAAGATGTCCCTGTGACCGTTCGTCGTGATAAGTTTTTTCAGCACGATGGGTGCCCGGCGCATTTTGCGGCAAGCGTCTGGGATTTCTCAGATCAGACATATCCTGCCAAGTGAATTGAACGGGGGAGTATATTTCCCTGGCCCGCCAGGTCACCAGACCTCAACATCCTAGATTTTTATTTTTGGGGGAGAGTTAACGACATTGTTTTTGAAAACCGGCCTACAACAAGACAAAATATAATGAAGAAAATTATAGCAGCAGTACGAAACATATCGGAGGCGGAAATTGTAACTTCTGTTTTATCCACGCGGCAAAGGTTGCAGGCTTACATTAACAATGATGGGCGCCATTTTGAACAGTTAGGCCGTCATTAAAAATTTTGCAAACCAATCATAACAGTAATGTAACTGTAGTTATTTTAGTGTTTAATATTAGTTTTATTCTGATAGTGTTAGTATTAATTGTTAGTATAGTAAATCATAGTATATGAAAATTTGAAATACTTACATGATTTTCGAACATTTACATAAAATTACATTTATGTAATTTTGGTTTCTTAAACAGGAACTAACGAAATGTTATACATATTTTTATTTAATATATTTTTATATATTTTGCATCGGTATTACAGGAATGCCTTTCAAATTTCTTCCGCTTTTGTGACATTTTATTATTTGGTCTGCGTGTTAGAATTTTACTGAATTTATGATATATATATAATAAATTCCGTAAAATGATATATATATAACAAAAATAATACAATTAAAACAAGAGAATTCATGCATTTTCATCTATTTTTGTCAATATCTCCTGTTCTAAAAAACATACAAATTCGGTTTTTTTACCGAAATGTAGAGGATTTAATTCTTGATAAGCTTATGTAAAAAGTAACATATCATTGCATTTAACTTTTTTGAAAAAAGGCCTAATATTTGTTGACATTTCAGTTAACGCCATCTACCGGTGACGGCAAAAGCTCGAGATACAAAAACACAAGTGCAGTTCGTAGTGCAAATAAGGTTCTTTTAAATGAGACCAAACTTATTCAAATCGGTGAAGCCAAACGGGAGTAATCCTATTTTATTTAAATAAACATCTGAACTGCCCCCACCACTTTATTTCACTAGATAGTGAAAAATGTGCAAGACTAAAAGTATTAAAGAATGTGTAAGGAATAAAGTTTAGAAATTTTCAATACCCCTTAATTAGTAAAAATATGAAGAAATTCTAAATTTTAAAATTGATCCTGACTGTTACGCCCCCTTGCGGACATTTTACAAACTCCAAAATAATTTCCAGCATTTTCTCTTGGGCACTTTTACTTGAAATTTTTTTACCCGGAAGCAATATGACTACTGGTTTCTGAGATATAGCCGGCGGCCATTCTTAGTTGGCCACCCGGTACAATACGAATATAATAGTATATTATGACACTAGTGCATAATCAAGCTTTTAAAGCACGAGTAACGAGTTTAAAGCCACGACGCGAAGCGGAGTGGCTTTAACGTTACGAGTGCTTTAAAAGCTAATTATGCACTGTGTCATACGATATTTTTTAGTATAAATGCAACAATAATAAATCAATAATTCCAATACATATTATCGAGTGACATGTACCTATATGTCATTTGACATTTCCTGACATTTCAATGGACTAATAAACGCTTGGGATTGGCTGTTACCAAGCAACCTTTATACGCACGCCGTGCGATAAAGGCCCGATTATGCACGCTTATGGGTGTGTTTTGATTTGTTTATGATGCATGCATACTAAAAAAGCATTTATAATAGTTATTTACGAACCAAGTGCGTGAAATCAAATTTCGCGAATGAGTGACCAGTTTAAAGCGCGAGCCGAAAGGCGAGCGTTTTATGGACACGAATTCGCGAAATGTTTCACGCACGAAGTTTGTACAATATTTTTTGTACGAGAACTATAATAATAATACATATTGTTAAATACGTTATCGTTTATGACACACTACTAATCTCTTGATATTAATTAAAAAAAATTGAGTTGGCAGTATTGATTATTTGAAGTGACATTTAATTTAAAATTATCAAATTCAAAAAATTCCATACAAAATAAAAACCTCACCAACAACATGAATTCTGATAATGAAATGCAATGTACACCGCCTGAAATTCGCGAAGCTGCCAATATTGCAGTGGATAATTTATTACCCATAAAATCAAAAAACGTATACAAAAACACTTATACTAAATTCGTAACTTGGGCTAGATCTAAAAATATACAAAAATACTCCGAAAATTGTTTGTTAGTTTATTTTCAAAATTTACAATCAAATAAATCATTATGGTCCACTTATTCTATGTTAAAATCATGCTTAATAATATATGATAATACGGATATATCTAAATATGCAAAACTCATAGCGTATTTAAAACAGACAACCAAGCAACATCAGCCTAAAAAATCAGCAGTATTAACCGAAGAACAAATTACTAAATTTATTGTTGAAGCACCAAATTCTTTGTTCCTACTAATGAAGGTAAAGTCATTTCCGTATATTTAAATTCCATACAACACTATATATATGTATTTATAGGCTGTATTAATATTGGGTATTTCTGGAGCGTGTCGACGTGAAGAACTTTGCAAAATGTCATTGCGAGACATAGAATTTAAATCGAATTTAATTATCGTAACAATTCCAGAAACTAAAACAGGTAACAGCCGTACATTTGCTATCATTAAGCCCGAATGGATTACATTAATTCGGCAATATGCAAATTTAAGACCGGACAACCAGCATCGATTCTTTTTAACATATCGCAATGGCAAGTGTGTTTGTTCACCTGTTGGTCTTAATACAATTGGCAAAATTCCAATGCGAATAGCTGAGTACCTTCAGCTTGATAGCGCAAGTAACTTCACAGGTCACTGTTTCCGAAGGAGTTCAGCGACATTGTTGGCAAATCAAGGAGGTGACTTGCTTACAATTAAAAGGCATGGTGGATGGAAATCATCTACGGTTGCAGAAGGATATATCGAAAATTCTCTGCATAGTAGAATTCAATTAGCTAAAACAATGACCCCGTTAGAGATATCGACTCCGCCTGCAACTTGTTCGACATCTGAAATACAAGATATATGTAATAATACAATCAACGTTACTCTACCTTCGCAATCAAGATCAATTCAAACAAACCAGTTAATCCCTGGGGTATCAATCTCTGGTTGTCAAAATTGCCCAATCAAAATTTTTAATAATTGTTCCGTTTCAATTTCTGAAAAGAATGAATAATGGTAATTTATATAATATTTGTTACTGTTCTGACATTGAATTACATACCTTCCAAATATAACAATTTCTATTTCATTTCCTTTTATTTTCATAGAAAAACAACGAACTGGGTAGCATATTATTAAGGTTAGGGATTTATGATTTTAAAATGTGACTAAATTAATTAAGTTCTGGGTAGTACCAACTTTACTTTTACGCACTCGTGTTTAAAGTGACTTTTTACGCACGCAAATCGAATCGTGAAATGACAGGTTTTGATAAGCGAGTACAAAAAGTAATTTTCAATGCCTTTTGTATAAAAAAATTTTCAAAATTCGGACCGGAAGTAACACTTTTACTCTTATCGAATAGCGATTTTTTGCATATATGTCGCAAATTATGCATTCTATATATATTTATCAAGAGACAAAAGTATTTAGAGCTTAATTTATAATGTTTTTTGTATACATGAAATTTCAAAATTCGGACCGGAAGTAGCACTTTTACTCTTAGCGAGTAGTATTTTTTTCGAATATCTTGCAAAGTATACATTCTATAAAGATTTATTAAGAGTACTCAAAATGGGTTTTCAATAATTTTTGTAAAAGAAATTCTAAAAATTCTATAATTTGAAGCGCCCTACGTATAAGAAAGTCGTGCAGTGGCCACACCTCATTTTTTTTGTATTATATCTCGCAAATTATGCATTCTAGACATATTTATTAGTAACATAGAAGTATTTAAACTTAGATTTGGAAAATGTTGGTATAACAAAAATTTTAAAATTCGGACCGGAAGTAACAGATTTATTAAGAATTCGGAATGCACATACTTATAAGAAAGTCGTTATCCACACTTTTCATTTTCATTTTGATTGGTGGTGCCTCCTAAAGGCTCTATTATGCGGGATGCACTTCTAATATGCTGGTTTCTCTATAGTATGCGAGTGCTGCCGGAAACCATTGCTTGTGGGTGGCTGATGTCGCTATGATGTTCTCACGGGAATTTGCCACGCACACCGACATAAATTGCGATCCTAGTGTAAAAGTCATTGTCGGCAGTCACACACGTACATTGTAGAGGCTTTAAAGGCCGAAACACGGTGTCTGTGCGTTGACTGTCGGTAATGACAGTCAACGCACAGATACCGTTGACTGTCGGTAATGACAGTCAACGCACAAACACCGTGTTTCGGCCTTTAAAGCCTCGGCAATGTACGTGTGACTGCCGGAAATGACTTTTAAACTAGGATCGCAAATTATGTCGGTGTGCGTGGCAAATTACCCTACTTTTTTTTTATTTCCAACGAGTTTATATTATTAATATTACAAAATATCTCGATCATAAAAACAATACATATTTCAACATTTTCAAAATAAAACATATCGATAGACATTTCATCGCTTTTCAAGTAAATAATGATAAAGATTATGTTAAATATGAGTTTTTTCATTTCCAATAGTCGCCTGTCAAATACATTCCTATCGCATAGTTAATAAAACCAGATAAATATTAAAAAATTGTTGCAATATAATTAGAAATAAGAGCAAATCAACTGGATCCATAATAAAAAATGTACGATTAACAGTTATAACTGATGTTACTTATGAAAAACGCCTACATATTTATTGATGATTGACTGACTTTCAACTATGATTGTCACTACAGTTTATCCTTAATATACAGGGTGTCCGATAAAATATGGGAAATCTCTTGGATTCAGATAGAACAGGAACAAATAAGATGACAAGTTCCTATAAAAAAAATTCCTACAGGCCCCTCCTACGGAGATATGCGTCCCTGAAGGACGTCGGTGGCAATCGGCTTTTATTGAATTTCTTTTAAAGTAATTAATACAATTTAATAAAAATGTAATGTGATGGACACTAGTAAGGACCTCTTAAAATAGTGTCCTTGAAACATAGTTTGTAGTTTACCAGGGGCGGGCTAATCTTTACAACTTAATGCCTAAATTTTGAACACCCTCTATGATAAAGACTTTAAACATATTAAACTGGATAGCTTGAACCATAGATTTTAAAAAAGGTACTCTTGCTTATTGTCGTTAAAATGAACCGTTTACGAGAAAAAGTTTGCAAAAAATGTGCGTTTAATTTTTATCAGCACCAAAAGAACCTATTGCTGTTGCAAACGTTACTATGGTACGAAATAAATAAAACATCCGGCATTTTAGAACTTGTCATCACATCGTTCTTGAATTTATTCGAAGTATGGAATACTCGTTTATTGAGTATGCAGATATGCATCTGATGTATGGTATTGCGTCTTGCAATGCTTTAGATGCCAGAAGATTGTATCACGAAAGATTTCCTAATCGTGCTCTACCAAACCATAAGACATTTCAACGTGTTGACCAACGTCTAAGTGAGAATGGTGAGCGATTCCAGTTAATAAGGTACTACATATTATTGACTATCTTCATAATTTTAGGAAAGTTTGGAAGTAGTACTGATGCTGGTGTGAGAAGAACCGCTCGTATGCCGCAATTAGAGGAACGTATTTTAAATACTGTAGATGACAATCTATCAACGAGCACTCGACAATTATCAGCACAGTTTAATACATCGAAAACAATAGTACATGAAGTTCTTCATGAACAGCTGTTATATCCATATCATTTTCAAAAAATACATGAACTGATTCCTGAAGATTTTCCTCGTAGGATGCGGTTTGCAAACTGGGTAATGGATCAGCAATGTAATAATGTTAACTTCATGAGCATTATTCTTTTCACGGATGAAGCAAGGTTTACCAAAAATGGTATCCCAATTTACACAATACGCATGTATGGGCTGATGAAAATCCTCATGCCATATCAGTTCGAATCACTTAATATTTGGGCAGGAATCATTGACAATTTTTTGATTGGATCATTCGTTTTGCCAGAACGATTTAATGGACAACTTTATTTGGAGTTCCTTCAGAACGCTTTTCGAGATTTAATAGAGCACTTACCACTTGAAACCCGCCGAAACATGTACTTCATGCACGATGGGGCACCATCTCATTTCAGCGTTCGTGTGCGGGAGCACATGAATTACGTCTATCCAAATCGTTAGATAGGTAGAGGAGGACCAATTGCCTGGCCTCCTCGATCTCCTGACTTAACGCCGTTAGATTTTTATCTGTGGGGACACCTCAAAAAAATGTTGTATTCCGCTCCGGTCGACACTAGGGAGGAACTTCTATAGAGAATCACTTTTCATTGTGATGTGATAAGGAACACGTCTGGGTTATTGTTGCGGGTACAACAGTCCTTAATTTATCGTGCCCGCGAGTGTATCAGACTTCACGGAGCCCATGTTGAACCCTCTTATGAAGTTCTTCAATAATTCCGTTAAGGTGCCTCCGGAGATACCACTGCGTTTATATTTATTAATTACTTTAAAAAAATTCAATAAAAACCGATTTGCAGCGGCGTCCTTCAGGGACGCATATCTCCATAGGAGGGGCCTGTAGGAACATTTTTTATAGGAACTTGTCATCTTATTTGTTCATATTCTATCTACATCCAAGAGATTTCCCACATTTTCCCAGACACCCTGTATATACACTACAAAAAATTTCATTTTCCTCCACCTTTTTCAAGAACTTGAATGAGATACTAAACATACGTATTTATGTAATCTCCTATATGATTGCAAAACGGGATATTGATAATTTAAATATATTTTTGTACTCAAATAATTTGTGGGTTTTACATTGCCAAAAAACCGACTATTCTATTTATTCACATATCATATTAATGTTTTGGTTAATGATATGTTCTCTAATCTCAAAATTAGTGTTCCGAATGTCAAGATTAGGTCGAGGAATACTTAAAATAATTTTAACTTAAACTAGATATGTCCAACGCTACTTCCAATGCATTTAACATTTATTATCAAATCACCCGGGAACTGCGATCTAAAACTCACACATTCTTTACGAGTGTTTGTGCAACTCTTTATGGCATGATTGTAGTGAATGAAAGCTGATGAATGATTTGGTACTTAGCACTGAATTACTACCTCCTTCTTTTAGCGTCATTCGATCTGATAGACGTTTTTCTTTGGTAAATCGCTCTATGGGCGATGGTGTATTTATTGCATTTTCTGATGCAATTAACTATGTGGTCGTGGATACAAGCATGATGTCTTCCTTTGTTCTCCTGAGTGTTGTTGTTGCTTGCAAGTGCGGTAATTTGGCGAATGATATCTATGTCGTTACCATTTATGTACCGCCGAATCTGTGTCAACAAGATTTTGAATTGTTTTGTGAATCACTAGACATCTGCATTCATGATAAGCTGTCTATTTTAATTGCGACTTCAATCTATGTACCTCATTTCACAGACCACACCATTTAAACAACATAGCAATGTAAGGAATTGTGATAATCGTCAACTGGATTTGATCCTTTCCAATGTTGAGTGCAATATTGGTGTTGAACTAGATGACTTTTCCTTTGTGCCAGTGGATCCCTATCATCCGCCATTAAGCCTTATAGTTTGTTTTGTATTTGTTTCTTCCGTACATTCGATTTTTTAAAGAAATACTAGATCTCGGTATCCTGTATGGTTTACGAATGACATCAAGCGTTACCTGAAGTTGAAACTCTATTACAGTATAATTTTTTACGTTGTATGTGTGGTAGTATGTTCTTTGTATCTCTTCATCAAAACACTGTAAAGCCGTACCCTCAATGGTTGAACCAGGGTCATTTTAACTCTGCATAATTTTAATTTGCCGAGTGTATGCCACATGCACATCTCTCATGTGGCCGTCTCAGTACCATCCCGTCAATTGCTAAATAGATGTTGAACGTCTAGATTGGTGTTCCATTTTGTTTAAAAATATCGAAAGTAAGCATTACAAACTCATATTAACCCCGGTACGGTAAATACGTTTTTCTCTCTTTATCTTAAGGCATTTATCGAAAGTATTATGGCTGTTTCTTCACGGACAGTAAAGTTTACGGATCCGCACTATGAAGAAGCATTTCTTCAGTAGGTAGAGGAATCAAACCGTATTGTAAATGGAAAAGTAGATGAATCTGATGCACTTCAGAGCGACCATGATTCATACTCTGAAGAATCAGATTCTGAAATTGAAGACCACAACGATCTCCGAAATAGACAAGCCGATGTGCATGATGGTAATGACGCCTTAAATCCTGATGGTGGTGATAATGTACAAGATTCAGACAATAAGACGCCAACATTGGATGATGACGATTCTACACCGTTATCAATTCGTACTCAGAAAAGTAACTACCTGTCGACCAACCGTATGGTGGCTTATTTTTATGTCAGGAAACGGTTTATATGGTCTAGTGTCAAAGAAAAAAAGCAGTTAGACCCAAAGGATCAACGTAATTTGAGACACGCCCGGACTAAAAGATACTGTGAACACATTCTATCTCCACGTCAGGAGAAGTTTGGAATCTTTACTATGGACATGAATCATGAAATTCTATATTGAACTAACAACAAATTACGCATTTACAAAGCACAATTGGCCAAAAAAGCAAACCAGAGCTAGCTGAAATAAATCAATCAGAATTTAACGCATTTCTTGGTTTGTTGCTCAGATCTTCAAGTCAAATCATGAGGATGTACGATCACTTTTAGCATCAGATCGACCCGATAGAAACATATTTCGATGTAGCATGTCAGAAAATTGAGTCCTGATGGTTTCAGCCTACCTCCAATTTGATAACCCAGATACAAGAGACGAACGAACAGACTTTGATAGTGCAGCGGCTATTTCAAACATATTTAAAAATTTGATACATAACTGCCAAAAAATTTCTACAGTGAATGAACGCGTTTGTATTGACGAGATGCTAGTTAACTCTAAGGAGTCGCTATCGTTTCAAGATGCATTTTCCAAAGAAGCCAGCGAAGTATGGCCTGAGAATTATGTACCTAGCGAACGCTCAAAATAATTATTTCTAGAATCAAAAGCAAGTGATGGAAACTCTCAATCAAGGGGGAAAATATGTATTCATTCGCAATCATTGTCAAATTAACAAATCCTATTAAAAATGCTAACAGGAACGTCCGTTGGTTCTCTTTTACAAATTACCAAAATCTGAAAGAAGGAGGTCTTGCTTTTGTAGGTATCTATGCGCAAAAATAATAAAGGAAAAACTACGTGTTCGTTTGCAAGCAATGATCGTGATGTTGCTTCGTGTTTATTTGGATTCACAGCGAATTTGGCATCACTATCATAAGTGCCCGAAAAGATAAAAGCCGTTTTGTTACTATCCTCCATGCATCATAGTGATGAGCTAAAGAAAACCTGAAATTATTGAATATTACAGTTCTACCAAAAGAGAGTCGATTTTTTGGATCCCAAATATTCAATATATTCATCAGGCAGGCGCATGGACCGATGGTGATTTTATGCTTAGCCAATACTTATATACTTATACTTATATACTTACTAAAGTTTTTACATCTTACCTCAATACTCCCAAAATTACCAGATTTGAATACGTAAAAGATCTTGCAAAATCATTAGTTCTACCACAGATACTTAGACGATATAATAATCCAAGCATACAACGGAAAATAAATGATGGTTCGTGTTGCTGAGATTTCAATGGAAGAAGCTCCACCGAAGATTGACACTAAACTAGCTAAAAGAGTAAGACACATGATATATATGAGCAAAAGACAGGAAAACGTCATGTTCTCGAATAAGCATAACTTTCAAAAACTCGCTTGCAGTGACTGCAGCAAGCATATTTGTAGAAACAGTCAGGAATAATTCAATTTTTGGGACTTCAGTACAGCCATTGCAGGTTTTCTCTGTTAATAATTGTCGTTTACAATTTTTTATATGCCTTATATGTTTTTATATTTTTCCTTCAAAAATTTTAAACAAAATGGTGTTTCGTAACGTTGCAAAACATACTACTTAGCGTGATAGACTAGCTTAAATTTGCTAAATAACGATATTGCATATGTATTACAAATTATTCAAATGACAGGGTCGCTCTGACCCTCCTTCAGTGAATTCCTTCGTCCGCAGACGTTTAGTGGTTAAGCGTTAATTTACGAATATGGTCATGTGTATCACAGTTTTTTTTTAAAAACAGATGTTATCTTTTAACTACTCGTTCAGTTTTGATTTTATACGACGAAAACAAATTGATATATTAACACTAATATTTCCAACTCGTAGTAGTCACACATAATAGTGGTATCGTATCCACGCAATTATACTATGCTTAAAAAACTATTTAGAAAATATTTAAGATAAAACAGGTTTTAAGTAGATAACTAATGTATTTCTTTGATACATTATTTAAGCTATTTCCATCGTTTGGATTCTGAACAACCGACGTTTTGGCGGACATTACGCCTGTCGTCTTCAGGGTAGCCCTATAAAGGACCGCTTATTGCCAAACCTAAAACAAAATTGTGTTTTAACACTTATGACAGTTTTTAAATGTCAATGTGATGAGTTATGTCATACTTGATCTGAATCTGCCCTGTGTAATGTGGTACTAGATAACGTGTTTATACTCTCTCGAATAATTGGCATCCAGATCCCTTTAATTTCCAAGCTTGGTGTAGTTATAGGGTTAGTTACTGCAGTCATGTATGCCTCTTCTTTTATCCTTCTTTTGATACCATGTTCTTCTTTCGTCAGAATTGTTGCGTCATTCCATTTGATTTGATGGCATTCTTTCCAAGCATGTTCCCAAGCGTGTTGTGCAAAGCGAGATTAATCAGTTTCTCCTATGCGAACGTTTTATTTTTATAGTTTGTGAACAAAATCCTAATATTTTTGTAATTAACTTCTTTTATCTAAAATTACTTAATATAATTAAGAAAAAATTATTAGAATATTAGAGTTTTGTTCACGTATGCCTTATACAAATCTCTATTTGAGTTTGGAGATTATATTTTTCTTGGCAATTATGCACATACATATTCTGAAGAATAATTAAACGATACTCAATAAACAAAGAATGTGTTTTAAAGGTGATCGAATAGTAACATAAAGCTACATTACTTACAAAAATTTAATAGTCTTTATTCAAACAAAAAAAAATATAGATAAAATACACAAAGCACTTTTCTGTTACCAATTTGTTCTTTGTAGTTACTTTTACTTTCTCCACTCCATTCTAGTTCTTCATTAGTTGGACTTCTCTATTCTCCTTATTCTTTCTTTGTCGCAATATCATTTCTAAAGTGTTTCATTCATGTACTCTCAACTGTTGCTAAGGTCTATATGGAAGAATATATAAATTACAAAAAGCTTTGGCTGAAATCTTAGTATCTATACATTAATTTAAAATTTCTGCAATATATACGACAAATGTAATATTTCTCTATTGCTACAAATGTTTACCCATTTAACAAATAAATCTGGATATTTACAGGAATCAGGAGATGAGTGTCGGGAAGATTTTCTTGTCCATACAATTGCGAACAGAACATGAGCGATACGCCATAATGATTTCCGAAGGACTAGAACGATAAAGCTGAGAGGAATATGAAGAACATTTTAGATAATGATTATAGAACTAAAAAAATTATGGAAAAATAACACGTATTGTTTAATATGAGATGACACTTTCTAAGAGAAGAATTTGTCGCGAAGTTCTTTCACAGTGGTTGGCATTATTTTGTTCGAATAGGCCACGTTAGCATTGACACCACCGCAAAATATTCTGCTGCAAATTTTTTATAAGAACATTTTGTTGCATAAAATGCCATCTCTAAGTAAAAAAAAATCTGCAATACACGTTGGAAAAGGAAAATAATATTACAGAACATTTTACAAAAATACACAATAAAACATATTAAAAAAGTATAATATAATGTAGTACAAAAAAGTATATAACTAATTTACAATTAGGGCACTTACCTAAAATTGACATAATAAACTTCAACTATAATAGAAAAAAATTTATACAAACGAATGAAAGTAACACTATGGTAACAATCATTCTTAAAAATAGTCAAACAAAATAAACCATAACTTCAGTTAAACACAACAAAATAATAAAATATGAATAAGTGAACACTTAGGCTAGGTTCACACGGCATTGTACTGCACGTTTTTGTGCAGGATGAATTTTACCGAATAAGGCTAGGTTCACACGGCATTGTACTGCACGTTTTTGTGCAGGATGAATTTTACCGAATAAGGCTAGGTTCACACGGCATTGTACTGCACGTTTTTGTGCAGGATGAATTTTACCGAATAGGTAGTGGCGCATACATTGAGTATAGAACCGTTCACACGTCGCTTGTCCTGCAAAAAAACGTATATACGTTTATACGTTTATCGAATACTCAACGGACTTGTCAAGCAAACCGAATAAACTTAAAACGTATTCGGTCTGCTACATGGAGATCGCTGTATGAAAACTGGGGCTATACGTTTTTTAAACGAATAAAAGCCGTATCATGTGAACAGTCCGCATCGTATACGGTTAAAATCTAATACTGCTAAAAACGTGCAGTACAATGCCGTGTGAACCTAGCCTAAGTAGTGGCGCATACATTGAGTATTGAACCGTTCACACGTCGCTTGTCCTGCAAAAAACGTATATACGTTTATACGTTTATCGAATACTCAACGGACTTGTCAAGCAAACCGAATAAACTTAAAACGTATTCGGTCTGCTACATGGAGATCGCTGTATGAAAACTGGGGCTATACGTTTTTTAAACGAATAAAAGCCGTATCATGTAAACAGTCCGCACCGTGTACGGTTAAAATCGAATACTGCTAAAAACGTGCAGTACAATGCCGTGTGAACCTAGCCTTATGCGAAACTGGCTAATTAAAATTTAAAGGCATCCAAAATTAAAACGAGACGGCGGTAAAGTATAGGTAGCTAATTTAGTAAACTACATGACAGTACTAATCAGAGTCATCTGGTGAGGTTTGCAGGTACCAAAAACTATAGCTACAAAGGTGTAATCACAGCATTGAGAAAGAATAGGCACGGAGACGACGTCACGTGATCAAACCGGGTATAGGTCCGCCATATTGATACTACACTTACGTCAAACAGGTAGTGTTGGTAAAAGGTGTCGTGTATTAGAATTATATAATAAGTTAAATATTAAAAGACATTATGGTTTCTTGGGCTCTACGTAGCTGCAACAGCAGAGACGGCGTTGATAAGAAGAATTCGTCTGTAATAACATTTCATAAGTTAATGTAGGCCTGACAGGTATGGGTTGACAGATTATAATTTTGAGTAGTCCGGACTAGGTGAGGCAGACATATTGGTCCCACACTTAGCCCCGCCCAATGCTCCCGTTTTGAGAGTACAGCAAAGATGCTTTACAGCATCTCTATAGTATTTTTCCTCAATGAATTTAAGTTACGCCCCTCTGACATCAACTTAACGTCACATGAAATGACATTATTAATCTTCTTGGCAAAATCTGCTCCGTTAACCGTTTTAATTATGGAGTAGGTTTGACAACGAAGTTATTGTATTATACAAGATGTACTATCGTCGAAAATTAAGAGAATCTGTAACGCTACTAGACTCTAATCGTCGACTCTTTAGACTCTACTTGTATTACAGATTTTCTCATTTTAGTAGTTGACGTTTCTACATACTTCATATAATTTATAATATCATTTTCGAATTTCCGCGGAAAAGTTCTCTACCAAAAAAAAATCTAGTAGATGGTGCGTTCGGTCATGGTTCAACTGATTTATCATCAACATTTCATTCTATTCCGTTAGGATTGTATTTGTCATAACTCGTCACACTGAAATTTAAAAACTGTCATAAGTGTTTTTACACAAATTTCATGTTAAAAACACAATTTAGTTTTGGTTTTGGCAAGAAACGGTCATTTATAGAGCGGCACTGAAGATATCAGACGTAATGCCCACCGAAATGTCGGTTGTTTAGAATCCAGACGATGGAAATGGTACAAATAATATACCAAATAATACTTCATCGTTAAGAATTATACGTCGGGAGTTAAAGAAATTCTTGACATTTACCGATGCACTACGAGTACATTATCAGTATAAACAAAGACATCCTTTTGATTCTCTGGTAAAATATCATATCATACTTGTTTAGACTCTGTGGTTCATACACCTATAAGACACAAAACAATCCAAAGTTGAATAGATTTTTCATCTATGAAACATACTTCATAATTGTCTTCTATAAACGTAATGTGTTTACTTTTACCTTGCTTTCGTGCATCACTGTTTATGAGAATATTGGTGGGGTGTCACCCAACCCAACATTATAGCACAACTATATGATACCTGGAAAAAAGCAATTTCTGCAAAAAACGAAAAGAAATTATGAGATTAAAACATTTTAATTCCACTCAACCGAAACATAAAAATTATCGGAAAGGGTGTGTCTTATCTTCAAAATATGCATGTCTGCTATTATATTTACATATATGTGGAAAAGCTCTTTTCCCGTCAGAGACATTGAACTTGTTAGCCTTCATAAACTATTCGATTTAATTAGCAATATATGCAATGCAAGGCACATATTGTTTTCTTGCAATAATAGGACTTGTAAAGTAATTGAATAAATAAAGAAGCAGTTTAAATTATGAAATGCCATTGTATGCAATCCTAAAATGCTTAGGATTAAATAATTGACAAATAGAGATAATTCTGATTAAGTATTGTTTATTGGTTATTAAGGTAATTACATTGTAATATGAATTGATATTCATATCAAAGGGTAAAAATATTTAATTCTGCAAAAGATTAACCTACTGAACGATACGATTAATATTAGTGAATATACTTATACAGTGTGCATTTTCTATCTCTTTATGTGGCTAACTTTCTTAATATTGAAAATACAGGATCGGTTAAATTAACAAAGTTGCTCCTAAATTTGAGGAGTATTTGATGGCATTTTCAGATTTAACATTTATTCTCAATTTCTAAAAATATTTAAAAAAAATTGAAAATTGCCGGAATTTTCAATTATACATATTTTCGTAACTATTGAAGATAGAACTAATATAAATATGGTGTCTGGTAGTCACTCTTACATAGAATTTAATAATCTTAGTTAAACATTCACGGCCCACTTAATTATCAAGATACAACATAAAGTTATGTTTTTTAAATGGCAATGATAGTTGGTCATGACTTCATAAAAATGCTTATTTTTTTTAGGATTTCATAGATATAAGGTTTCGTATGGTAATATTTTTAAAATTATGACTATAGCGAGAGCAACTCAGTTACTGTTAATTTTTGAAGAAATAATGAACAAGTCTTGAAAAATTGTTTAATTTCAATTCGTTGACAACGTGGACTTAATACGAATCTTAAACTAAACAAATATAGTAATAGTAATTGAATTACTCACTCTATAATAAAAATTTTAAAAATATTACCTTATATCTATGAAATCAGAAAAAATAAGCATTTTTATAAAGTCATGGCTAACTAGGATTTAAGTTTATGTTATATCTTGATAAGTGTGCCATGAATTTTTGACTAAGATTAATAAATCCTACGTAAAAATTACTACCAGATACCATTTCTATATTATTAGTTCTATTCTCAATTGTGATATGTAAAATTAAAAACTTCGGCAGTTTTCAATAGATGTTAAATCATAACCGATCATGTTTATTCAATATTAAGAAAGTTACCCATATATGAAGAAAATATGCATCCTGTATATACATACTTTTAAAATCCATATTTGGCTCACAACAACGTTTGTGAAAATACTAAATTTATTATTTTAGGAGAGACGCGCGACCAACTGAGAAAACTTGAATAATGCCGTTAAGTTTCTATGCGATAATTGTGGAATAGTTTCTGTTTTTGGGTCACTATAGACAGAGAAATATATAAACTAGTTGCACTGAACATTCATAAATAATTATCATCGAAAAGTAAAGACTTCTATAAATTATTATTTTGAAAAATTGCAAATTTATTATAAAATCTTGAAAGCAAAAATGGTGATTTCTAAGTGTTCTACTTTATCTAAATATGATTGTATATACGTATACAAACAATGTATATTTTATAAGTAAAAAGAATACAGTAGACACAAAAGTGTGCAGAACAATTTTATTATAATTTCTTTAAAGTAAATGCATATTGATTAATCTTTACATAATATTTAATAGGTTGGGCGATATGCCATTAATATTAAATAGTAAATACAAAATTTTGATTATAATAACTAATAATTTATGTGAAATATAAGCATCGGGATATTATATAAAAAGTTATTTTTCTTCTAATTAAACAATAAACAACTCTCACTGCTTCCAAAGAGAAACGCAGATGCACAAAAGGTTCTTTTGTTATGCGTTCAAGAAAATCGTCATACAAGTGTGCGTAAACTTTCTAGAGTCCTTGATGTTAGCCAAAATTTTATTAATAGAACCTTAAAGAAAATTTTGTAATTTGTTATATGATAACTTATAATTACTGTAATGCTTGAAAATAGTAACTTTATACATTCTTCAAGATACTGCGAAAGTTATAGAAGTTTTCAATAACGTACATTTAAATACTTGTATTGACGGTTTGCTTTTCAAGTGAAGTTATAAATCTGAGTATGACTTCTTTATTTTGAAAGTAATTTAAAAGTTAGTCTAAGTATATTTTAAGTATTGTTAATTCATGAAGTTCCAAACTTTTCCTTTAATTAGTTTTAACATTTTAATCAAAATTATTTACTTTTAAAAAAAAAACTATTAGATATATAATATTAGATTAGAAGTAACTCCTTTCGTATAATTTTAATTATGCTATGTGTAATTGTCATGGCAACTCATATTTTTAAGTTTATTCAGATATAATATCCTATAACTTTTGCAATATCGCCCACAGCTCGAAGAAAATATATATTTTTAATCAGTAAACTTTAAGTACTTTTCAATCACATATAAATATACGTTCCTTTTAATTATTTTAAGAATTTTTAACTTTAGTACAAGTTGATGTCAGTTTAATCAGCCCTTTAAGGGCTATTATAAAATGTAAAAAAATGCATAGCGTTCTATTTAAAAAAGTTTGTGTTGGTTCATCATTGTCGAACACTTTGTATAAATGAAAATATCTTTAAATTGTAGAGCTTATGATTATCTACAATTTTTATATTAAAAATTATTCGCTATCTACATTATTAGATACCAATAATGGACTTTACCGCTGCCTTGGGACACCCGGTATATATATATATATAGATTGAATTTTTTTATATCGTAATCTCACAATTCAACCAGAAAAGTTATAAGTATAAAACTTAAATTGCATTAAAGAAAATAAAGACTGTTCGAAACGAAAAAGTATTTTTTCTGTGACGGGAAAAAAAGTTGACATTTTATCCTTCTTGACAGGTAATAAAATGTCACTTTATATGCCAGGGAAAAAAGTGCTCACTTTTTTCCCGGGGAAAAAAGTGCTCACTTTTTGCCCGCCTAAATTGACAGATATTTGATTATTTTACAGGTTTCCATTAGCAACGCAGGTGTAATGTCACTTGAAATATCACATCGATTGATTTTCTGACTTTAATATATAGTATTTACGTGTTTTTTTCAATATTAAATCGTCGTTTTTCCCATCACAGAAAAAAATAGTGTATTATACACGGGAAAAAAATTAGATTTTAGCTCTCGGTAATTTATCTCCCTCCGCTTCGCGTCGGGAGATAAACCTTACCTCGAGCTAAAATCTAATACTTTTTTTCCTTGTATAATAAATAACTATTAAAGCATTTTTGACTGAAATACAAAGAAGAAACCTTCGTGTCAAAATATAAACCAATTCCAGACTCCAGTCAAAAATTGAAAGAAAGCTGTCAAACTTCTTGATATGAAATATATGATAAGAATAAGCACATATATCTATTATAGGCATTTTAGTTTTGGTCTTTGAATAATTCTAATTTTGTGTATTTTCTATTTTAGGCAAGAGTAGCTGTAACATTAAGAAATATGAAGTTTTTTAAGCCACAAAGTGTAAGAGGACATACATGGGAATTGCATAGCATGCTGCCATCTAAAATTACAATACATAATGCAGCAAAAGAAAGCAAAGCTAGCGGTGATCACGGAGATGGTGTCTGCTTAATGACTGAAAGCCCGTTCAGAATTTTAAGGGTAGGTATTTTCAATGTTCGTGAAATTTATTTTGTTGTGTACTAAAATCATTTCTATGGTTGCAACAAATATATTGTCGACATATTTTCAAATTTAGAATTAAATACAGTAACTCTAGTTTTGAGAATGCCTTAGTACAAAAATGACGGCCGGCATATGAGTGATATCTATAAAATGTGCTTGTAGCTTTTAAACCTATCGAACTTAAATTATTCTAAACATAAGCGGTAAGTAGGCATGTAATTTCAAGCGTGGCTTCAGACGTAAAGAATGTTTTGAGGAAATCAGTCGAGTATTTGGTGACAAGTCGTGTTGCTTGGCTAACGTAAAGCCGTGGTACAATGAATTTCAACGCGGTCGACTTTCCTTAAATGACAGTTTTCGAACTCCTAAGCCACGGCAGTTACAGAAAAAATATTGCTCTTATTCGGATCACAATTGGAGAAGACCGGCATACTACTGTCAATCAACTTTAAAGATTGGTGTAAAAGCAATTAAAATGATTTTACACAAACATTTGAAGGTCCGTAAACCCGCCGTGGATTCCCCACAACTTGACTTCAATTCAAAAGGAAGACCGTGTGAGATGGTGTAGATCTACACTAGATCGTTTTAACCGTGGATCGTCTCATTTGGTGTACAACATCATCACATGTGATGAAACATGGATATACTGCTATAATCTCGAAAAAAAGCAACAATCGACAGTTTGGGTCTTTGAGAATGAGTCGGCTCCAACAAAAGTTGTTCGTGAAAGTTGGCCGCCACATTTCTTGAATTACTGGACATGTTTTCACTGTAGCATTGGAGGATAGACGTACTGATAATTCAGAATGGTACACCACAGACTGTTTGCCTCAGGTTCTCAAAAATCTTCGCGAAAAACGTCCAAGAGGAAGGATCATCTTGCATCAAGATCACGCTCGGGCCATACTGCCGCTCGAACAACTGAGTATTTGAATGCCCAAAACATAGAAATAATGGGTCATTCACCGTATAGTCCAGACTTAGCACCTAATGATTTCTTCTTATGGCTGTTGATGCCATTAAAACTTAAATAAACAAACTACGGCCAGAAGATTGGAGATAATGTTTTCAAGATTGGTTTTAACGGATGCAAAAATGCATTGACAGTGGAGGAGAATACTTTGAAAAATTATAAATAAATGGTTTTTGTAAATAAACTGTGATTTACTTCACCAGGCTCAGCGGAAAGAAAACAGCCCTCGTATAAACAGCCAATCAGAACACAATTTTAAAAACAATAAAAGACTAAAATTCTTTAAGAATTCGATTCCAATAAAGTGTACTGCACTTGTAACTTAATAAAAGAAATTGAAAAATATGGGGCTAATAATAATGCTTGAAGGTCAGATTTTGTTCACAGAATACGGCAAAACATCGATTCGCGATTCGATTTCGAGAAATATCTTCAATGCGTTCTCGAAAAGAATTTGAAATTGATTGCAACTCCATCGCCGGATTTTGATCGAATAGTTTTCTTCTGAACCGCAAAAAATTTAAATGACGTGAGAATTGTAGTCCAAAGATCACCAAAAAAAGAAGTCGAGAATGGATCAATGATACTTTCCATAAAGCAAATCCATTTTTCTCAAAATTTAATAATAAGTCGTAAGGAATTGATATGTAAAAATGTTGTACGAGTATGATTTGACGGAAGGTGAGAATTGTCTATCAGTGTTTGTTTGTGAAAAAAATGGTGTTATTTTTTTTAGTAGGCCTTGCGTTTACAAACTATTTAAATGTTTAATATTGACGTTCAGTTTGACTGATACATTTGCTTACAGATAACGTGTACCGGGTGGTGCAATAGCGTGTCGGCGAAGCTTAGTATGAAAACTAATAACGCTCTAGCAATGAGACTTTACGTACGTATGTAATATGCGACTGTGCATTTTCTAATTTTATTTACAAATATACAGGCTGTTCCAAATTTTCGCTGCAACCTACAACTTTTTTATTTTAAATACATTGCTATACATTCTAGATATTATAATGATAGCCATTCAAATTATCCTTGCAATTATATATATACACCCTGTCCAGTTTAAAATGCAGTACATGGGGATATTGGAAACCGTTGGAGATACAACGTCGGTTAAATGGGAGAAAAGTTGCGTATTCATTTGTCCATGAATAATCCGACATCAGATTTTGAAATTTTTGTTTCATTGGGCAGATACAGGGTGAAAAAGAAAAAAATGCATTTTTGAGAATCTTCCATATTTTGTTTCCTAGAAGAGATAAATTTACAAAAGTTGTAAGCTAGGGATAACAAGTCATGAGGATTTTAAAAATGATTAAAAAAAATCTAGGTCTACTAGATTTTGCGTGACAATAATCTACTTTTGTTTTTCTTATGGCAGCTATATTGGATTTTGACATTTTTAATATCTTCAAAAAAAATGCTATTCAATGATGTATAACATGTTTATGTTCAAGATAGTGAAAACATGAAAAATAGAGAAAGTAAGATTTTAACATAGTAGGCCGTGATAATAAATGTGACATTTGTATTAAACAACTCTAAAAGCTGTGAAGTTTATTCTGAACTATCAGTAATCTTATTGTTAATCTCATTGTATTGTTATAAGTATCTGTACTGTGCAAACCTAAGATGGATCGTTTTACAAATAGTGACAAATATCAAATGCTGGAGTGTTTCATTTTGTGTGGAAGAAATGATGAATTGGCTGCAGAAATGTATTTCGATAGATACCCTGAAAGGCGGCAGCCAGAAAAAAGCATTTTTCGCCGATTGCGTGATAATTTGATAATGCATGGAAGTGTTGTCAAATCCCAAAAAAGGCAAAACAATGAAAGTAATGAAAATATTGTTCTTCAAGCAGTAGTTGAAAATCCCCGTATGTCTTTACGGGTAATTGAAAATACACTTGGCGTCGCTAGGTCAACAGCTGGTACCATTTTAAAGCGTGCCAAATTCAAAAATCGTGAAAGAGCCAGTCAAGGGCTTCAAAATGGTGATGAAATACGGAGAGCACAATTCTGTCATTGGTTCATCGAAAAACATAATGAAAATCCAAGTGTACTTTCAATTACCCGTAAAGACGTTCGGGGATTTTCAACTACTGCTTGAAGAACAATATTTTCATTATTTTCATTGTTTTGCCTTTTTTTGGGTTTGACAAAACTTCCATGCATTATCAAATTATCACGCAATCGGCGAAAAATACTTTTTTCTGGCTGCCGTCTTTCAGGGTATCGATCGAAATACATTTCTGCAGCCAATTCATCATTTCTTCCACACAAAATAAAACACTCCAGCATTTGATATTTGTCACTATTTGTAAAACGATCCATCTTAGGTTTGCACAGTACAGATACTTATAACAATACAATGAGATTAACAATAAGATTACTGACAGTTCAGAATAAACTTCACAGCTTTTAGAGTTGTTTAATACAAATGTGACATTTATTATCACGGCCTACTATGTTAAAATCTTACTTTCTCTATTTTTCATGTTTTTACTATCTTGAACATAAACATGTTATACATCATTGAATAGCATTTTTTTTGAAGATATTAAAAATGTCAAAATCCAATATGGCTGCCATAAGAAAAACAAAAGTTGATTATTGTCACGCAAAATCTAGTAGACCTAGATTTTTTTTTTAATCATTTTTAAAATCCTCATGACTTGTTAGCCCTAGCTTACAACTTTTGTAAATTTATCTCTTCTAGGAAACAAAATATGGAAGATTCTCAAAAACGCATTTTTTTCTTTTTCACCCTGTATCTGCCCAATGAAACAAAAATTTCAAAATCTGATGTCGGATTATTCATGGACAAATGAATACGCAACTTTTCTCCCATTTAACCGACGTTGTATCTCCAACGGTTTCCAATATCCCCATGTACTGCATTTTAAACTGGACACCCGGTATACGTGCACTTCAGACTGTTAGTTTTGATTTTATTGATAATTTTGTTAAAATCTTGACAGTTGCAGCATCTAACATTTTAAGCCTTAGTCTAAAAATGGGTAGAATACGTCACGTAACTCTTGTGTTACTAATTTATGGACTAACAAGTTATTTGTTTTGAGGTTGAATAAAGTGAATAAATATACATGGTGTTAAATATGTCATGTCTAAATTATCGATATTTATTGGTTATTTTCTCGTTTTATTTTTTAATCTAACCTATAATATTTTTATAAGTCAGCATATTCCTTGTAAATCGCCTTTAAAATGGTAGCAATAGCATAATACTTATTTTTAGTATTTTCAAAGTTATAACCCTTTAAGGGATATACTCATGTCTATAAAATGCAATATGTAGGGCATCTAATAGTTGGTTAGTCTTGGTTTAAAAAAAAAATGGCTGTGCAACCAAACGTCAAATCTCTACTTCAAAATTCCATAAAAAGTCGTTTTCTGTATTTTCTCTTTGCTGTAATTGCGTTTTATTGTTATAAATTAAGTTCGTCTAGTGAATTATTATTTCTGTTTGTTTGTTAGTAGTTGTTAGCTGTTGTATTTACCTTGTTATCAGTTATATCGTTTTATTGACATTATTTTTTATTTAGATACCATAATAGTGTTCTTTTTGCTTTAACATGAATTTTTCTAATAGGAGCTCATAGACATGGTATTTGCTCTTGGCGCTAGCAACAGAAATCCATTTTTAGCATCAAGAACATAGGCGATGGAATATCCCGACCGAAGAGCACCGGATAGTAAAACGTTTGAAAATTTGTTGTGGAATGTTGTTGATAAGGTTTCTTCGAACGGGTTCAGTGAATTACGTCGAACATGAAAGAAGTAAGACTATGAGTACAGAAGATAATGAAGTGACAATCGTCCAGTCCATTGTGGAAAATCCGCACGTATCTACAAGGATAATTTCGAAACAACACGGGATAGAAATCACTGCTGTAAAAAGGATTTTAAAAAAACAAAAGTTTCACCTTTACAAAATTCAAAATCATCAAGGTTTATTACAAACGGATTTTGAAAGGAGACTAGTTTACTGTGAATGGCTTCTTTTACAATTCCGACACGATATAGCTTTTCTTTCTAGATCATGTGCTTTTCACAGATGAAGCAACATTTGCTAATTGTTGTACAACAAACAGAAAAAATACCCATTATTATGACACTACAAACCCACATTTTGTTCAGCCCATTTTACATCAACAAAAATGGAGTGTTACCACATGAGGAGGCATCATAGGAAACACTATTATTGGTCCATTTTTTTTAATAATAATTTAAATTTTGCAATCTACACAAATTTTCTTGAAAATAATTTACCATTGCTATTGGAAGCATATTATGGTGCTGCTGCAAGAGCACATTTAGATAGGTTATTCACCAATAAGTGAATTGGGAGAGGAAGTTTGATAAGCTGTCCACCACGATCACCAGATCTCACATCTCGTGATTTCTTTCTGTGGCCAACTGTAAAAAACATTATTTACACAACACCTCCTACAACGGCAGAGAACATGCAGGAATGAATAAGAAACGCTTTTCTTCAATTTAGTGAGAATAACTTAGCTCAGAAAGTAAGTCTGTCGATACAGGGACGGTTGAGAGCATGTGCAGAACAGAATAGAAATATATTTCAACACATTTTAAATGAAGATTGTTTTATTATGGAAAATTTTCAATATGTAATTCTAAAACTAATGATAAAGCATTTAAAAAACATGTGTTTGTTAAAATTACTTTGTTTTATTTTCATGGCCAACCAACAATTAGATGCCCCGCATTTTGCATGTTATAAGCATGAGTATATCCCATTAAAGGGTTATAACTTTGAAAATACTAGAAATAAGTACTATGTTATTGGTACCATTTTAAAGGCAATTTTACATGAAATATGCTGACTTATCAAAATATTATAGGTTATATTTAAAAAAAAACGAGAAAATAACCAATAAAGATCGATAACTTAAACACGACATATTTCACTTTGTTCAACCTCAAAAAAAATGACGTGTTAATCCATAAATTAGTAACACAGGAGTTACGTGACGTATTCTACCCATTTTCAGACTACAGCTTAAAATGTTAGATGCTGCAACTGTCAAGATTTTAACAAAATTATCAATAAAATCAGAACTAACAGTCTGAAGTGCACATATCCATATATCATTGCAAAGATAATTTGCATGGCTATCATTATAATATCTATAAAGTATAGCAATGTATTTAAAATAAAAAAGTTGAAGGTGGTTGCGAAAATTTGGAACACTCTGTATATTTGTAAATAAAATTAGAAAATACACAGTCGCATACTACATAAGTACGTAAAGGCTCATTGCTACAGCTTTATTAGTTTTCATACTAAGCTCCGCCGACACACTATTGCACCACCCGGTATAGTGAACGCTGTAAAATAGATAAAATTGCTATTTGTGGTACAAGTTCAATACTTCTTTTTTAAAAAGATGAACACAACTGAGATTTTGACAGATATTATTGTTTTATTTTCATAAACGAATGGATAAAATACATAAAACTTAGAACAAGTCTTTAAATAAAAGTAAGTCGTGATTATTTGAAAATCACAAATACACTATTATACAATTACATCTTTTCTACAGAATACTGTTAAGACGGTGTATTGTTCAAAGTATTATTCTAATGTCCTTGAATTTACCGTTACATGTCATCCTTTGATTCTTTTACATAACCAGAGGCATCAACATTGTGTACGTCCAGTTTTAACGTAACTTTTGTTAAGTCGATGAGTGCACCCCACGGCAATTTACTATGGAGGGTAAGGCCGAGACTTTTTGTTGGATTCTGTTGTGAAAGTGCCAGAGTGTGTTCAATGTAAATATCAATGTTTAAACGTCAATTTAGCAATTGCATATAAATTATGATTAATGTCCTGAATGACTGTTTGATGATCAGAGCAGGAAACGAAAGATATATCTAAATATCGTCAGCATACATATGGATCCGACAGCATCGAAGTATGAAATGATGACGTATAAATTGTAAATAAATGAAGTCCTAAAATAGAGCCCCGCAGGACCCCCCTAGCTAGCTGTCTATAATCAGAGAATAAGCCATTTAGTGACACACATTTTACACTATTACTTAAGTAGGAGGAAATCATTTTCGTGGCAGATCGTGACAAACCGGTGTAATGCAGACTCAAAAGAAGTCAGTTGTAATGTATGGTGTCAAAGACTCGACTAAAATCTAATAGCACCAAAGCCGAAGCTTCTCCATTATAATTATCAATATTTCTATCTTAATTACTACCTTTCTAATTATTCTGAGATTTTAAAAATAAGAATATGAAACTATTCTTAACGTTCAAATTAATTTTAAATGCTTTTCTTTTTAAATTGAAGCTGCAGAGAAATAAAAGCGTACGTTAGTATATGTTGTATATTTTGATTTTTAAAAGTTATTCAGAATATTCAGTGTTGTATCAAAAAAAATCATAAATTATTTCATTTTTAATTGTGAAACGCGGGTTATTTGTAGTTATGTTTTAGGTAAAGATTGCGCATAAGCATCGAAGTGACACAAATAATCTCGACAAAATATTGAATTCAAAAAGTATGTTTAATTAAAAAGGAAAAGCTTCATAACATGATCATTAAAATAATTTAAATATATAACAAAGAGCATATTTCAAAATACTTACGCTAATTAATGAAAAACACATTATTAAATGTTAAATTTTGAAGATTTTAGTAAAAAATATTGTGAGAATAATAATGCGATTTTGGATATAGAGAGTTAAAGAAATTTTGTTGGTAATAAATATAAACGGCAGCGTTATTATCAAAAATATATATAAATATACCTTCAATCAAGGAATAAAGCTGTCTATAAATGCTACAAGCGGTAATTATAATTTAAAAAAAAAACAAAATAAATATTAAGAATTAGTACTCACTTGAAAGAATATTAGAAGCAGAATCTGATGTGAGAATAATTAGATCCACGCCGGATTGTTGCATACTATCCAATAAATTGTGTATAAAGCTGATTCCAGTCATTACCAATACATCCCACCATTTCCAATCCATGAGGGAACCATCCGAAGTAAACATTCCAGAAAGACTCGAATGGGAGAATGGTATGCTAGATATTTGCAGGCGGGATCAGACCTGGTACACAGATGGGTCGAAGACCACAGCTGGCACTAGAGGAGGAATCTACTCTGCCAGCCAGAGCAAATACTATGCACTGAGGAGGTATGCATCTGTGTTTCAGGCAGAGGTGTATGCCATACTTCAATGTGCTACAGAAAACAATAGTAATGACGTCAATCACCGGCGGATTATTATATTATCTGACAATCAAGCGGCACTGAAAGCCATATCAAGCCAAGAGGTGTCGTCAAGACTGGTCTGGGAATGCCTCAAAGAACTTAAACTGCTGGCAATTCGGAATAAGATAAATCTGATCAGGGTGCCAGGGCATAAAGGGATTGAGGGCAATGAAAAAGCTGATGAATTCGCTAGGAGAGGATCAGAAGCAAGATTCATAGGCCCAGAACCGGCTCTGCGGGTACCCAAAAGTATGACCCGAAGCCACGTTAAAGACTGGGTTTATGAAAAACACAAGCTACACTGGGCAACAACTCCAGGACAAAATCAGCAAGGAATTTATTGGCCAACCATGCAACAAAAGAGCCGCAGAACTACTACACGTGGGCAGGGAACGGCTGCGAACGACAACTGGACTTTTGACTGGTTATGCACCTGTTAAATTGCATCTCAACAGAATAGGCCTGTATGATGCAGACCTTAGTTGTAGACTCTGCAATAAGGAACCAGAAACAGTCGGGCATATCCTGGTAAACTGTGAGGCACTGGATCACAGGAGGCAACGCATCTTTGGACAACCGAATGTAGATCCAGAGATTTGTATATTTGTATATTTATTATAGTTCGTAATTAAAACATTACAGAACATCGTCATTTTATGATAAAATAGAAAACATTAATACAACACATTACAACACAAACAAAATGAGTAGATAACATTTCAAGCAAGGAAGTCTGCGATTGTATAACATTCCATTTCAATTAGTACATCCCTCATCCTCCTCCTGAAACAGGTTATAGGTAGCGTTGTTATATCTGCGCATATGCGGTTGTATAGTTTTGGACCCCAGTGGACCGCAGACAGTTGGGAACGTGTCAATCTGTGATGGGGAGTTCTTAGTTGGTTTCTCCCTCGGGTAGTATATTGGTGATTGTACCCATTGGTATCGAACACGTGTCTGTTAGTGTGAACATACACTACCGCCGCAAGAATAAATGCCGATGACAAGGTAAGTATCCCCTGCTGTCTAAAGTAGTTGAGAGATGATGTTCAAGAGACACCCAGTAAAGAACCTGTACAGACTTGTACAGGACACAACGTTGCTGGAGTGGATAACATACATAACACAGGTTGAGCACAATAAGCTTTACTGGCTGCGGTGCAAACTGTAGACGTTAGTCAGACAGGGCTGTAGGGAAAAAAATCTATGCTTCTTCCTGATTTTAAATTGAAATTGTATCCTGTCATCCAGTACTCACACAAAAACATTAAGTATCCTTTGAAACTGTACTGTACACTATTGTTATTATACCAGTATTAATTACTTATTTAATGCAGTAACGAATATTATACCTCGTTGATAGAGAATTATCTTTTGTTAATCGTTTTTGTATGTGTATGTTTAAATGTCTCTGTTCAAATTAACACACTCAGTTTTTAATTCATTTAACGAAATCTTATTAAAAACAAAAGTAAATTTCCGACATAACTATGGCAGAGTTAACGAGTATGTGTGCATTTCATTGCATTGCAATTACATGTGCACTGAATATCAGTAGTTCGGGAATATTCATTAATTTATTAACACGTATCTGTTGAATTAAACGATTTATTTCACTTAGTGTCACTGTGAATACAAATATAAAACGTTGAATAATTTAATTAATTTACTATTGTTTTCTACATCTATCTGTTGTTGTTTACTTAAATCAATTTCATTTTATTATCTCATCTTATAAAATTCAGTTGAATAATGCCTTTACGCAATTGTTTCATTAACAAACTATTTAGTATAAATGTCATTTCTTTGTTTTCTTTGTAGTTGTGTCTACTATAGTTATTATTATAAATTTTATCACCATTTAGAAATACAGAAAAAAATTAGAAATCGATAATTCTCAAGACGTATTTATTGTTACCACTACAGTATTTTTACTTGCTTATACGTAGCATAAGGAAGTATTGTGATGAAAATTTTCGATCTCGAGATTATTGCAGATGTCCTCGTCTTGAAGTTCCCTGATACCGAAAAAAGTGGTTGTGTGTGTGTGTTTGTATGTGTGACCACGATAGCGGTCAAAAGCTATAGCTATCAATTTCAAAGTTTATATTTACGAGTATAATCTCCCTCGTGAAATCTGATTAGATTCTCTGTAAAATTGGTAGACCGGATGTAGTTGTTACTTCAGTGAAAAATCGAATTTTACCAATATTTCGTCAACAACTAAGTTTAAATAAATTTATAAAGATACTAAAAACCAAATTTGAGAAGAAACATTTTTCGTAATTCCTACCGGAAGTAGGTATTTTACTCTTATCAGTTTGAAACGGAATAGAAATACTTAGAATAGGACTTATTTTTGTACAAAAAAAATCTTATAACTTGAACTTAAAGTAACACACTTACTCACAACTTTTGTATCATTTGAAACACTCATACATATATGAAAGCCGTGTGATGGCCACACCTCATGTTTTCCTCATACGATGACTTTATCAGGTGGAAAAATGATGCGGTTATAAATTAAGAACAAAGTTACAAAGTACAAATTGTAATGTTAAAATATACTAGTCTTAATTCATTGAACTTATTCATTTCCTTTTTACATCTGAGTAAAATTTTAAATTCACTTTAAGTATGTGATTACAATCTAAACATTGTGAAGTAAATGTAGACTTCGTCTTCATATTTGTTTAGATTTGTTTGTGATCTTTAATCCAAGTTTCAAAACTTCTTCGTCTTTGTTCTATATACACTTTTCTACACTCGTGACAAGTTAGCAAATAGATGTCTGATTTCAACCTAAGTTTTTAAATGTTACGATATAAATCCGTTGCTTATTTTTTTAATAAATTTGCGCAATTTTAAGGAAGATTGTTCGGCGTAGGTGATTGGTATGTATTAATAGTGTCGTGTGTCAATGGATAAATTAAAGACACAGTGAGTGCTTTGTATTTCGTAAAAAGAATGTGTTTGGTAGTTTCAAAATAATGCCATTATTTAATTCTGTAGTTTTGGGTGAAAGTTTACTTTAATTAACTATATGTTTAATAGCTTAATATGCCGATAATTTGTGTGAAATATGATGATATTATGTGTGTACACAAGTATGTATTTCGCTTGTTCAATCAGAAACTATCTGTGGGTTATTATATAATAATTACAGAGCGGACACGAAGGTTGATGACTCATCGCCCATGGGCGGACTACTGAAATGTTGTATTTTTAAAGAGATTTTAATTTTATTTATATAATTGGATAACAAGTGAGTGGTGATCTATAAAATACAAAATACCTTATTGTTTGTTCATTTTGTAGTTCAAGTCGAGTAAAGGAGTATTAATATTGACTAGCAATACTTTCTCAAGGTTCTCTTCTGTAAGATTTGTTCTCTTTGAATTAAGTACATCATCCTTGTAGATAAAAAAACGTCCTTTCTACATCGCAATTGGTTATAGTTGCGTACGGAAAATATTTTTTTATTTCATCGTATTCAGCAGTTAGATATTGTGTCATTGTCCCCCATACACAATTACCGCAATGTTATTACATCTAGATTTGTATTAAAAACTACGTCTAACTTTTGCCGAAGGCCACATCCGAAGTCACTTGGAATATTTTTGAAATTATTAATAGCCACATCTAATGTGGTTAATCCATCTTTTAATTTGAGATTTCGATTTTCAAAATATGTGATTAGTTTAGGCAAATTTCCAAAGTGTTTGTGAAGGAATAACAACTGATTTTTTAAATTTGGGATTTGTGTTAGTTCCTTGCACTCAGAAATACTTCGAGCATCGTCATTTAAACATGTAACGAAATTTCGTAAACTATCGAAATTCTCTGCATAAAAACTTATAGTAGCTTCCAACCATGTTCCCCATCTAGTTATTACTGGCGAGGGAAGCAGTGACAAAGATGGAAGTTTTTCCCCGTAAAGAGCTACTCTCGATGGCGCTTTTCTAAAAACTTTTTTAAAAGCGGAGACAAGTTTATCAATTTCCGGATATCTGTCTCTGATATATTCACTAACAGACAAAAGCACTTTTTCCCTGTACCTGTCGTCCGAATGAAGCATTTTGTGCAAATTCTCGTCAATGGTTTTAGCAACTGTTTCGGCATCAACTGTATTTATAACTTTAGATACTATTACATATGCGTTATATGGAATAGTTGGATGAAGTACACGAGCTCCAACATTTACCACATAGTGTCCTGATATATCGACAGTTTCGTCGGCACTTATCCATATGTACTGATTTGAAATATGCATTCTACTGTTTTCGTGAAGCACTTAGATACATAATATTTGCGTAAGGTGTATTCATCAAGAACATTTGGACCAGTATATTTTTGAAGAAATGTTTTGAAAGTGGGATTGTCAAGTTTATATAATGGGATATTAGCCGCCATTAAAGCTTCACAGAGTTCTTCGTTAAAATTGTCAGCTTTCAACGGGTGCAATTTCTATGTATGTTTTAGCGATGCTAAGTGACGTTGTACGTGCTCTTTTTGGGCATTCTGTAACGATATTTTACAGACTTTGCAATAAATATCGGAATCACTGACAATGGACATACAATCAGTATGACCCTTAATCCAACTCGACATTGTTTCACGATGCCAGTCTCGTCTTTCTTCCATATCATATCTGAAAAAGTAACATAAACAATGTTCTAGACCTAAATAAATGATAACTAAAAATATATGCGTATGTTGTTAAAACTTAACGAAGTACAATACACACCTACGTCGGGATTAAACAGGAAGATTTACATAAATTACGAAGTACCTAATTAACAGTCAAAACAATGAAAAAACGAAACTAACGTAAGTATGAATAGGTATATACATATATAACTTTATTTCTCTTACGAAATATAAGGTAAATATAATAAGTTTTAAAAAACCCTCACGCTGCTATCTACGCCGATGAAGGTAGGAATTTTACGAGTTTAATGGACTTTTTTTTGCTTTCATTCTCGGACGTAAACAGATGTTGCAGCTCACCATATGAATAGTGCTAGTAACTGCGTGCTGTTTACATTATTTCTTTGCTCCGTCATAGTTTAAACCTGGGACGTCCGCTCTGTAATAATAATATAAGAAGAGGAAAGTGAACCGAGAAGTATAATTTTTTATATGTTGTAGGGGATGCTTAGAAAAGCAGCAGTTTTCGACCAAGATTTTCCATGTGCATTTTCCGCCATCTTAAAGAAAGGGGTAAATTTTGTTTTTTTTATAACTCAGTTCCCCGTCAAGATACAGAATTGTTGTTTGGTCATTTTTTATTTCTCTTTCAAGCCTCTACAATTTAGGTCTTATGAACTTTTTTTTATTGTTAGTTACTGCGATATCGAAAAAAAATATACAAAAATTTAGAGATTGAATCGGTTTTTCGTTTTTCTTCCTTTCCCGTGATGATTGCAAAAATGAACATCAAACTTGTATATCAAGCATTAAAATAGGACATGAGTAACAGCAACTGATGTTACAAAACTGAGTCAGTAAATGTTCATGGTGCATGCTATAAAAACTATGGGAACGATAAACTAGCGTTGGCGTCGTATGCTTCCCGCCAAAGTAGCGAATCTGCACCCAGAGAACTGGGAGAACTCGGACAATCCGAAATTAGTCTAGAGAAACTTCTTACAAGGAACATAAACAAATGTAACTTTGTACAAATGCTTTGCCTTCATTTTACAAACATCGAAAGCAAAGTCGCACAAGCCTTTAAGGACTCTGGTCGTAACCACGGCAGTTGAAGAAGCATCAAATTATGACTTGGTTGAAATCGTCGGCTAATATATTCATATTAATGTGTTTTAGTCGGGAATGATAAGTCCGTTCTCGACAACGTGCCCTTCCTCCGTGCGTTTAGCGGTTGCGACACCACATCATGACTTTTGGCAACTCAAAATTTATCAACACTCGAAAAAATCATACGGAACTGCTATCATCGGTAAATTTATTCAAACGACAAAACGTCGATTCGAAGGTTCTGACATACCGAGGAGGATGAGTATTCATGGCTTTATATGATATTGCGAAGCAGAGGGAATACATCAATGTTTCAGGATATCAGCGCTACGTAAAATCTGTCACCAGAAATAGGTCCAACCTCTCACTACTTCTACCAAGAAAAAGCGCAGCACGATATATATTCCATATTCCATACTTACCACAAGGTACAAGCTTGGTTTGGATTTTACAAAGACAGGAGGAATGGGGTTGGCGACGAACAGAAGACCATGCACCAATGATCTAATACTATTATACTACTAGATGCAGTGTACGCTATGTCTTGCTTATTAGGAAGTGACCCACACCATAAGAGAAAGAAGGAAAATATATGAGTGTTGAAAGTTTGACAAGGATGAACGAAATTGACCGTTTTATGTGGGTAAAATTCAAATATGTTGCTATAGCTTGTAATGTCTTATAATGTTTAAAAGCAAATTCTTAAAATGTGTCCAATTACAATCACAATTTTACACACAAAAAATAGTTGATTGAATCATCATGAATGTAGTCTTTATATTCATATTTATTTAAACAAATATAAGGTCAGTGGTGTATGAAATAAAACCAATAATAGAAGAAATTTATTAATAAAATACATAATCCAACTTACCAAAAAGACAAATAAATATGTATAAATCAACAAAGTTGAGAAAGTTTATATACAAAACCATGTACTGGCGCCTTGTTTTGCTTACAACTAACGGTTTTATCTCCTTTGTATGTAGAGGTCAATTCCTCTCTCTCACTACATTACATCTAGTAGTTCTATACTAATAAATCATTGCTATGCACTGGAACCGATTATGAACACTAAACCCACAGCACCCGAGCTTTTGAAGCTTATGTCATGCAAATTCACGGAAAGATGCGAAACTGCTTGTGGATACAGAAAAGCTGTTATTACGTATTTCATTATTTGCATAAACTACAGTGGGCAAACATACAACAATGTCGCTAAAATCAACGTCCTGCTCTGTAACAGCGAATTAGTCTCTGAGGATGATTCCCGAACTGTCGAATAAGTATCCTGAACAGACTCCGAACCATGACCATCGAAAAATAGAAAGATATCGATACTTATTCAACACAAAAATATATGTTGCTAATAATATATTTCACACGTGTGAAAAATAATCTCAGTGTTTTTGTTATTTACTTCGAATCCTTTACAACATATTTGTACAACCGCGCCAGCTATAAAATCGAAACTTCACACGAACTTGCCGGCGCTAGAACTCGTAATTATCACCTGAGAGAAAAAACAAGACACCAAATTTTTCGTATAAGTATGCTCTACGAGTCTGATAAATCGATAAGTAATAAGTATCACGACAAAGGATAAAAAACGAAAAACCAGTTTCAATCTCTAAATTTTAATCTATTTCGTTCGATATCTCAAGAACTAACAATAACAGGTGAAACGTTTATACATGACCTAAATTGTAGAGAATCGAAAGAGGAAGAAAATATGACAAAATAGCAATTTTTGACGAGAAACCGAATTATAACAAAAGCCAAAATTCACATAGGAAATCTTTGTCGAAAACTTCAAGTTAAGCTTTTTTAAGCACCTCTACAATATATGAAAAAATGGACTTCTCTGTTCACTTTCCTTTCCAAATGTATATAATAACTGGGCTATTATGAGCTGTCAATTGAAATAGCGAAGAGATATGTATATTAATTATCATTAGTTTTGCAAAGTTCTATCAAATATAAACATTAAGTTTCGTATATTTGCACGATTTTTGTACTGTATTCAAAAATGACTTAATTCAATATATGTCATACGTGTGTTCATAATTACATATATGAAACTAATAAGCAGCAATAAATATATACCGCCATGAGCACTGCATAATCAATGAAGGAGAAATGCTGCTCTACATATTCCAACTAGACCTACCAATTCTGGATAGGGGCGATGTAGCAAAGCATGCAGCAATCTGATTGTTGTTAAAGCAAATTACCTACACATAAATACGTAACTTATTGTATTTAAACAAACAAACTTTGGTTGAATTTGCATATGCTCTGTGTAAATTGCACAGAGCAAGATGTGTAAAACACTTTATTCAATTACTAGAAAATGATAGAGCATAGAGTAACTGAAATGGTAAAATAATATTTTTTTCAAATAGTTTTTCATTTCTACTTTAAATATGTACTAATTTTCATATATTGGACTTATTTGAAATAATCGTCTTGAGTATTGTCGGATGATACAGGGTCGCCATTTTGAACGCTTAATGGAAATGTAATTTAAAAAGTGATTTCTAAGCTTATTTTTGTGTGATGTTACCCAACCCAATTTTGCAAGTTTATTTCTAAACTATCAACGCTAGAGCATTACCACTGCATGTACTTTTCACACCACATCACTTGAGGGTAGAATTACGCAAACAGTTTCACAATTGCATGCTTACTTTCCGAGATAAAATAGAAAAATTTCCTGAAAATTTTGCAAGTTTATTGAAATTGAAATGGTAAAATAATATTTTTTTCAAGTAGTTTTTCATTTCTACTTTAAATATGTACTAATTTTCATATATTGGAGTTATTTGAAATAATCGTCTTGAGTATTGTCGGATGATACAGGGTCGCCATTTTGAACGCTTAATGGAAATGTAATTTAAAAAGTGATTTCTAAGCTTATTTTTGTGTGATGTTATTGTTAGATTTTTTTCCTGGTTAATAAATTTAGTTTTAATGTGGATATTAACTTTGAATGGAGTAGGTAGTAAATTTACAATTCAATTTTTCAATATTTTTATATTATAAACAATAAAAGCCATTTTTATAATAAAAACCAATTTGCCGTCAACTTTTCCATCAAATTTATGTGACTAAATTCGTTTAATGAATTTTTAATATTTGAACTTCAAGACTCCTTTTCTCAATTTTTTCAAATATAACATTATAAAAATGCTATACCGTTGGATAGAAAATTGAAAGTACTATCGAAGTCAATTAAAAAAATTATAGGTTGTCGTTTAAAAAAGAAGTCGGTGACGTCATAACATGAAAAACAAATGAAGCTAGAAACTAAAAATGCGATAAAAATATTTCCTTTAGTTAATATCGTTATGTCCCTTCGAGATTTTTTTCAAAAAATGATCATTAACGAAGTTAATGGCTCTATCCGTTACTTTATTTCCACACTGTATATATATACAATAATTGAAAAATTGAATATCTTCTTGGTAGTAGTGGCATACAATGAAATAAAAGTAATAACAATATGACAACTGGTTGTCATTTAGAAAACATTGACAAATATAGAATGTAAATCAAATATGTATAAATGAAAATGCAATCAAACAAGCATAGGACAGTCGGTATCACTTTTTCAATACATTTGTATATTTGGCCAAGAATTGTAATATATTTTTTCTACTCCCATACTTTAATTGTATTATTAGATATGCCGAACCTGTACTTTAATGATGTCCATTACGATACAGATTTTCATTATGATACAAGTTTATATCCAATAGGAATACAGATTTTTCATTACGATACAAGTTTATATCCAATAGGAATGCAGCATTCCAATATTCAAACAATATTCAATATGGCGACTGCATATCTGACAGATATACAAATTAAATAAATGTGACAGTTTTCTGCAATTTACAAGGAAGTACTTAAAATTTGTGCTTTTTTGAAAATATAAACGGTAAAAATGAGGGATAATGACAGTGAAATGTAAAATTTGAGTCCACCAGAAATTATGGAACAAGCCTAGTAACCACGAACAATTTATTACCAGCTAAATTCGCAAGGTGCATGGAAAATTTTAACCTCAGTTTATGAAATGGAATGTTAAAAGAAGACTGTTTTATTATGGGGTCGTAGAAAAAATAGTGTATGCAACTCGCATTTAATGGCTATTAAGACACTCGTATTTATTGCAATATTCGGCTTCGCCTCGTATTGTAATTTTCTTACTCGTGTCTTAATAGCTATCATTAAATACTCATTGCATAATATACTATTATATACAATAATATACATGTATTATATTTACAATATTATGACGATTCCCATACTCTTTTTGAGTCGCATGGAATAAAGATAATTATTATTATTAATTCAAGGTTTGACAACACGATGTTTTTTAGTGTTATTATCTTTAACTACAAATTAGGACATTGATACATATTGGTATTGTTTTCTGGAGTAGTAGTAGCAGGTTTAGTCCGTATTTGTTATTCAGAAAAGAGTCCTGCGGGTTATTCCGTGTCTCCATTTTAGACACCAATGTATACATCACATAGTTATTTAATGTGCAATAACGGGTTTTACAAAATAAATATTTGAATATTTAGTGTTTCCTTTCAAGCATATCACCCATTTGAGAAAGATGCCTTCCTACATACATACGTACAAGGCATAGAATTGACTACTGCTACCCTAAACATCGTTTACTGTTAACAGAAAATTATTCTAGTTTAAAACTATTTAGTTCCCGTAAAGTTTGAGGCACAGTCGTGATTTATTCTGTCTTACGAATGCAGTCTGTGAGTTATTATGCAATATTGAGCGCTACAATCTAAAGCACTGATTTCCAAAGTCTGGGTGTAAAATGATAAACCCTTCTCAAACCTTTTCCCCTTAAAAGCCAACTTACTTATGTGCGATAAAAAAAAAAGATTACATAAAAAGAACCCATGCCATCAAACATTTCTCTAAAAATAATAATCTTGTTAAGGAAACTTCCTATTTTGAAAGTACCATAAATAAAACTCAATTTCAGTTCAAATACGCATTTATTTGTTTTCGGTGAGCGCCGATATTTCGGGGCCGCTCTGCATCGAACATAAGATATACAGCATATATACATGTGAATCGCTCGAGGAGCTATGTGGCCCTATGTATACGCACATGCCAGACACTGCCGTCCGTACGTATATGTACATAGGAGGTCTTCGGTGTACAGTCGTGTAACCCTGCCGGCAGGGTTACACGACATGCCATCAAACATTTCTCTAAAAATAATAATCTTGTTAAGGAAACTTCCTATTTTGAAAGTACCATAAATAAAACTCAATTTCAGTTCAAATACGCATTTATTTGTTTTCGGTGAGCGCCGATATTTCGGGGCCGCTCTGCATCGAACATAAGATATACAGCATATATACATGTGAATCGCTCGAGGAGCTATGTGGCCCTATGTATACGCACATGCCAGACACTGCCGTCCGTACGTATATGTACATAGGAGGTCTTCGGTGTACAGTCGTGTAACCCTGCCGGCAGGCAATACTCAGCCGCTGAGATTGTGTACGCCCAAAAGCCATCTCCGCATCAGTATGCTCACAATATTTGTATGTAAAAAATACATTAAGTGACAATATATTTTAAAAGTTAAAAAATAAAACATACATTACAAAAATATAATAACACATAAAGATAAAGAGAAACATTCATATATAAAGCAAGAAACAATAATATAAAATAAAATAAAAGATATTAAGTTCTGAACAAATCTGTAGCACTTTTTCTATGATAAAATATTCAACTAGTATGACACTTTTCATAACACAAGCTATTTCGAAAGTTAGGACTCTCGGTGTAGAAAACAGTGCGGCCATTTATCATTTGGCATTACTTTTTGCAATGTGACAAGAAGACCAGATCAGCACTATCGGTGCTTATAGCAACGCATTTCATGCACTCAGTATCATTATGTATAAATGAACATTGCATAAAAGTCTCAAATACTTTTTTTCAGTGCTACTCCTCGTTAATAGTATACAAGACAACATATTTTTTGTGATATCATTGCTTGTGTTATGTCTTACGAATGCTAAAGACTGGGTTCAGTTAAAAATATCTGAAGATTCAGATATCTGTAAGAGAAAGAAGTGCATTTCTTGATATTTTCAACAATTACTGCTTGAATGTCTTCTTTGGATATTATTACCGGAGAAAAGTATCAATATTGTAGCTTACTTTTCACCAATCAATATTTCCACCACTTTAACAGCCGCTGGTAAAATTAGATCTTCAGCAATTTTATGTAGCTTGCTGGTTTTTGCAACGAGTTATGCACTCGATAACTCGCTAATAATGATTTTTCATTACTAGCTGTTTATGATGTAAAAGTGGCTTGCTGTTTGCGGGCGGAGCTTACTTTATTTCAATGAACCCTAGGAGCTTTGATGGCTTCATACTTCGTTTTGATAAAACTTCTCCACATTGCGGTTTATGAATGTAATGGTACACTCATACTTATGATATTTATCACTGTATAATTTGTACCTAGTGCTTTAGATTTTTGCCACTTTAGCACGTAAATGGTTCTAACGATGTTTTTGAGAATGTGTCCATATTTAGCAAAAAAATATCAAAGAACGAACATAACACAAGTAAATTAATTTTAAATAGTTAATATTGCACAGTCCACAACTCTGCACAGTACACAACTTGCAAATGACGTCTCACGGAACAAATGGTTCCAGATAGTCCAGAAAGATTTAATATTGCAATGTTGTTTCTTGGCCATGATGGAAGTTTCGAAAAATAAAGAACAAGCAGCTTGAGCTTAGATTGCGCTAGTAAAAGACACATTTCCTACTTTCAATTTAATTGTGTTGTGTTATTTTCTGCAAATAAAATTGGCTATGATAAAAAGAGAAAACAGCGACAAAAATTATTTCCAAAAAGAATTCGCGCTTTAAGACAATCTGAGTAACATTGATCTTATACCTATGCATAAGTAATATTGCCGTTGTTTTCCTTTTACACACTACTTACACACATACAAGCTTACAAAATGCAATAAAAGCTATTATTGTTGTCACCTCTCCGGTGCTGAGTGCTAACGGAGTAGGCTCGATGCGCTTTATTGAATAAATTATCAGATTACAGTTTAGTTATGAGAGGATAGATTCATGGGTATTCATTTATATTTCCTTGTCAGATAAAATCTTTCATTAACACTCCTTGGATGATGAATTCGACACATCGCGGCAATGGTTCAAGTTAGAAGAAGAAAATAATTAAACCAAATACTTAATGCCAATTTCTACAAAAAATTTCAATGTAGTTTAGTTGAAAACCTTTGGAGAACTGAATATTCGAGGTGTTGCTGATATTAGAAAAAAATATAAAGTGAAGATTAAAAAGTTAGGTAAAATGATGATGACGTTTCTCTTGGTGTAGTAATAAAATACAACATTAAAAACGTCAAACAAAAACACCATACTCCTGGAGCTTTTATAAAACGCCAATAACATTTTAGGTTGCATTTTACAGATTTAACAGCTACAAATTCAACCCAAATTTAAAATTATATATTTTGGTAAACAAATAATACGTTTTATTACGGTTAACCTAAAGATAATACACAGAGCATGACAAAACCCAAATTTAATTTCTGTAGTTTTCCTGCAAAATGCTGTCTTAAAATAATACTGTTGCGTTTCCGGGGTCGAAATAAACAACTCCTGCAATTGTTTTTAAAAAGTCTGTATATTTACACACTTAAAACTAATTAAAATATAAAAATATAAAATAAATGTATCGCACTTAAAACTACTACAAATAAATTAACACACGTATTTATTTCTAGCACTACTATTTATGTCTGTAATATTTATGTATTGCTTGAACAGTAATAAAAACTGCACCACTATATTTATGTTTATTTGAAACTGTTCAGTAAATACCGCACGACTACTATTGAATGAATTCATTCTTTCTGGGCACAGGCCGCTTTTATATCGGCATATAAGACTCTAGAAATATACGCGAAACCTCTCGCTTCATTCTCGATAGCCCGAGAGAAGAACCAGACTTTCTGTCGCCTACGCATTACATATGTGTGGATGATTTATGACTTATTTACGGCGCGTCGCGCCGATTTCTACTTTTCTTTTGTGGACTTATTTCATTACCATACATTTACCGACAAACAATAACATAAATATGTAAAATATATAGGAATTACAACGATTTTTGATCAAATTTTAACTCTTTACACTAACTAAATACAAAAATCACATGACATGTACAAAGTTAACCTAAAATTCTCAATATTAAACTAAGTCACTCTTCACAAACCTTGTATTGCTATCTTTGTCTTACTGTGTATAAAAGTTGATTTTATTTTAACATCTTCCTTATAACAGAGTCCATAACGTACACGCGTTACGAGATGATACATCATACCATTATTTAATAATACACATGTAATTGTTAAATTGTGTATGTTATTTTAGAAATAACAGCAGCTGTTATTTTAACGTAAATGATAAAGTATGAGGCCGAATATTAAACGCATGTCATATTAAAGTCGATTTGTTAACTAACGATACCTTAGAAAATTATACAGAAAAATTTTTGTGAGAGAGGTTATAAGGTCAAATTTGACAGTTATGATGAATTCAAGTAGGGAAATAAATTGTAAAACATAAAATTCGCTAAAATGCAAATGGTCGGTCAGTAACTCAACTATAATTATTACAACTAATGAAATATTATTCACCTGTACCACCTTGCTTTAAAGACATCTTTTCCTCAAATAATGGTTTTTAAGAAAGTAATTCACGTTTTGAATGCACATATAACTTTTAAAAAGAATTAACAATACTATTTACTCTTAGACTTAGAATAAAAGCAAGTTATATAACTAGCTTTAAAAGATTTATTACAATATATGGTAAAGCTTAAATTATAATAATTTTATGTATAACATACACGTGGAAATTTTTCGCACGTCATAAGGTTCAGAGACCCTATCCAAATACACATATTTTAAACCTTCTAATAATTAAAATATATTCATTATGAGCGTTAAATTACTAGTAAACTGTTCTAAACAATTATTTCAAAAGAAACTTTCAAAGACTTTAGACCGTTCTATAATTACAAAATTTATTGGATACACGATAGGACTTTCATTTCCAACACAAAATTAATTTCGTATTCCGAAGAGTAAACGATATCAACACACACTCTCAAGATAAATTAATAACTTCTAGCGGTGGAGACCTCTACATAAATTAAGGCAGAACTAACTTTTTTGTTAACAAAGCTAATACGCGTACTGTTACAATATTAATAAACATACGGACAATTCTACTATACCGGGTGGTGCAATAGTGTGTCGGCGGAGCTTAGTGTGAAAACTAATAACGCTGCAGCAATGAGACTTTACGTACGTATGTAGTATGTGACTGTGCATTTTCTAATTTTATTTACAAATATACAGGGTGTTCCAAATTTTCGCAACCACATTCAACTTTTTTATTTTAAATACATTGCTATACTTTCTAGATATTATAATGATAGCCATTCAAATTATCTTTGCAATGATATATGGATATGTGCACTTCAGACTGTTCGTTTTGATTTTATTGATAATATTGTTAAAATCTTGACAGTTGCAGCATCTAACATTTTAAGCTGTAGTCTGTAAATGGGTAGAATGCCTCACGTAACTCTTGTGTCTCTAATTTATGGACTAACACGTTATTTGTTTTGAGGTTGAACAAAGTGAATAAATATACAGGGTGTTAAGTATGTCGTGTCTAAGTTATCGATATTTATTGGTTATTTTCTCGTTTTTTTTTAAATCTAACCTATAATATTTTTATAAGTCAGCATATTCCTTGTAAAATCGCCTTTAAAATGGTACCAATAACATAGTACTTATTTCTAGCATTTTCAAAGTTATAACCCTTTAATGGGATATACTCATATGTTTATAACATGCAAAATGCGGGGCATCTAATAGTTGGTTGGCCATGAAAATAAAACAAAGTAATTTTACCAAACACCTGTTTTTTAAATGCTTTATTATTAGTTTTAGAAATACATTTTGAAAATTTTCGATAATAAAACAATCTTAATTTAAAATGTGTTCAAATATATTTCCATTCTGGTCTACACATGCTCTCAACCGTCTCTGTATCGACAGACTTACATTCTCAGCTAAGTTATTCTCACTTAATTGAAGAAAAGCGTTTCTTATTCGTTGCTGCATGTTCTCTGCCGTTGTAGGAGGTGTTGCGTAAACGATGTTTTTTACAGTTGGCCACAGAAAGAAATCACAAGGTGTGAGATCTGGTGATCGTGGTGGCCAGCTTATCAAACTTCCTCTCCCAATCCACTTATTGGTGAATACCCTATCTAAATGTGCTCTTGCAGCAGCACCATAATGTGCTGGTGCACCATCATGTTGGTACCACAATCTCCTGATGAAGTTATCTGGGAGGCCTTCTAATAGCAATGGTAAATTATTTTGTAGGAAATTTGTGTAGATTGCACAATTTAAAGTATTATCAAAAAAGAATGGACCAATAATAGTGTTTCCTATGATGCCTCCCCATGTGTTAACACTCCATTTTTGTTGATATAAAATGGGCTGAACAAAATGTGGGTTTGTAGTGTCATAATAATGGGTATTTTTTCTGTTTGTGGTTCCACAATTAGCAAATGTTGCTTCATCTGTGAAAAGCACATGATCTAGAAAAGTTATATCGTGTCGTAATTGTAAAAGTAGCCATTCACAGTACACTAGTCTCCTTTCAAAGTCCGTTTGTAATAAGCCTTGATGATTTTGAATTTTGTAAGGGTGAAACTTATGTTTTTTTAAAATCCTTTTTACAGCAGTGACTTCTATCCCGTGTTGTTTCGAAATTATCCTTGTAGATACGTGCGGATTTTCCATAATGGACTGGACGACTATCACTTCATTATCTTCTGTAATCATAGTCTTACTTCTTTCATGTTCGACGTAATTCACTGAACCCGTTCGAAGAAACCTTATTAACAAATTTTCAAACGTTTTACTATCCGGTGCTCTTCGGTCGGGATATTCCATCGCATATGTTCTTGATGCTAAAAATGGATTTCTGTTGCTAGCGCCAAGAGCAAATACCATGTCTATGAGCTCCTCTTTCGAAAAATTCATTTTAAAGCAAAAACAACAATAAACTATTATGGTATCTAAAAGAGAAATAATGTCAATAAAGCGATATAACTGATAACAAGGTAAATACAACACGTAACAACTACTAACAAACAAACGGAAATTAATAATTCACTAGCCGAACTTAATTTATAACAACAAAACGCAATTACAGAAAAGAGAAAATACAGAAAACGACTTTTTATGGACTTTTGAAGTAGAGATTTGACGTTTGGTTGTACAGCCATTTTTTTTAAACCAAAGCCAACCAACTATTAGATGCCCCACATATTGCATATTATAAACGTGAGTATATCCCATTAAAGGGTTATAACTTTGAAAATACTAGAAATAAGTACTATGTTATTGGTACCATTTTAAAGGCGATTTTACAAGGAATATGCTGACTTATAAAAATATTATAGGTTAGATTTAAAAAAAACGAGAAAATAACCAATAAATATCGATAACTTAGACACGACATATTTAACACCCTGTATATTTATTCACTTTGTTCAACCTCAAAACAAATAACGTGTTAGTCCATAAATTAGTAACACAAGAGTTACGTGAGGCATTCTACCCATTTACAGACTACAGCTTAAAATGTTAGATGCTGCAACTGTCAAGATTTTAATAATATTATCAACAAAATCAAAACGAACAGTCTGAAGTGCACATATCCATATATCATTGCAAAGATAATTTGAATGGCTATCATTATAATATCTAGAAAGTATAGCAATGTATTTAAAATAAAAAAGTTGAATGTGGTTGCGAAAATTTGGAACACCCTGTATATTTGTAAATAAAATTAGAAAATGCACAGTCGCATACTACATACGTACGTAAAGTCTCATTGCTGAAGCGTTATTAGTTTTCACACTAAGCTCCGCCGACACACTATTGCACCACCCGGTATACATATTCGTATGTACATAGTATTTGCTGACGTAATACTGAAAGGTTATTGTACTAGGTTTATTTTGAACACACTAATTACATAAAATATCAATTTCTGATGAAGATCCATGTGATTAAGTAATGTATTTACATGTTAAAAGGTTTTCGCTTCAAATTACATTGAAATCCATGAACTCATGTCAAGCTGAGCAAAACAGGTATTACTTTCTTAATGCGAAATAAAACAAACAAATGATTAAGATCTACGACCCCCCGTTGTTTAGGGATTCGTGCGGAGTTTCGTCCTGCCCGAACAAATCGGTATTAGAAAAATTCAGAACACAAGAGTAGGGGTACAATAATATAAATGTGGGTGAACTGTAAATTCTTGATACAGTAAGAAAAATAACTTAAATAAGTACAGTGAGATCAAATAAAGCGTAATTCATACATGTCATACTCTAAATAAAATAGAAGGCCAACTGGATCTCGCTATCGCTGCACGCTATAAAGGTCGTAACATAAAGGGCTTTCGACTGATTCTGCTAAGCTAAATTCTGTCATCTATCTGGCACATTATGTCCAGGGCATTATAAGCTATTTTTATAATCGCGGAGCACCTTTAAAATAAAATCAGTATAAATGAAAGTATGGAATATGATTGGATTATACCACACTTACATCTGCGATGCATCTTCTTCATCATACATGATCGTGAGTTAGGTCTATGACCTTTTACATCTAATCTGAATCAGGATGATCTTGATCTAGGGTTGATGATGCAGTATTTCAATTTAAATGTCTTGAATGATGGACTGCCGGGGGCGTTTGTATCTCCATGGTACATGAGGATCGTAATTGAGTGTTTCTTCTAAGTCTGAGTTTGTGTGGGTTGACATCTGGTTGTAGGATTTTGTGGCAAGTTCCTTTATGTATCTTTCTATTGTTGGGCTATTAGTTTCTTCTTGTATTTGATTGTTCCTCATGTACCATGGGGCTTTGAGTACCTTTCGTAGTGTGACGTTCTGTATTACTTGGAGAGCTTGCAGGTGGGTGGGGAAGGCGTTGATCCAAATGGGGGCGGCGTAAGTGATGATTGGTCTGATGATTTGTTTATATATTCGGAGTTTGGTTGTGGCGAATATGGTGGTGAATCTGCCTAATAATGGCCAGAGGCGTGCTCTTACTGATTTCGCTTTCTTGGCGGTATTTTTGAGATGCAATGAGAAGGTTAGTTTTCCGTCTAAGGCTAAGGTGACTCCAAGATATTTCACGAAAGGGGACCATGGTATTGGTGTGTGGTTGATATAAAATTGTCCGGTAATTGGCTTTGTTTTTCTTTTGAAGATAATTGCTTGTGTTTTTTTCGACGTTGATAGCGATTCTCCATGTGTGGCACTTTTTTATGATGGAATCTAGTGTTTCTTGCAGGAGTTAGAGGGCTTTGTTGGGTTGGGGTGATTGTGTTAAGATGGCTGTATCATCTGCGTAGGTGGCTAAGATAGCTTTTTCGGGTTTTCGAATATCTGAAGTGGAGATTGCATATTAATGGGGGGGGAGAGTGCTGATCCCTGGGGGACTCCAACCGTAAATATTTTTGTTGGGGATAATGTGCTGTTTATTTTTATTTTGAAGTTTCTTCTATAGAGGTAATTGTGTATGATTCTAAGAAGATGATTTGGATAACCGAATGCATTGAGTTTGTAGATTAGGCCCTGATGCCACACTCTGTTGAACTCTCGGGAGACGTCCAGGAAGGTTGCCGTAGTGGTCGTGTTATAATTAAAACCTTCTAAGATTTTTTCGGATACTCTTGCAAGCTGTGTTGTTGTTGAATGGTTCTTGCGGAAGCCATACTGTTCCATAGGTATAATGTTGTTTTCGGTGGTGAAGTTGTCTAATAGTTGAAGGATTATTTTATCGGCGACTTTGCTTAACCTGGGAAGAAGGCTGATTGGTCTATAGTTGGAGGGATGAGCGTGGTTTTTGTTGGGTTTAGGGAACATAATAATTGTGGCTGTTTTCCATATTGTGGGATAAGTTTGGAGTCTGATGATGGAATTTATTATTGTTAGGACGAACATGAAGGCTTTGAAAGGGAGAATGAGTGCCATGCGTTGGTACGTATCTAGTCTTTTATTAGAAGCTATGAAGTTCAGTCGTAAGTATAGTTTTTTATTTTCTTGGTGTCCTCAGCAAGCTTTCTAATTTCACATAATTATTTCTATAATTAGTATGTAATCACTTTGAATTGGTATTTGCTTAGTGATTTTGGTGTTTAGTTAGGGTTATTGCCTATCGGTGAATTATTAGAAGAAGCCCAATAGTCAAAGGAAAATAAGGAAGTTCCGGCACAAACATACGCAAAAACTTAATGAGGACTTATTCTATAGGCTCCTATTGAGCTCAGATCTTCTTCTGATATCATATCAATCCAGAGCATGATTCTGTTGCTGAACAGACAACAGCACCTGTAGCTCTTTCTAACTAAATATTCGTAGTTATTTATTAATAAACAAATACTTATGTACTAAATATCACAGGAAGTAGCGATCGATGAGATCAAAATATCTCTAAGTACTTATTTCATCCCCTAAAGAATTGAAATCGAATGAGTCGTTATCCATTTATATAAACAATGGATAACGACTATTTGTATGGTATAAAATAAGTCAAAAAGATTCAATTGTTCAATTTGAACACTGTGCGTCGGTATTTCTGTAGATGTTTCATTCCATATTCTTATCTTTGTTGTATTATTATCATTATTTAACTGTTGAATTATCTTTATAATTTACGGCGGTGGCTGATGTCTTTCCAGTATTCTGATTACGTCTTTTAATCGTACTCTATAGTACGCTTTCGTTAAATCTATGAAGCAAGCGTTGTCAAATTTTATGGTCTTTTTTCAATTTGTTAGATAATTAATATAGCATCTGTAGTAGACTTGTTTCTTCTGACGCTTTGTGTTCATCCCTAATTTTAATTTGTCCTACTGATCGGTTTTATATTAGACTTTATCAAGGTTCTTATTTCCCCCTTTTTGAATATGGGAATAGTAATGGTTTTATGCCATTCCTTAGGTATTTATAATGTTTCCATTATTATATTAAATAGACACGTTAAATATTTCATTAGTTCGGGACCTCCATACTTTAGTACTTCTTTAGGAATATTATCGTGCCCAGGAGCTGCCAGCTTTTTAATTGCTTTGTTACTTCTTCATGTGTAAATGGTTGGTTTTGTGATGTTAGTTCTATCATCCGATCTTCATTATTTTCTTCTTCTGAATGGTACAATACAATAATCTTCCCATATATGTAAAGGTGCAGTTTTTGTCTGTATGAATTCATTCAGGTTTCTTCCTGCTTTTCAACTTTTTATAGCAATGGTATTTACTTTCTTATAAGAAGTATTGTGATGATGAACATTTTCGACCTTGAGATTTTTGCAGATATCCACGTTTTGAGATCCCCTGATACCGAAACAGTGGTTTTTAAAAAAATTCTGTGTGTCTGTGTATCTGTCTGTCTGTCTGTGACCACGATAGCGGTCAGACCGCTGGAGATATCAATTCCAAATTTTGTATTTACGTGTATAATCTCCCTCTTGAGATCTGATTAGTTTTTCCATAAAATCGGTAGACCGGAAGTAGCAGTTTACTTCAGTGAAAAAATCGAATTTTGCCAATATTTCGTCAACTACCAAGTTTAAACAAATTTATAAAGAATTTATATGTACTTAAAATTAAAATTGAGAATAATTTTATTTAAAAAGTTTTTCGAAATTCCTACCGGAAGTATCGAAAATCAGTTTTTTGCGAATATTTCGCAAGTCATGCTTTTTAGACAAGTACGTTACGAGTATAAAAGTATTTAAAACATAAGTTTCAATATCTTTTGTATAAAAAAAATTTCAAAATTCAAACCAGAAGTACCACTTTTACTCTTATCGAATAGCGATTTTTTGCAAATATGTCGTAAGTTATGCACTCTAAATATATTTATCAAGAGTACAAAAGTATTTAGAACTAGATTTGCAATATTTTTTGTATATATGAAATTTCAAAATTCGGACCGGAAGTAGTACTTTTACTCTTAGCGAGTAGCACTTTTTTGATAATATCTTGCAAAGTATGCCTTCTATTGAGATTTATTAAGAAAATAGAAATACTTCGAATAAGATTTTGAATAATTTTTGTATAACAAAATTCTTAAAATTCTATAATTTGAAACGCTCATAGGTATAAGAAAGTCGTGTGGTGGCAACACCTCATTTTTTTAAAAAGATTTCGAGAACATGAATTATTTCTAGATGCATATTTTCAACTTTGATAGCCTCATGCAACGTAATGAAAGACCGTACAAGTGCTTTGTATTAGAACCGCTGGCTCAAAATTGAAATCGCTCTACATGAAATTTGTTCGCAAATCTCTGTACACTGATTATTACGAGTCAACGTGTACATCCGCACAATAATTCTGGGAAGCGAATCAGCCAATAATTGATCATTTTTAAATTGTTTGACCGCTCGCAAATATTTGATTTGCAGGAATATTTATTCTGATATAGCAATATAATTACGATGTGTAAACAAATTAAATGTGACTAGTAATTGCCCTTTCGCAATTTATTTTATAATACTAAACATCTATGTTTTTTTCTTTTTGCTCTCATTGTATAACCATGCAATAAAGCATACATAAAAAATATATTTTCTTTGTAATAAATTTAAATGAAACTGGTTATTTAAAAATGTCGATTAACTGCTGTTACATATTTCTATAATTATATTGTATTTAATATTTATTTCGATTTCAAGCATTTGCGTTTCTAACATCTTCCTTTAATTGATACAAGTATTTCCCTTGAAAAATCGAGTGAATTGTTATCTATATTACCATTTTAAAGTATTTTTATTCGTTAAAAGCTTTCTTGCGTTTCCATAGGTGTGTAGAAAAACCTAGTTTAACTAGTTGCTTACTAGTTTCATTATTGTTTCCAATACAATACTTTATCGAATTTACATTTACATGTGCTACCTGTGATAATACTTTCAGCAATTACTACATCCCTGTCCGTGGTTATCTCTTTCTCTACATTGTAGATTAACATGCTACATTTTCTATATGCACGGAGGCGACATTCACATAGCTGCTCCAGTTTGGTCTTAATACTGCTGCCTGCTTTTCTCTTTTTTTCAATGCAATATCATTTTTCAGGCGTTTTATTATAAGTTTTAAATGTTCGCTATCTACTTACAATTTATACATACTGTTGCCTGCTGACGCTACTGTTTTTCGTAATGACTTCCGTATTTTTTAAAATCTGACAAAGAATAAAACCAAAAGCAAAGTCTTCAGCATTTCTATTAATATGATTGAAATTATACTAGATTTTATTCCACTTCATGATAAGTATACTGAGTGTCCCAGAATATCCTATATAGGAAACATCTGTATTATTTGAATCGATTTTTGCTGTATCCATTACGTTTGGTACTCCTAAGGAATCTTTTTCAAAAAGTGAAAGAAATATATGTACCTTTGCCCAACCAAAGTTTCTTCATAAAGTACCCACCAAGGAAGGAATTGATATACAGGGTATATCACGTAAGGCGGCTATTAGAAGTTTTATGGGATCCATAAACAGTGTAAACTCGACATTTGGGATTGAGTAATTACTTTATAAGGTGTATTATTCTAAAATATTTTCAAGGAGAACTGACTTCCGGTTACAGCGGAAGTAGATACAAGTTTCTTATTTTAAATGGAACTGTATATTTTTTTTCGATTCATTCAATTCTACATGTAATTATGAAACAATTTGTATTATAGTTCCCTAACTCTAAATTCAACTATTTTTGAGATAATTGCATTTTTGTTAAAATTTTTGCATTTGCATAACTTAAAATAAAATTTGCTATTGAAGAAGTCAGAAAAGAATAAGGTACTATATTTTCAGGGATCAAACTACAAGGACATTAGTGCCGATTAGCATTATATTTTGGATCTACTTTTATACAGGGCGTTTCAAAATTAATTGCTAATATGGATATCTTCAAACATACGGAACTCCTTTTTTTAAATAGAACATGGTATTTTTTATTACTGGATTGAATGAAACTTCAAATTCTGCGTCAATAAATATTAATGTATAATATGTCTATTTTTCCTAGTTTTTGAAATATTCACGATTATTTGTTTTAGTTGCATAAGAACCGCTAATAAATTTTGAATTCGCATAGTGTGCCAGGGAAATGACAAATTCTTGTCATAGTTGTCGAGCAGTTGTCGCTTAAGGACTAATGCGATAATGATGATATAACGTGTAATACGTACATACATAGAGATGATTGATTATACATATTTTAAAAAGCTACATATGACAAAGTGATTTCTCCTAAATAAATTAAAACAAAACACTTGCAAAAAATAATTTAATATACAGAAATAAAAAAAAACATTTTTTTAAACAACAAAACAAAACATACAGATTATAAATTGTGCTCGATGTGTTGACCATTATTTCCTAAACATCGAGTAATTCTTTTGTGAAGTTCAGTAGTCGTAGCAGTGATAATAATTTCGCCACTAATGTTGGTTAAAGACGCTTCTATTCGATTAAGTAATTCTTGGCGTGATTCTACTGGACGCGAATACACTTGACTTTTTATGTATCCCCATAAAAAATAATCCAGAGGCGTTAGATCTGGCGATCTAGGTGGCCATTTTCACGGTCCATTGGTCCCTATCCAACGATCATCGAATAAGTTCGTTAACTGTGTATTAACGGGCCAAGAAAAATGTGCTGGGGCACCATCTAGTTGGAACCAACACTCTCTAAACTCAAGTAGAGGTAGGTCGTCTAAAAATGGTATTACTACCTCGTCCAAAATATTAAGATATCTATTTGTATTCAAATTTTCTTCGTAAATATGGAAGCATAATTGATTGTATTTCATCATCACAAATACGTTAACAGCAAACGAACGTTGAAAGTTTGCTTCACGGACAACATGTGGATTCTCTTTCGCCCAATAATGCAAATTTTTTCGGTTTATCACTCCTTCTCGGCTAAATTTCGATTCGTCGGTCCAAATTGTTTTTCTCAAAAAACTTTCGTCTTCTTGCATTTTTGTTAACATAAACTCACAAAACTCTACTCTTCTGTCGGTATCTCCAGGGTGTAATGCTTGAACTAATTTGAATGAATAAGGATGCATCTCGTTTTTCTTGAGAATGCGTTGAATAGACCCTTTAGATAGCCCTAGATCAATTGATGCTGCTGCAATTGAGCTATTAGGATAAGCATTGAAATAACTTAGTACATTTATTTCATTTGCGTCCTCGTTTGTGACAGGTTTTAAGCGATTTCTTTTACTACTTTTTATTCGTCCATGGCGCAGAAAGTTGGATGTAATCCTTTTAAATTTCTTCGAATTTATCAATGGCAAGTGTGGATACCTTTCATTAAATGTTCGGCAAGTTCTTTCGATAATCCTTTGACATTCGTCGTGGATATAAAATAGGTTTAAAATATCTTTGTTTGTATAATTTTCGTTATCATTGTCCATGATGACAGTAATTCGCACACTAAATGACAGCGGCTTCACAACTACCTATGTTTGTCATTTCCCTGGCACACTATGCGAATTCAAAATTTATTAGCGGTTCTTATGCAACTAAAACAAATAATCGTGAATATTTCAAAAACTAGGAAAAATAGACATATTATACATTAATATTTATTGACGCAGAATTTGAAGTTTCATTCAATCCAGTAATAAAAAATACCATGTTCTATTTAAAAAAAAGGAGTTCCGTATGTTTGAAGATATCCATATTAGCAATTAATTTTGAAACACCCTGTATAAAAGTAGATCCAAAATATAATGCTAATCGGCACTAATGTCCTTGTAGTTTGATCCTTGAAAATATAGCACCTTATTCTTTTCTGACTTCTTAAATAGCAAATTTTATTTTAAGTTATGCAAATGCAAAAATTTTAACAAAAATGCAATTATCTCAAAAATAGTTGAATTTCGAGTTAGGGAACTATAATGCAAATTGTTTCATAATTACATGTAGAATTGAATGAATCGAAAAAAATATACAGTTCCATTTAAAATAAGAAACTTGTATCTACTTCCGCTGTAACCGGAAGTCAGTTCTACTTGAAAATATTTTAGAATAATACACCTTATAAAGTAAGTACTCAATCCCAAATGTCGAGTTTACACTGTTTATGGATCCCATAAAACTTCTAATAGCCGCCTTACGTGATATACCCTGTATAGTGTCAGCCTATTAATGAGTATGGTGGACTTATGAAATATAAATTGCTTGGTATTATTTTATTGTATGTCATTGGAGTTAGCTTTATCAAGAAAATCATATTAAGATTTCCAACCTAAAATTTTCTGAACCCTGTCACCTAAAAATTAAAATTTCAAATATTTATTTTTATTAAAATCCCGAATTAGCGACACATTTTTTTATTAATTAAACCTTTTGGAAAAAAATACCAAATGTTCAAATTGTTCAAAAGTATCTTATTAGTATATGATCAATAGATTACAAATATATACGGTTTAAGTATAATACAATTGCCTATTTATTTATTTAAAGCTCTTTTTGAAATTTTAATTTGTAGTGATTTCTTTCTGTTTTGATGGGTGCTAGAAGCGAATGCGTAAAAGATATTTGAATATCAGATTTATTTTCAGCACCCTCCAAAACGGTGACACAATTTGTTCTCTTGGCAATTCGTGACTTGGCCAAAAGCGCAAATTTGGGAAAAATCGACCAGAATTTTAAGAAAGTATTTTAGTAATATATGAAATGGAAGCTCTCAGATAGTGGATTACAAATTTGTACATTTCAATTGTAACGCGATTGTCTGTTTCGAATTTTTCAGATTTAATTGGTGCTCACTTGTTTAAATTTTTATTGCTTCTGGAAGCGAATGCATAGCATATTTCAAAGTCAACTTTCTTTTGTGCACTCACCAAAACGTTTATAAAGAGTATTTCGTTGCGTTCAAATATCCACACCATCAAACGTTATAAATAAATAGGCACATGAAGCAATCCAAACTACGTGATCCAATATGACAATTTAGTTTTCCTGTGTATTAAATTTACAAACACGATTGGGTCTGATTACTTGAAGAGATACTCATCTGAAAGCCCAGAAGTTGGTAAAATGTATTTTGAAATAGTAATTGAACATTATTATTACTTTAGCAATACATTTTTTTGGCAGGTATCAAATGAACATTAATTGACAATTTGAATCCATTCAGTGTTGAAATTACACGATTTAATAGATGGTATTTCACCTGTACCAAGTATGGATATTATTGCATGTTTGCTTTTAATACATAGTTATTACATTAAGAACCGAATGGCACCGTTCAAGAACCTTATCGCTTACAGTTATTAACAATTTTTTTATTTTATGTGGAAGAGTATTTATGTTTTTCATTTTGTCAGATATTTATGGCAAGCTAATTTAAAACCAAGGAAGATACATGCATGGCTGGTAACAGTCTATGTTTGTAGCCATGTTGGTGCTTTATTATTTGCAGTATGTGAAGAAAAGGCAATCCGCTTCAGACACTGATATGAGGCTAAAATATTTGAATAATTTTCCTTTAAATTGCATAAGCTCCAAAACAATCTGAGTATTGTTTAATAAGATTTATTTACTAAAATGTTTGACTTTAATCATTCTGCAATGTACTGTCGTCTGGGCTAGGCGGTTGTGTGTGGTGCGCTCTATTAGTTTCTGTTTGTAAGAAAATGTCTGAATACAATCTTCGTAATAAGCTGTGAGCTGGACCTTTTGACGAAGATCTTGTTGCACAAAAGATTATCGATAAGTTAATCCAATCTGATGAGTTCATATCGAAAATTAGTGCCAAGATAAGTGAAAAACTAACACCTATTCTGGAAGATAAAATCAAGGTATTAACAGGGGAGGTGAGTCAACTGAGAATTGAACTTGTAGAAGCTAATAGTAGGATTGAACATCTTGAAATGTACTCGCGATTAAATAACTTGCGTATCTATGGAGTGCGAGAAGAAGAGAACGAGGACACTAATGTGGTTGTCGCTAAGATCTGCAAGGATAAACTTAACGTAGATATTAATCCTTCGGATATCGATATATCGCACCGACTCAATGGTAAAGAAAATGGTTCAAGACCTATAATTATTCGGTTTACATCTCGAGCTGTTAAGAATAAAATTTTTAACAGTAAAAGTAAACTTAAAGGATCGAGAGTTATTATTAGAGAGAAGAGCTAACTCATAGAAACATATTATTAATGAAGGAACTTAGTAGGCTCGTTTCTCCTGGCTCGGTATGGACTAGAAATTGTGTTATATTTTGTAAGATCAACGGCAAGAAATACAGAATTAAAACTTCGGACGATATCAAGGAAATTCAGAGGAGAGCGGGCTTTGCACAGAGCCTGATGCAGATTGCTTGGCGTTGGTATCGATTATTGAAGAATAGTTTCTTTTTCTTTTTTAAAGGTATTTCTTTTAGTAACTTGTTTTTCTTTGTTTACTTGCTACAACTATTTTTCTTGTTATTCGATATTTTATTTGTTTATATTGTTGTATACACATATACAGATCGGTTAAGGTTATAACATTTATACATTGTTTAAACTTTTTTTTTGTTTTTGTTTTCTGTTTTTGATATGTTATTATAATTGCATTTACCTATGTATTAATTGAATGTAATGAATAATATAATTAAGTTGGGCCATTTGAATGTCAGGTTACTGCTGCCTAAAATTAATGATTTGCGTGTTATAATTTCCTCTTATAATTTTGATATATTTTGCATATCTGAGACTTGGCTCGATAGCACTATAAATGATAATAGAATAAGTGTCGACGGATATAGAATACTACGGTCTGATAGGGGGACGCGAGGCGGTGGAGTCTTGATTTACTTGAGAGATGATTCCATAGAACAACTGTGGGTTAGCTTGCAAGTTAATAGGTGTAAAATTGTTCTGGGAGTGTTGTATAGAGCACCGGGGGTGGATTACAAGACATTTGTGGATGGATTGGAAGATTCTATTTATCGGTGTTCTCTGCTATCGGAATTTACTTTTTTTGTGGAGATTTCAATGTAGATTTCTTAAAATTTGATAATGCCTCAACATCTTACTTCAGTAGCTTTCTTGAATCTATAGATTTCTCTTGCTTGATTAGTCAACCAACACGTGTTACTGCTACTTCTGCTAGTTTGATTGATCAAATTTGCACTAATAGTGATACATTTGTCAAGTCTTCGGGGGTAATTGATTGTGATATTTCGGATCATGACATCGTTTTTTGCGATATGTTTATTACTAGACCGCGGCTGCCTCCTACTTTGCACACGTTCCGTGACTACAAGAACTTAAATTCCGAGGCGTTTCTGCTGGATCTGTAGTCTCTACCTTTACATAGAATTTACTATATTGCTGATGTTGATGAGAAAGTTGATTTCTTCACTGAAAATTTTTTGTTGCTTTTTGATGTACATGCGCCTTATGTAACCCGGAAATTCACTAGGAAACCAGCTCCTTGGTTAACTGACAATGTCAGACTTCTAATGGAACTAAGAAATCGTGCTAAGTCAAAATATCGACGAACTCGGGGTCGCGAGCACTGGGATTATTACAAGTCCCTTCGCAATTTGGCGACTTCCTGCTTGAGGAATGAAAAGAAGTTGAGTTCATCTCGCTTGACAAATCTAATAAATCACTCTTCAAACATTTACAATTCCTCGAATTAAGACCTAAACACAACAATGCAACAAGCATTCCAGCTCATAGCGCTGACGTAGACCAAATCAGCGATTTCTTTGAGAATAGTGTTGCAAATTTAAATTATTCGTCGCAGCACATTCAACGATCTCAAAGGGCGCTTCCGAATTTTTCTTTCAGTACTGTTGACCCAGCAGAAATCTGTAAAATAATTAATAACATTAAATCGACCTCTGTTAGTGAAGATGGTCTGAATATTACTATGATTAAGCTGTGTGGTCCTTACATCCTACCCTACTTAACACATATAATAAACGAATGCATTCTTTCGAATAGATTTCCGGCCAAATGGAAATATGCCTCCGTGATTCCCTTGCCTAAGATTCAGGATCCGATGGAATTCAAGGATCTGAGGCCAATTAGTATCCTTCCTACTTTGTCGAAGATTTTGGAGAAAATAATTTTTCACCAGTTATTCACTTTTGTTAGCAATAACAGCATACTTCCTGCATTTCAATCTGGGTTTAGAAGTGGCTACAGTTGCGAAACTGCATTGTTAAATGTAACGGATGATGTTATTACCGCTTCTGATGAGGGTCTTATTACGATATTAACTTTATTAGACTTTAGTAAGGCGTTTGACACTGTGGATCACGATGCGTTGATTGATATTTTAAGGAGTATTAGCTTCAGTCCGACAGCGGTGGGATTGATTTCTGATTACTCGACTGATCGTAGACAAAGTGTCATCTTGCAGGGTAGGCAGTCGCTGCCGTTGCCTGTGAGACTCGGGGTCCCTCAAGGCTCGATCATCGGACCTTTACTCTTCTCCATATACACAAGTAACTTGCCAAATGTAATCAAACACTCACGGTATCATATGTATGCGGACGATGTACAGCTGTACAAATCGTTTAGGTCTGACGCTTGGCGGCAGGGAGTTGCAGACATCAACAGGGATTTAAGTTCGATTCATGCTTTCAGTGGACAGCATAATCTTCATGTGAATCCGGCTAAATCACAAGTCATTTTGTTTGGTAAATCGAAAATTTGTGATCAGCTTCGGGAGTCTGTAGTTATTGAGGTGAATGGCACAGCTGTGCCCATTGCTAGCAGTGTGAAGAACTTGGGGATGGTACTAGACAACTCGTTTAGATACCGCGAACAAATTGGTAAATATATTCAACGAGCCTACCTTAGTTTAAAATCACTATATCCACACCGCAACGCTTTGGGTACCGCTGTCAAGTCAACGCTGTGTGAGTCTCTTGTGTTGTCTAACTTCACTTATTGCTCTGCGTTATACAATGCTGCAATAGATCAAGTGACCGAGTCGTGAATTCAAAGAATTCAGAATTCCTGTCTTCGATTTAGTTTCGGCATAAGGAAGTATGATCACGTAACTTATAAGCTATCCGAGTGTGGCTGGTTGAATATGAGACAGAGACGTAAGTTAAAGAGTCTATGTTTATATCACAAAATATTAACTTGCAAAACCCCTTCATACTTGCACGATAAGATCAGATAAGATCGCTGTGATGTACACAACATCACAACTCGTTATCGTAATCTCATTTCGCCACCGCTGAGCCGTACTTCCCTCTTCAAAAGATCTTTTTCTTACGACATTTATTCAAGTTACAATGACATACCTGATCATTATAAAACTTTATCGGTCGAGTGTTTTCGGATGAGGCTGAAGCGTGACCTGCTTCTCAATGGCTAGGTATTGCTATTTACCTGTGTGTGGATGCATACATATGTATATATATATATTTATATTTGTATTGAAAAATTGAAAATCTTCTTGAATTGTAATATATTTTATATTTATATTTATATGACACTTGCAGAATGTTACGTATTTTAGGCATGATATAGTTCAAACTATAATATCTATTGTTCTATTTTTTTTTATCAGGGTTTAGGTATAAAAACAGACATAGTCTGAACCTCACCCTGCGGTTCGCTTCTAATTAATATCTTCTTTATATTATATTGTTGTAAATCTTTCCACTGTAGAAAGCGAATAAAGATTACATTATTATTATGATTATTATTATTAATTATTATACAGGCAATAGTTAATAATTAGTAATAGAAAATAAGTTTAATTAAAAAAGAATACTATGTATAAGACTGTAAAAATAGATTATTAGAACTTAATACACAATGCGTAAGAGTTTAAGGTGCCCGAGCACTGAGGCGAGGCGAAGCGAAGCGAAGAGAAGCGCATATATTATAGTAATAGTAATAGTAATAGTAGTTTATTTACCATCTAAACTTACATGATATGTCAAGCACAAGTACAAATGGTGTAAAAAAACATATTCCTTTATAGAATTTCCAAATAATAATGACATCACAAATTCAAATAACACATAAATTGATAAAATTAGTTGTATAAATAATGGTGATTAAACGTATTGAGTATGATAAAAGTTTACAAAACAAACATCTAAATAGATTTTTTTTCCAAAGCTCTTTGAAGCAATATGAAATGTACGTAAGCTTCGCTTCGGCACGCGACGCCCCAGTGTGCGGGCACCTTAAGAGTATAAAATAAATGGATACTAGCTCACATCAAACCGGTATTTACTACCAGGAATATACATATATATATTTATACGTTAACTTATAAATGTATATTTGCTGTAGGAGGGAAAATTTTACATAAGACTTACACAACCAGATGTCAACGTTGTGTGGTATGTCAGATTCATACTGACTAAAATCCTCTCCCCCTCTTCACCCCCAGCGCCGGCATTCACCCTCGCATGACTTCAGGGTAGTGAGTGATCTCTAGCTTTGTCTTATTTATATTCTTTCTGTCTCTATTTTGGCTGAAATCACAAACTTAGATAAGCATGTATGATGAAACAAGAGTATACAGGGTGTTTAAAAAAGATGCGGCAATATTAAAGGGGTTGATTGTCCAGGTCATTTTATACAAAAAAGTTTATAATAAACAAGGTGCGTAAACGCTTCGTTACCGATTTACAGCGTGTTGAAGTTTAATTAAAAGAAACAGTAAAAATTAGATTTCTCCAAGACGGCATTAAAGATCATAATGAAATTTTAGGCGTGTTATTTTTCAAGAAAAAAATAGGACGCCGCTGATTTCCCTAAAAATAAAAATATGTTTCTATTCTTTGTTTAATTGTGAAGAAAAAAGCTCTCTTAACTTTCTATCATACGACGTAACCGTTTTTTAGTAAAAAAACACATTTTAGTGCATATACATTTATTACAGAATTTTTTTTTTAAATAACAAGCGTTTTATTTAAGGGCAAAAACAAATATTTTACCATACCAACAATTTTAGCAAACAAAAGAGAGAGTTCGCCAGTCGATGAGGAGAAGATTGGATTCTTGCATCCGAGCTCGAGGTGATCACTTTGCACAGTTATTGTAATTTTTGCTTGCTAAAATTGTTGGTATGGTAAAATATTTGTTTTTGCCCTTAAATAAAACCCTTGTTATTTAAAAAAAAAAATTCTGTAATAAATGTACATGCACTAAAATGTGTTTTTTTTGCTAAAAACGGTACGTCGTATGATAGAAAGTTAAGAGAGCTTTTTTCTTCACAATTAAACAAAGAATAGAAACATATTTTTATTTTTAGAGAAATCATCGGCGTCCTATTTTTTTCTCGAAAAATAACACGCCTAAAATTTCATTATGATCTTTAATGCCGTCTTGGAGAAATCTAATTTTTACTGTTTCTTTTAATTAAATTTCAACACGCTGTAGATCGGTAACGAAGCGTTTGCGGACCTTGTTTATTATAAACTTTTTTGTATAAAATGACCTGGACAATCAACCCCTTTAATATTGCCGCATCTTTTTTAAACACCCTGTATACTCTTGTTTCATCATACATGCTGTTGTTCATAAGGCTTTATTTCATGGGATTGAAGTGATTAGTAACACTTTGTTGCTATTAGAAGTGTTACCTGAAGGGGCTGCAGAAGCCACGAGTAAAATTTATAAACTCTTTAGGCTTAACAACAGGAGAAAGATGTCACGTATCTTTTACACAGACTTCTTCTTAATTCAGATCCATTTACTACAAGTCCAAGAAATCTACCTAGTAAGAAGAAGTATGATATTATCGAATGAAGTGTTAGAATTGCTAAGTATTTAGTTACATTAATATTATTTTTATGACTGTGTTAACGATGTTTTATTTTTGGTTATTCTTTTACGTATGTTCTTTTAATAAAAATTTAATTTTCATAAATTATTTTTTTTACAAATATATGCCATACTGAATTATAAAATAAATATTCCAATACTGTGTATTGTATTTTGACATAAGAAAATTATATACAGGTTGTCTAAAGAAGAACATATGCAGCAATCATTGATTTTGTAAATAGAACACCCTGTATATTATACCATTTTTCAATTGTATAGTAAATTCTCAACACTTTTTGTGTAACATACCATTTTCCCAAAATCATCGATTTTCGGAATAATGACGTTTGAAATTAAAATATACACAAGTAATGAAATAAAATGTTTAAATTGAACAAAGAAACCTCTGAACATTTTTTTAAAAGCTGTAACGGTGGGCCCTGTATATCATAAATAAAATATAAATATAATAACATCAAAGCTATTTACGTTAAGGTAAAATTACCAAAGGTAATGATATCGTGAAATTAATGAATATAATTAAAGATCGGGAAATATATATTACTTATTTATTTCTATTAAAATATTATATTCCTTCTTAAAATGTCTCCATGTAAATTCTGTATATATTCGTGGTGTAAAAAAAAAAAGAGTGCGTAGATGTATCTATGTAAAAGAAACACATGTGTCGTCAAACTTATCAACGCCAACCAAGAAGTTATGCGGCGTTGACAGAAACTGCTTTGTGTGCAATCGACACGTGGGCAACCTTGAATGCTAAATAAGCACGAACAAACATTTTACGGAGTGCTTTTTCTCATGAATAAGTTTGAAAAGAAGTAAAGTCCCTAAGAGTGGCCCGGGGAATCCCCGTAAAGAATACCGTGAGACGCTCCTTAAGCGGCGAAGAGGCAGTTAGACGTTCCCCGACTAGTGAAGGAGCAGGTTGACAGGTCCCTCTTGTCGAATAAATAAATCGGCTGGACCCAACCCAGTTAATTATAAACGCATCAGAAGAAATTTCCTGGCGTTTATAATTTCATAGGGAACGATCTCGCAGGTTAATAGTGCTAATAAAAATATAGTAATTCAAAGCACTCCTTAAGAGAAAAGAAAAGCCTAGTGAGAAAATAGATATATAGGCAATAAATCAGATAGTATGCTACGCGATATAAAAGTAAAATTAAAGCTAGTGTGTGTGCCCCAGTTCGAGGCAAAGAGGACGGCATCCATCTATCCTGGGAAGCTGCCCGTATCAACGAATGAAAACACCGCTTCATCTTCATAGCATCATCGTAAAGGTACCCAACGTGTAAGTATGAAATTTCATATATTCAAAAAATATTGCAAATCTATCACTAAATACTTTTGTACTCTTGATAAATATATATAGAATGCATAATTTATGGCATATTCGCAAAAAATCGCTATTCGATAAGAGTGAAAGTGGTACTTCCGGTCTGAATTTTGAAATTTTTTTTATACAAAAGATATTGAAAATTACGTTTTAAATACTTTTATACCCGTAACGTACCTGTCTAAAAAGCATGACTTGCGAAATATTCGCAAAAAATTGATTTTCGATAGGAGTAAAAGACCTACTTCCGGTCTCAGTTCGAATTTAAAGTACATATGAATTCTTTATAAATTTGTTTAAACTTAGTAATTGACGAGATATTTGCAAAAAAAAAAAAAAAATTGTTCACTAAAGTAAACTGCTACTTCCGGTCTACCGATTTTACTGAAAAACAAATCAGATCTAAAGAGGGAGATTAGACACGTAAATACAAAATTTGGAATTGATATCTACTGCGATTATCGTGGTCACACAGAGACACACAGACATTTTTTAAAAACCACTTTTTCGGTATCTGGGGACTTCAAAACGTGGACATCTGCAAAAATCTCGAGGTCGAAAATTTCAGAATACTTCCTTATACTACGTACAAGAAAGTAAAAATGGATTAACCACATTAGATGTGGCTATTAATAATTTCAAAAGTATTCCAAGTGACTTCGGATGTGGCCTTCGGCTAAAGTTAGACGCAGTTTTTAATAGAAATCCAGGTTTAATAACATTACGGCAATTGTGTATGCTAAATACGCTGAAATAAAAGAATATTTCCAGTACGCACCTATAACCAGTTGCGATGTAGAAAGGACGTTTTCTATCTACAAGGATGTACTTAATTCAAAGAGAACAAGTCTTACAGAAGAGAAAATGAACAAATAGTAAGGTATTTTGTATTTTATAATCACCAGCCATTTGTTATTCAATTATATAAATAAAATTAAAACCTCTTTAAAAATACAACATTTCAATAGTGCGCCCATAGGCGATGAGTCATGACTCGCTCGATTCCGCGTCCTAATAATTAGGTGTTTTATTTATTAGTTTGCTGTACAATGAACATATAGACTACATTTTACTTAATAAAATATATGTAACTACATATACAGAGTTTATAAAGTGCTGTGGTTTGCTTTTTAACTTTTTTAATGCACTGCTTTTTTTTCGTACACACATGTAATATATTGAGCAATATATGTACGAATGTCAGAAGGCAGGTACAAACAAATTCATGAGAGTAATATACAGGATGTAACAAAATAAGTGTAAAACATTTCAGGGGGTGATTCCTTAGCGAAAAAGAGATAGGGTCTTTCATATAAAAAAACTTCAATGGAGCATCCCTTGTTAAGATACAGCCCCATAAAGGGGGTACATAAAATTTGTTTTAAAATTTTTCTCACAAACACTAAAAATGTAATTTATTTCCAATGTAACTTTTTGTCTGATTATTTGTTTACCATTTAAAAATCTATTTCCAATACCTTGTTTCATTCGAAACAAAAAATGTCTCTTGAATTTTTTGCCCAAAAGTAATCAGTTCGCAGCAAAAAATTATTTTACGAACAACTACAGAGATACATCGTCATAAATGCGAACTGGATTAGTATTGTTATTTTGTAGTTACTACCTGCATCAAAATACATATGATTAAAGATGAATAAACAAAACTAATTTATTAATAACAAAACATAAAACATGTAGAAATCATAGTAAATGTTCAATATGTCCACCTTCAGTCATTACACATGCGTCTAGACGTCGGCGCATTGAGCCACGTATTCCCTCAAATATTCCTGGATTCTCTCTAATTACCCTGCACGCATCGATGATGCGGTTTCTTAAGTCCTCTACATCGCGAACAGGAGTAGGATAAACCAAAGTCTGTAAATGGCCCCAAGTAGAGAAATCGAGAGGATTGAGATCCGGGGATCGAGCGGGCCAATTCTGTGGTCCTCCTCGACCTATCCAATGATTTGGATATGTTTGGGTTAAATGCTGACGTGCTGCTTGACTAAAATGGGCGGGAGCCCCATCACGCATAAAAAACATATCCCTTCTGACGCCCAAAGGAACTTCCTCCAGCAGTACTGGATGCACTTCTCTTAAAAATTGAGTGTATGCCTCACCATTTAATCGAGGAGGTAGAAAATGAGGGCCAATTAAACAATCCCCAATAACTCCGAGCCACACGTTAAGAGAAAAGTGTTCTTGATGGTTAGCTTGTACAATAGCGTGAGGGTTTTCATCAGCCCATATGTGGTTATTATGAAAATTAATTATCTTGTCCCGAGAAAAAGTACATTCGTCTGTGAATTCGATCGTCTTCAGAAAGTCAGGATTTCTTCTAATCATTTCCAGCATCCAATTGGAAAATTCAAGACGGTTCGGAAAATCCCGCTGTAACAGTGCCTCTACTCGTTGCAGATGGTAAGGGTATAAGAGTTGTTCCTTTAAAATTCAAAATACCGTCATATGATCAACATTTAACTCGAAAGCAATCTTTCTAGTACTGCTAGTAGGTTGTTCTTCAACCAAATTAAGTACTGCTTCTTCAAGATGTGTTGTTCTAACTTCTCGATGGCGACCACAATCCTGCGTTCTTTTGTCGAATGAACCATATTCTCGTAATCGTTGATGAAGTCGGGCAAATATTCTATGCGAAGGAAGCTGCCGTTGAGGATACATTTCAGCATATCTTCTAGAAGCTTCTAACCCATTCCCCTGCGACAGACCGTAAACGTAATGCATATTAGCCATTTCCTCATTTGTGTATGCCATTTTAATAACAAGTGAATTATTAAACTAACAAATTACGAACAAAACAACGACACACAATTAAGTATTAATTCAATTTCAAAAATTTACAAACTGACAGCGTGATACCACTACTAGCGGCCTACTAAATAAATTAGTTTTACATTTTCGTTTTATGACGATGTATCTCTGTAGTTGTTCGTAAAATAATTTTTTGCTGCGAACTGATTACTTTTGGGCAAAAAATTCAAGAGACATTTTTTGTTTCGAATGAAACAAGCTATTGGAAAAAATTTTTAAATGGTAAACAAATAATCAGACAAAAAGTTACATTGGAAATAAATTACATTTTTAGTGTTTGTGAGAAAAATTGTAAAACAAATTTTATGTACCCCCTTTATTGGGTTTTTTTTATATGAAGAGATCTCTTTTTCGCTAAGGAATCACCCCCTGAAATGTTTTACACTTATTTTGTTACACCCTGTATACATTAAAAAGTAAATTTTTGTAAAACTACTAATTATTTATTATAATAAATGTTAAACATATAAATTCTTGGAACAAATAAATCCATTCTACATTCCAGTACATATAAAGTATTTTCTATGAGTTATGACATGCTGTTCGTATCTATAAGCTTCTGGGTAATGCCTTCTCTAAATTCATTTATATGATATATATACTATTTTTAATGTAAGGCCATAAAAGTTGTTAGTCATTGTTTTAAATCACAAGATCAAGTAGAAAATGAAATAGTTGTACTCCGACTTATTATACCATTATATAATAGGAAAGATCGTGTAACATTAACAAAGTTTCATTAGTACAAATACATGCTGCATCATCCTATAATTTTTCGAAACAATTTTACAAAATTTCTAGTCTATCGTTGCCGCTTTATGATGCATTAAAATAAAGCTGTAATGAAAACATTATTTTATGTGTTTATCTTCAAAAAATAATCCAATCTTTTTTCTAGTAATTGCAGTCAAAACATTAAACTCTTGTAAAAGCTTTGTATCAAAATCAAATGCCAAATGATAACATAAACTATTTATCTTACGACATCTATTAGCAGTTGACATACAAATAGCTTTCATGATTGCAGTTTATTTATATGATCTTTACTAATAAAATTGTGCAATATAACACATAAAGGCAAGATAATAAAATTTACATTAATTAATCATCATTCGACGACTAAAACGCAATGACACGTCATATTAATATTCCTATAGTTTTATCTAAATCTAAACTCAACAATATATGACGTTGTTTGTTCATTTAAACGATCAGGATCAATAATAACGGAGATAACTAACTACTTACGTTGCGAACTTAATTTGTATCAGCCTGTATCTGATACTTTGATTATTAAACTTCATATGACCGTATCTACTAAGTTAGATATCAAGTTTAATGCACTTTTCCAATAATTATCTCTATACAAAATTACATCTATGAAAATGGATATCCATTTTGAAATATGGTGGCAGCGCCGGTTAATTGATTATGTACATGTAAACAATACAAGTTTCGTGTTAAAATAATAATGCTTCGTACATTCAATAAAAAAAACTGCAAAATTATTTTGGAAAATAACATGAATTTGAATGTTTAGCAAATATGGTGGGGATAATTATGATTAAGGCCAGTATTGTCGGCAACATGACGTCTGGTCTGGTTAGTCGTGATCTTGAACTCTATAAAGTAGTAGTGATGCGCATGGCTCTCCGCTCGAAACAAACAACATTAGACTTTTAAAGGTTTATATAATAAAGAATAACTATAAATGAAAAATACTATTTTAGGAAATACTACAAACATTAAATAATTTTCTTGCTTCCAGGACATCTTAGTAAGTATTTACGGTTTGATAATATCTATGTTGTTAGCAGACTAATTTTACAAATAAATAATAAGTAATGAACTTAATAAGCTGTTAGTAATAAACATTTAGAGGTGATTGTGTAAAAATAATAATAAAAAGAAACTTAATTCAGTAATTTAACATTATCTTTTTCACACTTTAAAATATCTTCTATTCTTTCTTACGTTTCTCAATTGCTGATCATTAACTTTTCTAACATCAAAATAATAAAATGGATATGAGTGGCACGCATTTGGAAATTGTATTATGTGCTAAGACGAAGATGCTAGTTCTTCAAATTATTTTCTGTTTTAAATTATATTTTTTCTTTTAAACTTTGGAAACAATATAAATTTATGTTCTGTTTTATAAATGACAAGAACAAAAATTATATTGCTACAAATAGCTTTATAAAACAATTTTAATATTTTTTGCGTTATATGTATATAAAATAGAAATTAAAAAGGGTTTCTTGAAAGAAAATTAGAGCTGCAATGGCTGCAATTTATTCATTATTAAATGAAAGTGCAATTCCAGAATTATTTCAAACTATGTTAAACTAGTGTTAAATAATGAATGTTTTTGGTAATTAAATTTTCGTATATTTCCACAATCAATTTATTTTTTTTGTAACAGTATGTCAAAAACTAACTCTCTTATCCTTTGTTTTAATTACCACAACAATTAATTAATTTGGGCACACTTGACCACAATTGTACAATTTAAATATTCTTTTTCATATTTAAATTGGGTAGAAATATATTTGCTCAGTAAACTTGTGTATGAAACAAAATCGAATTAATTATAATAATATTATTTTACTTCAAATTTAATCATATAAAATATCAATGTATATGTATTATAACATTACATGCGTTCGTTTGTTAAACCTGTAAGTTAATATTTACAATAAAATTAAATATTTAAATCAATTCTCTTTCAATATGCAAAAAATCTGTAGCCAATATAATAAAGTGAGAGGTAACATCAAAAACCTATCTCATTGCTTTTTAACGCAAAATCTTGATACACACATGAAAATTATGTAATTACTTTCTTTCTTTCTTCATTTATTTTCTATTCTGCTTTTGGATTTGGAAAACAATTTAGTAAATTTTCATTTTTCTTATCATATACCGAGTGTCCTAGAGAAGCGACAAAGTCCATGATCGTTATCTAAATATACAATTCGACTACGTAAATTTCAATATTTGTTTTGCCATTTCAACACACCTTCGTTAAAATTACCATTGGCTCAACTAAAAGAAAAATTAGGCAGCAGTAAAAAGTACTAAAAACGTACTATTTAAAAATACTCAGTTTCCTGAGATTGTCGGAAATTAATGGAATATTATATTTGAATAAACTCGATTACAACTTATTGATTTCAAAATATTAGTTGCCACGATTTGCATTACACATAGGTAGGATAACTAAAATTAATCGAGAAAAGTAACTTATAGTAGTAACATTTCTTTTTACATATAAGTAATTTGCATTAAGTTTTTAAAAGTTATGGAATGACCAGCTTCATAATTCAAGAATTATGTAAACGTTCAAAATATCGGAGATACAGTGTATCGAAAATTTGTCAAAAGGCCAAACTTCCGTCTAAAACTTTCAAATTGAGTTCAAAACAGTTTTATTCAATTCACAACAATTGTTTCACCCTTTTATAATATTCATCACCTGATGAAGCCCTAGTAGGGTGAAACAATTGTTGTGAATTGAATAAAACTGTTTTGAACTCAATTTGGATTTATTTCAATTTTTACTTGTAAAACCAATAAATGTTCTAAAGTATCGCCTTCTTCTACTGTATACGTTTGAAGTCGAATTTCAAATGACCTATAAGCATTTTTTGATTACGAGTAGAACAACTCATATTTTTAAATAAATCCTCGTCGGGTTTATTTAGATATAACAATCTATAAGTGTTAGATAATCGTCCACAGGCGAAAGAAAGTAGATATTTTTTTAATAGTTAAGTTGTGGTACTTTTTGCTATAATATGTATGTATCCAGGGTGTTTCATTTAATTTTTTTAAGAATTTTTATGTGGAGCTATAGCTAAATTCACGTAGTCGAATGATATCTTTACTAAACGAGGTCACACAAGTTCTTTCAGCTTTAATCATTAATTCATAAAACTTGTACAATTTTCGAAGGAAAATCACCATAGAAGAAAAAATACTAATTAATGTTATTTGACACAGCTTTTGAAAATCTATCATAAAGTGTAATAAAATATAAGTTAATGATATTCAACGTTCTTGAACACTCTGTATAAATAAAAATAGTTTTAAAATTATAGAGCTCATGATTAGCTATAATTTTTGTTTTAATTTTTCTTGTTATCTACATTATTAGATACCAATAATTGACTTTGTGGCTTCGCTGGTACACCGTGTACAAATAACTTGTTTTTATGTATGTACAGAATGCAATCAATTAAATTCATATTTCGAATTGCTATTGATTTTAATATGATATTGACAATATTAGAAGATACTAATAATTTTGTTTAAATAACATTTTCTCAGGTGTTGGTTAAAGTCAATACACTAAAAGTTTTATTCAGAATATATAAATTATCATTGTGTTCAAACTATAACATAACGTTTTATTGTTGAAAGTTCTTTTCGAACTGGCAGATTAAAAATGCTGAACATTAAGTGTATGCAATAATTAATCAATAAATGCAGGACTTTCGTCAGTAATTCACTAATCTTGAAATATAATAGTCAGCAGTTCTTAAGCCAGCTAGCAACTCTAGGTATGTCAAGATGTTTGCAAAGAAGAATGGAACAAATTGCCCTGTCAAGACATTAACTTCCTGAGCATATTCTATATTAAGTGTTTGTATCCAATCACGACTTTTTATAACCTAGAAGCTATAATTATATCTATTAACTATACTATTTAAAGAAAATGTTGCTTTAACCAAAAATAAAACACAATAAGAAAATATTTTACCGCGAGAACTAATTGCCACAACGTGTTCTGAGAGTACTTACAATTACAGTCATCTTTTGAAAATTCATTAGCAAATTGAAGTATACATGGTGTACCACTTAAAACTCCCAGGGCAAATATCTCGGAAACGTATAAAGATATTTGAATTTTGTAAAAAGCAGTTAATCAAAGATGTGATTGACTCTAGTTTGCTCTCACAATTGTGTTTTATTATGTGAATATATAGATGGCGCTGCAATGAAAAGAATTTTTTGACCGCCATAATCTTCATTTGTTTTTTATTTGAAAGAGTATTAAAATTAATGTAAATTTTATTTTTTGTGTTATTTTCCAAAATTTAACGGTTTCATAGATATTCGTGTTTAAAAAAAGTAAGAATAATTTCAATTTTTGTCTTTATTTCGTTTAAATATTTAAACGGATCAAATATAACTAGCAATTATGTTCAAAAGTAAATGCCGACGTTTCGTCTAATTGCAAAGAACATCTTTAGCGCTGCGTGTAAATATTCGCTAATATGCTGTAGCTTTAAGAATACTAGTTCGGAACAGTATCTGCCTTAGCATTCTTCAACCTACAGCAAACCAACGAAGTATAGTCCTGAAGAAATACCTTGCAATAGTGTACGAAACGTCGGCATCCACGTCAAATTTGAAGCGGTTCCAACCAAGAAACTTATATAAGTAAGTTTCCTGGTAAAAATTTGTTGATAGTATCATTTGATTTAGCGCAGTGAGTATGAACCATCTGTTTTTCCTTTTTGATTTATTTTGAAATATGTTAAAGGACACTCCTAATCTAGTTAACAACCAAACATAACATTTTGAACTATTGAAATAACCTTAAAGTAAACACAGGTTTTCCCAATTAAAGCATTTTCATGAACTCATGCAGTTAATAACACTACAAATGCAGTATATTAGTAACAGAACATCCTATGAAGCTGACTCACCAGAATTAAAAGTAGTCACGGACAGTGCAAGCATAAAAGTGATATACAACATAGTAAAAACTGTTTTATATGTATCACAACTTAACACTGATCAGCACAAAGTAACGGTCAACAGTATCTTTTACTTAATTTTTACTAATTTACGAGGTGTGTAAATTAAGCATAAGACTCTGGCAGCATAACGTTCGATCTGGCAAGACATGGGACGCATGACATGGAAAGAGGCAGGTGATACGTTTTCAGTACGAGTTTGAACGCGCTAGCGCGATTTGGTTGTCCATGACAATTTTTTTGGGAAACAGTTTTTTCTAGTGCATTCTAAAAATTACTGACATCAGTTTTGAGCAACGGCGCGCAATCAGGTTTCGAAGACAGTATTTTGTTTAGTGCCTAAGCTTTTCGGTGGTATAAATCCTTTTCAGAAGGAAGAGAGTCAATTGAAAAGGAATCACGCAAAGGACGACCTTCATCTTCAAGAATTTATGAAAATGTTGACAGAGATAGGGATTTTCAGGATGATCGGCACACACACCACCGTTAATAAGATTTTGATCAATGAATTGGGGTGAGAAAAATCTGCGCAAAACGATTCCAAAAAACCTTTCGCATGAGCAAAAAGACTTGACTCTTTGGAATCGATTAAAAAAGATCCCTTCTTTCTGGAACATGTCGTTACTGATAACGAGTATTGAGTGTTTGAGTACAAACAGGAATCCAAGCTCCAAAGCATCAAATGGCATACTTTAACCTCCTCATTGTTGAAGATCAAAGCCAGCCAGGAAATTGACTACAAAGAGTTTGTATCTGACGGCCAAACGCTCTATCAACATTTTTAGCAAGAGGTTCTTAAAAACTTCGAAAGAGGGTCATGCGTGTAAGACCTAATATTAAAAAGATTCCCATACGAACATACCTGTTGCTCCTCATCTTCCTTATGTATTTAATTTGAAACTTTTCTTCTAAATCACCTCAACATACGTTATTTTGGGACATTCGAAAACATTCAAACAGCTGTAACCCATCAGCCAAAGTTTATTCCTTCCAGTATCCGAATTCCAGAATTACTATGAGGATTGAAAGAACCACCTCCAGTGCTGTATGGCATCCTAAAGAAGTTACTTTGAGAGAAACAATATTTAATTGTGATTCTATCCGAATAAAAAAGTCAGTCCCATTATATAATTCACACACCTCGTATCTCTATGTTTATCATCTTCATGTCTTTATCTGCGACTGCTGTAAATATTAAATCCTGTGGAGAAATTAAGTAACAACTTTTAATTTTGAAGATTTGATTTGCATTATTGAAATTATCAATAAGTAATTTATAGAAGAGTCCCAAATGTCGATTTCTTTCAAACGGTACTTGAGTATGCTAATCATGTTATCGGTATATATTCGATAAGCAATAATAATGTTAATATCATTACTAATGCGCAAAAAAATTACATCATTCGGAAATATTAGGGATTTAATCGACTGGTTATTTGCATAGGTATAACAGATTATAGAACGTACTAATTATGTTTAGGGGGTTTATGATGAAATGTAAATTCTGTCATTTTATTATTCAAAACTCCATTTTATAACATTTTTTCTGTAATAACAGAGACGAAATGCACTGTTAATTAGAGAATTATTATGATGCTTTCTGTTGTAAAGTTTAGGGATTAGTCTCTGATTCAAAGGTAAAATGCATTTTAAATCCAATAGTTTCCATAACTCCATAGCCGCCAGGTCAGTTTTTAATCTGGGTTGAAAACAATTCCACAAACATTAAATGTTAAATGCTGAGAGGAATATATTTTTAAACTGGATTACAAATAAATTGTACAAACTGTAAATTGTAGACGATAACATTCTAAAAATATTGAAAATGGTAACGGATAATACCATACATTACTTTTATTAAGAATATAAGCAATTTGAAAATTGGTTCAAAATTTTACTTTTTTTTTACTTTTTAATGGTAGAAACTACATATGCCTGTATATTCTTTGAGCCACTAAATAACTTCAATTCCTTTTGCGTAGAATATAGTTTTTATTTATTAATTCCAATTTTAAATACTTCGTTTTTGCTGAAACGTAAATTCATGCAGTGATGATTTCTTCTTCCAAATAAAATATATATTATGAATGTTAGTTTGATGTTTTGCCAATTTATTGACACACAGCAACTACGATATTTTCAATCTCAAGATTTCATTTTCAATTTTGTATTTAAATGTATCATCTTGCTTTTATGTACAAAGTGGCTCAAAAATACCTTCCCGAATTAAAATTTTAAAAACTATTAATTAATTGAAATTATATTTTGTAACTCATAATGCAACGTTTGTTTCTTGAAGTTTATTTTCAACTATTTACGGAAAATGATCTCTAACAAATGGTGTCCCCATTCGCGATGACAAATATGAGCTCTTTTAAGCACACCTTTCATGAACTTTCATAAAATTTCTTCAGATATCCTCTAAATCTCTCTCCTAATATCCGCTCTAAATTGTTCCATTGCGGCTCAAAAATACCTTCCCGAATTAAAATTTTAAAAACTATTAATTAATTGAAATTATATTTTGTAACTCATAATGCAACGTTTGTTTCTTGAAGTTTATTTTCAACTATTTACGGAAAATGATCTCTAACAAATGGTGTCCCCATTCGCGATGACAAATATGAGCTCTTTTAAGCACACCTTTCATGAACTTTCATAAAATTTCTTCAGATATCCTCTAAATCTCTCTCCTAATATCCGCTCTAAATTGTTCCATTGCGGTTTGTTGACGTAAATCATTTTTTTGAGATAGCCCCAAAGAACAAATTTGGAGCAATGAGATCTGGGGATCTTGGGGGCCATCTCAAGTATCAGTATCAGTATCAGTATCTTGTTGAAACCAGTAGTATATATCTTCTTCTTGTCGTGGTAGAAATTAGTTTCCAGCATTTCGATGTATCGATATCCATTTACCGATAGTGTTGAACCCACCTCATCTTGGAAAATAGGACCTGATTATTCTTTGGGACGAAATATCGCACCATACTGTCTTTGAATAACATGTAGATCCTGTGTACCTCAATACGGCGAATTTTGCTTGTTTACAAAGCCACACATGTGAAAATGTGCATTGTTTGCAATGTTTAATATGGCTCGACTGTATTCTAGACGCGCATTAATGTCTTATGGACTCAGTTGTTGTGCCAGCTGGATGCATGTGGAAATATTGTTTCAAAATGCGCTGCAGTGATTGTCGTTTGATCGCTATGCTGCAAAGAACGTCTTTGTGTTGAAGTTGTTCGGGACTCATTAGCAGGTCCCTGCACAAGGTGAATATTTTTAATGGGTGTTGTTGTTCGTGGTCTTACTGCGCTCCTCGCGTCTCCTACTGGTCTCTTTAAATTTGGCTACAAAATGCAACATCATATGGTTAGAAGGAGCATATCTAACGTTTAAATATCGTCTAAAGTTTCTCTGAGTACAAAATAATGCTTCTTCCCTTTTCGAAATAAGAGGCTACGATCTTTATGCTTTCTGCAAACGTGTATAGCTCCATATCGAAACCCCAACGTATTTATCTTAATCTGAAAAATAGAGACTCAATAAATATTAATTCCAGATAGAATTATTGAAATTGAAAATCGTGAAGGTACTTTTGCGCCATTGTGTATATATTACTTAACACATATGCACGTTCGGCCTACGATTATCTTGCATTCGGCTTCCCGTGCATAACACGAAAGGGGTTGCCCAACCATACCTATTTAACAGATATACATACGAGAGCCGACAAGTAGACCTTCAGCGAAACCAAATTAAATTCAATTAAAATAAAAATAATAAATCTGAAGGAATTCTTATAATATTAACTTAAGATACTTTTTAAGAATATTACGAATGGGAATAATACCTAAAAATGAAGATAACAACCCCTGTAATATGCACATATGCATTATATTGGAATCTTATGATCGTCTAGCATCGAACAGTACTGGCCCACATGTGTATAAATATTGGCAACAATGTTCGTTTCAATACATGGACTTCTATCTAGCTCGCATGCAAGGTAAAAACAGACCGACCCTGTAGATATCTCTTTACTTTGGCCTGTAATTGGTCATAATCGGTAACAAAGAATATATATTATTATAAAGTGTTCAGATTAAATAATATTAAGACAAATCAAATACTAACTACTTCCAATTAATCGATAAAGTACTAATGATGAATTTACAGTGAGTTGATGTAAATATGAGATAAATGCAATATTGTATAAGTCCTTATGTAAAAGCAGCTTGAGTTGTAAATTACCACCATTTTATCGTCAGTATGTGAATTTCAAATGTCATAGGTGTCAGAATCCGAAATTAGCATTAATATAGATTAGATAATTTAACACGAATTTTAGATAATATATTTCCATAGTCAGTCTAAACCATAAAAAATAAAAGAGAAACAATGAAAGAATTGAAATCAGCATTTTGCACGGGGTTCAGTTGTGTTATTTAAGTTCGTTAAAATTACAGGTTGACAGGTAATAAATTAATATTCGTTATTACATCTTAAATCTAGATACTATTCTTGTGATTCGTCGACAAAATTAATTAACTCTTACAAAAAGAATATACAGGTTGTTCGCAGTCTTGGTGCCTCTTTTTTTTATTATGAAAAACAAATGCTACGCATTAACAAATAGCACATAACAATATTCAAATATTTAATTTGCATAACACTAGGTAGCTATATTATACAAATCAGTGAATCGTGAAATATTATTAGACGTGTTTATGTGAGATTCCTAGGAGTACTGGAGTTTTCAACAATTTTTCTGTTGTTGCTTCGTGTGCTTTTACTGTTGTTATAAATTTAGTTTTAATGTTTATGACCTCTTTGTGCATGGAATGACAAATTGTTGAACAAATAATAAATGTGACCTATTAACAATTTACGAGAGTACATTAATATGCAGAAAGACTTCAGAATAAGATTTATTTCCGTAATATATTTACACATGGCACTGGTAATTTCAAGACAATTGCATAAGCAGATGTATGATTGCAAGAAGAATATGTATCTCTCCTGCGGAATAATTTGCAATAATTTGTTAAGTATAATAATAACCATCTATATCTTAACACTTTTCAACTACTTTTACACGAACTACAGAGACCTAAATTAAAGTGCCTAAGGGCCTGAATGGCCTAATTTAAATTCTTTGAGTTTTATCTTCGGGAAAATAGGAAAATATTAGCGTAAATAAGATACTAAAGTGGTAATTGCGGAACTATAAAATCTAATCAAAAATACATTTCAAGTAATTCTACTACAAAAAGACACTTAAGTGAATTGAATAAACCAGACAGTTATAATTTAAAATAAGTGATCCTCAAAAGCTGATTGTTTTACTAATTTCTTATTGAATATATCACAAAAATGTAACAAGACTAGCAACAGCCTGTATAATACAATGATTCGAATTTTTTTTTTAAATAAAAGTAAGATTTTTAAAGAGTATATGAACAGATATTTCAGTAGTTGAATTGAGTTGGTCTTTACTTGATGTAAATCTATTTTCAACGTGAAATAAATGAAACAAATATTTTAGAATTTCACTATATTAAATTACAACAAGCACGGCATCTGTTTCACAACACAATAGCTTCTTCAGGTTGACATATTACATTAAATAACTACATACAATCAACATCTCTTACATGGTGTGAGATTATTAAGAACTGTTATCGTATGTTTACCTACATTAACCGTTAAATAATTGTATTACTAGCAGGCGTTACTTGTGAAATTAGGGAAAACCTGTTTTAATTAATAAAATATTTTTAACAATGGTGCCATGAATTAAGGCCGGCTTTATCATTTAGTATATTATCTCAGTGTTTAAGTTTATTAATCACTAATGACTCTAGAAAATCTAATTTTATACTTTTGTTTTCTAAATGAATATCAAATTGTTCGTTTAAAATTTCGTTATTCTCTATCAAATGATTCGCGTAAGTCGAATCGTTATTTTACTTAATATAAGCAGAGTGATGATGAGCAATCCATTTTTTAAAGCTCTCTTCCTCATTGGCCATGATGTCCTTAGTACATAATCCACACGTTAACTTATAAACTCCCGATTTATCGTTCCGTGTAGTCTTTTCTTTATTATTCTCGATGTATTTAGGAAGGATAGTGTTCGTTTTGTAAACAACATTAATATTCTCTTCTTTAAGAAACCCAGCTAGTTTTATTTGGAACTCCCCTAAATAAGTAAAAAATTTAAACTTTATAAACTGTATCATCTTTCGTAATTGGGTGCATATCTTGTATAGATTTATTTGACAATCTTTTTGAAATGAATGTATATATTAACTTTAGACCTTATCCATTGTTATAAGCAATTTGTTGAATAATATGATATTCTTCAATACGGTCTACAGTAGACATTTGATTTGATTTGTTGATTATGGTTATGTCCATATTTGACTCCTTAAAGTAAATTGAAAATTGCACTTCGTTATTGACTGTTTTTAACGTATCTAGGGCATTAATGCTGCTATTCACTTCTTTCTATTGTAAGCGTATTATGAGAGTTAGTAGAATTAATGAATTCAAAGAAATTATTATCTGTTTGTACCCATATATCCTACCAGAACGTCATAAACATATCTGAACCAAAACAATATGATCTTAGTTACTATATATTCTACTACCCACAGTTAATAGATAAATTAATTTCAAAGAGATAATTAAATAAAACAATACAAGAAATAAACCCAATTATTAAAGAAAATACACTTAAAAAATTTAAGTCATTCACTTATGAAATATATCTGCTAGTTAAATCTATAATTACTTCTACCGCGTATATTGTTTATATTTGATCGAAAATTGTCATTGTTGTTGATGTTATAATTTTTTGCGCTATCTCTATCGTTATTATGATATTCATAATTTCAATTCTTGTGTCTGAAATACAGGACAATCGATATGTTGACATAATTACTGGTATTGACGCTAGCGAATTTTGTAATAGCATCTTGAGCAGTATCAAAGGAGCCCGCTACCATAACTAAGCGTGTTCTTTTCCGAATCAGCGTCTTACTTAAAGATCTAACATTTTCCGTAGTATATTTGCTTGCAACTTCTTGATATACACCATCAGTATAATAAAAGCTTTTTCTAGATTTTGTGCTAATTTTTCAACTTTTATGCAATAATCTTTGTGATTTTGTCTGTACTTAGGTAATTTATTTTCTAATAATTGTGAACTTTCACCTCTAATTTTGATAAAGTAATAATAATTTCTTTCAACGAATTTTCTGTTGTAATAATATGTCGAGCTTTTCCGATCAAACGCGTTTTGATGTAAGCAACTGCATTGCTTACATGATTCTCGAAATTAGCGTCTAACAAATTTAATGCATTTATAAAAGATTACAATTTGTTGAGAGGCTTTCATCTATCAATAAACAATATATTTTCCCTAAGCAAGTAGTCGGAACTATATACTCAACGTTTAAGCAAATAAAGGATTTGTCTCCAATTGAATCAAATATATTTTTACCGCAATTTTTTGTTCATTATCTAATTTATATAACTAGTAGTTTCATTAAATAATGTGATACGAGCATCTCAAATTTCTTGTCCAGTAGTTTCTCCCTTAGGAACTACTTTTTTTATCGCATGCTTGTATTGATTAACTTCTTTATATTTTAATATCGTAGATTCAAATTAATTCGGACCCAAGTAGTCGTTAATAACAATTCATATTTTTTCCATACATCGTCAAGTTTTTTTAGGAGAAAAGATGCAATCATTATCGTCATCATTATAGCTCAGTTAATATCTGATGGCACTCAGGATGCGCGAGGTGTGGCTAAAATATGTATCATGTGCGTTAAAAACATCGGTATTCAAAGCAATACACTACGATATACAAAGTGTAACTAAATTAAATACAGACTAATGTTTTCAAGCCGGTCTTTACCCCTTCATATGTAGCGAAATCTATGTCTATCTCTCACGTAACATGCTGCGTTCTCCTTCTTTTGTCTTAAAATTGTCATCCACGCAAGTGCTATCAGGAGAATTTGAACATCCGTGGTTACATTATATTCTTGTTCGTATATAATAAAATTCGAATTTACAACTCCTGTTTCGGTCAGATGTTGTGCCGTGGAGTTACTTTGTTCCATTTTATTCAATGCCACTGTCCATAATTGACTTCGTAAAATATTAGTGCGTAAATTTTAATACACTAACTGGCATGGAAGGCCATATAATAGCTCTGTTGCTTATCGGTTCGTTCAATGAATAATCCCATATTGATGGGTATATCTTTAATCTCTCACCTAAGTAAATCTAATCTAATGATTCTATTTACAAATCAATTTAACTGGTTTTTCATTAAACGTATCTGAACTTCAAAATTGCATAAAATGAGTTGGTGTGAGATATGACGGAATCCTCTATTGCGGATTACGTAACGTCAAATACCGAGAGGTCCAATTTTGTATTGCTCTGTTGCATAAGCCGGACTGGATCTCACCAATGGTTTGAATGATGTAGTTCTCCTTCGCCATTTATACAGTTGTTGTTGGTTTGTTACCATAAACCAGCGACTTAACATAGTTCCATAGAAAAAAGTCTAAAGGTGTTAAATCGCAAGATCTTGACGGCCATTCCACATTTCCTCTTCTGGAAAAAACGCATTTTGGGAAATTGTCTTGTAGCAACTCCAGATGTCTGACACGTTACGTATCTTGTTGAAACCACATACCGTCCATGTCATCCAATTAAGGCCACAAAAAGTCAGTTTCTCATGGCCCGATACCGTTCGCCATTGACATCGCCTGGCCGTTCTCGTTTCGGAAAATGAATGGTCCAATGTCGCCTCCTGCCCAAAATCCACACCAAACGGTAAATTTCTTGGGTAGCAATGGAGACCCTTGATATTGCTGTGGATTACTATTTCCCCAAATGCGGCAATTTTCCTTGTTCGCAAGGTCGTTCAACCAGAAATGTGATTCATCACTGAAAAAGATCTTTTCGCCAAAATTTGAATTCGTTTCCAACTGCTCCATAGTTCAATGAGCGAACGTCCAGAGAGCGTGGTGGTCTTCGAGCTTGAGTTCTTGTGTCATTTGGATCATATATGGATGCATGCCCAAGTCTTTTTGCAAAATTCGCCAAGTTGAGTCGGTAGAAAGGCCAACTCCATGTGCATGACGAGGAATTGAGAGGTTTGCGTCTTCAGTCACACTTTCAAACAACTGCAGCAACATTCGATTGACCGCGCGTTTTGGCATCGTCCAGGAACTGGTGGATGAGCAACCGAACGGTTTTGCTCCAATTTCGCGATTGTTCGGTTGGACGATCATTTCGGCTGTAAATATTTCGTGCCTCGCGAAAGGTTTGGCAAACAGAGAGATAATAAATCATAACAATTTCGACACGTGTTGAATGGTATAGCGCTCTATGGTAAAATGGTCACTATGGTAGAACAGATATGTCGAAGAATCACAGCGCTGCCACTTGAAACGTCAGAGCCATAACCTGTCAAATATCGTACATAGCTATTAAAAAACCCTTTATATAATTTCAAATAGTACAGTATGTAATGTGGGTTAACTTAGATTAGAACTTGCAATTTATTTATATCATGATAACATGTAAACACGTATGTATGGTGGAAACGCGTTACATTCCGTTGCACGTCATACTAGATCCATGACGAGTCGCCTTGTATATGTTGCCGGATCTATTTTTATTTCTGTCAGTAACATTTGATATAACCAAAGAAAAAAAATATTCACTATACTATAACTATAACGTAATATATTTAGTAATTGAAATGCTCTAAGACTTCAGTCTTTCTCAACTTATTTATTATATTGATTTAGATTGTCGAAAAACCTTATATGTTTCATTACGTATCCATAATATAATTTAAAATAAGCAATACTTACGCTATTCACATTAAATTTAACACATGATTATAGAAAAGTTTGTAAAAAGCTTCAACTGTTTACAGAAACCTTTCGGAATTATATTCAATGGACGCAAATAAGTAATAAATACACTTCTAAGAAGCACTGGTTTTAAACAATTTATACCAAAGCAAAAATAAACATGAAAAATTGGACAGGAAGAATATACACAACGCACGTCTTTTTGACAGATATAATTTATCTGTCAACACCGAATTGAACTATTAGTCTATTAAAAATATGTAATAAAGAAATTTAATATTGAAACGGAAACTATGTGTTTATTTGCCATGAATGCGTATATTACGATCAATTTATAAATCTTCTATTTAAGCTAATGAAATAAATGCCCTCAAGTATAATTTAACAATGTAACTTTTTTAGTTTTTCAAATACATTTATGACAACATGTAAATGTCATCGATGACGTGCAACTGAACTTGACGCGTCTCCAGTATATGTTTATTTATAATATAAATAAACTGCAAGGGTGCATTTCATAAGTCACTACAACACTACTAATAATATTATACTGAATGTTACACTTATTTAGGGGTAGACCAAGTAAAACAAACTAAATTTCTAGAAAATAGAATATTAATATTGCTTACAAAATGAACAAATACCTTGCTAAATACATATGAATAATAAAAAAAAGATTGCACGGAACAATAAAGCGGGAGTCTATAAGTTAGCATGTGGATCATGTAATAATGGGTATATAGGCCAAACAGGAAGAGCGTTTGAAAAATGAATGAGTGATCATCATTTCGCGCATTTGATATAGAATATCCATATTTTTAACGATCAATTTGATATTCTCAATTAAGAGTGCAGTAAAAGAAAAGAAAAGATGCTGGAAAAAATATCTAGAAACTGGTAACAATACTGACCATGAAGAATACAGGAAGAAAAGAACACAAATTAAAGTATTGATTAAAGTAGCAAAACAAAAATACTGGACAGACTTTGGATCGAAAATGGAAGATCAAGGAAAGGGAAATTCCAAACTGCTATATAGAACATTGAAAACCTTGCGTAAGTCAGCTGGAACACACCTCCAATATATAAGAAGTAAAGAAGGACGAATTCTAACTGCAGAACAGGATATAAGGGATAGATGGTATGAATATTTTTGCGATTTGTTTGAAGCCGAAACAGGGGGAGAGGTCGACGCAGAGGATTTCTCGCCTGAAGAAGCTGAAGAGACAACATCAAATATACAACTGAATGAGATAACAGAAGCAGTGGAAAAGCTAAAACCAGGAAAAGCAGCCGGAATTGACAATTTAAAGCCAGAAATGCTGAAATACATGGGAGTTAGAGCTACACGGTTACTGCTTAGAATAATAAACTTGGCATGGGAAAGGAAAACAAGCCCCGAGGACTGGAAAATAGCAATTATAATCCCCTTACACAAAAAAGGTGACAATACGACATGTTCCAATTACAGAGCTATCTCATTGTTATCAGTAGCTGGAAAGATATACGAAAGAATAATAGAGAAACGATTAAGAGCAAACTTAGAATCGACCCTCCAAGAAAATCAGGCAGGTTTCAGGCCGGGCAGGAGCACGCAGGACTGGATATTCTGTTTAAGGCAAATTCCGACAGAATTCTAGGTAGTAACGGCAAAATGTACCTATGTGCAATTGATCTAGAAAAAGCATTCGATACACTTCCGAGGCATAGGATATGGTCATCGCTGGAGAAGAGAGGGATTAAAAAAGAGCTACTAAAGGCAGTCAAAAGTATATACACCAACACGAGCAACATAATAAGAACTGAAAGCGGATATTCAAGAAGCTTTATCACACTTAAAGGAGTGAGACAGGGCGGAGTTCTGAGTCCCCTTCTCTTTATAACTGTTATGGACGATATTGCAAGAAGTGCCAATAGTCTAACAAAGGGTATTTACGTAGGGTCCAGAAACCTCAACCTATAATAGCCAAGGAATTCTTGTATGCCGACGACTTGATAATTGCAGCTCCTAATAAAAATGTCCTGCAAAGAAATATAGATATATGGCACGAAACTTTAAAGAACTTTGGAATGAATATCAATAAAGGAAAAACGGAAGTATTGGCAGTCTCCAAAGATGAAGAAGAAACAAATATAACAATAGATGGTTATCCAATAAAGGTGACAGAAAACTTAAAATATCTTGGAACCATAATCAGCCACAAAGGAGATGTAGAGGCAGATGTGAATAATAGAATCAAAATTGTAAACTGTTTATATCATGCACTGAAGTACATATTTTTAAGTAAGAGAGAGGTCAGCAGGGAAACCAAGACAAAGATTTACAAAACAATATTTCTTCCGACACTATGCTACGGCAGCGAGTCATGGGTATTGACTAAGAGGCTGAAATCAAGAATAACAGCGACCGAAATGAGGATTTTAAGGAGAATAGTTGGTGTTACCAGATTGGATAGAATCAGAAATGAGAAGTTACGAGAAAAACTAGGTGTAACATCAGTAATAGAAAAAATCCAGGAAAAACAACTTAGTTGGTTTGGGCACCTTACACGAATGAGTAACACGAACCCTGTAAAAGAAATATGGGGGGCCGGCTGGAACAAGAGGAGAAACAGAGGTAGACCAAGAAGAATATGGAATCAGGGGATAGCGCAGCTGCTGACGGACCGGGGAAGTACCGGGAGGGAAGCTCAAGAAATGACTAGGGATAGGATAGGATGGAAAAAATTCTGCAAAGCAGATCGCCTCGACGCGTAACGGCAAAAGAGGATACAGATAAATAATAATAATATTGATATTCTTCATGTAGAAAAAAAGTATAAAATCTGATTTTCTAGACCTTAGAGATCAATAAAATTAAACACTCAGATAATGTACTAAATGATAAAAACGATCTTAACTCATCACCATTGTTAAATCAATTTTAGTCATTAACACAGTTTTTTTCTAATTTCAAGTAACGCCTGGTAGTAATACAATTATATATCCAATAGAGTTAACTTTACAAATTGTAAACCATGTATTAGTTCAATGAATTCGTAATATTCTCCCCTTATGTAAGAAATGTTGATTATATGTAGTTATTTAAGGTAATATATCAACCTAAAAAAGCAACTGTGTAGTAAAACAACTGTCGTGTTTGTTGTAATTAAATATAGTGCAACTCTAAAACACATTTTCGTTTTATTTCACGTTAAATATTTCAATAATAATTTAATTGATATACATTTCTAAATCTATATGATATAATGCTGAATATTTTACTAAGAAATGTTAATGTTAAATTACTTGAATAAGTTCAGTAATAATTAGAATAGACACTCAACCATAATTGCGCGTATGAACTCATACCAATTTAAACTGGCTTACCGAAGAGGGAAATCGGAAGCTGTCCACAGCTCACTGAGAATGACAAAACAATGGACAAAGTTTCTGTGCTTGGAGTCTTTCTGCCCCAAAAAAATCACAGCTGAGGACTTATGGGAAGTAAGTATAATTTTCGTTAATAACAACACGTAATTATGTTTCTTTGGAACCCAAAATAAGTCAACTGATAATGTAATTCATATAGTACTATGTGTAACAAAAGCGATTATTGTATAGGATTTATTTTATCTCTCCTACCACCTCTTAATAATGTTGTCTCGACGTACGAGTACGATCATATAATTAATTTCCTTGACAGCAAGGACTTAAAAAAATTGTGACTGGGCGTTATCACCTTAATTACTTATGTATTGGTATGGCAATGTTAATGTCGCAGGCTAATAGTCATTTTCGGCAAATAGCTTTTGCCTAGGCAAATGATATCTGCCTTGGCAAATAGCTCCATATCATTCATTTCTGCTCAAAAGTTATTTTCCTAGGCAAATGGTATATGCCAGCTGGGTTTTTAGGCAAAAAGATTCACAATAAGACAAATGTCGTAGGCGAATAGACGAAATAAACAATAAAATAAACACAAGTAAACTAGGGAAATTGAAATTCTCTGCTACTCTCACCTTTGTTTATGTTTACGCTTTCTAACTCCTCTTCGGTCTGTATTTTATCAATAAGATCTTATGGCAGATTTGTAGAGCGTAAAACTATTTTCTGATCTGCACCATACAGACTTTTGTAAGGTGATCTACCAGATGATAAATATGATGTATTTTTTAACCATTGTACAAAGTAACACCCGATCGACCAACGAGAAGTTTTATTTTCTTCCATCCACTTTCTTAACATTTGTTCAACATCTTGGTTTGCCCTTTCAACGGATCCTTGACCTTGAGGGTGCCTGGGACGTCCATGTACGATTCTGCATTCTGGCTATAACAAAACCAATTCTTTTATTACTTCGGCTGTAAAGTCCCGTCCATTATCACTCTGCAGGATCACTGGTACACCTTGCTCGAGAAAAATTTTCAGTAATTCGTTGGCTACTTCCGCAGCCCTCTTTGTTTGTAATGGTCTCAAACATAAAAATTTTGTGGAATGGTCTTGGTAGTTTAATAGCCATATATATTTACCATATTAGCAGGATTGAAAGTCAATTAAGTCAACTTGTCCTCTTTGATTGAAATCTCTTGATGTTATCGGTTTTACAACCAAACCAGCATGCTTCTGTCTTTTTTTCATGTTACAAGTCTTACACAATTCTGCGTTTACTTCAGCTGCCAGTCTTGGAATGTTACATTTCTTTTTCAAATTATGAAGCATTTTGTCCCTTCCCCCGTGTCCTGTCGCTTTGTTTTGTTCATCAATTTTATCAACAAATTCTTCAATTGGTGTAACATAAATAAGGTCGTCGTTAACAGATTTTGCTTTCCGAATAACTTTTGATACGGCGGATATCTCCAGAAGGTCATATGTTTTGCCATAATATTTTTCTTTTGCTGAGAGGGGGCCTGAGTATTATTCTGAACTTGTTTTGAACGAAAACTTTTTAAAATCGCACTAATTTCATTGGTTCGTTGCAGGGTCCACGGCTTTTTAATTGTTGTTTGTTCGTACTTTGCATTCAGCCTTAAATAAAATTCGTCTTTATCTACCATGGTGTTAATATTAACTTATATGTTATAGGTAGAAAACTGCTGAATGAAGAACCGAAGTACATAAACATTAGGTAAACACGGATTAACATAACCTCAAATAAAAATTAAAAACCCATTTGACTAAAAAATGTTGTTGGCAAACACTATTTGCCTAAAATAACTATTCGCCCACGAGATTTGTCTTGTTGTAAATCTATTTGCCTAAAAACCCAGCTGACAGTTACCATTTGTCTAGGAAAATAGCTTTTGAGCAGAAATAAATGATATGGAGCTATTTGCCAAGGCAGATATCAATAGCCTAGGCAAAAGCTATTTGCCAAAAATAACTATTAGCCTGCGACATTAACACTGTGTTCAAAAAAAGTGAACCAAACTAATTGTACACAATTTTAAAGTTGTATATAAACAACGCAACATAATTCAATGCATCAGATATATTTCTTGTTTTGTATTATATTTGTTAGTAGCATATACCATAGTCGTCAAATTTTAATTTCGGTTTGCACTTCTATCATATGCAGAAGATGACCTTATGATATGCAGCGATGCCTGTTTGCTACAGTGGTGGGAGAGCAACGCAGTGGCTGGGGACCCCACGCCTTACATTTCATAGTAAACGTTTGTCGAGTGTGGCAGCCTCGCTTATGTTTATCTTTAGTTTATTTCGTCGCGCTCTTTTCCTCTTTCTACTTTCGTATCAGAAATTAAAATATGTCGACCCCGGTATATGTAAATTACATAGTGGGAAAAATACCATAAGTTTATGTAATAATACAATACTTTAAGAAACCATTCCCATTTTAAAGTAATATTTACTTAGTAGTGTGGACTACTTCAATTTTTATTAATCAGATCAAATTTTTGTTTAGAAGTAAGGGCAGAACAATGAACTTAAAGTAAGAATAATTATTGGTATAATATGAAACAAAAATAGCAACACCGAAAGCTTCTTATTGTTAATTTATGTCAGTTTAACATAAAATAAATAAATTACCACCGTGCATTATATAAATAACCGGTTTGCAGAACTTGGTGCTCGTCAAACTGAAGCAATTGCAATGAATTTCATGATCAGGGCTGCCATATGTCGAAGTCGCTGCTTCTGCACCTTTCAATTTGTCTGTAAAGAGAAAGTAACATTTATTCAAAAACTGTGTGAGCAAATTAGGTTTTTGTTAATTGGAGAATATCTCATGCTCACAATGTTATTTCATTAACCGTTTTTTCTATGTGGCAGTGATTAAGCTACTATTTTGATTCATCTTCATTTCATAATGATATATTACAAAAACCTGAAAGATGTACCGGGTGGCCAACTAAGAATGGCCGCCGGCTATATCTCAGAAACCAGTAGTCATATTGCTTCCGGGTAAAAAAATTTCAAGTAAAAGTGCCCAAGAGAAAATGCTGGAAATTATTTTGGAGTTTGTAAAATGTCCGCAAGGGGGAGTAATAGTCAGGATCAATGTTAAAATTTAGAATTTCTTCATATTTTTACTAATTAAGGGGTATTGAAAATTTTTAAATTTTATTCCTTACACATTCTTTAATACTTTTAGTCTTGCACATTTTTCACTATCTAGTGAAATAAAGTGGTGGGGGCAGTTCAAATGTTTTTTTGTATAAACTAGGATTACTCCCGTTTGGCCTAATCGATTTGAATAAGTTTGGTCTCATTTAAAAGAGCCTTATTTGCTCTATAAACTGAACTTGTGTTTTTGTATCTCGAACTTTTGCCGTCACCGATAGATGGCGTTAACTAAAATGTAAGCAAATATTAGGCCTTTTTTCAAAAAAATTAAATACAATGATATATTTCTTTTTACATAGGTTAATAAAGAATTAAAACCTCTTCATTTTGGTAAAAAACCAAATTTGTATGTTTTTTAGAGCAGGAGATATTGGCAAAAATAGATGATAATGCATGAATTCTTTTGTTTTAATTGTCTTCTTTTTATTATATACGTAACATAAAAATACGCCCTCGTATATATAATAAATTCAGTAAAATTCTAACACGCAGACCAAATAATAAAATGTCACAAAAACGGAAGAAATTTGAAAGGCATTCCTGTAACACCGATGCAAAATATGTAAAAATATATTAAATTAAAAAAAATGATAACATTTCGTTAGTTCCTGTTTAAGAAACCAAAATTACATAAATTTAATTTTATGGAAACGTTCGAAAAACATGTATTTAAACTTTCATATACTATGATTTACTATACTAACAATTAATACTAACACTATCAGAATAAAGCTAATATTAAACACTAAAATAACTACAATTACATTACTGTAAAGATCAAAATTTTTAATGACAGCCTAATTGTTCAAAATGCCGCTCATCATTGTTAATGCTAGCCTGCAACTTTTGCCGCGTGGATAAAACAGAAGTTTCAATTTCCGCCTCCGATATGTTTCGTACTGCTGCTATAATTTTCTCCAGCATATTTTGTCTTGTTATAGGCCGTTTTTCAAAAACAATGTCCTTAATTCTCCCCCAAATACAAAAATCTAGGATGTTGAGGTCTGGTTACCTGGCGGGCCAGGGAAATATACTACCCCGTCCAATCCACTTGCCAGGATATGTCTGATCTGAGAAATCCCGGACGCTTGCCACAAAATGCACCGGGCACCCATCGTGCTGAAAAAACTTATCACAACGAATGTCCAGAGGGACATCTTCTGTTAGAGGGAGCAGCTCATTCATAAAAAAATTTAAATAAACGTCTCCAGTGAAATGTCGGTTAAACAAAACGGGTCCAATAATTTTACCTCCTAGAATACCGCACCACACGTTTACCGACCAGCGGCCTTGATGCTAAACTTCCTGCATCCAACGCGGATTTTTCCTGGACCAATAGTTCATATTGTGCAAGTTCACACCACCATTGCTACTAAATGTTGCCTCATCCGTCCATAGTACGCGAGAAAGAATTTCAGGGGTTTCCGCTACCATATATAATAGCCATTGACAGTAGTCAATCCGGCGATCGAAATCTTCAGCCGTTAAAGCTTGATGAAGAACGATGTAATAAGGATCATCCTGAAAATAATATGGCAAACGTGAACGAAACTGCGAGATCAAATTTATCCAAACTTGTTGGACACTGTTTAGGTAACTTACTATTATAATGTATTACTGTGGTCTATATAAACGGTATCGGATAAAAATGGCTGTGACCGGTAAACAGACAATAAATAGGCAGATGTATATATGAGTTAAACTTAAGGGAACCGAGTACGAAACGTTAAAAACAACTGTTATGCTTAATGCTTAAAAATATTAAAATAAACTGTAGGAGATATAGCAAATCTAACAAAGGCCTTACAAAAAAATCTCGAAATAAAGTTTATTTTATTTTTAACTTAAATCTTTCAATATATTTTGGACCGTAGTTCTACAAATGCCCAACGCTCTACTTGTGGCTTCGTTCACTACGTGTGGATTAAATACAATATATTCTAATACTTTTATAGCATTTTCTTCGGTTCCGCCAGTAGGTTGCCTTCTATACACCGGAAGATTAATAATGTGAAAATAAAACAAACAAATGTTTAAGATTTACACTGTATTTAATAATAACGACAGCTGTTTCGCTACACTGTAGCTTCGTCAGGTTAACATATACAATAATAACTATCTACATACACTTGACTCTTATATATAGTGTATGTAGATAGTTATTATTGTATATGTTAACCTGACGAAGCTACAGTGTAGCGAAACAGCTGTCGTTATTATTAAATACAGTGTAAATCTTAAACATTTGTTTGTTTTATTTTCACATTGAAAATGGATTTACATCAAGTAAAGACCATCTCAATCCAAGATTTGGAAGATTAATATTTCCGGTGGTCCTAAACCTTTCCGCTAACCTACGAAAAACACTGCTCGCATAATGTCTTCCAGGGAACTGCGTAGCATACACTCTGGAAGCAATTGTAGAATTTCGAATGCATTCGAAATAGACACCAATCATATCGAATGCCTCTTCATTCGCTAACCGCATCTCAGTAAAAAAGAAGTTCTCCCAAACACAAAAAAGTAAACGGAATCAATCAAAAATTGACAATAATATTTATTATTTTCACAACTCGTCGGTTTAACACAGAGTTATTGTTTTATTTTTTCATAGCTTACTTTTTTATTGTCAATGGTATATCTTTTGGATTAAAATAAGTATTAAAAATAATCTTGCTTTATTAAACAGGGTATTTCAATTTTTTTTTTCTTGATAATAATAATATATTAAATAATAATAATATATGTAGCTCAAAATTGTTAGCTTCATAAAAAGAAGGCCAGTAAAAGAGGAGAATTTATGAATTTTGATCTATTTTTGTCAATATCTCCTGTTCTAAAAAACATACAAATTTGGGTTTTTACCGAAATGTAGAGGATTTAATTCTTTATTAGCTTATGTAAAAAGAAACATCATTGTATTTAACTTTTTCGAAAAAAAGCCTAATATTTGCTTACATTTCAGTTAAGGCCATCTACCGGTGACAGCAAAAGTCCAAGATGCAAAAACACAAGTTCAGTTTGTAGAGAAAATAAGGCTCTTTTAAATGAGACCAAACTTATTCAAATCTGTAAGGCCAACCGGGAGTAATCCTAGTTTATTTAAAAAAACTTTTGAACTGCCCCCACTACTTTATTTCACTAGATAGTAAAAAAATGTGCAAGACTAAAAGTGTTAAAGAATGTGCAGGGAATAAAATTTAAAAATTTTCAATACCCCTTAATTAGTAAAAATATGAAGAAATTCTAAATTTTAACATTGATCCTGACTGTTACGCCCCCTTGCGGACATTTTACAAACTCCAAAATAATTTCCAGCATTTTCTCTTGGGCACTTTTACTAGAAATTTTTTTACCCGGGAGCAATATGACTATGTACTGGTTTCTGAGATATAGCCGGCGACCATTCTTAGTTGGCCACCCGGTACACTAAGAAATCAACTCAGATTTGAACTGAATTTTGTAATACCGATATGATCACTAATTATTTTGCTTGTAACTTGGCCTTATCTTCCGTCACATACAACATATGAAGAAACTTTTGCTTTGTAAATGGTGTGCTTCCTCAATATTGGAAACAACCTATTGTTGTTCCTGTGCCGAGGACTGGTTGGAACATTACAGAAATCTTCGTTTCATACAGATGCTGTGTGGCATCTTGCATTACATTAAATTTAATGCCAAGGTAATTCAATTGTACAAAATGATGAGTTTAATGCTGCTATTGATGCTAAAAATCACATTACCCTTAGTTCTTGATTATAGTAAAGCTTCTGATGTTATTAATTACTAGATTCTGTGTGGCACCCTGCACAACATTGAATTTAATCCCAAGGTAATTCAATTTTTCGATAGTTATTTTAATAATAGAACGCAAAAAAACAAAGATCGATGATTTTTATTCCAGTTGTAGAACCTGAACTTCTGGAGTTGTAAAGGCTGTGCAGTCTTCTTCTTCAGCACATGGATTAACTATAACTCTGGCAACAGTAGTAGATTCCGTAAAAGTTTTGATCTTAATACTGATAAAATTCGAGATTTTGTAGACATATTCTAAATTTGGTTTATTCTTAATTATACCTACTCTTAGTTTAATTTCTAGAAGCAGCAATATAATTACTATACAAATCACAGATGAACATAGTCATTAATTAATTCCAGAAAATACTTTCATACAAAAGCAAATATATATGAAACCATAACCGCTGTCAGTAATAACAAAAATTCAAATCTTCTAGGTTATGCGCATGTGCAAGTAATCGTAATCACAATTGTCAAGTACTCGAAACCCCGGTTAAAATTTTTTCGCGTAACGACGTTCCTAATCAATGATTTGCGCTAACTAGTGCTGAAAAAATGCAAATTTGTACTAACCAGTGTTTTATATCAATATATGTTATTAATTACACTATGTCGTAACATACAGTAATATGTAACAAAAAATAAAATAAACAGTATAGATCTAAAAGGTTAATTTATTTTTAATTAAAAGTATTAAATCAATATATTTAATCGGACAATAGAATTTGTGTGCATTCTTAAACATTAAAACTGCTTTTATAATTACTTACCGTAAGAATGCAATACAGAAGCCACAAAGGCAAGATCTCCATTGTCAAATAACCACATAACTACAGTGGAATTTTCAATGCCAACCGTAGCTATTCTTCTGTAAAATTCTGATTGCCTATAGAAATATTTTCTCGGAAAATATTGTACTTGTGCCATCTTCAAATGCTTATTTATGCAAATAGAAGCACTCGTTTAAAAATGCATTTTTAAGAACACACTTCGTTGACGTCAATATTTATAAAAGAAAATCGTATACGAATCAGGGTTTTATTCAAATACTTCGAGCAAAAAGTTGTACACACTTATGGAAATAAGTTTAAAAGAAATTAGAAGCATTTCCAAAACTTGATTTGTACTCGTATGTATTTCAGACTTAAAAATACCAAAATTTTGTTCATTATAAAATTTCTATTGCACCATGCATTATTTCCGTAAAATAATTATGTGGTTGTATTATTAAATGATACTTTATAAATATCTTCTGTATAATATTAAACAGTATGAGCAAACATATAGACAAAAATCAATTATAGAAATATTCATATTTGCACTAGGTTTCTGAAAAAAGGATACAAATTCGATAAAGTTCAAGATTCGATATTTGAAATGATTTTGGTTGATTATTTATTTATTAGCAACACACCAATCCTCCAAATCTTGTAAAATTATACTTATTCTCTCCTTGACCTAACCAATATCCGAATGGTAAATTACTATTGACATATAGTCAGCATATAGAAACATTCTGCTGTAATTTATGATCATCTTTTAATTAATAATATTAAGGGAGCCAAGATACTACCCTGCGGAACCTAAACGTCCAAGAGGTTAGTTTACATTACATCCTACAGAAAGATATTACTGCAACGTGAAGCTACTTCACAATTATCTAAAATACTTCCTTATACTACGTATAAGAAAGTAAAAATATGAGAGTTCTCAACCACTTTTATGTGAAATGAATAGCACGAGTAACCGAAAAATAGCCACCATATCCCATGGTCCTGCTTAAACAAATTTAATAATCTAAGGTAAAAGAATGTAAGGCAACAGAAGTACAAAATATTCAAGAAATTATGTGTCGGTATGAAATAATTAATGACATACCATCGCGTAAATATCTGGAGCAATTGTGGATTAGGGTCAGGATTCAGAAAAAAATACATAGATGTAATTTATTGACCCCCAATATATATTTGCAATGTATTTTTGGACACCCTGGCAAAAATATTTTCTAGAATTTTTATCTTGTCTGATTTTTTTGTAGCTCTAATCTACTTAACCATAATGACATGTCAGTTGTAATCAACACGTTTGTTCTTACACAGGTTATCAATGAATCGACTCGCTTAGGCCGTTTTTCAACCGCCTTAATATTAGTATTATATTTAAATTATTACCATACCACTGTCGCTACTATACTGCTTCCACACATTTTTGACCATAATTATTGTTTCATGTATATTTACTTTTGGAGGCAGTGTACATAAACCTAGAACCATAACTTGCCGAGATTTTGCTAACCTTGATTATAATTTATTCTTATCTGAACAACGTAATTATCCCTGGTATTCTATTTTTGATTTGAACTGTATAGGCAATAGGTTTCATGTCTTTAACAAATCAATTCTCTATATATTCAACTTCCATATTCCATATAGGACTCGTACATTTGAGATTACTGACACAAGGGCAAACAGAATCTGTTTACAAGAGGCATCAAACAGGACCTAAATGGGATTATTACAAGTATATTATGAATTGCTTGCTTATGCCTGTCAAAGGTAAAAGCAAAGCTTCTCCAATAATGGTAATTACTCTTTAAAAGGTTTTTGGAAAACACTTCAGCGATTTAATATAAACAAAATACCCAGATAGACTACTATACATCCAATTACTCAAATTAGGTCTTCTCTATAGTCATGATGTAATAAATATAAATATTGCGTGATTGTTGTCTACTCCTAATTACCCTTTACAATGTTGGACGTAGGCGTGCGTTATTCCGTTGGCTAAGGTGAATAAACTTTCAGAACTAAATCATTTAAAGCTCATCTCTATACTTTCCACTATGTTTAATATATTCAAAAGAGTTATTGTATCCCAATAGCATGCGCATTTGTCTAAGAATGATATACTACCTAATAAGTGGATAAACTTGTAAAACCGCCTTACTCTGATGATATATTTAGGGCTATTGACAACAAACAAATTTGAGTTGCCATCTCTCTACACTTCTATAAAACCGTCGATATGATTAGCCATTTGTTATTTATTTCGATTCTTTATTACGAGGGCGTATTTTTATGTTATCTACCATGAAACAAAAGAGTGACGATGTCAAACAAATTATTGAAAAATTGCTGTCACTGTTAGAAGTACAAGTGCTAAGTTGTGTTTAGTTTATGCTGTACGCATCGTAATAAAATTCCTGACAAAGGAAGGCAATGGTCCAAAAGCAATTCATGAAAGAATGGTTGATGTATATGGAGAAGATACACCATCTTATTTGCAAGTAAAATATTGGTCTAAACTCTTTCGATGGGGCCGAGAGTCAATCAATGATGACCCAAAGTCCAGACGACCCGTTGAAGCTCGAACTGAAAATATTGTGCGAAAAGTCGAAAATTTGGTACTGAAAGATCGGCGTGTAAAGATCCCTGTCATTGCCAATGAAGTCTGTATATCCGAAACAAGTGTTCTCAAAATTTTGCATGACGATTTGTGTATGAAGAAGGTGCCTGCACGGTGGATACCCAGATTGCTTACACCTGAACAAAAACTGTGCAAAAAAGAAGTTTCTCAAGAAAATTTGTTCTAGTTGGAAAGGGACAAAACATTTTTATCTCGAATTATTACCGGGTATGGGACTTGGGTATATTACTGGGACCGTCCTACTAAACAAGAATCCATGCAGTAGGTTCATAAGGGCTCCCCACCACCAAAAAAGGTCAAGACACAATTTTCTGGAAAAAACCTGATGGCAAGTGTTTTCTGGTATGCTGAAGGAGTTTTGCTTATTGAATATATGCCGAGAGGGTCTACCATAAATGGAGAGGCCTACGGAAACACAATTAAAAATTTAAAAACTGCTCTGGAGGAAAAACGCCCGCATTCTTATCCACAAAAAAACTTGTTGCTGCACGACATTGTCGGGTTCATAAGGCAAACAAAGTTCAGCAGATAATCAATGACTGTGGGTTTATAGAGTTAAGGCATCCACCTTATAGCCCCGACCTAGCTCCGTCAGACTTCTTCTTATTCAAAAACTTACGAAAGCATCTCAGAGGAAAGCGTTTTGCTACTGATGAAGAAGTCAAAAAAGCTGTTGAAAAATATTTTGCGGGGTTACCGAAGCAATTTTTTTCTGGCGGTATTGGGCAACTGGAAAAAATATGGAATAAGTGTATTAGTGTTGAAGGGAGTTATGTAGAAAAATATATTTTTTTGTTCTCTTATGTGCTTTTTTTCATGGCTAGGTAGATAACATAAAAATACGCCCTCGTATATAGAATTAAGTGATCCCTCGATTGCGTTACTAAACAATTACATCAGTATCAGATGTTAGCGGGTAAAGATAAATGATGAATTATTACCGGATATGCTACCAATGAACGGTAGATTTTCCCAAGGAATTTTGGCATATTTGTAAATTCTAGACTGCCCTTTAAACCAGATGTTCCTGTACAGATTTTTACAACGCTTTTTACCCTTAAAATACGCTTTTCCCTTAGATATATACTAACTAGAGCAAACAAAAAACACATGTGTGACTCGATATCTTTGTCTAAATTTACTTATTTCGACTACGTCTATGGTAGTTGTATAAATTGTACTGATGTCTTGAGAACACACAGAGAAACGGTCTGTCTGCCCTGAATGGGAACATTTCATCATATTTATCATGCGCTAGTCAGCGAAGACTGACTGAATATAAAAAAAATGGCGTGCACACCACTTGTGTACTTTGACAGGAAGTTATTATTGTTTCCTTAACACTTACTTGGCCAAAAAAATACATATAGAACGGATGAACACGATGTGAATATCTAGCGGAAAGATGCTGCTCCTCTTCACGGTGCTGCTACATATGAGGGAAGTTTACCAATTATTGTCCCTAGCATAGATGGCGTTAATTGACATCAAAAACTGTTGTCATTTGAGGTGTCATTTACTGGCGTTAGTAAATGTAAAATATCGATTCTCTGTTTCTTTGCATATACAAAATATTAGTTTATTTCTCTTGGCGTGTTAAATGGTCTCGTGATTCTAAACTAGAAAGGAAGACCTCTTAACATGCACCAGGTGCTGGTCCCTCTCAAAACTGTGGTTACCAAAGACAGTCATGATTTCGTTCATGATATGGTACTAAACGATAAAAGCACATCCGTTAGGTTTATAGCGGAGATATGTGGCTTTTCAGTTGAAAGTGTTGAAAAAATATCGCACGATGAATTAAGTTTCAAAAACTGAATGAAACTTGGGTTTAACACTATAACAGGTGAATATTACGAAAACTTAAATCCAAAAAGTCGGAAGGCCATCAAAGAGAAAGAATAGGAAAATAGAGACGAGGATTGCTGTTTCACCAAGAAAATGCTCCGGCACGCCAAAGCTGTGTTTCAATAACTGCCATTTAGGGCTCACATATACCTGAGCACCTAAAAGCAGGGTCACGTTTAAGATTTTTTTTCGTGTATAAAACTGCATTTTTTTTTAAACCATAATATACATTTTGAAGTATGGCATTTATTATAAATTGTGTGAAAATCGGGTTCGAAAATTTCGAACGGTAAAAAAATTACAGTCGTTTTCCTGAGTTGGGTTTTTGTCGACAGCGTTCGCGGTACCAGACGTGCCTCTGCCATTTCTTATTTGAAAAAAAAACAAAAATTATTTTCTTAAAGTAGATAGACAGAAATAGTACCTACTTATCGAGCCGGAATTTGCGAATTCAATTTTTTCGGGTCATGACAGTCATTTGAATAAAATTGGCGGTTTTTCGCCTTAAAATTGTTGAGTATTTATGACAAAAAAAAGACTATGCCAAATATCGAAAAAACTGCTCGATAAGTACTAGATTATTGTGTGAAGCATAACTGTGCAAAACTTGATCCCGATCGGTCCAGTAGTTGCGGAGATATTTCTGGTAGTACCGATTTTGAAAATACTGTTTCGCGTCTATCTGCGCGCCCCGACCGTTATTCGTTGCTTACCCGGTCAGTTACAAAACGCTATAACTTCGTCATAATTGCGAATTTCCTTATGAAATTTTCAGGATAGACACTGGAAGGATAGTACTTTCGAATGAGCACCTTTTTGAAAAATCGATTTTCCCGATTTACCCAGGTATATGCGAGCCCTTCACAGTGCTGAGTTTAAAATTTTTGAACAATCCCTTATTCTCCCACCTGGCTGTTAGTGACTACTATCTATACCCAAAATTAAAAGAATATGTTTGCTTCTATGTTAAGGACAATAATTGGTGAAATCCCCTTGTATAAAAGTTCTTTCACTTTCAACATTTCCAGAACCATGAACTCTTTACCTCAACTTATGGCATATTTGCTTTTATCACAATTCAGGGGACTTCCTCTGCAAGTGTAGTTCATGTACGTATGTATATGGTTTGTTTTTATCTATTATAAGTACTTTCATTTTACTGTTTACTAGTTACTATCTACTATTTACTATTCACTCTTTGCAATGTACTGTTTAGTAGCACAGCTTTGCTATTATTGCATCAAAATAAGATCGCTTTCATTTCAGGCAGTTAATATTTGTTGTTGTTGTTTTGGTATACCTATGTTGGATCTAGGGGAGGTAACTAGGAATATATTGTGCTGTTGGCCTTAATTTCAGAAATTTCAGCATTTCAGATAATTTTATATTTTGTAATTATAAAAATTTTGTATAACGTATATGGTTAACAAATAAATATTATTATATTAAGAACTACGACAAATCCAGACGCAAGGAAAAATATAAACAATAACCAGAACACACTACCAGAAGTTAAAAAATAATTTTCTTTGACAATGCAGATTATATACTCATATTAACATTGATTATACATCACATGAAGCTTATGAAGATTTTAATTATTACAACATTCAAGGTACAGAAAATACGTAATGAAGCTCTAAACCCCAGACTACATATGTATGTAACACATAGATATAGTATAAGCTTCACAAATAGTGCTGCGAGTCAAAAATATTAAAGTTAAGCAAACGGCAATATTCAAATAGTAGAAATACTAACAGCTATATCTACAAGAATCTTACACCCTAAAGAAAGGATTTCCCAATAATACAGGAAAAAAATCGCTACCACACGACTTTCTTATAAGTATGTGCATTTTAAATTATACAAAAGTTGTTCTAAATTAAGTTTCTGTTAAGTTCTGTTCTGTTAATAATTTTTTATAGAATGCAACTCTCCAAGATATTTGTAAAAAAAAGTAAATAAGAGTAAAAGTGTTACTTCCAGTCCGCATTTTCAAATTTCTTTAACACAAAAATTATTTCAAATCCAGCTCTAAATACTATAGTACTGTAGATAACATTCTATAGAATGCATAATTTACGAAATATTTGCAAAAAATCGCTATTCCATAAGAATAAAAGTCTTACTTCCAGTCCGAATTTTGAAATTTGTTTTATACAATAAGTGTTTAAAATTAAGCTTTAAATACTTTTATAGTCATAATGTGCCTAGAAAGCATAACTTGCGAGATATTCCCGAAAAACTGATTAAAAGACGTACTACTAATTTCGAAAAGTTTTTATGATAAATTTTTTCTCAAATTCAACTTTGTGTACATTTGAATTCTTTATAAATTTGTTTAAACTTAGTAGTTAGCGAAATATTGGTAGAATTCGATTTTATCACCGAAGTAAACTACTATCGATTTTGCTGCAAAAGGAAGATTATACCCGTAAATATAAAATTTAGAATTCATAGCTTTAGCCCTTTGAACGCTATCGTGGTAAGAGAGAGAGAGAGAGAGAGAGAGAGAGGTTTTTCAATATCAGTGGAATTCAAAACGTGGACATTGCAAAAATCTCAAAACCGAACATTTTCATCACCTCAATACTTCCTTATAAATACTACATATAAAAAAGTAAAAAGGGAGGCGCCAGAAATCTTTCTTGGCGACCCTGATGTATCAGTAAAATTAAATTAGAGAAAAATCTCAAAATTATGTCAGGAAAACTAAAATGTTGTTAAAAAGAACCAAAATAATAACGTCTCTTTGATTTACTATGCAAGCTTAAGTTGCATCTCAAAGATACTTCTAATAAAATTACACATTTTATTAGAAAATTACACAAAAAAAAGCATGTTTGTTAAAACACTAAATTACAAGAATAGGAAAGACCGTTATATAACTATACAGTGCGGAAATGAAGTAACGGATAGAGGCATTAACTTCGTTGATATTAATTTTTTGAAGTAAAGTCCAAAGGGGTATAGCGATATTAACTAAAGGGAATATTTTCATCGCATTTTTAGTTTCTTACTTCATTTGTTTTTCATGTTATGACGTCACCGATTTTTTTTTAAATGACAACTTCTATTTTTTTTTAATTGATGTCGATAGTACCTTCAATTCCCTATCCAATGGTATAAAATTTTTAAAATGTTATATTTGAAAAAAATTGAGAAAAAGAATCTTAAAGTTCAAATATTAAAAATTCATTAAACGAATTTAGTCACATATTTTTGATGGAGGCTGTGTTACCGGTACTTTGAAGACCTTAAGAACTATAATGGGACATACATTGAAGGATAGGCAGAGAAACACAGACATAAGAGAGAAGTGCCTAACGGATGACGTGGTCAGATGGTCGAGGAAGAGAAGAAGAGAATGGAACCACCATGTTAGCCGAATGATCCCCGACAGAATGGTCAGGATAGTTCGAAATAACACACCTCATGGAAGAAGACCTATAGGACGACCACCAAAGCGATGGCGTGACAGCTGGCAATCAAAATCGCAAGAATCACCATTGCAAAGAAACCGGAACTAAACAGGCGATACGCCTATTAAAAGAAGAAGAAGAAGAAGAAGAAATTTGATGGAAAGGTTGACGGCAAATTTGTTTTTATTATAAAAACTAGTAGAATTTGTCAATCTCTCCGTGGTTGAACCCCGGCTCCTTTTCACCCGCTTACAGCTCTATTACAATTTCCTATAAAGCGCAAGCATTGCCATGATGCTTTTTATAATGTCCGATTTTCAAAACTTTTAACGCACGCTGTATATACGTCCAATTTAAATTTGTTCACAAACTGACATCGCATCAAAACTTAGTTGATGTTTATTATTATATAGTATAAACTTAAAAAAGTTATTGGGAGACCTAATTATCAAATTGAATGTCATTTCTGACATAAGTAAATGTAGCAATTGGGTTTTTTTTTGTATTAAAGACCATTATAATATAAAAAAACTCGTTATTGTTATTCTTATACTTACATGTGACAGTATACATATAGAAAAGAACGATACAACAGTAATATACTGAGGTAGTACTAGGTACATACCGTCAATATAAATATATGTTTATAATTAGAAATAGTATTATAAAGAGAATAATGGTTTATTAATGTTTTTATAGTTACTGATGGTCCTTATTTGATTCTATATAGTTTGTTGTGTAAGGTTCATGGTTCGTCAAATGACACAGAAATCTGTAAAATAGAGAATTTGTATTTATTGGTTAATTCGATATGTTATATAAATTTGTAAAAACTTGTTCAATTGAATTTAATGAAAAGAAATGGTATTAAGAGGTAAATTTTATGATAAGGCATTGTCAAAATTGATCATAATTTCCCGCGTTAAAGTATTTGAAGGAACTGTCAGTGGTTGTCAATGTTGACATTTTTGTACAGAAAAGTTATTGGAGAATGTGTTAAATGGTTCTGAATACATAAATTTTATACTAAATTCATAGAGAAAATTATCATAATAAGAGTATTGTTATATGGAAAGGTATTTATAAAAAGATTAGCATAATGGAATTTATATTGAGTATAATTAAGAGGTGGATAATGGAGATTGGTCAATTTGAAAAATAGGCAGTATCACTAAGGGAATGGGATAAATAAATAAGAATTCGAAAAATAATTTTCGCAGAGTGAGTTTATGAAATTGGCGATCAATTTATAGTAGCCATAATTTCATAAATTAAAGAGAAATAAAAGTGTTATTGTATTGGAAATTAATATTCAAACATTTGGGAATATTATTAGTATAGAATACGAAGTATTAGTGTGCTAAAAAAATAAATGTTAACAGTTTTCATTAAACTGTAATAAAGGAAGAAGATAGGAGTGCAATTAAACTGGAATATAATTTAAAAGTACTTACCAGCAAAGAAGTATCCATGTTTATCGAGGTCACAGTGGAATTGGAGCATCATACCTTATTTTCTTGAAGGAGTATCCATATTTAACTAGGTTACAAAGGAATTGGAGCAGTAAACGTAATTTTCCTGAAGGAGTTTCCATAACCACGGTGTTACAGTGGAATTGGAGCATCACACGCTGTATAATTAGACGAAGAGCTTCCTGGACGGAGTCATTGATTCATTGGAGTATTATTTAAATAATCAAGAAAGAAATTCCAATCTTATTAGGACCATTTTTCATTGTTCCTGTATCGGTAGTCACCTTTAGGAGGCACAGACAGCTGTTACATTGTCCGAAGAAGTTATAGCTGTAGGAATTGCGTTCATCTGAGGCTAAAAAGTTACAAGAAGATATTAAAAGGAGCTACGAAATAAGAAAAGACTGTGAAATAAACCAAGGTTGTATTGAACTATTTTCATTTTCCATTTGGTTTTTGCTATAATAATTTAAATATTTGTGAAAGAGTACAATTAAATAAACCACATGACAAACTATATCCATAAATTAGTAAGAGATCATAAATAATTGCATAAAAATATAAGTCAGATAAGTTTGTTATAATTTTCATAAATTTAAAGCTAAATTTATTAAATAACATACCTTATAAAAAAGAGAGGTTAACATCTGTTCTTTTCATAACCATATTCTTTTAGTTGAACAAGTTTAGATAAGATGTTTGTATTAAAAGTGGCATTTTCATCATAGCACCAGAAATATTGTAAATAATTTATCAAATGAATATATTGTTGGTTAGTTTTTATATCCTTGGTTTAATGGTAATATAGAATATTTGTTGGAAAATCACTACCATATAAAATGTGGGAATACCTAGAAATAAAATCATCAATTTAATTTATGAGCTATAAATCATATCCGATAAAAAAAATACTTACTCCTGAGATTAAAAGAGTTGTTATGCAGTAATAAGATAAATCTTATTATATAGATTTTGTATAAAAAGAAATTAGTTATTTGAAATCTAGTCATAATAATTTTCAACTTAAAGCGATACTATTGTCAAGTTCCGAGTTACCAACTTTACCAGAAGATATATCACTACTAGTAAATAATTTGCTAAGTGAACTAAAAGATACAGGTTCGGACTGAGGAATATTATAGTAAAAGAATATGTAAATGTCTTGGAAAAATGAAAGATGAATTTAATTGAAATTGTAATGTTAGATTTATGAAATTTAGTATTGTTGAATGTGATAGGAAGAGATAGAAAAGTACATAGAGATTATACGACTGAGTTAGTACGGGCAAATTAATAATTCATTGAAATTGAAAATACATATTGGCAACCCAAGTTTATATATAGGATATTGTAGTATATTGTTAAATGTAATAGATACACCTTTAAAAGGGAGTATTTCTACAATACATACCTAATAGGTATCTCATTTTAGTAAACTATTACACATAATGATTCATACACTGAGTGCTCACTTGCGCCCATATAAATGTTTGACATTGTTTATAAGCCGAAATCCAAGTTTCGTAAGACTGTCGTAGAAAACCAAACTTCATTTGGTATGTTCGAAGTGTGTTACTTTAAAGGATATTCTACACTTAAAACCAATTATGTACATAACATTAGCACTTAATTAATTGTTTATCGTTTGTGTATATTCGGCTACGTAGAGTTATTAAAGTTTGCACACAGAAGAATTAAAAATGTGCATATCTTCTCTATAACTTTTGTATGTTTACTTTAGTTTACGCTTTGTCGTATAAATACTAAATTCGTGTTCGATGAAATTAATGCCATTTAGTGCTTTCGTATTTGATTTTTTCGATCTACATATTTGCCTGTCTTCCATATTTCCAGTTTTTAATGAACGCAACCTGCAAACGTTTAATACTGTAATTTTTAAATGTTATACCAAATATATATATTCACCTTGTGGCGTTAATCCCTTCCACCTTACTTTACGAAAGGGCTCGTGTTGCCCGTCTGTCTGTCTTCTAAATGTCAGTTCTTTGCGTTCATTCCCATCGTCCTGATAATTATGAATAGGGATACATTTGACAATATCACACATTATTTGTAAATTAATACCTTTCATCGTTATTAGAAAATTTCGATCGAAACATGAGACTTTTCCGTGCACCTGTCAGTCTCAGACATTCGTTTCAATTAATGATACGTTCTCGCCAACTCGTCATCCCGAGATTTTTTAACCGCATCCCCATGCAGGAAAGCTGTAGATGAGTCCAACCCTTTGTTGGCACTCTAAACCTCGACGGCGTGAAATTTGTTTGTCAAAGTAGAAGTTTTGCAGTTTTTCCGTGCGCCTGTCATACTTGACATTTGTTACGAATTTTACTGTGGTTTGCTTAAATTTTTCATTACGAACGCCGTTTGTCCTAATTTTTTCATAACGCCCGAGTGTCGACTCTTGCACGCCCCTCTTCAGCGGCCCATATATCTGCACACGCTCCACTAAGAAGGAAAGTCTCTCCGTCGACCGGAAATTTAAAGTCGCCCGTACGCCCACGCCAAACGACAGCTTTTAATACCGCTTATCCAGAGAGGAGTTCTTTCTCCAGCGTAAGCAATTCGAGTCGATTTTGACGGTTCGGTTAAGCTATTTCGACACAGGCGATTAGAGTGGGTCACTGGAATGGCTTTTATTATATATAATGGCTTTTATTATGTATAATAGAAAAATATTGAAAAATCGAACAGTAAATTTACTATCTACTCCATTCAAAGTTAATATTCACATTAAAACTATATTCATTAACCAGGATGAAAAATCTAATGATAACATCACACAAAAATAAGCACAGAAATAACTTTTAAATTACATTTCTATTAGGTGTTCAAAATGACGACCCTGTACCATCCGACAATACCCAAGACGATTATCAAACTCATTCCTCACATTCTGAACAGTTAGAGCTGATATTACTCCAATTTCGTGTCGAATTCAGTGCTAAAATTGTTATTCTAATTTAGAAAAGAGAAATAACACTTACTTTAATGTGACACTGACAAATTATTTTATTCTGACAGCTGTAACTAAAGTTTTTTGTTTTAGGCACCGGTAATTATATTCATTTTGCCAATATAATGAATTTTTGATATTTGAACTTCAAGACTCTTTTTCTCAATTTTTTTCAAATATAATATTTTAAAAATTTTATACCGTTGGATAGGAATTGAAAGTACTATCAAAATCAATTAAAAAGATGAGGTGTGGCCACTACACGACTTTCTTATATGTATGAGCGTTTCGAATTATAGAATATTTAGATTTTTTTTTATAAAAATTATTCAAAATCTTATTTAAAGTACTTCTATTCTCTTAATAAATCCCTATAGAATGCATACTTTGCAAGATATTATAAAAAAATGCTACTCGCTAGGAGTAAAAGTGCTACTTCCTGTCCGTATTTTGAAAGCATGATTTGCGGGATATTTGCAAAAAACTGATTTTCGATAAGAGTAAAAGACCTACTTCCGGTAGGAATTTCGAAAAACTTTTTTAATAAAATTGTTCACAATTTCAATTTTAATATGAATTCTTTATAAATTTGTTTAAACTTAGTAATTGACGAAATATTTACAAAATTCGATTTTTCTACTGAAGTAAACTACTACTTCCGGTCTACTGATTTTACTAAAGCTCTCAAGAGGGAGATTATACACGTAAATACAAAATTTGGAATAGATATCTACAGCGATTTGAGCGCTATCGTGTTCACACACACACGGACACACACAGAGACACAGAGAGACTGACATGTTTTTAAAACCACTTTCTTGGTGTCAGGGGACTGCAAAAATCTCGAGGTCGAAAATTTTCGTCATCACAGTACTTCCTTATACTACGTATAAAGTAAAAATTATAGGTTGTCATTTCAAAAAAAAAGTTGGTGACGTCATAACATGAAAAATAAAGGAAGTAAGAAACTGAAAATGCGATGAAAATATTCCCTTTAGTTAAAATCCCTACACCGCTTCGTGATTTTTTTTTCAAAAAATGAATATTAACGTAGTTAATAACTTATTTCCACACTGTATAATTGCTTCACATAGTTTTACAGAAACGTATAATTAAAGTTTAATATAAAATAAGCTATGAGTTAATTGCCTAAGTCAACAGATTTTCCCAGTGGCGAAAAGGACTGAATTAACAGATTTCGTCCTCTATGACTGTCTCGTATACACCGATGTCGGCTGCAGAGCATTAATTGTGCTCCGGAGAAGCAAACCTAAACAGATTGATAAAAAACAAAATAAACACGTTGGCTGAAATTATCCAACGTCTTAGTTTTCTCTTAATTCTGAGCCGTATTCGTAGTTTTAATGAACAATCTTAAAAATAAAATACGAGGGGAGGTCAAAATATTCGCGGAATGGAGGGTATAAAGAGGAGAGATTTCTGGTTTGTGCACCTGACGCTAGACGGCGTCTCAATGCAACTGTAAATGTGAAATGTCAGTGCAATTGGTCCAGTGACGTTTGAGATATCGCCAGTTAAAATAGTAAATCGCGAAGGTAACAAGCGCTATGAACAAAATTGAGTATCGTGCCGTGATTAAATTACTCACTCGGCAAGGAAAAACGCTACAGACTATTATGGAAGAGATGCGTCTATTTATGGGGACTCTCGCCCTGACAAAACAAGGATTTACAAATGGCATAATCTGTTTAAACAAGGCAAAGAGTCTATTGAACACGATCAGCGCTCAGGCTGGCCGATTAAGGCGACTTCTGCAGACATTGTGGAAAAAGTAGAAAAACTTCTCCTTGAAGATGCTAGATTGAAAAAAAAAACAAATCTCAGAAATACTAGGCATATCATCTACCACTATTTGAACATCCTTCATTAATATCTTGGCAGGTCTAAAGTCGTGCAAGATGGGTACCGAGAATGCTCACATCGTTTCAGAAGCAACAACGCATCGAGTGTTTTGAGTTTGTTTAGGGAGAACAGAGACGAATTTATGAAGCGGATTGTGACTGGAAACGAAATTTGTGTTCATCACTACGAGCCTGAGTCGAAACAGGAATCCATGCAGTGGCACAAAAAAAGGCGCTGCACAGCCTAAGAAGTTCAAGGTGTCACAATCGGCTGGAAAGATTATGGCTACGGTGTTCTGGGATTCAGAGGGTATTTTAATGATAGGTTATCAGGAAAAGGGTGTCAGTATAACGGGGCAATACTACGCTGCAATATTAGAGAAACTAAAAGACACCATTAAAAGAAAAAGAAGGGGAAATGGGTTCGATGTATTCTCCTTTTGCACGACAAAGCACCCGTTTACAAGAGTCATGTTGTGATGAATGCCCTACACAGGTGCAACTTTGTAACACTAAGCCACCTTCCTTGTAGTCCAGATTTGGCCCAGTCTGACTACTATTTATTTCTAAAATTAAAAAAAGAGCCGTTTCTATGTTTTTTGCAGGCTTTGACAAAAAATTCTTTTTTGATGGTATATATAAATTATTTGAAAGATCTAAAAAATGTATTAGGGTCAAGAGAGAATACATCGAAAAGGAAATTTAAATTTGTGTTTCATATCACGTCCCTTCATCGTCATTCCACGAATATTTTGACCTCCCCTCGTATATGTTTTTGAATGAGATGGTTTTAACAGTTTATTATTCCTTAATCATAATTTTATTGCTTAATTTCTGACCTTGAACGTTGCCAATTTTAAACTTTTAAAACTAGAACGTGGGAATTAAGACAAATCGAATTTGAGCATGTGCAACAGCTGATAGCGTTGATTTAAGTGTTTTTAATTAATTTCACAGAAAAATACAGTTTTTTTTCTGAACAAAGAAGAACCAAACTTATGGACAAAATTAGTAAATTGTATAAACACATTTAGAGCCTAAAATTATGGTTATGAAATAAAATTATGAGTAAGAAATAGGAATTAAAATAAAGATGTTGGATAATTCCTGCCTATATTATTAAAAACTTAATTATAGTACATAGAATACATATTTTGTAGTTGTCTTATGTAACACAGAGTTCTTTTCGGGACTAAACTACGAGTTAGTTCGTACACAAACACCCTTCGACTGTAGCTTCGCTGCAGCTGAGTCAAAGATATGCGAATAAATTTGTTAGTAATAAATCAGATACACTGGACTGCACTATATTTACTTCTTGTTGTTTTATAATTATTTTTAACATCAAATTATAAACATCCCAACATGAATAAGAAAAGACTGGAAAACAACTTGCTCATCTAAGGAATTCAGCATTTGATGACTTTATTGAAGAACTGTCACGACAGTAGCATTTATGTATCTTCTGAGATTTCAAGTGAGGACAGTGATGACGATGTCGTCCCCAAACCTGAAGATGAAGTTTTTCCCGAGCTTGAAGTTAATCACGATGCTTCCCAAGCAACCACATCAAATATCAACTATAATTTGTGGACAAAAATTCAAGAAAATCCTGAACTCTTTATTTTCCAAGAAAACGTTGGCTTGAAATTGGATGCGACAAATCTTACAGTGCACACGCTGGTGGACTTCATTTTTTCGGAAGAGTTTCTTGCATTGCTGGTGGACAAACTAGTTTATAAGCTCAGCTAGAAATTGCAAAACGTAAACAAATAAGAAAGTCTAACAGGGTATAACATAGGAAAGACTTCAGGGCTGCAGAAATAAAAGTATTTATAACTGTTATTACAAATAGGCCCGTGTTCTTTTCCTTCAATAGAACATTACTGGAGTACAAACAAAATGTATAATGTTATGTTTTGGTGATCACATATGAGTCGAAATAGATTCCATTTGTTACTGCGTTATTTTTAGATATTTGTTTACTCAATACCATCTTCCCACAGATTATACAAGGTAAGACAAATTTTAGTAATGTTACGCACAGAAATTATTTGTCAAACAAAAATATTTGTATTGACGACTCAAAGATGCTATGGCGTGGAAGAATACATATGAAATAAAAAAAAACAAATAGCGTATCAAATTCTATGAACTACGTGCAAATCTAACAATAAATTAGGTGACAGTACTGATGATGAATGTTGGATAAGGGATATACATTATATGAGGCAGCGTTTTTAAGTTCGCGAAATGGAGAGTTTGGATGATAGTGAAAGAGTATTACCAGTAAAAATATAAAGTTTTAACACAATCGCGTTACTAGTCTTTAAACTATCGTTTACCAAGCAACTTAATCGCGAAGAAAATCTGAAATATGGAGAAAATCAAATATCGCGCCCTTATGAAGTATCTTACAAAACAAGGAAAGTATGTTCATAATACTGGAAGAAATATAAGCTGTTTACAGGGATTCTCACTCGTTAAAAACTATGGCTTTTAAGTGGCACAGTCGCTTTAAGCATAGTCTGGAATCACATAAAGATGATCGAAAAGACTATTCCAGAACTTGTTAAAAAGAAGTCGAGAAATTAACGATGGAAGATGCTCGGCTACATAAGGCACATCTCGCTGGAATGACTGGAGTATCTGAAACAACTATTTTTAATTGCCTTCATGATTATCTTGGCTTGATTAAGGTCTGTGCAAGAAGGGTGGGGAGAATGCTCACGACTCAGCACAAAACAACAACGCGTGGAATGGTACCGTGCGTTTTTAAACCTCCTTAATAAAGGCAGGGATGGTGCATTAAGTCGAATTGTTACTGAAGATGAACGTTGGGTCCATCATTATAAACCAAAATCCAAGCGAGAAGAAAGGTACACCACCACCCAAGAAGTTTAAAGATGTCAAAGTCGGAGAATATTATGCTTCAATCTTAGAGGTGCCCTGCTCCAAGACGATAACGCTCCCGTTCAAAAGAGTCGTGCTGCGCTGGTTGCCCTGCATAAAGTGAGCTTCAATATTTTGGATCACCCACCCTATATTTGTTAAGAGTAAAAGACCTATTTCCGGTAGGGATTTCGAAAAACTTGTTTAATAAAATTTTTCACTTTTGAGTACGTTTAAATTTCTTATAAATTTGGTTAAACTTAGTACCTCACGCAATATTGGAAAAATTCGATATTTTCACTGATGGAAACTACTACTCCCGGTCTGCCAATTTTACTAAAACTCTAGCTAGATTTCAAGAGGGAGGTTATACTCATAAATATAAAATTTGGAATTAATAGGTTTAGCTCTTTGACTACTATCGTGGTCAAAGGGTGAGAGAGAGAGACATCTTTTAAAAACCAATTTTTCGGTATCAGTGGACTTCAAGACGTGGATATCTGTTAAATCTCGAGGTGGAAAATTTTCATCATCACAATACTTCCTTATACTACGTATAAGAAAGTAAAAAAGCGCTGCGTGTGAAGAAATTTGCGAGAGATAAAGAATAAAGTAATTGCAAGATTTGAAAAATGTATTAGGGTTTCAGGTGAATATATTGAAAAAGAAAAATACTTTTTATCTTCTCTCCTTTTTTTCATTCTGCGAAGTAAAGACTCCCTCGTACATGGATATTTTTTATAATTCTGCTAGTTTATCAAACTTACTGACTACACGTACAAGTTAAGTATGTAAATCCCTTTGAAATTACAGAAATGGCAATCTCAGAAATGTGGTAAATCGAAAACAAAAAAGAGTTTGTTTGACAGCAAAATAATCCTGCTAGTATATGTAAATGCAAAGACAAAAGACAAGTTCTTACCAATTCAAACATGCATGTCGTTGAAATCTCTCCACGAAACCGAATATAATTCGAGAATACAGTAAAGGAATGTCTGGCGTTCGCTGATCAGATCAAAGTACTACGAGTGCTAAAAAAGACTATTACATGACCCAAAAAGGTTGCATTACACATTACATATATAGAGATATATATACACTGTGTTGCACTTTACATGTAGGCACCTAAATAAATCGTTTATTAATAAGACAATTAGTATAAAGCTTTTACAAATGATACAGGCTCTTACGATTAATATTTTTGTAAGAATTAATCCGGCCAACTGATAAAAATAAAAACTAGTGTTCCAAACAAAGTCATAGTAGCAAAAAAGTATTTAAAAAAGTTGTTGGTAATCACTTTAATCTTCCAAGTACGTTTAGCTAGAAAAAAATGATTTTGCAATTTTTCTACATTTTTGTATTTTTGTGTAAACTCATCGATAAAATTCTTATCTGAAATATCACATGCGCAGCGCACAGTCAAAATAATAGACAATTTTTGAAACATCATCTATCAAAAATTTTGCTTAACGGCACGAATATTTTATTGTTTGATTAGTGGTGTAAGACTAAGTATTTCTGAAAAGGCAAAAATTATTTGACTTGTTAGTGATAACGTACGCTCCAGGCGAAAGGCTGCTATAAAGTTTAATGCGAGACATCCTGAAGATCCATCAATCCATCATGGGGCAGATTACACTTGAATCGCCCTTTCAACGCTACTGAAAATGTCATTAATTCAAGACAAGATAATTAAATAAAGCAAGACACCCTGATGATGCAGTAAATGAGCAACATATAGTAATATTCCTTGCACAAGTTTACTGGTCCTTATACTAAAACTTGGAGATGTTTTGGTAGACATAAATTGAAACCCCACAAGCCAAAATAATTACACCCTTCTTGAAAAAGGGAATTTGCATGACAGAATGGAGTATTGTGTCAAAGTAATTTTATAACGACTGAAAATTTTTTGACAAAAATTATGTTGACTCATGAAGCTACGATCACCATTAACGGTATATTTTGATCACAGAACTGCAGATACTGGGCAGCACAGAACCCAAGTTTTGGAATTAACTGTAAAGGACAATATTTACAAAAAGTTAATTTGTGGTGTGAAATATTTAATACAAGAACTATTTGTTATTTTTTTTTCAATAAGTTAAACACGCAAAACTGACTAACAGAAGACGAATAGAAAGATGTATTCTGCTTCTTCTATTTAATTAACTGTTATAAAATTATGATTTAATATTTAATGTATTTTCAACTGTTTTGATTGTGCTTGATATTCTTCAATTTATACAAAAATGTAGAAAAATTATAAAATTAAATTTTTCAACAAAACTTCGTATTTGGAGGATTTTACTACAACTTTTTTAAATGCTTTTATCTCTATCTTCATCGCTAGTGTGAGTTTACTTGAAACACTAGTCAAATGGCAAAAGATAAAAACTACTACTGTTCTACTACAACTTTTTTAAATGCTTTTATCTCTATCTTCATCGCTAGTGTGAGTTTACTTGAAACACTAGTGAAATGGCAAAAGATAAAAACTACTACTGTTCTACTACAACTTTTTTAAATGCTTTTATCTCTATCTTCATCGCTAGTGTGAGTTTACTTGAAACACTAGTCAAATGGCAAAAGATAAAAACTACTACTGTTCTACTACAACTTTTTTAAATGCTTTTATCTCTATCTTCATCGCTAGTGTGAGTTTACTTGAAACACTAGTCAAATGGCAAAAGATAAAAACTACTACTGTTCTACTACAACTTTTTTAAATGCTTTTATCTCTATCTTCATCGCTAGTGTGAGTTTACTTGAAACATTAGCGAAATGGCAAAAGATAAAAACTACTACTGTTCTAGATTCACATAAAAATAACTTGAAGAAAATATAATAAACAATTGACTTCTGAAACCGGCAATATGAAGGAAACTATAGCAACGTAAATCGGATCTCACTCAAAGATATATTCCAACCGCTAGGATACAGTAAATATATTTTAATTAATCAGTAAACTACTGAAATAAATAAGAGCATAAAAATATTGGAATGATATATTCACTATACTGAGAATTCGAATTTGGACAGTTAGATTCATAAATTATGACAGCAACAAGTGATAGATGCAAACTAATAAATCAAAACGTAACATCATTAATTATTGCGCTTGCTCTAATGTATGTAAATTTAAACATTCGACAACCATTGATTCAAAAAGTGAAAACTATGCATTTATTCCTAACGTATAGTTTATGTCAAATTATAAGAATATATGTAACTTTGAACGGCTCTAATGCTTTTATTGCACCACCTTCTGTGACGATAATTATTATACCTGGTCTCTTTATCGAACGGTTACGGTTTACCTATTTGCAACGTATGAATCTAGGGACCGTATTGACTATAAATTAGGGCCCCATAAGATAATAATAAAACGCTGTGAATTTCAAGTATATCATAAAAAATATCTATACATTGGGTTTATATACAAAGAAAAAATTACAAATCGTGTGGCAACATGTGTAGTGGATACATATAGATATAGTATAAAGGTAATTAGTTTGTAATACATAATAAAATTTTTATGTGTCACCGCATTTCATAAATCATCTTCTGTGATTGAGTCGTCTTGCAAATCGGTGTCTGTGTCTGAATCGTATTGCAAATTTATAATCTAAGGTGCTACTATTTTGTACATGCGCATATATTCGTCCTTTTTTGCTACTGCGTGTTTAACAGCATTTTTGCAATTTACAGCAGTTATATGTTCCATAGCATTTTTTATGTGTGTTACACTGCTTTCACTAAATTTCGGTGTTTGATTTGTTCGTCTTATGGTATTTTTCAGTTGGGCCCATATCAATTCAATGGGATTGAAAATGCAATGGTATGGTGGTAAACGCAAAATTGTATGTCCTGCTTCTTTGGCTCTGTTATCCACATAATAATCCTTTAAATATTCTTTTGTCTTCATCTCCTATATCAATTGGTTTTTTGTATAATGATCCTCAAAATATAAATCATTTGCTACAAAAAATTCTTTAATACCTTTCTTATTATTACATTTTATAGGAACTTTGTTTTGCTGTTGAGAATGATACGGAGGGTTGTCGATCACTATCACAATATCTTTCGGTAAATTTGGCAGCAAAGAACTGATGTTCATAATTTAAATTTGAGATTTAGGGGCCTGCTGACGCCGCCAATTCATAAACTTACCCTTTACAGTAAGTCGTTCAGCTGCAATATTGTAAAAATTTACAACTCCCTACCCAGTTCTTTAAAAAGTATGTCGCCTGCTTCATTTAAAGTTAACTTGAAGCGACACCTGCTCCAATTGCTGTGACCTGCGCGTTTGTGTGTCCACCTATCTTCATTCTGTCATTTATTCAGATTTGTATTTATTAGGTTATTAATATTACTAATACATTTATTATTTTGTTGTTATGCTTTGAGTTGCTATTTCTAATGCATGACTATACTTGAATCTAGTTTAGTGTTTTTGTGTGTATGCCTGTGTTATAATTAGTATTTATTCTCACTATGATTTGTTAGGTTAGGTTTATGGTTAAGTTGAACAGCAATAGCTGAACTTCGCCATTTGGCACATATATATGTATATATGTTTTGTGTCAATAAAGTTTATTATTATTATTATTATTATTATTATTATTAAAAGCGTTCTTCAAATAAAGATGAGTTCATATCTTCATGGTAATCTAAACTTGAAGATTTAACATTTTTAGGAGATAATAGCGGCTGTCCGATCCATCCTTTTTCTGACCCAGCATGAAGAATAATTAATTATTCTCTTCCCTCTCGAAACCGGCGCGTCCAACTGACACATACTTGAACTATCTACCCAACCTTTGCAAATTGTGTCATGGGTGTTATACCACGTCTCGTCTAAATAACATATGAATCGTCCTTCCTGTCTATACCTTCTAATTGCCATTAAGTATTCATGTCGAAGTTTCTGTAATCTCGGACTTTCCATAATTGTTCGACGTTTATCTATAGTGCCAAACTTAAAACCAGCTTTCTTTAGCGTCATCCACAAGGTTGCTTTAGAACACTAAATATTTATAGGCTCATCACTGATTCTTTTATGTAAGCAGTCAAGTGTAGATACAACATTTCCTCTGTAGAAGGAGTATACTTGCTGCCTAATAGTATCAATTTCATATTCTTCAATTTTTCTCGGTGCTCTTTTGTCACTTCTTAATTATCTTATATATTGTTTCAAAAGGCACCTTGGTTAATTGCGACGTTTGTTGAATGTTCTGGGCTTGTAGTTCGTTATTTTCTTCCATCAGGGTGTGATATACATTGAGAATTATCTGTTTTGCATCTTCTTATATATGCTTTCTCTGTCCTGCTCCAACAGTATTATCACTATCCACACTATCATCACTAACACTTTCAGCAAAAGGTCGCCACATGTTTGTGAAATAAAGAGAGAAAAATCAAATATGTATACACAGTAAAAATTAACAATAAATGATAAATAGACTCAATATTAGATGTAATATATACCAACTCCCCTAACTAAATTTACTTAAATTTTCTTTAATAAATATAAGCACTTACTTCATCTAAATTGTAATTTAATGACTATTTAACTATATATAATAAGTATATATTCAAATAAACAACTGTTGGTACTTATATTATTATTAAATTTTATTTCATCTAAATTGCAGTAATGACAATTTACTTAAATTTTGTCATCACGGACCTCAGCAGTTTGTTTGCGTAAAAGATAATCGTATTGAGCGGCCAGGTAGTTATTACCGCAGGTGGTGCAATAAAAGCATTAGAGCCGTTCAAAGTTATATTCTTATAATTTGAAATAAACTATACCTTCTCGATAAATAAATGTATTTATTCTATTAGGAGCAGCTACATAAAATATATTCATACCTAAAACTATAATTATTTATTTGTTTGTGTATTTATTATAATTTCATAGCATACAGGCAATATTTCTATAGCGAAGGTAGAAAATAATGCATAGACCGGTAGCATTCAGCATATAATAACTATTTTTTTTTGTAAAACAGTCTAAATGGTAATTGTTATTATAAGTAATTGGTAATATAGTTTATCATATTCTGGATGATACCTTGTCATATGGTCATCCAAGAATCATGACTAAACAATAAGCATCATATTGGCAGATTTCGAGAAATATGAATGATGAAGCGCGAACTCCTTTGTATATAAGACTTTTGCACACAAGAAATCTATCCAAACCATTGTGGAAAACGTTCGTGTTGAGAATTTTCACTGTTCGGAGAGAGATGTGTTTCCTTAGACTTTCCTTTCAACTAATAAATTCTTCTTATCTTTCAATTCTGTGTAATTATGACTATAAATGTAGAATAATAACATGTTAGCTTTCAAATTGTGTAAATTACTCGACATTTATAAACCCTGCTCCAAAAATGGTTCTCACTTATTTTTAGGATAATGTCTCATTTTATTAAACTTATTAACTAATAATTAAATTCCAATGACTTAAAACGTAACTCTAATAACTACCACTACAAGAGGTAAGTTAGTTGTTTATTACTGCCATTAGAATATGTAAAATTTTGTATGTAAATCAATTTCTGCAGCCCACTAATCTTCCGCAATATAAAATGGGTGCATTTAATTGATTTGCCGATAGGCCAGTAGAATTTCAGTAAATTTTTCGTTTTGCAATTTTTTCACCTGCTTGAATTCAAGTCCCATCAATGCAGTTTTAGTGGTGGATAGCAATTATTAGAAGAATTGAATTTCATAACATATTGACTACGTTTTAGTTGCATGTATGCATCATAATATGATTATACAATAAAGTTTATTTTGTAATTTAAGTATTTAGTTGCGCCTAAGATCAAAAAACAAATAATGGAGATATCTTCAAGCTACCAATTTTTGCGTAAATCAGTTATAGCCACCTGGTACAGTATGTGTCATAATTTCAACGCAGTATAATATATATTGCCTGCCCAGTCTTTCTTTGCACACTCCCGAGTCAAATGGCAAACTAAATTAGTGAGCAACTGAAGGGTAACTCGAATGGTTTGCCAGACTTATGTTATCGATTCAGTATATAACAAATCTATAAACTAAATTATGTAAAGTACATAAGTTTATAACTGAGATAATAGAAAAACACAAAATTTAAAAAAAAAATTAAACTGGCAAATATCATATTCAGTTCCAGATATTTGATGAGAAAGATATTAATAAAATATATTTACAAAATAGGTGAGGGTGGTAAATACTTTTAAAAACCTTATATATTAAAATTAGTACAACAAATTTCAATTCAATTATTATTATGAATGAAAGTGAATATGCGACAATGGGAAAGATAAACACACAAAACATTAAAGTTGGTGTATCCTTGACAGTATATTTTTAAAATATATTATACAGTTTTATTAATAGTTTGTTAATATTTTATGAACGTAATTGATGTTTCAATTATGTTTATTAATTGAAAAGATAACATCAATATTATCGAAATATTTTAGTTTTTATATTGTTTGAGTCATGGACAGTCGCTAAACTACGAAAAAAAACCTGAGAGGAACAAAAAGAAAAATCTAAATATATTGGGCAAATTACGTTTTAGAGTAACCGCATACACGTGGTTTAGACTCGTTAGTCATCGTCAGTACAGTGTAGCCAAGGAAAAAGGTTGGTCATCCTTGGAGATAAAGCAGTAAAGCGGAAGACCATCAGCATAACAGACCACCATTTGCAACTCCACTCCAGACAGAAGATACTCCGATCTAATTGTCAAAACTAAAAAGAGAAACTATTATACGTGAATGATTGAGTAATTAGTGGAACAGAAATGGGTTAAAATAAGTAAAAATTATTTCAACAAGTGTTCAAATGAATATTCATTCACTTTTGAACATTTATGAACACGCTTCCGAAATGATAGATGGACATTTTACAAGAAATTGAGTAGTTATATTTCTGAATATTTGTCGAATATATTTCGGCATAGCTTTCTTTGTTGTGACAGGTATACTGTATATTTACTCTTTTACGTACCTCTATAAAAAAAAGAAAACTAATTATGCGATGTACAAAGACGTAGCAGGCTAGTGAATAGGATTCTACGGGCTAGCTACTTCCCTGAAAAAGTTTCATTTAAAATATGTCGTGCCTGTAGCATAGAATGTGGGGGTTGTCTTCTTGTTGAATCCAGATCTCTTCGTAAATTTAGGGGAGCGTCTTACAACAATTCTACTAAATTGCTGGATAGAAATTGCACATAAGGTTGTCCGTTAGTATTACATTCAAAGAAATGCGGACTTCTCATTCGATCACCAAGAATCCCTCTTTCATTTGATAATAATTAAAATTTCTTTTGTTAACTAATTCCGTTACTATCGGAAGCCGCTTCATCCGTAAATAACACACTATCAACAAGAATTGCTTGGTCATTAATTTTAGTTATTGCCCTTTGGCGAACACTCTTGTAGCTATGAGAAAATGGGTTCGTAGCTCAGTGTTTAAATGTATTCATTAGGATGATATTTATTTTGTTTAAAAATCCTTGCAACGATGGTTTTTAGCTAATATCCAGCAAACGACTTATTTCATGGGTACTAACGTGTGGATATTTTATTGTTACCATAAGGATTCGTAATTGATTTTCATCAATTAACACATATTTAGGTTTCTGTGGTTTTTATTAAGCAGTACTATCGGTAGAAATGAAAGTATTTATAACTCTTCGAAACGCATCTATTCTGGGACATCTTCTGCTGGTAAACTCTCTGGGCTAATAAATCATTTGTTTGACATTCCTCCAGTAGAAAAATACCGCATTCAAATAAAACACATGAAGTTGACAAAATTATACCAAAAATTGCGATAGCTCAGAAATGGTCACCTTTAAGGTAACAACGTCTTACATGTTTTTAGTGCTATTTTGGTAAGCAATTCACATTACAATTACAGAGTGTACCACTTGAAAAAGAATACTTTTAGGCAAAAATGTGTCAAACAATTTTAATCCAGTTTTCTGCACATGCAATAGTACTTGAAAAAAATAAAATATGCTTGTATTAGGACCTTCTATTGTATTCAAATCAGCCAAAAATTGTGTTCAACAAGTCCGTAGTTTTCGAGAAATATAATTTTATAGAAACATTGAATTTTTCAGAAAAATTTTAATTAGTCGAAAACTTTAAATTTTAGGCCTATTCCATCTTATTACTTCTTAACTAATAATTGTACAGGGAATACAAAAAGCAATAATATACAGGTTGTTCCATTTTAAAAACTGCAACTGTGGTTAGCCAGCAAGTTATGCTACACTTTGTATAATACAAAATAAATTTAGAAGGTACTCCTATTGAGTGGCTATCATAGGGAAGAAACAGCTTCAAAATAGCTTTTCCCATAAAGCCAAATTCTGCCTTCCCCAAGGAGATGACTCACCCTGTATATTACGTTTGATTTCTTTTCTTTTAGCGGTTATTAAGTCAATATTACTTTTAAGTAGGTAGTAAAAACAACAACGCTAGTAGTTGTGTATTTCAGCCCAAAAATGTAATTATGTTGTTAGATCCCCTAATTGAAAGAGGCCAACTACGCCGAAACAGGTATTAAATAAAAATAACAAAGGCCTACTAGCACTGCTGTTACCTACTTAAAAGTAATATTGTCCTAATAACCGCCAAAAAAAAAAGAAACCAAAAGTAAAATATTATACACGGCCAACAAAAAGGGTATATACAGTATAAATGAATTGAAATATGAATTTTAGTGTATTTATTGCAAGTATATGATTATAAATTATTAATAATTATTACACTTTTGTGAATATAGAATATCTTTAAGGAAAGACTGGACAAGCATTACATGAATTTATTTGATAATTAGAAATAATTGTTTTCTTCTTTAGGATTCCCGAAATTGATGAACAAAAAAACGACATGTAATTATAATTATTATAATATTATTGTTAACCCTGACAATTCATAAAGTTATGATTATGTATCAGTTCTTTTATGTATAGGTATTTGTTGACTTTGAAGTTTTAATTAATATAAGTGATTCTTGTAATTATTCATGTCTGCTTCATGATTTGTATAATTCTATATTGGCCTAAATCAAAAAAAAATGATTCATATTTTGCATATTCTAATAACAAAGAGTTTTTACGCATTTGAACATCAAAATTTGTACGTATACGAGTATATTCGTAGGACTATTTCGGACCTCACTGTAAACTGGGTAAGTGGATAAAATTATTAGTTTTTCTTTTATAGTACGTGCATAATTATTTAATTTTGTGTTCTGATGTCTATGAAACAGTGAAAACGTCAAATGAACGTTGAACGCCGGCCGATCATTCGATATAGGGATATATATATGGCTGTATATTGGTGTCCTTCATTTTGTACTTAAAATGCACGATATTAGTGTACCAAAAATGATTATTATGTTGTTTCCTTTCATTCAATCCATACAATATTTTTAAAGAAACCGTCATACTGCTTACAAACTGTATACTTTTTATTATTTTCACTTGATTATTTTATTGCTATTGAAGTGATTTTCCTGTTATTTCGACATATGAGCATTACTGTAAAACTAATAAGTTTCCATATCTCTTACAGGTGGCCGAAAGTGGCAATCTTGAAACGTTTAAACGCCTCTACTACGAGGAGCCGGCAAAATTAACGATCAGGGATACTCGAGGCAGGAGCGCTGTTCACCAAGCAGCTGCTAAGAATAGAGTTAATATTTTACAATTCATTTTGTCCCAAGGAGGAGGTAATTAGCAATATTTTATTATGTTCCATTAATCGAATAAAATTCAACTTACGTAAGTAATTATGAAGAAATATTGTTACACTCGCCACCACGTTGGTCGCCAAATTATTGCACTCCCGGTTACTAAATTGTTACAAAAGGTTACTTAGGTTGATTGTGAGATTATTACAATTGTTTATAGAGTGAACAATGATTGATTTAGAAGAAAGAATAACTACGTTATGTCGGCATGATTACTCATGGAAGGTTCAGGATACTGTACTGTTAGAGAAAGTATTAATTAAAAAAAAACAAATGGGGTTGTTTTTATTTAAAGTTTTTATTTAGTAACAATAACAAATTAAAAAAATTAAAGCAGGTAAAATTTAACACTTAATATATATTTAATTTATGGAATTAGGCGCAGAATGGTAAGGTTCTACAAGATATATTATTTTATTCTCTTAAAACTTATTGGCAATATAAAAGCCATACTTCTTTTTACATTCCTTATTAAAGTACCAAGTATACCAACAATTAAAGTACAGCGTTCGCATAATTTTAATTAATATTAATTTTACCCCGAATAATTAATGAGAAATATTCTACTTGATATTTGGGATCTGCAATTGTGTCACTAATTTATACTCCTGTTGCACTAGGAAATATTCGATTCATACCATTTTATCAATTACGAGTGGGTGTCTCGGTGTTATGAGAGCCAGTTATTTTATAGAGGGTTCTTAAATGTCCGTCAATATCAGTGGGAAACTAAACTTGGAGTCTGTGGCTTGATACTAAACAAAAACTATAAAACACATTTACCACACTAAAGCACAAGAAACTAAATACGTATTTCAACAACTATGTTGTCATCTTCAGTAGCACTGATTAAAAACCGCGTTGTCTATAAACCGCAGACGATACAGAACAACACTGTGCTTTAGTGTGGTAAAGGTGTTTTAGTGTTTTTCTTTAATATTAGTGAGATTACTTCTACAGCCGATTGATCGACACCTCTACCGCTCGCCTTAGCTTTTGGAGTATATGTAAACAGTTGTTCACTCTAACGGCGAAAAAGTAAAGTAACAATGCATTTAAACACTTTACACCAAAAACCTCACTACCCTGCTCTAGCAGCTATAACGAGCGTAGCAGCTTAGAAATAGAAAACATATAAAGTTTTCTTATTATTTTTAGATTTTTAAAAGATTTTCCTATAGGACTTTCATATATAATTTAAGAATATGTTGCATATTTTTTGTTAAATTGATTACACTGGTCAACACAATTCTTGTTTCCTCTATTTTTTTTTTCTGTTATTGGGTATTTCTGTGGCCCTTACTATGAAAAAAATACTGGGAGATTGCTAACAGCTTTAAATATAAAAAATTAATACATATGTTAACAAAATTTCTATCGAACACTATCAAACGATCTTTTATAAGATTTTCTTGAATTAACGACTTTAGGTAGATCTCGTTGCAAACTCCAGCAGTAGTCTGCCATCATATGTGAGTCCCACCTTCCCTGATAACGCTCTTCCATTGTCCGAAGATCCTGATGAAATGTTTCACCCTGCTCTTCACTAAAATCAGCCAGATTTTTTGGAAATCGGTGTAAATGCGAGTGCAAGAAGTGGATTTTTATGCTCATGTTGCACCCTAGCTGTTGCAAATTCGATAGCATGCACTCAACAAGCTCGACATGGTCGTCAGATTTCTTTTTGCCTAGGAAATTACTCATAACCAAAACAAATGAATTCCAACCTTTGGATTCGACTTCAGTCATTGATTTGATAAAATTAGGACCATTCGCGAGTTGCCTAATCTGTGGCCCATCAAAAATACCAGCTTTCAATTTTTCTGTACTTAATCCTGGAAACTTGCATGAAAGAAAATTGAAACATTCGCCACTTTTGTCAAGCGCCTTCACAAACTGTTTCATTATGCCGAGTTTAATATGAAGTGGTGGAAGTATGATGCGGTCTCGGCTAACTAAAGGCACGTTTATAACATTTTTTCTACCAACTTTTAGGTATTCTCGCACTGGCCAAACTTTTTGTGACCAATGGTGTTGTTTGTCACGACTGTCCCAGAGACACATGAAACAAGGGAACTTTGTGTACCCCCCTTGTTGACCTAAAAGAAAGTTAACCATTTTCAGATCAAAACAAATCACCCAGTTGTGTTCTTGATACTTAATTTTTTCCATAACCTAAGAAACATTTGCGTATTCTTCTTTTAAAGTCGTCGAATCTGCAATAGGTATGAATCCGTACTTTTTACCGTTATGAAGCGAAACACACTTTAAACTTCTTTTGCTGCTGTCTATGAAAAGACGCCAATCACTAGGTTGGTACTTTTCTAAACCCAATTGTTGCAAAATACCACCAATATCGTTACAAAAGACGAAATCCTTCTCTTGAGCAAAATACGGTAACAGGTTTTTTTCTCGGGAACGATAAAATGTGATGTTGGTTTCCGGAGTAAGCAAATTTTGTTCTTTTAAACGAGATGCTAAAATTTGAGAAGCTTCCTTAGGTAAGTTCAGATCTCTTACTAAGTCATTTAGTTCTTTCTGATTAAATCGTTCAGGTTCTGAAAAGCTAAATTTGTAGTCTGGATCAGAGTCTTCACTTGATGTATTTCGTTCGGGTTCACAGAGATTTGGATCATCAGCAGATTTAGATGTGCTGGGTTGCACCTCTCGTGATTTTAATAGAGGTCGTTGAGCAGAAGATAAGTTAGGATATGACCATTTACGTCGATTTCCAGGGTTAATTCCGTTTACTTTCACAACGCAGAAGTAGCAGTCGTCATGATGGTTTTGAGGTTCTTGCCAAATCATGGGTGTTACGAACTTTACTGCATCTCTTTTTCCACTGGACTATAACCGTAAATATACCACACATTTCTGGTATACAATATGAGGAACCCATGGCTCGTCCTGATTACACAATTTTATTTTAAAATATTGATGATACCCAGTTTTCACAAAATCCGATATAAGTGTTCGATACTTTTCAAATATATATTCACCACAAATATAGCAAAAACAATCTGGATTAAGCACACAACATCTTCTTGACGAAGCCATATCTAAAACAACAGCAAAATATATTTTAGTGTCCAATAAAGAACGAAAATCTAAGTAAAAAATAGTAAATGAGGGTAGTTAGCTATAACTCAAAAACAAAAGCTGTTAGGGAAAAATTGTCGCCGTATTTAAAAAGTACGCGTCAATTTGAGATAGAAACAAAAAAAATCACAGGAAACCAACTATTTTTCATTTTTTGTTGACCAGTGTTATTACACAAGTAATTCCAATTATAAAATAAATTTATACGTAAAGATAATTTATTATACAAAAATAGGATTTCATAAATTTAATGCAATAAATGCAATGAATAAGAAAAAAACTTATTACTTTGTATGATTACAATTTTGATCAACTTAGTCAATTATAGACAGTGAATCTATATATAAAACACAAACTATTTATACATAATCTAACAATTCTGATCGTTATATTCCTATAGTTATTCTATTAAAATATCACATTTGTCTTCATTTCCATTAAATAAATCAAAAAATATGATTTGTTTCTTATTTTTTTCAGATGTAAATGTTATAGACAATGTCGGTAATACGCCATTACATCTAGCTCTAGAAAACGATGCCTTGACTGCAGCAGATTACCTGTTGTCAGTGTAAGTATAGAAGAACATTTGCATGAGGTGTTAATAAAAGGTATAGTATTATAAATAAAATTCCAGGCAATTTTGAAAAATCTGGTACCATTTATATCAATTTAATGTACAAAAATTAAATTTGTGTAAAGCATATTTTGATCTTAACCTTTCTGTATAACGTATAGAAACAACTATGAGACCGACGAATTAATCACACAAAATGTAATTTCCGACAAAGATTTCCAGCATATCCCACTATTCATGTAACGTAACGAAATAAATAAGCAAAATTCTTTTATATTACCTACAAAGTTACATTTGCGTTGTGTCCATCTCTTCAATCGACTTGTCCATACTAAATGTCGTTAAATATTATTTGAAATATTTTTTATGCTGTAATTAAACGTGGATTATTGCGCTTCAAATCGAAAACGCATCATCACAATTATCCATCTAGGACTTTAAAAACATAATATTTAACGCTACCTCTCTTATATTAACAAATTCAAGACTAGATCTTATCAAGTCTATAAACGTTGCCTGCTGATAATTATATCTTAATATGCCCCAAAGGCAAATACAGAGATCTTCGGCAGCTTTCAAAGTTTATTAGTAGGGCGCAGACATGACCGGTTTAAACTACGACGAAGTTACAACGGAGCAAAGAAATTATGTAAACAAGACACGCTTACTGAATAGCACTAATTCATATGGTAAACTGCAACATCTGTTTACGCCCGAGAAGTACCCGAGAATGAGAGCAAAGAATGCCCATAAAATAAGGAATTTCTGAGTAAAATCCCTTTTTCATCGGCGTAGATAGGAGCGTGAGGGGTTTTTAAAATTTATTATATTTACCTTATATATCGCAAGAGAAATAAAATTTTTACTTATTTTCGTTTTTTCATTGTTTTGACTGCTAAATACGTACTTCGTAGTTTATGTAATAGTTCCTGTTTAATCCCGTTTCATTGAATCGACTTTTCCCAATTATTTAGACGTAAGTGTGCAGTGGATTTCGTTTAGTTTCAATAACATACGCATACATTTTTAGTTATCATTTATTTAGATCTAGAACATTGTTTATGTTACTATAATGTGGAAGAACGTCGAGAATGGCATCTTAAAACAATAGCAAGTTGGATTAAGGGTCATACTGATTTTATGTCCTCCATTGTCAGTGATTCCGAAATTTATTGCATAGTCTGTAAAATATCGTTACAGAATGCCCATAAAGTGCACGTACAACGTCACTTAGCATCGCTAAAACATACACAGACATTGGAAGCTGACAATTTTAACGAAGAACTCTGTGAAGCTTTAATGGCGGCTAGTATCCCATTAAAGAAACTTGACAATCCCACTTTCAAAACATTTCTTCAAAAATATACTGGTCGAAATATTCCTGATGAATCCACCTTACGCAAATATCATGTTTCTAAGTGCTTCACGAAAACAGTAGAATGCATTAGAAGACATCTTCCAAATCAGTACCTATGCATAAGTGCCGACGAAACTGTCGATATATTAGGAAGCTGTGTGGTAAATGTTGTAGCTGGTGTACTACATTCAACTATTCCATATAACAGTTGATGCGGAAACAGTTGCTAAAACCATTGACGAGAATTTGCACAAAATGCTTCATTCGGACGACAGGTACAAGGAAAAAATACTTTTGTTAGTGACAGTTTCGCATATATGTTAAAAACAGGCAGACTTTTAAAGGAAACATATCCTTGTATGATGCATGTTACTTACTCTGCACAGAATCTGTGAATATATCAGAGACACCTATCCAGAAGTTGATAGACTTGTATCCGCTTTAAAAGAAGTTTTCGTCCGCTTTAAAAGAAGTTTTCAGAAAAGCAAAAACGTCAATCTTTTTCACTGCCTCCCTCGCCAGTAATATCTAGATGGGGAACATGGTTGGAAGCTACTAGTTTTTATGCAGAGAATTTCGTTACATGTTTAAATGACGATGCTCGAAGTATTTCTGAGTGCAAGGAACTAACACAAATCCCAAGTGACTTCGGATGTGGTCTTCGGCAAAAGTTAGACGCAGTTTTTAATAGAAATTCAGATTTAATAACATTGCGGCAATTGTGTATGGGGACAATGACAAAAAATCAATCTGCTAAATACGCTGAAATAAAAGAATATTTCCAGTTTGCACCTATAACCAGTTGCGATGTAGAAAGGACGTTTTCTATCTATAAGGATGTACTTAACCCTTAACTACTATGCACCATATTTAGGCCGCACGTACTATGCTTGGGTCCGAGGGACCCAATACGAAAATGAAGCAAATTCCAGAAGCAAAATCAAATAAAACTTTAATTCTTACAAGAGGTATTTGGTAATATAAAAAACAAACATGAAATGGTTGTGTTCAGTTTTCAAAACATTCCGGACATATCTTTTTGGCACATGTCATGCAAAGTGGTTTTTTGCACTGTCCACATGACATGCTGCATTTTCGGTCCTTTTTGGGAGGGCAAAAGGCGCATCTTTTTCTCTTGGACCTAGATACTTCATCTTCAGAGACTGTTTCAACAGGTAGTGAAGTACCAAGCTTTTTGGCGATAAGTTGTCGAAGATGACGTGGGATGTGTTTGTTGTTCATGCGCGTTTTCATGTGTTGCTTACAAAGAGCAATTCCGAGCTGCTTGAGAAAAGTATAACGTGAAATCTGTTCGCCATTTGGTGAAAATTGATATAGAACTCTACTATTAACTCCAGCCACATTTAAAATGCAATGAAATATCGCCATTGGCCAACGACGGGTCCGTCGCGAGGTGGAATATGCTGCGCATTTCTGGTCCAAAGCATCTACGACAGATTTAGTTTTGTTATAAAATTCTATGATTTCTGGCTTTTTTGAAACTGGATTTACATTAGAGTCATGATGCATGCTCGATAACAAAACAACGGCTTTACCTTTTTTTGGAACGTGACTGACCAAAGTAACCTTTCCTTGAAATCCAAAGAGAGATGATAGTTCTGGACGTCTCCTGTTTGGTTGAAATTCAGGTGGAATCTGTCGTTTATTTTTCTTCACCGTACCAACATATGTCATATTACGCTTTTCTAACTCTCTTACTGTCGCCATTGAAGTATACCAGTTGTCAGCTGTTATGTTGCGATTCGTTTTCAAAGGAAAGTGACTGACTAAACGGTTGACAACCTGCGTGGGATGTGGCACAGAGTTTTTGGGTTGGTTTCCGTTGCTTTTGCCCAAATAAACCTCAGCTTTGCACATATAATATGTTTTTTCATCTGCCAAAATTTGTATTTTTATGCCGTACTTCGCTGACTTATTGGATATGTACATTCGGAAACCGCACCTACCCCGAAATGGTACCAACATTTCATCAATCGTCAAATATGCGCCAGGAGTGTAACTATTAGTTGAACGAGAGACAAACTCCTCAAAAAGTTCTTGAATTGGAGCTAATTTTGATATTTCTCTTCTTTCAGTTCTTGTTGCAGGATTGTCAAAACGCAAACCACTCAACAAAAAATAGAATCGTGCCAAAGTCATAGTACAGTTGAAAATATCTCTACCCGTTGCGTCTGTGCTCCACATTGAACGTAAATCTTCATGATTTGATTTGAATATTCCTTGTAAATATAACAATCCGATAAATGCTTTAATTTCTGATAAATTTGTTTCACATATAAATGAAGGGCGAAGTTTTTTTGATGTCGTATAAGTAACAATCATCGTCGATATTTTATGATTAGTCCATTCCACAATTGACTGTAACATTTCATCGCTGATTAGAAGACTCCAGGCTTCTAGAGCACTGCTTGGAGGATTTTGTCTAGCAACACCAGCTAGACCAGGTAAAAAACGTATAATATTATCAGCAGTGGTCTTCCTTCTTACAGGAAATTCTTTTCCCCATATTGTTCGATCTTTTCCATGCCAAACTCCTGTTTGTCGTGGTTGATTTTCTGTATTTCGCTCAGAGGAATCTTTATCTTCATCTTCTTGAATTAGATCCATTTCACACTCTTCAGATTCAACACTTTCGTCTGGAATTTGGTTTTTAATTTGTTCATTATTATCAGGTTCCCACAGATCATCTGAATCGCATGAAACGTCACTTTGGCTGTCATGGCTGCTTGCATATTCATGATCTGATTCATCCTGATCACTTTTATCTGCTTCGGTCGTAATGTTGTCAAACGCTGGTAATGGAGATTGTGTATTTTGAGTATCAACGTTATCATTCCAAAAATCTTCATCGTTGAATAGAGCATGTATGTCATCTTCGTTCAAATATCGTTTAGACTCCATTTTAGATTATCTGCCGATATTAGTAGTATTACAAATGAAATTGGACGAACCAAAGATTACTTACCAACTGCAAGTTTTGTTTCACTTATACTATGCATGGGTCCCTGGGACCCAGACTTACACTGTTGAAAATTTTAACACTTTTTAATAGTCAGGAGAGGTCCACTCCTATTTCGAGTTAATTTGACTAGGATTACTTGAGTTAAGCTTTGACAAGAATATCTAGTAAAAAAGTGTCTATAATCGGAGTGTCGATTTGTCAAAATTCATTCATTGAAATTACACTACTGGGAGTTGATTTTTACAATTTTATCTAATCAAAATCACTACTTCCATAGTCAAAATATCACTATAAATGAGACGATTTTTAAGATTTTGCTAGACATCGTGTCTTTTTCCTCTAGACATATGCTACTTGTTCCTAGTCATATTTACTACTTTAAGAAGATAAAGTTACTTTACTTACCTTTGGCCGTTAACCGCTTCGTTCAGCACACAGCAAGTATATATTTTTTTAATATAAAATATAATTCAAGAATGGTCTTCAATTATATTTCATATTAAAACAATATATACTATTGTGATATACGAATAGCTTCATATAAATTTTATCTATATTGTTTACATCATTCTTTTTCTAAATTAGATATTGCGGTTATTATCCAAGATTCCTTATTAATTGATGTTTGAGTTAACAATTAGAAAAATGTTATATACAAGGCTAATATAGTTAAAAAGTACATAAAATTCATATGCCGTGTACATGACACATGAAATGTACATGTACTTTAAATATATAATTGTCAAATACCAGGTGTATGATTATGTTTAGTTCCAACTCACAAAACGCTTAACAACAATTATATAGTTTCTCCAACATAATGACACAAATTTTCAATTACTTATTTACTAAATATTATTATTATTAATTACTTATGAAACTAACTTCGTCTGTCAAAGTATAATGATAAAATGTATCTTAAATAGAATTAATTGATAAAAGTAACAATTGGGAAATATAAATGATATTACAAAATAAAAGTCGGTATATAAATACATACACTTATTCCATTTTTATTTGAAAAATATGAAAAGTACATAAACTGTATTGTTAATGAACATAAAAATATTTCCAAAACTAAACAAATAACAGCTTCATAATATAGTAACCACAAATAAGAGGTAGAATAGAATACAAAGTAATCCAGAAAAGTCAAGATTTTGTAATGTTTAAACACTTTACAGTTACTTCAAATCTTGTGCAGTTGAATAAAATTATTCAATATTGATTATATCACAGCATATTTAGCAATGATAATATTAATATCTTCGTCATAAGGATAATGTATTTCATAACATATTGTATGCATCATCAAATTATATAAATCAAACATTTCATAGACATTATTGTCAGGGGTTTGACATTTTTGGATAACTTTCCATTTTGTAATACTTGAAGAAAACCTATTATTCAAAAAAACTGCAAACTAAAAAAAAATTAAAAGGAAGTACAATTTTTTTCTAATTGTTGTACAGTTTTGCCCGTAATTCCCGCATTCTAGGTGTTATATTTACATGATCTTGAATTTTATAAAACTCTGACTCTAGGAATGAATAAACGCCTTTTAAATTTATATCATATTGTACATCAAACACAAAATGGATCTTGAACAAGAGATCAATACCGTCGAAACTTTCCTTTCCTGCTTCAAATAGGTTGTTATCCATACAAACATAATATTGGTATATTGAAGCTTTTGAGGTTCCTATACCCACAAGAAAAGGTTGTTTCGTGACTTTTTTAGCAAATATATCCGTTAATGGAGTTCCAGTCTAAAACAAAAGAATTTATAAGAAATATAGTCCATACGCGTATAATGTGGTCTCAGTGATACCTTCTGAAAATAAATAAATCGACTTTCTGCACTTGTTCTAGTCTCTCTTTGTGCTTTATACCTTCCTTGTGCTGTAGGAGGTAACAGATGTATGAGAGCTATAATGGCATTTATATTTTTATCCCATACTAAAACACAAAAGGAAATTTAAAATTATATTTCATTACGAAATAAAGAATAACACATATTATACCTATTTTAGTATGATTATATAGTATAGATTCATTTAGTCAAAAATATTGAAAATTTCTGTCTTTCTAAATATTTCTTTGGAAAATATAAATATAAATTTATTAATTACAGGAGTTTAAGATCAAATATTTGTTCAACCTTAGCATTTGCTGAAATGATTACATATGATATTTTGAGCTGTTTTAATTTTGTTTAACATTTTTCTCGTGTATAGCAGAATTGTTGAAACATCATAGAATGCCTAAGGTGCAAGATATACCTACCATCCACACCATCCAAAATGGGATTAAACGTCTTTTTTGTAATTGTATTGTTATAAATATTAAATATTTTTTCTCTAAATTCCACAAATCTTTCTTTAGTTGGGTAATCTTTGTTCGGATAGATTAGTTCAAAATCTTGATTAATCTAAAATATATAAGTTTATAAAAGAAGTTGTAAAAGTAGACAATTGAAGAGAGAAAACTTACCAAGCCATAGGTATCTAAAAATCTGCGAAATTCTTCCAACTTATTACTTATAGTTCTACGATATGCGAATGTATTTTTCATGCGCTGAAATATTTCTACGGTAGGCGTGTCTTTGGTACTGAATTTTAAAAACTTAATGTCCTCTTGAACTTCAACCAAATCGATATTTTCCTTGTTATCCGTGCACCTTCTTTTATCTAGCGATTTTAAATTGGTAGTGCTATTTCTTTTTATTGTTTTTAGTCGATTGGTAATAAATCCACTCCTTGTACTGGGATTATAAAAAGCTTCCTACAAATAATGTCATAATTCTGAATTAATAAAAAAATATAAATTTATTGACAATACTGACAAGAGCAACTAATATTAACTTCTTGACATATGATAGATACATTAGATATAGTCAACATATCGCTTTAGAAAAGCCTACCACTTTTAACAAGAGCAATATGCCTACAAAAAAAAATTAGCTAATTATGATAGGCTTTCAAAGTGACATATAAATATAAGGTTTTGGACATTGCATTGCTTAATATATTATTGTATGAAATATAATACTCACATAACCAAGATTACTCTTTCTATCTTTTAATTTGGGAAATAGATCGATAATAGATTTTGCACATATTTCTTTTTCTAACTTGCTAGGCTTCGAATTTGGGCTATTTTCTACTAAATAGCTTACTACTAAATTAACCAACAGTTTTCGAGAACGATCGCATAACTGCTCAGTGTTTTGATATTCTTCTATCAGTTGCTTTCCTGGCAAGATGCTTAGTAGATAATTCTTCACAAGCTAAAACATAATCAAATTATTACGTATTATAAATATTTTTCATCTTCATTTAGAAAGGAATGCATGCCTTAGTATCCGATGTTTCTTCAGACGATATGATACTTCCTACGTCCGAAAAAGACACATCTAGATCATTTTCAACTGTTACCGTGGATGGTAGTGTATCTAATTCAATGTAATCAAGCGTTTCCTCTTTGACTTCAATTATAACGCCTCTTTCATTAATTTCGATATATTCAAGTATAAAATCAGCATCAATTTTAGCACCTACAGAGTCTACGAAGTAAATCTCTTTTTCAAGGATATTAAACTCTTCTTTGACTACAAAATGTGCAATAATGATTAATTCTGTAATAATATATAATAAATAAATCTATTATATCCTGTTTCAGACAAAGGAGTGATTCAAATCTCTCGCCAAAACCTGGAACACATAGCTGAAAAATCCAGTTAATAATTTATAAAAAATCTCTACTTAAACGTGCAGACTGTATTTAATAGCATAGCAACGTATAATAAACCAAATCAAAAATATAAGATAATGTTCACATGTTATGGCTTTGTTATGTAATAAAATATGGCGGATACTGGATAAATATTTTTCAAAAAAAAAATTTAAATTTAAATTGTCTGTGCAAGAATCAAAAAAAATTCATAAAAATATGTACCATTTTCTTATGATATTTGAATCTCTTCTTATTCTGAGACAAGAGGTATATAAAATTTTTGGAATAACCTTTTGGGATGACCTGCAACGATTCAAGAAACAGGTTTCTCTTTCTCTTAATTAATGTTGGCTAACGTGACTTTATTAAAAAAAATTTAATAATTACTTTTATAATTCATAAAAACAAAAGAGACAGTAAAAACTGTTAAAGAAGCAGAAGTAAATTTTACAATAGACGGCAAATATCTAGAGATCTAGAAATTGCGCGACTATATACAAATACAGCATGCTCCCCCAATTTTTGATAATGGGCTCGACCGACCCTATATTTTTTCTTTCCATATAATAGGTATTGTGTTCACATTACCCAACAACTCTGTTCATTTAATATAACATGCAATAAAAATATATTATTGCCTACAAGCTATTTAGTATTATCAGCTAGACATGAAGGATAAAAATTAATTCGAGTTAAGATACAATGTTTATGTGTTCGGTGTTTTTATTTTTATAATCATACCGATTAAACTTCTTATTTGAGGGAAAATAACCTTGATCTTGAAAAATACGACGATAGTATTGTAATTGTAAAGATATTGAGAACACATATAACGATTGTTTACCTTTATATGGAGATGTATTCAATATGTAAAATGTAAAATACCTACGCTTAATTTTGAGACCCAACAATTTTTTTCTATTAAATAATAAAATAATGTGGCTACCTTTTTGTAATAAGTTCTCGTACGTTAACGGACTTATTTTACACCACTTCATGTCGTTTTTGTATTTGAGCCGAATATAAAAAGAAATATCCATGGCTAATAAAAATATAACATAATATTCTATGTACTTTATGTATTATAAATATTAAACTTACCAGTATATAAGTATTATTCTTCACATACGCACAACACGCACTAAAAGTAATAATGTCGTCTGCATTTACCTAAATTTTGATATGCGTAATATTTATAACGGTTTCGCGCATGACTGCTCATAACTGAACACGTGGATGCGCTGATTCTGATTGGTTCAAACGTCATTAAAATGTGGATGTCTAGGAAAAAGTGTCAATTTTTATATTCCAACGTAGAAATAACACCCGAAAATATTATCACTTGGCCTTGAACAGAGTATTCGTAAAATTGACTAAAAATCTCGTCAAAATCAACACGAAAATAATTGACTACGTGAAAATTAACACTATCACGCTTCAAATTTTCAACAGTGTATGCTAGACTTGAAAATAAACAGCACCGTGCGGCAACCTGTGCATGAATGAGCTTGTTGTTATGACTGTATAGGAAAATACATAAGCTCGTGGCGCCCTCACCCGCATGTCCGATAAGTTATTTGAGAATTTAATGGGCTTTGGGTCCCCAGGACCCTTGCATAGTAAATTAAGTGTTAATTCAAAGAGAACAAGTCTTACAGAAGAGGAAATGAATAAAGTATTTTGTATTTTATAAATCACCAGCTACTTGTTATCCAATTATATAAATAAAATTAAAACCTCGTAGCAGATTTTTTGATCGAATTTGTTTTCTTCCGATTTCGAGGTTATATACATCCATCGGCATTTGCACGACTTATTTAATTTTGTTTGTATTTTGAATATTATTACGTCCCGAATTTCCCGGGACAGTCCCGAAATTTCAGTCCCTGTCCCGATATTTTACAAGATTATTGGTCCCGAAAAACAGTAGTGTGAGAACGTAAAAGTTTAAATGCATATATGTATGTAAGGTTTCGATTGTGCAAAAACAGTAAAACACATTCATGATATTTAATAAAGACAATGTTATTTGATCTGTACTCCGGAGAGCGCACATCTTCTTTCTCATTTTTCTTTCCGACTTACTTGCTTCAACATCTTCAGACTCACTTCGACTGACTGATCATCTCCCCACGCTTCCGAGGGCCACTCCAAATTTGAACCCTAGATGTATTTATTTAAGTAGTGTAATTTGCAAACCGGAAATTCAAGAGCACAGATTTCAAGAGCAAGTTAAGAAGCGCGCGCCATACTGACCGCATAAACAGAGGATTCCCTATATAGCGTTCATCTTACACGAGATTTCTGCTCACAGCTCGCAGTTGAAGTTCACACTTTTACTTACAGACAGCATTGCAATTTTTTATAAGAAGATCAAAAAAGAAAAAGGTGTTCTAAGAAATATTGATGCTTCAAAAAAATACTTCATCAAAATAATTTAGAAGGGTAACAAATTTATTATTTTGTTTAAAAATGAATAATGTGTTTTGATTAATTCTTTATTTATTAAAAAAATATTATATATCTATCAACAAATTTGTAAACAAAAATATTTAAGGAATTATATATGTAAATAGCGTCCCTAATTTCGAACTTTGAAATCTGGTCACCTTAATATTATGCTTTTTTAAATGTCAGCGCACACCTTGTCTGTGGTTAAATATTTTGCAAATATCACAACAATGGATCTGCCTGTAGCGAAAAGGCGCTAAATCCAACACAGTTTTGGTGTGAAATTTATTCACATGTATCTTAAACTTAAGAATGTGCTGAAATTTCTTTCACATTTGTTGCACTTATACTTCATGTTACTGTAATGATTTAAATAAATTACACTAATTACCCAATTACCCAAGAAAAAGGCAAGCATGTCGACACGGAAATAAAGTGGAATGTTTTGTTTTGGTTCGGGCATAGATAAAAGAGAGGGAGTGTGTTCGGGTTGGATGCTGCGGTGACCCGCTAGACGCTAGTTACATACAGTACATATCTCGCCTACTCGCGTAGATTATTTTTCCGAATATACTTCGGAAGAAATTGCATTCGGTGATCATAGAACGCTCGCTCTTGCTGTATATCGGCTGTTCTATGCTTAAATGTTTACTTTTCACTTGTAATTAATAAATTTGCGTTTGCATCTTTTTGTGTTTGTAATTAAACACATTAGTCAGCACTGTTGGCTTGTAATGTTCTTGGATGTCGTTTTTAATAAATCAAAGATTTTCTAATAATTAACTTACTTTCCTAATGATCATTTTTGTCATTTCGTCTTTATAATAATTATAATAATCGTTATTTCTATATGGCTTTTTCTTAACAGCATAGCTAAGAATGTGTTAGTTTATTGAATAATATGTGTAGTATTAATTCACATGTGTCTTACTAGAAATATTATATTATGCAATGAGCATTTAATGATGGCTATTAAGACACGAGAATGAAAATTACGATACGAGCCGAAGGCGAGTTGCATACACTACTTTTTCTACGACCCCATAATAAAACATATTTTTTGAACATTTCATTTCATAAATTGAGCGTAAAATTTTCCGTTCGTTTTTGCGAATTCAGCTGTTAAGAAATTGTTCGTGGCTACTAGGGCTTGTTCCATAATTTCTGCTGGAGTCAAATTTTACATTTCACTGTCATTATCTCTCATTTTTACCGTTTATATTTTCAAAAAAGCACAAATTTTAACTACATACTAGTAAATTGCAGAGAACTGTCAAATGTAATTAATTTTTATATCTGTCAGATATGAAGTGACCATATTGAATATTGATGATAATGTCGCATTCCTATTGGATATAAACTTGTATCTTAATGAAAAATCTGTATTCCTGTTGGGTATAAACTTGTATCTTAATGAAAATCTGTATCTTAATGGATATCATTAAAGTACAGGTTCAGCATTTCTAATAATACAATTAAAGTATGGGAGTAGAAAAACTATTGTATGTGGCATCATTTTCGCTCACGACACTTTGTAAAAAAGATTCACAACAAGCAAAAAAATTTGGAAATATTTATGTCGCGGGTCGCCATCGAAATGAGGCACAGTTTCTAGATGATCTCGCATAGAAGTAGTCGGGTTCGCTATATCTCTTATTGAAATATTCAAAGTTTCTTCAATTACAATGACTAAAAACTTGTTAATGAACATAAACTGATAATAATGATAAACATTCATATAGACTTAAAGTAAAATCAAAATTCGTTTCATTTTAGTTTGGTTTGCTTCTAGTTGTCTTAATCTATAGGGGTTAAAGTTTGACGATGTCGTTTTTCGTTCGGTTTAAATATCGCCGTTGATATTAATCTTTTAATTTCTGCTTGAAATGTTGCCCTGGATCTCTTGCTTCTTAGATCACTGCGCTGTATGCGATTTTTGTTGAAGATTGTGATAATAAAGTGTTTCTTGCCAAAATGCTCATACTAAAGGACATTAGCGCTCTGGGTGTAATAGTACACAAAGGGTGTTTGATGAAAATTGAAACTATTACACTGAATAGTATAAATTGTGTCTTTTATTTGTTTGCAGGGGTGCGTTAACGAATATTCTGAATGACAAGAAGCAAGCCATAGTACATCTGGCTACAGAACTGAATAAAGTCGGAGCTCTGCAAATGATGATAAAATACAAGGATAATTTTGATATAAAGCAAGGCGGTGAACACGGAAGGACAGCCTTACATATCGCAGCTATATATGATCACGACGAATGTGCTCGAATATTGGTGAGTCTGATATTGAAATGAAATTATATTCATATACCAGGTGGAAAATTGATTTTATTTAATGCTGTGGCTAAATGTCCCTTAAATGTTGGGTTACCTTGGACATGTTACCTGTAAACAGAAATAGAGACAATCATGTATGTATGCACATACTTAATTTGCTTTTATTATAGAATGTGAATTTTCTTCACATTTATGACATCATTTTACAATACTTTTACTATAAACTCTCCATAAGCTATCATTTAAAAACTATTATTCATTACATTATTTTAAAAGTTACAAGAACCGTATACTGAGTAAAGTAAAAGATGTTTGAATTTTCCCTTACTTTCATAGCTCAGTGTGCTTGCATATACTTCTTTTCTTTAAGTTTATAGGAACATTTTACTCAGAGATTTATTCAGAGGATAAAACCATTTAAAATTTAATATGGGACAATTTTTATATATAAATTTGAAACGCACATACGTATAAGAAAGTCGTTTTAACAACCCATTCTTTGCATGAATTTAAAAAGGTATGAAATACATACTATAAAAAGTACGTCTGTAAATATTTTACAATGTAATTATATGTGACTTGCATTTTTTTATTACTTAGAATTAAGTATTCGTTTTATTACTTCACAAATATAAATACTACTTATAACTTACTAAATATTGATTTTTTCCTTCTAAAAACGACATTAAACTGATTATACAAATAGATTTTAATAAATATATTTTCTATTAATTACAGCAACACTTTATTTGACAATGAAAAATATAAGGATGTTAATTACTGGTATAACAAGAACAAGTATAATTTTTGTTCGTGTATCGTAATAAATCCATTTTATACTAATTACAATACGTATATTGACAGTTTGAAACGTAAATAATACTTCAAGTATATAGAACACATACATCATAATTGTTAATTACTTACAAGGCAATTTAAAATAGCATTTTTTGTTAGTGTTTACTTGCGTATTTTGCAAACCTTATTTTACCTAGATAAAAATAATATTTGAAATACAATTAAAACATACAGGAGCGAATTATTCACAATAATACAAAATACAATTTATGTCATCTGATTTGCTGATTTTAATAAATAAGCGGTTTCACACGCAGAAAACTACGTTATGATCCTGACCGTTACTAACGGCGGAAATTTCGTGTAGTATAGTAACATGCCCCCGACCGGCAGAAATCAAAAAACAAACATGCCCATTCCGCCGAAAATTTATGGTCCATAAAGAAGTTAAAAATGGAATTAGTTTATTCAATTAAATATTATTTGAAAGATTGCGCTTATGTTTCTTTAATTCCTTTCCTTTTAATTCAGCCTAAAGTAATTTGATGAAACTACTTTATGTCAAATATATACCACCCAACAATCACATTAACTTAATAATCGACGAAGGAGATACATGTTGAAACTCCATTATATATATATCATAAAACACAAGTGTATAGTTTCAAAATTATTATAATGTTTAACACACTACATATGTTTCGCCACACTGTGGCTTCATCAGGTGGATGAAAATACAATTTTAAAATACAAATTAGCTCCTATATATATCAATACAAATTACAAAAATAATCTCATTCTAAGAGGGGGTGGACATGTTTAAATTTTAGATTTAGTAGGGGGGAGTTATTTAAATCTAGTTGATCATTCAATATTATACCTAATTTATTACATTTATTAATTTCTAAACTTTCTAACATATTAAGTTTTTTACTTTTTCCTAAAACATGTAACGTTGTAAAATTAGTATTGAATTTATGATTATGTTCTAAGCAATGATTAGCAAAAGTTGAGTCTGTCTTCTTATCCCTATAACATCTTTCGTGTTCTTTCATTCTAGTATCGAATGTCCTTCCTGTCTGTCCTACATACACTTTTTTACAGTCTTTGCATGTCAACTTGTACACCCCTGAGTTTAATCTATTGTCCGTTTTATCTTTATTGTTTTTTATTGCGTTTTGTAAGGAATTATTGGTTTTGAATGAAATTGTCTCTTCTCTACTTGTTTTAATTAAGTTCCCTACTGTGTTTGAAATTGTACCAATGTATGTGATGGAATTATAATTGTGCGTTCTATTGTTTTTTACTGTGGGGTAAATTAAAGATAGCGTTTTGGATTTCTGTAGTTTTTCTAAAATATTATTAATTAAATCTATAGAGAAGCCGTTATTTAACGCTATAATGTATATTCTGTTTAATTCTAAATCAAAGTTTTCTTTACTCAAAGGGACATTAATTAGTCTATGAAGCATTGATTGATAAGCAGATAATTTTTGTGTAATGGGATGAAACGAACGTGCGTGTATAGTTATGTCTGTATGTGTAGGTTTGTGGTAAATTGAAAATTCATGTTTATTAGTTATATGTGTTATAGTGAGATCTAAAAAGTTAATAGTTTTGTTTTCTTCTATTTCAATCGTAAATTTGATGTTTGGGTGAATAGTGTTAATATAATTATGTAAAGATGTTAATTGTCTCTCTGTACCGTTAAAAGCAACTAATATGTCATCCACATATCTTACCCAGTAAATGCAATGTTTGAACAAAGGATGTTTACTAATTACGTTTTCTAAATGATTCATAAATATGTCGGCAAGTAAAGGACTTAAGGGGTTTCCCATTGCTAAACCCTCTGTCTGTTTATAAAATTCGTATTGAAACTGACAATAGTTTTGGTCTAAACACATTTCTAGTAAATTTAAAAGTTCCGTTATAATGATGGGATTTGTCTTATTTTTGTTCAATTTTAAGGAGATTATATCTATTACGTCCTGGGGTGGAATGCTTGAAAATAGATTAGTGACGTCGAAAGATAACAGTTTACAATTGTTAGGTAAATCTTTGTTTGAAATTTTATTTATTAATTCATGCGAGTTCTTAATAGAAAATTTGGATTTAAATTTAGTATGTTCAAGGATAAGGTTTATTAGATATTTTGACAAATTTCTACATGGAGCTTTTACATAAGATACTACTGGTCGTATCGGTAAATTGTCTTTATGTAATTTAATTAAACCGTATAATTTAGGTGGTTGTGGATTCATAGTAGTTAATTTTGCTCTTAAATTATTATCAATCAGTGCTTCTGACTTATTTATAGTTTGTTTTAGCAATTTTTGATATTTATTGGTAGGGTCAGATTTTAGTTTATTAAAAGAGTTATTATTTATAAAATCTTGAACTTTCTGTATATAATCTGTCTCTGGAATCGCTACCACAGTGTTGCCTTTGTCCGCTTTGGTAAATATAATATTGTTGTCTAACGTTTTTTGTTTTATTGACTTTAGTATACTGATATCTCTATTATACTTATGAGGTGGTTGATAATTTTCGATAATGTTCCTTGTTATATATTTATTAGCAATATTATCTGTCTGTTTGCTTAGGGCTAAGTCTGCTTCTACCGCTAAATTTTCTAAGTGTTTTTCATTAATATTAGGTTTCAGATTAAATTTGAATCCTTTTGATATCAAATTCATTTCTTCTGTATTAAAAACTACTTTTGATAGATTTTTAAACCGGTCATAGAAAGTTATATTTCTGTTAAGATTATCCGGTATTGTGGGAATAATATTCTGTTTTTTAATGAAAATAAGCTTGTCTAGTTTGCTTTTTTGTATTAAGAATTTTTTATGGACTAAGGGGCTGATTTTATTTTGAATAGCTTCGTACAATAGATCAAACTCTAGGTTACTAAGTTTAAATGAAAGTTGTGAGTGCAGTACCTTAATATATGATGATAGACTATCCCTTATACTGTATAGTTTCTTCAATTCTTCTTTAAGCCAAACTTTCTTTCCTGCCTCTACTGCTAAGAATGCTGCTCTACTTTTGTGGTTGGTCTTGATTCCAATATGTTTGGGTGTAACTTCTTGTTCTTTGCACTGATGTAGGAACCAAATATTCTGCTCGTTAATTTTGTATTTTAAACGTAGTTTAAAAAACCATTTCTCCTGATCACCATCACTGGCTAATTTTAAATTAATAATCGACGAAGGAGATACATGTTGAAACTCCATTATATATATATAATAAAACACAAGTGTATAGTTTCAAAATTATTATAATGTTTAACACACTACATATGTTTCGCCACACTGTGGCTTCATCAGGTGGATGAAAATACAATTTCAAAATACAAATTAGCTCCTATATATATCAATACAAATTACAAAAATAATCTCATTCTAAGAGGGGGTGGACATGTTTAAATTTTAGATTTAGTAAGGGGGAGTTATTTAAATCTAGTTGATCATTCAATATTATACCTAATTTATTACATTTATTAATTTCTAAACTTTCTAACATATTAAGTTTTTTACTTTTTCCTAAAACATGTAATGTTGTAAAATTAGTATTGAATTTATGATTATGTTCTAAGCAATGATTAGCAAAAGTTGAGTCTGTCTTCTTATCCCTATAACATCTTTCATGTTCTTTCATTCTAGTATCGAATGTCCTTCCTGTCTGTCCTACATACTCTTTTTTACAGTCTTCGCATGTCAACTTGTACACCCCTGAGTTTAATCTATTGTCCGTTTTATCTTTATTGTTTTTTATTGCGTTTTGTAAGGAATTGTTGGTTTTGAATGAAATTGTCTCTTCTCTACTTGTTTTAATTAAGTTCCCTACTGTGTTTGAAATTGTACCAATGTATGTGATGGAATTATAATTGTGCGTTCTATTGTTTTTTACTGTGGGGTAAATTAAAGATAGCGTTTTGGATTTCTGTAGTTTTTCTAAAATATTATTAATTAAATCTATAGAGAAGCCGTTATTTAACGCTATAATGTATATTCTGTTTAATTCTAAATCAAAGTTTTCTTTACTCAAAGGGACATTAATTAGTCTATGAAGCATTGATTGATAAGCAGATAATTTTTGTGTAATGGGATGAAACGAACGTGCGTGTATAGTTATGTCTGTATGTGTAGGTTTGTGGTAAATTGAAAATTCATGTTTATTAGTTATATGTGTTATAGTGAGATCTAAAAAGTTAATAGTTTTGTTTTCTTCTATTTCAATCGTAAATTTGATGTTTGGGTGAATAGTGTTAATATAATTATGTAAAGATGTTAATTGCCTCTCTGTACCGTTAAAAGCAACTAATATGTCATCCACATATCTTACCCAGTAAATGCAATGTTTGAACAAAGGATGTTTACTAATTACGTTTTCTAAATGATTCATAAATATGTCGGCAAGTAAAGGACTTAAGGGGTTTCCCATTGCTAAACTCTCTGTTTGTTTATAAAATTCGTATTGAAACTGACAATAGTTTTGGTCTAAACATATTTCTAGTAAATTTAAAAGTTCCGTTATAATGATGGGATTTGTCTTATTTTTGTTCAATTTTAAGGGGATTATATCTATTACGTCCTGGGGTGGAATGCTTGAAAATAGATTAGTGACGTCGAAAGATAACAGTTTACAATTGTTAGGTAAATCTTTGTTTGAAATTTTATTTATTAATTCATGCGAGTTCTTAATAGAAAATTTGGATTTAAATTTAGTATGTTCAAGGATAAGGTTTATTAGATATTTTGACAAATTTCTACATGGAGCTTTTACATAAGATACTACTGGTCGTATCGGTAAATTGTCTTTATGTAATTTAATTAAACCGTATAATCTAGGTGGTTGTGGATTCATAGTAGTTAATTTTGCTCTTAAATTATTATCCATCAGTGCTTCTGACTTATTTATAGTTTGTTTTAGCAATTTAGCAATCACATTAACAGAAAGGAACACTGTATTCTTTTATTTTCTTGGAAATTATATAAAATAGGTACAGCTTTTTAATATTTTTTATTTTCATTACTAACATGAAAAAAGAAGCATTGCGTGTGAGTGTTCGCAATTCTAATTCATTAATTTATTTCATGAAGTTTCAATTTTTCTTAGTGCGAAAAAATTAGGTATTTACGAATATAATTTGAAATGTTCCCGGTCTAATTGATAAAAAGCAATAATAGAAACACATTCTTTTACCATCCGATGGATAACCTTGATACATGCAGACCGTAAAAGTGTTAGAGCTTTCTGATCGTTACTTTACTATGGCACACTTCCAAAGTGCTAATGGAGAAAATCGAGTCCGCGCCGTGATAAAATACCTTTATTTGGAAAGGAAAAGTTCTCTGGATGTAAAATACGACTTATACTCTGCGTATGGTGAAACCTCTCCTTCATTTACAAGGGTCAAACATTGGATAGATCTGTAGAAACGTGGTCGTACGAGCATTTAAGACGAGGAAAGTTCCGGTCGCCCGAAAACCGCTACGACTAGGTCAATTTAACGCATGGAACTGTGGTGAAAGATCGTCGAATGACTGTTAAGGATATTGCTGAGGCTTGTTAATTATCATCTGAACGAGTGCACATTATTTTACATTAGGCTTTAGATACGATAAAATTATGGGTGTCTTAGCGTGCATCCAAAAAATCTAGCGGAATTATTACGGCGATAACTCTCGATGAACCTGGATGTACCACCATACTTCTGAGACCAAACAACAGTCAATGTGGTGGTTGGGAAGCACTCCCGGAAAAGTGATAGCGACTGGTTTTGGAATGGCCGTGGAATAATTCTTATCGATTACCTTGCAAACGATAAGACAATCAACAGACAGTACTGCCGGATGAATTGAAGGACATTATTAAGAAAAAACTTTTGCATTTAACCCGAGAAAAATATCTTATTTCACCAGCATAACGCTCGGGTTTATATGTGCATGGTCGCGATGTCAAAATTAAAAGAATTGAAGTTGGGATTACTTTCGCATGCACCTGCACTAAGTCCAGCTCCCAGCGTTTTTTCTGTTTCCTAATTTGAAGAATATTCACTGGGAAAAAAAATAACCAAATGCCGAGATCAAAACCCAAATCACTTTCTGTTCGCCTAAAAGTTTGGACGAGATTTGTCGAGTTGCAGAGAAACCACATGTAGAAATAAATTTCGCTTTGCTTCAAAATATTTTTTTCTTAAAAGGGCCAGAAACTTTTTGAATTACCATCGTAGAATTATAATCTTCCTATTTGTATTACAAATATTTCGCCTCGGCTACGACTCGAATCTAAACTACTTGATTTTCGATCGTAGACTCAAGAATTCTTAGACGTCTCGAAGTTATATCATGATATAGATGACAGCTGAATGACCGGCAGTAATAGCGTATATGTTCGAATTAACACAATGCTAAATTTTTGTAATAGAATTTTGCAAATTAACATTAACACGACTGAGCAGGAAGATGATTAAATATGCTATATTTCATGGCGATAAGCAATAACTCTTAAGAAACCGAATAATAAAACCAAACGTGAAATAATTCACAAACACGTCCATGATCACATGGATAGCGGGACAGGCCATGGCTCGCAGTTTATTTCGAGACACAAAGCCTGCCGCATGTTACATTTTGTGATTGCGTGAAATTTACATTTATATCTGTGTTTTGCTTTATTAAGAAACTCATTCTTATTAAGTTTCGTTGTTATTCCGTAGTACTATTCATATGGATATTTCAACGTTTCCTAATATTTTACAAAAGCCGAAACCAGTGTATTTACTATTGTTACATTATTCATTTATGTGAATATTTTTAATTATTGTTCTATTTATCTTTATTATGCATTACGTATACTTTACAATTTTATAAAAAAAAAATTATTCGCGAGAAAAACCGCAGAAGTTTGCTCGTTAATTCATAAATTAAACAAATAAAACCAAGTTCCCAATTACGACAACATTCAAAAGTAAAGATACACAAAACAATCATTAATAATAATAAAATAAAAGTGTGAAGGAGTGTGTGCAACTATAAATAAAAAAACACTAAAAATCAAAAAATGTTTCAAAAAAATGATTAATTATTAATTAATTATTCGTACTGTAACTAATTACATCTCTCACTAGTGAATATGCCATCGTAAACTTGTCCAAAATTTCGCATTCTGTTGAAGAGTGTAGTTTTGATTATGAAATTGCACCTGGGCGTTATAAAATGAAACGATATAACATGTTAAGCTGATATCACCGAGCAGAACAGTGCGACATATGATCATTTATAAATATAATAAAAAGTAGTGGGTCCAAATTTAATATTTGTGGAACCCCGAAACATGCAATGAACTCAATAAATTCGAAACCGTTGTAAAAAAATATAATTTACTCGGTGTGTAGGTAAGGTAGACATCAAGCTGCGTAAATTCAAAGTGAAATGGAAAAAATCCTGCTTTCGTAACAAGATCTTTAAAAATCCCTTGTTAACCAATATATTATTAACAAATTCAGTGATGGAAGCAAGATTAGTAGTGACGGAGCGCCCAGACATAAAACCGTGTTGTGGCTGAAAGGCGAATGAACGTATGTAGAGTAAATGAATGATTGCAATAACTAGTAGTAAATTTTGTTAAAATTATAAATTATTTAAATGGGTAGACAATTACAAATTTGAGATAATTATGACTGCTGAACGTTTTTGTACGCGGTTTGTTCAGAAAAAGACCCAACTTTTTTAATTGCGCGCGCACGTTGTACAGTGTGAACTTTTGCTTCATGTTACACCTAGTCTATTCTTTGGAAAGAAAACAAGGTTTGCCACATAGAGGTAGTTCGATCAGCTAGTTAATTAGAGCCGGTTAAGTAAACACGTGCAATCAGCGCTCGCGAGAATTAGTGAGAAAGTGAAGACCTTTGTGGAGCAATATCGTAATATTGAATGTTGCTTTAACATCGGTAAATCTTTTCTGAATCGTGGGCATTGATTCAGAGGGCCCATAAGGAGGCCTGCATAACCTGTACACAATTTTACGAGTGGTTTACGTGTTTCAAATCGGGCCCAAGATCGGGGCGTCAACAAACGATGAAACGTCGAAATTTTCGTTTAACTCTCTGAGAAGTTGCTGAAAAAGTCGGGATCAGCATCGCTTCGTATCACTATATTTTGACAGAGAAACTTGGTATGCATCGCATCTCAGCAAAACTGGTGCCACGGCTGCTCACAAGCGAGGAAAAAGAAAATTGTATCAACATTAGCCAAAAATTGCTTCATTATACGACAAAAACTTGTAAAAACCATCATCACAGGTGAAGAAACTTTGGCTTACTAATATGACGTAGGCACAATCGTCACAATGGGTCGATCGACATTGGCCACGACCGAAGAAAGCACGCATGAGTCGCTCAAACATGAAGTCGATGTTGATTATTTTCTTCAACTGTCGTGGAGTTTTTCATAAAGAATTCGTGCTACAAGGTTAGACAATCAACAAGGAGTTCTACGTGGAAGTTTTAAATGTTTACGAAAAAATGTGCGGACGAGGCCTGAACTATGGAAAAACAAGCGCTTGATGTTGAACCACGACAGCATGCCAAGTTACTCGTGTCTGCTCCGTTGGCCAATTGTTAGCTGATAAAAAAAACAGTCGTCCTTCCCCTTGCTACTTACACTCCAGACGTCGTTTTCATAGCGTACAAGAAATTCAAGAGAAATCGCTAGCACAGCTACGAGACATCACACCAAAGTAGTTCCAGGGAGCATAAGAATAATACAAGAAACAATGGAAGCGGCGCGTAACAAGCCAGGGGGAGTACTTCAAAGGACATCAACATTTGTAAAGCTCAAAGTATTATAATAATATAAATGACGAAGGTTCGGTCTTTTTTTTGAGCAAACTTCGTATATAGGGAAAAGCAGGGGTTTAAATACAAAGATTAATAATTTTAGTGGAAGAACTAATGTAAGTCTCGTATTACAACTATGATACAGGCGGTATCGCAAAAAAAAAATCTGTGAGAAGGTATCGAGCAAAATCGGATAGTCGTTGCATAAATAAGCAAAAACAAAAGTTGAAATAAAAGTATTAATAATGCCGTCAGGTGAATTATATCAGATTTCACCATTACACACATTTCCAGGGAGACGAATAGTTCTCTGTCTCGCTCGTATACCAAAATTATCACAATTCCATGAGATTGTCTTTAATAACATTTTTAATATGCTTTACATAGTCTACTTAACCCATAAGCGCCTGAATTATTTTTTGTTTTAAAAACTGTTTACTGTATGTGTACTTTGAGTTGTATTTGTTCATAATACAAGTTAGTAATATGAAATTCGTTATTTTTGTAAGCATTTTTCGAAAATGTGGTGTTACCATATGGTAACGCTAGGCGTTGGGTAACCTATAGCATGCATAACATTGGAAAAAATGAAAAATCTCAGTTTTCGAATACTGTATTTATTATTGTGTGTGGAACAATTCAAAGCAATCTACGCACAGTCCTACATTGCACTTTTTGCACATTGTGCGTACGCTTGAACTACAACCTTCTCCAGCACACCTTCGACGCTTCTTTTCCGGCGTTGGAGTTACTAAATGGTCCAATCTATCATACCGTAACCCGTCAGCAACCCTGTTACACGATACACTTGACTTAGAAACTGCCATTCTTCCAGGACCTCTTGGCGCTGTACCAAAAGTACGTAGATAAGTTGTAGCAATTTCCCTTCGAAATACGAGCTGTGTTATATCACCTCCAGATTTTTTGTGAAGCTGCCAAGCATTGTGGATTGATGTATCTACTATCCAAGAAAATAGACACCACCACCATTTTTTACCTCGTATACTTATCCTGTGTCGCGCTACGTTTTCGTCCATCAGATCTGTACCGCCCATACATGCGTTATATTGAGAAATTATAGGACTTGGGACGTTTATGACTTTTTTTTGTGACTGACAGTAGCGCTTTACATTTGCGATAGGATTTATTCCGTAACACGTAGATGCTATACTTACGATACCATTATCAACCCAACAAGCAAATAAAATACCACGGTCACCATCAATCACAGATTCGTATGTTCCTCTTACTTTCTTGCTAAACACTCTTTTCTCTGTAAGAGGACAACTCTTGGGTATTCTGTTCTCTCGTATTGTGCCTGTCGCAAAATATCCCCTTTCCTTCAAATGAGTGAGTAAATTAGAACCGGTAAATAAATTATCAAAGTAGATTTTGTAGCACAAGTTCCTTTTTTCTACAGGTAGTTCGTCCAACATGGTTACTAATGGTGCAGCGGCTTTACCAAACTCCTTCTCATATTGCACGTTACGTCTTGGATTGTTTCCTTGATACATTTCGAAATTTAGTAAATAGCCCGATTTTGTGTTCAGGGACCACATCTTGTAACCAAATCTTATTGGCTTACCTCTTATAAATTGCTTGCAACCATGACGTCCGTAATACTTTACCATACTTTCGTCGTAGCATAAATCCTCATCAGGTTGAAAATGCTCCAAGAATTTTTCCTTGATTTTATCCATAAGAGGTCGCATTTTCCATATTTTGTCAGTCAGATCTGGTTTGGAGTTGTCTGCACAATGTACAAAGCGGGATATTTGCAAAAATCGATCTCGTCTCATTGAATTGTAGATAATATTGTTTCTCATGTCGCTTTCCGAATCCCAATAATATCTCTTCCCAGGTAATTCATTATATCCACTAATAATTAGTATTGCCAAAAAACATTTCATTTCTTCGATTGATATTTTGGGATCCTGACAATTAGTAAATAATGCGTATCGACTGCTTTGTTCTACAAGAAACTTCATTATATCTTCATCGAAAAATAATTCAAAGATTTCTACACAGGATAAGTGTTTATACATTTCGTAATTCGGCGAAATAAAGTTATTGTGTGTGTGTTCCAAATCTCCTGATATCCACTTGATATCGGTAACATTTTCAGGTGATACTAAAATTTCGTCACGATCACTACCTCTTAGAACAACTTCTGCATTAGCACGAAGTTGTGCACCTGGTAAATTATCAATAGTGCCTCCACCATCCTCATCTCCCGAATCTTGGTCAGTTAGGACACCTGCATCAGGTGGTTCTATATAAATGGCGTCAACTTCATCTGCATACGCAATTTCCAATGCCTCGTGCAGTGTAAGACCGCCTCTGTAAAATATGCAAAGTCTGGAGTTTGAAACGCCTAGCGTTACCATATGGTAACACAGTTAAAAATACATGTATTACACGGGGTGTATGTAACTAAGAGTTATTCTAATCATTTCCAACTGTAATACATATATTTGTTTACGCAATGAAGAGGTATAACAAATTCTAACTAACTATAGAAAGGAACAACACTTACTCAAAGTGTATAAGGTCGGCCATTCTCTTCTACAAATAAAAACGAATACTTAAAAAATATAAATACTCCAACTTCCACTTCAAACCGTATAACGGATGATTGCAAATGGTAAAGTAGTTTACTGAGAATGAGTAATAAGCGCCATCTACTCTATATTTTTAAAGTTTATAAAATGAGAACATATTTAAACAGAGTCTAATACCGTTACCATATGGTAACGCTAAGCGCTTATGGGTTAACATAGTCTGTGTATGCTGCAGAAGTTTACCTATTTGTTTACGCTTCTCAATCTTACACTTAGTGTATTAAATTTAAAATTGATAATCGTACAGAAAGAAAAACAAGATAATTCTTACGAAAACATAACTTTATAATTATATATGCATATAGTTACGTGGGCTTCCACATATAACTAAGTTAGGTTAATTTACATAATTTTACAAATAGCACGAGGTGTAATCTTCAGCAAATTTACTCAGGCGCACTAATAAGAGATATTCTACCTTGTCTTTGTGATGGCACTACTGTATTTCAAACGCGAATACATCCCATAAGGTCTTTATAGGTATATGTGTATTATGTGTTGCAAAAGAAATGCAAATTTGGTTAGGCAACCAAGTGAACAAAAATTTAAATACCATGCGAGACATCATTTATGATAGACGTTTGTAAATATTTGAATGTTATTTTATTCAATTATTTTGTAGTAGGAGAAAGATAAGTTGTCATTAAACCTTGTAATTCTAAATCATGTTGAGTAAATCGTATACTGTATAACTTATACATACTATACATTGGCAAAGTCTCAGCACAAGAAGCTGATAATGGACTAGTTCTCTTCTCGTCAATTTGAGAATGTGAGATTACTGTCACACGATTTGATGATCAGCAACAATGCTATTATGTAAGGCTGGTTGTCAAAGCTAATTTTTAAAAGATCTCATTTTTTGCAACAAAATGTAGCCTCATGTGATTCAAGAAGTGTATTGTTTTGCAAAAATGTGGGCTCGGAACAACAATTCTCCCATAGCGTTCATAAAATATCAATAACTGTTTTTCTTCGTTTACAGAATTTCTCGTTCTCTCAGATCTTTTTGTATCTTTGATTGGTAAGGCAGGTAAAGTAAACAAATACATATTGATAATTAAATATAAAAATTACCACCTTCTTTCACAATTAACTTAAACCAATAGAAAAAATAGGCATACAATAATAAGATCTAAACATATTTATGTTGTCATCCAGTAAAAAAAAAAAAACTGACGATGATACTAGTGTTATCTATTACAATGTTTCCGAAATATTCTTAAATTAAAAGACAATATCTTCCTGTTCACGCAATTTAATTAATTAGGTCTCTGTTATTTAAAGCTGCCTTTGATTTATATATTGTAACGTTTTCGGGTTCGCAATAAACAACGCGTGCAATTTATTTATTTAAAACAGTCTGTATATTCATACACTTAAAATTAATTACAATATAAAAATGTAAAACTAATGTATCACACTTAAACTACTACGATTTAAATTAACACAGGTATTTATTTACCAATACTATTTATATGTCTGTAATATTTATATCTTTATTGCACTATAATAAAACCTGCACCGTATTTATATCACTTCTATTTATATAACACTCTAATATTTATGTCTTTTCTTCGGCTACCACTCAAGGAACTATTTATTTATTTCTTACATTTATTTCTACTTTGGTCTGTTCCGCGCGTCGACTACTTAAGGAACTTCTTATTCCGGAATTACTCATCCATCCGTTCAACTGCCTTTTATATACCCGTACGAAACATCTGGAAGCATTCGCGTAAACTCCATCTTCCTCTCGATGTTTGTAGAACATTCCACAGACATTCTGTCTCGACGCAGTATATATATAAAATGGATGATTTATTGGTTTACGACTGTTTACCAGTCGCGCCGAGATGATTTACAACCTCTTTTTATTGTCGCTCGGAAGTCTGCCTTTCTTTGTGCACTTGTTTCGTTACAATATGACATACCTAATCAATATTAATTGCGTGCTAAAAGGACAATCGAAGACTCAAACATTAATAATAACAACAATTATAATACTTCACCATTTAGTTTTTAATATAACACAGTTTTTATATTATAATTATTTCATATTAGTTACTGTTGCGTTCACAGTAATATATAAATTAGTTATCGACTATCCTACAAATAAATATGAATGAATAAAGCCACATAAAACATCAATTCTATAACAGAGTATGAAGTCTTCTTGTAAAATACGTTTGAACTTGCTTCATAAATCTATAAGATTTAGCCATATTATTATGTGATGGTACTTTACCATTAAGATATTCCTTATTGTTTCATTCAAATACTACATCATTTTAGCCGCCGTCAATTAATGATATAAGTTTTTCTTAGATCTTTATTTTGATTATTTGTTCAAGGCTTGTTTTATCCATTCAACACATTTATTCCCTCACATTTATTTTTTCATTCTATCTAGACACTCGTAAGCACCTTCTCGCGGTTGGCAATTAGCCAAACGTATATCGCTGAGTATGCTGTTTTAGTACTTCAGATAAAAGCATATCTATCCCCACATTAAATTCTCTAGGAAGCAGTTACTTCATTCATTGATTTAAAAATTAGCCAAATATAAAAGTAACTCTAAAGTTACATCCAATTATCAGTATAATAAAATTATTTAAAATAAGCGAATAAGGCATATTAATACCAAAATAATTTTCATTAATAAATATAATGTGAAAATTATACTAAGTGTATTTTGTCAATTCCATTTATTTGGTGTCATATATTCAGTTTTCATGCAATTGCAAAGTAAGAAAGTCTTACTCTCACAATAAATATACAGAGACACCTTGCTATAAAGTATGAATTTTGAAATAACTTTTGAAAAGCCTAAAAAATATTTGATACTTAGTTCCAGGGTTACATTTTACGGAGATGTACAGAGAGAACTACAAAAATTTGACAATATTCTATGCATTTGCCCATTGGTGGGGTGATGTACCAGAGTATTGCCCTTGTTGAAAAGTTACACACCATAGTCGACAATTTTTAATTTCTGTTTATACTTCTATACTAGCTATCTATCCCATGCATTGTAAATGCAGCGATGCCTGCTTTCCAACAGTGGTGGGAGAAGCACAAACAGTCGGGGGGTATTCACATTTCATAGGAAACGTTTGCCGGGTGTACTTGGCAGCATCGCTATATGTTTGTTTTACTTTATTTCGCTGTGCTCTTTTCCTCTTCTACTTTCGTACCAGAAATTAAAATTTGTCGACTACGGTACAAGGTAATGTTTTAACAACTCAGGCACTTCTTGTTGTCGCCTTTGGCAGTGATTATATTTTGTTTTTCCATCACCACGATCCCCAAGAGTGCTTTCGCTGTAAAACAGACGAACAATAGAGTAACATTTTCATGCATTACGTATAATAATCATTTAAGAGTTCTGATAAAGGACCAAATCATAGTTACATATCTAGGCCATATCTGCAATGATGGAAGTTATGGACATTTATTCATTGTAAAAATAATGAAAACAATATATATATTGTAACGTTTTCGGCTTCCAATAAACAACTCGTGCAATTATTTATTTAAAACAGTCTGTATATTTATATACTTAAAATTATATAACAATATAAAAATATATAACTAAAGTATCACACTTAAACTACTATTAATAAATTAAAATTGACACTTGTATTTATTTATATCTATTACTAATATCTATGCCCGTATTTATGTAACACTTCTATTTACATAAGACGGCACTACTTACTTTCCCGAAACTATTCTTCAATTACTTATCCCGCAATGAATCCAGCCGCCTTATATACACATGCGAAGATTACTAGAACATACGAGCACAGTCCCGCTTTTTCTCCACATGTACGAGTAACGTTCTAGTCCCTTTCGCTATGCAAGCCGTACGGCGTGGAGATGATTCATCGACTTGTTTACATATCGTTTTTATACGCCGCGCCGAGATGATTTATGGTCTCTGTTTTTGTCGTCGTCCAATCTCGGTTCGTTACAATATATTCGTATGAAAGTACACGATAGGTACAAAGGTAGATATATATTTAGCAGAGCCATAACTGCAGGGGAGCCCTCTAAAACACTAATAACACAACATACAACGTTCAACAAGATATTATCAGTGGTTTTCCTTTTTAATTTAGCTCGGTTTATTCAAGTGTCAATATTTGTAATATTTCTGATCTCAACTTTGGTAATTGTATTGATAGCAATATTCATAGCTTCACTGGTATTGAAGTGAAGTGAAGATAACAGCAGGTCCAAATGGTATACCGAGTCATTTTTAACTTGGAATTGTCAATAGTTTCCTTCCCAGACTTATGAAAGGGAACAAAAGTTAGCACTAGCTAATTTATCCACTTATTAAGAACGTCATTGACACTGAACAGCATGGGTTCATGGAGAAGAGGTCACCTGTTACAAATTTTACCAACTTCGCTCAATATGCGTTTAAGACATTTGATACTTGCGCCCAGGTCGATACACTATTTCTCTAAGACATTCGAGCGCATTGATCACAAATTATTACTTCAAAACCTAAATTTCTTGGGTTTCATTATACCACTGGTAAATTTTTTTCTTCGTGTCTACAAAACATAATGTAGTATATTACCTACATATCATACATCCTACAAATCATATTTATTCAGTACGACATCTAGAGTTCCGCTAGTGTCAAATATGGGTCCGCTACTCTTCTTAATTTTTATTAAGGACATCATCAGGTAGATTTATTCTGGCAAGTGTGTCTTTGCTGATGATTTAAAAGTCTTTGGAGCCCTCTTATCAGTTATCGACTGCCTGCGCATACATGACCAACTTGATAAAATTGCCGAGTGGTGTAAGAGAAACAATTTCACCTTAAACACTGACAAATATTGCATCGCAACATTCACTATAAATAGATCCCATTTCTTTTAACTGAGCAGTAAATGATACCTCATTATCACGTAATACAACAAACAAAGAGCTGAGTATTTACTGTGATGGATCTCTCACTTTTGCCACAAACAGGAATCACATTGTAACTTCTGGCATGAAAATGTTGGGATTTGTAATTAGAAATTCAGCGTATTTTGGAGTGGATACTGCTAAATTGCTTTATTTTACCTTCGTGTGATATAGATTGGAGCATGACTTCTTGATATGGAGGGAGTCCCTTTTACTCTACACATTTTTTTACTTTCTTATACGTAGTATAAGGAAGTATTGTGATGATGAAAATTTTCGACCTCGAGATTTTTGCAGATGTCCACGTTTTGAAGTCCCCTGATACCAAAAAAGTGGTTTTTAAAAAATGTCTGTGTGTTTGTCTGTGACCACGATAGCGGTCAAACCGCTCTAGCTATCTATTCCAAATTTGCATTTAGTGGTATAATCCCCTCTTGAGAACTGATAAGATTTTCAGTAAAATTGGCAGACCGGAAGTAGTAGTTTACTTCAGTGAAAAAATCGAATTTTGCCAATATTTCGTCAACAACTAAGTTTAGACAAATTTATAAAGAATTCATATGTACTTAAAATTGAAATTGTGAAGAATTTTATTAAAAAAGTTTTTCGAAATTCCTACCGGAAGTAGGTCTTTTACTCTTATCGAAAATCAGTTTTTTGCAAATATTTTGCAATTCATGCTTTTTGGGCAGGTACGTTACGAGTATAAAAGTATTTACAACTTAATTTTCATTACTTCTTGTACAAAAAAATTTCAAAATACGGACCGGAAGTAACACTTTAACTCTTACCTAATAACGACTTTTTGCAAATATGTCGTAAATTATTTTCTTCGTATATATATTATGAAGAGTACAAAAGTATTTAGAGTTGGATTTGGAATATTTTTTGTATAAATGAAATTTCAAAATTCGGACCGGAAGTAACACTTTCATACATATAAGAAAGTCGTTTTTTTTACTTTCTCTCTCTCTCTCTCTCTCTCTCTCTCTCTCAGCGGTCAAACCGCTGTAGGTATCAATTCCAAATTTTGTACTTGCGTGTATAATCTCCCTCTTGAGATCTGATTAGTTTTTCAGTAAAATCGGTAAACCGGAAGTAGTAGTTTACTTCAGTGGAAAAATTGAATTTTGCCAATATTTCGTCAATTACTAAGTTTAAACAAATTTATAAAGAATTCAAATGTACTCAAAATTAAATTGGAGAAAAATTGAATTGAAAAAGTTTTTCGAAATTCCTACGGCAACTAGGTCTTTTACTCTTATTGATAATCAGTTTTTTGCGAATATCTCGCAAGCCATGCCTTCTAGGCAGGTACATTACGAGTATAAAAGTATTTAAAACATAATTTTAAATATCTTTTGTATAAACAAAATATCGAAATTCTGACCGGAAGTAATACTTTTACTCCTATCGAGTAGCACTTTTTTTCGAATATCTTGCAATGTATGCATTCTATAGGATTTATTAAGAGAATGGAAGTATTTGTACTAGGATTTTGAATAATTTTTGTATAAAAAATTCTATAATTTGAAACGCTCATACGTATAAGAAAGTCGTTTGGTGTCCACACCTTATGTTTTGTATTTGTACTTCAGAGAGGAGGGTAGTTACCCTTAAAAGTGAACGTATTTACTCGACTGGGGCACTGCATATCTAGAGAGAATAAGTAATTATAATTAATTTACTTTAATATTTTCGATGGCATCGTTCCTAATCTAAACCATTATGCTTTTAATGTATTTTTCTTAGAGTTTAAGAGTCGAGAAATTTAATTAAGAGCTAATAAATTTCAAAATTTAACTTCAAAAGGCAAACCGTACTTTATTACTTTATTAATTTAAACATGTGTTTACTCGTAGTTTGTGATTTAATCATAATTGATAAGTTAATTGATAAAGCAAATCCTTAATTTAAACTCCAATTGAAATAAACCATAATTTAGTGATATAAAATCACTTTTACTTTTGTTAAAGTTTCATGAACTTTTCGTAAATACTTGTCCAAATTGAAAACTTTTCTAATCAAGAAAATAATGCACGAACATGATTTGGAATAATGTTATTGTACACAGGTTAACAAACCCACAACATGAACTCTGAGACAGGCAACAAAAAATTAATTGGAAATCCATATTCATCTCTTGAACCATCGTACAATACTTATTTTGTTTCTGTTCCTTTGACACGTTTAAATTACATGTTACATAACAGAATTTCTGGAGTTGAACATTTGCGTGCCTAGTTAATTCCAATTTAGTTGAATTGAAAATATAACATCTTAACGGTCGGACTGGTCACGTGTACCGACAGGCAATATCTTGGTGTTTACATCATAATGAAAAAGTTTATTTGGAAAATTACATTTTAATAATAACGAATTTATTTTCTCATCATAAGTTTCCATTTAATAAAGAAACTACGAAATAATATTCTATACACGAAACCTAAACTCTATAAACAAATATTTACTATTGCATTTGAGAAACAATTATTGATAATAACGTTTTCAAAGCAGACTTTATTGTCGAAGAAGCAGACAATATTTTCTGATGCTACAATGCTATAAAAAATACTTTAACTATTGAACGAATAATATCTTTATTAGGCAGAAATGAAATACAGTCAGATCGCATTTAGTGCTAATCTTTTTATTATGCGGTTTAAAGTTACAGAATTTAAATTTCATACAAACTTTTTGTCAAATTCAAATCAAATATGATGAAGATGATAAAGATAGTGTATAGTTACGACAAAAAGTTTTGTCGGTTACTAAGATCAGCGAGATGGAAAGGCCAGGCATACGATCAATATTCCTGATCAACTGCAGGAAACTTTAATACCAAATAAAGAGAGATTAAAGATAGAGATAAAGATTTTTTAATACATAAATTTGAATATATGTATATTAAACTGGATGGTAAAAGAAGAATGAAGGTACATCTGACTCATTCATTTATGATTTATTGGGTGATAACATTGATGCTTCTACTTTATTAGACTTTCTTTGTTGTTCCTTAATATCCGTTTCGCTTTCAGAATGCATTTCGTTTTTCAGTGGCGAGAACAATTCTTTTATGTTTCTGCCTCTATATCTCCTTTGTGGTTTATTACGGTTCTTAGATATATTAAGTTGTCTGTCACTTTTCTGTTTATGGCTTTATGGAATTGGCAATTATATTAATGATATTTGCAAAAATGAATTAAGTATTAATGTTTCTCCTGCAATATAAATACTTACTTACTTACTTAGCCGTATCCTCATTTACCGTTAGACGTCGAGGCGTTCTGTTTTGCAGAATTTACTCCATCTTTACCTATCTTTGTATATTTTTCGAGCATCGTTCCAGGTGCTTCCCCGATCCACCAGCAACTGCGCTACCTACTGATTCCATAATCTTCTTGGTCTACCTCTGTTTCCCCTCTTGTTCCAGCCGGCCTCCCATATTTCTTTTACAGGGTTTGTGTTGTTCATTCGTGTGAGGTGTTCAAACCAACTAAGTTGTTTTTCCGGAATTTTTTCTATTGCTGATATCACACCTAGTTTTTCTCGTATATTCTCATTTCTAATTCTATCCAGTCTGGTAGCACCTGCTATTCTCCTTAAAATCTTCATCTCAGCTGCTGTTGTTCTTGATTTAGCCTCTTAGTCAATACCCATGACGCTGCCGTAGCATAGCATCGAAAGAAATATTGTTTTGTAAATCTTTACCTTCGTTTCCCTGTTGACCTCTCTCTTACTTAAAAATATGTATTTCAGTGCATGATATGTATAAACGCTTTACATTTTATTTTATTATTCACATCTGCCTCTATATCTCCTTTGTAGTTTATTATGGTTCCAGGATATTTTAAGTTTTCCGTCACTTTTATTGGATAACCATCTATTTTTATATTTATTTCTTCTTCTTATTTGGAGACTGTCAATATTTTCGTTTTTCCCTTATTAACATTCATTCTAAAGTTCTTTAAAGTTCCATGCCATATTTCTATATTTCTTTGCAGGACATTTTCATTAGGAGCTGCAATTATCAAGTCATCGGCATATAAGAATTCCTTAGCTATTATAGGTTGGGTATTTTTGATCCCTACATAATTTATTAGACTTTCTTTGGTGTTCCTCAATTCCTTCTCGCTTTCAGAATGCATTTAATTTTTTAATGGCGAGAACGATTGTTGTGTGAAGAGCCCGGCTTTATGGAATTTGGAATTAATTTAATGATTAAATACTGTGACTTACATATATACATTTATACGTAAAACGTATATGCATATATGCATGTGTTTGGGATACACACATTGCCGACAATCAAACGCACAGACACCGGTGTTTCGGCCTTTGAGGCCTCATCAGTGCACGCGGAGACTGTCGACAATGGCTTTAAAACTTAAAAAACACTACTTATGTCAGTTTTGCGTGGTAGATGCAACGAGAGTATCACAGCGACATCTAACACCCAAAAGATGGGTGTTAGATCAAATTTTGAATAGATCTTCCAAATTGCTTTCAAAATTAGGGTTCACTCGATCCCATTTGTCATTTAAAATTTTTAAGTTGATATATCATACAGCGCCATCTGTCATAATGTTAAAATGAGACATGGTTATCAATATTTTTGTTTCAACGTTTTATTCGACTTCGTTTAAAAGAGAACAAGATGGATCGCATTTGTAAAATTAAATACAATGTACATAAAATAATACCTAGACTTGAATGAATGGAATTAAGTGTATATATGTCACAAAGTTCTAAAATAAAATGTTTGCTTACTTTGTAAACAGTTGGCAAAAAGTAATCCCTAAAAATTTGAAGAAATAAGGAGTGACTCAGAATGAAATTCGATATTAAAAATAAAATAGCTTATTGGTTTTTGAACGTTTTAATAAATTGTACTTAGAAATATAATTACTATCATCTGGAAGGTAGTCCCTTAAGAAGAAATCCAGTGGCGTAAAATCACAGCTTTTTGCAGGCCAGTCAATGTTACCTCTACGCCAAATTAATTTTTTATGGAAAAATATTCTTATTGCTTCTAAAGCTCCTTTCGTAATATGGCTTGTGGCGCCATCCTGGTGGAACCATGTGCGAATATCAAACCCTTCAAATACTTGTAATGCTGATCCTACAAAATTCGGATCCTCAAGAATATCGTTGTGTATTTACTGTGATTGATTGTCCTTAATTATTCTCAAAAAAAATAAGGACCAATAATATCTCTTGAAGACATTGCTGCCCACAGTTACTTTTGGGTTTGCTGCAGACCATTACCGACAATTCTGTTTGTTCACGTACCCGTATAACTCGTCACTAATAATAATCCATCAAAGTATCAAAATTAAGACGGCTACGGAAATCATCATTCTTCAAAGCTTGAACTAACTAGATCTTATAATGATGGTAATGTAAATCCTTTTTCAAAATTCTTTGAACACTGCACCGGTTTAAATGTAAAGCAAACGCGTGTTTTCTTATCGAAGTGGATTTTGGCGTACAGCAGCAGTTACAGCTTCGATGTTGATTTTATTTCTAACAGATCTTCTGCGGCCACGGGGTTTAGAACAAACTTTAGAACCACTTGCTTGAAATTTGCGTATCCATTGCCTAATTAAATTAGCAGATGGATGAGCATTACGCAAATTGTAGTGATTTCGAAACGCTCTCTGGACTTGCACGTAAGAATGAGCATTTTCGTAGAATGCTTTTACACTGAAAGCACGCTGTTCACCACTAAAGTATTCCATTGGAAAAAAAAATCCACAAGACGATAATTCGAATTGTGGCAGTAGAAATAATCTGACACTGACAGTTTCCTCTAAATATAAAAACCAAAATCGAATTCCATTCTGAGTCACCCATTATATAGAACATGTTGTAACCGATAAACTTCTTGGCTAATTCGACTTGACAAAAGTAAAACAGCTATTAGGCTTTTATCTGGGTAAGAAAATCACATTTTAACTAATTTGCGGAAATTACCTCACTAATAAAACGATACCTTATATTAACTTAATTTGCAATATAGTATACCGTACACTTTATCTCTTTGATCAAAACATAAATTTTACATGTTTTGCTTTCTAACGCCTGAAAAACTTTGCGGCGAACATCCCTTATATATTGAAAAAAAGGAAGCAATTCCTGAGAGTACTCAATCAGTATTCAATTTTTCAAATCTTTTTCGTTTATTCTATTTTTACCCTCAAAAGCCTCAACAAATTTGCCTTTCCAGAGGAGATGTGCATGTCATATATATTACAAAATACTCATGTCGAATGGTTATTGATTTAGGAAGATATTATTGCGGGACTAACATTACCATTGTTACAATTTTGAACATATCAAGAAACATTTTGGCTTTCAGATTACAGAATTTGGAGCTTGTCCTAGACAGCCCTGTAACAATGGATATTATCCTATCCACGAAGCAGCAAAGAATGCTTCTTCGAAAACCTTAGAAGTTTTCCTGCAATGGGGTGAATCGATGGGATGTCCACGAGAAGAAATGATTCGATTCTACGACTCCGAAGGAAACGTACCTCTGCATTCAGCTGTACACGGCGGTGACATAAAAGCTGTTGAACTGTGCTTGAAGTCGGGCGCTAAAATATCAACTCAACAAATCGATCTGTCCACACCAGTGCACTTGGCTTGCGCACAAGGAGCGACGGATATTATTAAACTGATGTTCAAGATGCAACCTGAAGAAAAGTTGACTTGCTTGGCATCATGTGATGTACAGAAAATGACACCGCTACATTGTGCGGCCATGTTCGACCATCCTGAAATCGTAGAATATCTAGTAATTGAAGGATCGGATATCAATATGATTGACAAAGAGAAGAGATCTCCACTGTTATTAGCCGCTTCCAGAGCAGGTTGGAGGAGTGTACTATGTTTAATCAGACTTGGTGCTGACATAAATATGAAAGATGTAAATAGAAGAAATGTTCTACATTTAGTTGTCATGAATGGTGGAAGACTCGAAGAATTTGCAAATGAGGTTGGTAAGGTAAGCCTAAGAACTTTTAAAATAATATTTGTCTAGAATTGAGCTTAACGTAGTATACTGCATAATTAAGAAGTCGGGCGCAAGTAAGAAATAAATTCCTATCAATTCCTACCAATTACCATAAATGTATCTTGCAGTTCGTCTTATTTAAATCTAACTATCATTCATTTTACTCCCACAACTGTCTAAATCTGTTGGATTGTATTTATCCTGACACTTCTAAAAGCCATTTATAGGAAAACATGTTTTTCAATTTTAAGCAGAATTTTATGTCGATTACAATGTAGCTTTGTAAATTGTTATTGAACATTAGGCATTACCCTGATAAAATAGTATCTTCACTCAATTCTTCTAGACTTCTTTTAAATAAATACCTCGAAATTTGATAGTCTGTTGCAATAAAAGTAATAATAGTATAATCCATGAATATGATTCCAAAATTTTGGAAGACTACTCTGCTAGTTGATCCTACCATCTTGCATTGTGAGACAGAGGCATAGCTTCTAAAAAGAGTATATTTACCAAGGATTTATGGTTTGAAGCAACATCATATATATGTTTAGGTATTATAAAATCACTTTCATTGTTATTTTACCTTTGCATTTACACTTTCTTCCCATCAACTTTACCCGTCTTCTATTCAATGTGATTTTTGCTGAAATTTGGCCTTTATATATATTTAACCCACCGAAATGCATTAAAATAAAACAAATCTGATAGCCTTCAATATCTTCCTTTGCTTTGGAATTTCTCACTAATCTCGTTGGTTTATCATCTTCTTCTTTTCTTGATTTTAATTTCCTCCTGTGCTCTCGTCAATGATAATGGAGCGGGATTCGTATTACTTCTTCCTTTCTTATTTTTCGCCATTCGTCTTTCTTACTTTAGCGGCTACAAATATCCCTGGTGGAAATCTAGTATTTCTTTTGATCCTGACGCAAGCTTCCTCAGCAGTTTTATATAATCATAACTTGAGTACTTTTAATATATTTTCTTTTAATTATTTGTTAATTTCCTGAGAGTACTTCACCGATGTCCCTTCATTTACGATGCTTATGTTATATGATATATGTGGAATATTGTCGTTTTTCATATTCGACTTGAAATTACGCTTTTTAGCGTTGGGTTAGAGCTAACCGTCTTGAATATTATCATGGGTTTGTGTTAATCGATTCTACTACTATTACAAAAACAATACTAAATCATACAACAAAATTCTATCTTTCGCATTTATAATACTCTTTTAAACTTTTCTTGATCTTGACTCATAAAATATATTGTGCAACATCACTTGGAAGCAAAATGTAGAAAATTCTTGTTTTAATATTCCTGACTGTTGTAGCAGACACTTCTTGGTGAAACATTTTTAACTTCATACTTCAAATAACTTAAAACACTTGGCTTGTTTCACTATGAGTTTATTAGGAATACTCTGACATATATGTTTCGGTTGTTACACCATTATCAAAGAGATATACAAATCTAACAAAGTCTATAAATGTTTGTCCTATATACTTGTCTGTTCTTGTGTGTGTCGAAAAATTTGCAAATGAGGTTGGTAAGGTAAGTGTAAAAACTTTTATAATAATATTTGTCTAGAATTTAGCTTAACGTAGTATACTGCATAATTAAGAAATTAGGGGCAAGTAAGTAAGAAATAAATTCCTATCAATTCCTACCAATTACCATAAATGTATCTTGCAGTTCGTCTTATTTAAATCTAACTATCATTCATTTTACTCCCACAACTGTCTAAATCTGTTGGATTGTATTTATTCTGACACTTCTAAAAGCCATTTATAGGAAAACATGTTTTCCAATGTTAAGCAGAATTTTATGTCGATTACAATGTAGCTTTGTAAATTGTTATTGAACATTAGGCATTATCCTGATAAAATAGTATCTTCACTCAATTCTTCTAGACTTTTTTTTTAAATAAATACCTCGAAATTTGATAGTCTGTTGCAATAAATATAATAATAGTATAATCCATGAATATGATTCCAAAATTTTGGAAGACTACTCTGCTAGTTGATCCTACCATCTTGCATTGTAAGACAGAGGGATAGCTTCTAAAAAGAGTATATTTACCGAGGATTTATGCTTTGAAACAACATCATATACATAATATACATAATTTATTAAATCACTTTCATTGTTATTTTACCTTTGAATTTACACTTTCTTCCCATCAACTTTATCGGTCTCCTATTCAATGTGATTTTTGCTGAAATTTGGCCTTTATATACATTTAACCCACCGAAGTGCATTAAAATAAAACAAATCTGATAGCCTTCAATATCTTCCTTTGCTTTGGAATTTCGCACTAATCTCGTCCGTTTATCTTCTTCTTTTCTTGATTTTAATTTCCTCCTATGCTCTCGTCAATGATAATGGAGCGGGATTCGTATAACTTCTTCCTTTCTTATTCTTCGCCATTCGTCTTTCTTACTTTAGCGGCTACAAATATCCCTGTTGGAAATCTAGTATTTCTTTTGATCCTGACGAAAGCTTCCTCAGCAGTTTTATATAATCATAACTTTAGTACTTTTAATGTATTTTCTTTTAATTATTTATTAATTTCCTGAGAGTACTTCACCGATGTCCCTTCATTTACGATGCTTATGTTATATGATATATGTGGAATATTGTCGTTTTCCATATTACGCTTTTTAGCGTTGGGTTAGAGCTAACGGTCTTGAATATTATCATGGGTTTGTATTAATCCATTCTACTACTATTACAATAACAGTACTAAATCATACAACAAAATTCTATCTTTCGCATTTATAATGCTCTTTTAAACTTTTCTTGATCTTGACTCATAAAATATATTGTACAACATCACTTGGAAGCAAAATGAAGAAAATTCTTGTTTTAATATTTTTGACTGTTGTAGCAGACACTTCTTGGTGAAACATTTTTAACTTCATACATCAAATAACTTAAACACTTGGCTTGTTCCACTATGAGTTTATTAAGAATACTCTGACATATATGTTTCGGTTGTTACACCATTATCAAAGAGATATACAAATCTAACTTAAAGTCTATAAATGTTTGTCTTATATACTTGTGTGTTCTTGTGTGTTATTATGTTGTTAATGACAGTGTCTATAAAGGGTGTATTGTCAAATTCTATCTGTGTGTTGGTAACTTTAGAATTTGGCAGTACACCCTTTATAGACACTGTCATTTTTTAACAACATAATAACAACCCACCACACACAAGAACAAACAAGTATTATAAGACAAACATTTATAGACTTTAAGTTAGATTTGTATATCTCTTTGATAATGGTGTAACAACCGAAACATACAGTGTGCACGCGGTCTACCTGCGGATGAATATACAAGACAAGCTGGTCGACTATAAGTGGGAGAATAAGAGGGTAGCCTCTGTTACTAACATTAGAGCTATGTTAAAGTCGACACCGCAGAAATCGTTACTGCGTTAGTCCGTGAAAATTGCTACTGTTACTGTTAATAACAAATTCTTTAACCAAGAATAAAGTCATTTACTGTACTTCTTCAGAGAAGATGGAAATAATATTAATCAATAAAACCTCACTACCTGGATAATTTATAAGTAGAAACTTGTTGAAGCATCAAATAATCGCAGTAAACAATTTTAGTAACGGATTTCATTACGCTTCCCAAATGGTATGAGTAAATAAAAGAAATGATCATTAATTCTAAAAACTTAAAAATAATAATTTGTCGCGTAATTGTTCTAAATTAGATGGACGAAACGCGATTTAAAAATGTACTAATCGACTAGAGATCGAGCGTGAACAAAATTCAAATGAAATGCGTATGTGCAGCTGCTATCCTAAACGCGAGTCAGTCAAGGCCTCACTACACTCGACCAATAGAACAGTTTGTATATTGCTTTCTCGTACTAACTCATACAAACTCTCGGTGTCGTCGTTTTATCACACAGTAAATGCATCCGCAGCTCGCCGGCAAGCACTTGGTATATGTCAGAGTATTGTTAATAAACTCATAGTAAAACAAGCCAGTGTTTTAAGTTATTTAATGTATTCTTGTTTTAGTATATTTATGTATTTACAGGCTAAATCGCAGTGCAGTTTACTGCAGTTGTTAAACGAAAAAGACATCACTGGATGTTCACCATTACATTATGCAAGTCGTGAAGGCCACATTCGCAGTTTGGAGAATCTGATCCGACTAGGAGCTTGCATTAACTTAAAAAACAACAACAACGAAAGTCCTTTGCACTTTGCAGCAAGGTGAGTAACTTGTATACTAATATATTCCTTGAAGTATTTTACATTTGCTAGTTTAAATTTTTATAATTGATCATAAAACGAATATGTATTCTTAATATTTTTCATTCATGCAGTAGCGGGTAGTAGAGAGCCGGAAGGGGGACCATTCCCTTTCAGAGACATGCGATATGGTAACCAATCCGTAGTAAAGCATTGAATATTGTCTTTTTACCATAGAAATATTCATTCAAATCGATAAATTAGTTAAAGAAGCACAGCATACGTTCTATCGGCATTTCGCTGTCGATGATCATACAAGAATTAGATGAGCATCCCAATGCTACACTCAGAAAAGGATTTATTGCAACTAAGAAAACTTTTTTACGTACATAAGCAACTACGTTATTAACTCTAGTTACGTAATTCGTATTTGTTTTGAATAAGTCGTTTCTTTAAAGAGAAAACAATCATGAGAGCTAAATAGGAATTAGGTGCTGCTTTATTTATATACGAAAAAGTTTTTACTTGATTTCCGTCTGTAGGCATACGAGAGGAATTTCACAAAAAAACTGACAAGTTAAGACACGGTAATCTTGCTTAAGATGTTGTTCGAAAACAAACCGCCGGTATACAATTATTCCGAAAATCCATACTAGGCATTTTGTTTTACCGCTTTTATATTTGACGTATATAAAAGTTAAGGAAAAAAAGGTTTAAAAAAATGATTCACTGAATAAAGATAAAAAAATTAAATAAATTAAGCATAAAATAATATCTATAAAAATATCCAAAATTACTGTTGTAAAATATCTGTGTAAGATAAGTATATTGTACTGCACTGTACCATACTATATATATTTGGTTCTTTAACAAGTATAAATAGATAAAACTAATATTGAAATTACTAGCTTGGATTTTTAATAATATCTTTTTTCTTTCTCAGTATTAAATTCGTTGTCTCCTCTGTGAATTTTGTTAATGTTGTTAACCAATTTACTTCCAAATAATAATAACAAACAGTTTATAATATTTACTATATTATTAAGAAACTTAATTAGAGTCTGTGGCTTCATACTAAACAAAAACACCTTTACAGCACTACAGCACTGAAAGCTAGATACGTATTTCGACAACTATGTTGCCATCATCAGTAGCAATGATTAATAAAAACCGCATTGTTTGTACACCGTAGCGTATATGGATCAACACTGCTACTGATGATGACAACATAGTTGTCGAAATACGTATCTAGCTTTCAGTGCTTTAGTGTGGTAAAGGTGTTTCTATTAGTGTTTTTCTTTACTATATTATTTATTAAAATCTCAAATAAAGTTAACAAGAATTATAAAAATATGATCAATCATAGAATGAACTTTAAAAGCAAACTATATTTTTCTTTCAGTTTGTATTAATTAATATAATAATATTATTCCTAATTACAAATGAAAGTATAATAGTAATTATTTTACAACGATTCCCGTTTTATAATCCGATAGATTAATCAGTAAAGCTCTCAAGTTAAACTCTTGAATAGTTCATAATAAAAATTATAGTTCTCAAAATATTCTAAAATTTGGAATTAATGCACCATCAAACATATAACTAGAACATCAATGTATTTCGAATATCAGTTTTATAAATCATATATTAGTGCACAACAAACTCTCATTAATTTGTTTCCAATTTTCTATATTCTCCTGTTGGAAGTAATTTTCATTCACAACTGTCAATTATCATTCTTCATAGTAAAATTCTTCATATACTGACTTCCACAATTTTTAAATGGTGACATCTATTACTGTCTTGATATTTCAAGTGTAACGCCCATCTTAGTTGTATTAAGTGCTTTATACCAATTTTGTTTTACAATACTTGTGGCTGCATTATACAGCATGTGTAAAAACATATTGGGGATAGAATATATGTATACTATGCATACCGGCAAGAACGTCCAGGTCGTGCCGGTAGTAAAGTACGATTATAGCATTTCAGTCGCATACAGTCAGCCGATGGATGTACATGTATTTATCTAAGCATCACACGCTTCGTAAATACATATTTACCAAATAAGAATTCAAAATACTTCTGCGAGTTTTATTATATTGCGTATACAACGCAGTAGGAAAATAAAAGCACACTTCTAATTAGACATTAATTCTTAGTAAATTATTCTATAATTTACTAAGTAAATAGAAAATATGCAATGATTCAAATTCATTTTTTATAAAAATCTAATTCGAATGTAAATTATTATTTGAATTATAAATTACGAATTATTTGTTTTGGTTTTCATAAAACCGTTCCAGAACAGTTTTATAATCATCCAAATTTTTCGTTACAGCGCAGTTCAGGTACTGTTATCGAAGAGTTTAATTTGTCGAAAGAAACATATTCAGTCGTGTTGTGTATTCATGACGCGAGGTAGGAAATATAAGAGCCCACGAAATTATACATCAACAATGCCTCGCTACGCACCAGCAGAAAAACTGCAAATTATTAGATGGTACTATAGTGGTAATTCTGCAAAGGATTGCATAAATTTATCAAAGCATATTGCATATTTTCAATAGCTTTGAAACATGTTTTGTGTGAATAATTGCACAAAGTGTAATCCTAGAGAACGAGAAGACCGGGATGTTAATGATTTGTAGCACTCTCGAAGTAGAGGATACGCGATCTACCAGAAGTGTTGCTGAGGAATTGAAATGTTTTAAATATGCGAAAACGCAAGAAATATTTCTCGAGAACAATTTTCGAAGAATAGAGTTTTGTGGAAAAGGCGAAAGAAAATGAGAATTTTATCGCAAATATTGTATTCACATTTGGATCGTCATTTCCATTAAAAGGAAAACACAATCTTTTTGTTGTTGATATTGGGCTCGGAAAAATCAGCACAGATATTTTGTTAAACACACCCAATATCCTCAGAAAGTGAATCTCTGGGCAGGTATTTTAAGTAACCATTTGCTTGGTCCATTTTTTATTGATGATACGTTAAATGCGGACAAATACCTCGATATGCTACAAAATCAGATACTTCCCGCTATTGATAATATCGGAATATATCGGGATATTATTTGGTTCCAACAGGATGGTTGCCCTGTACATAATGCGGTCAGAGTTAAGCATTTTTTAATGAATATTTTTCCTGACCGTCTCATTAGTGGAACAGGAAACATTCGTTGCCCTTCGCGATCTCCTGATCTTTCGCCAAATGATTTCTTTTTATGGGGATACATCAAAAATAAAATGGTATACAGTCCACAAGGTGGCAGGCTAGAAAACATAGATATTTTGAGAAGACTAATCAAAGAGGCTTTTGCATCAGTAACAGTCGATATGATTTATAATGTGCCAGAAAATTTTTATGATAGGCTCGGACAATGCCTTGCTGGTCGAATTAGAAGTGTGCTTTCATTTTCCTACTGCGTTGTATACGCAATATAATAAAGCTCGCAGAAGTATTTTGAATTCTTATTTGGTAAATATGTATTTACGAAGCGTATGATGCTTAAATAAATACATGTACATCCATCGGCCGACTGTATGCGACTGAAATGCTATAATCGTACTTTACTACCGGCATGACCTGGGCGTTGTTGCCGGTATGCATAGTATACATATATTCTATCCCCAATATGTTTTTACACATGCTGTATATCCTTTTAAAAGTCATTCTATGTTTCAATTTTACCCAAAATATTTCTTATCTGTTTAATATTTGTTGTCCTAGACAACCGTTTTCTTCCAATAATTTTCTTCTAATAATTATTTTGAACATTCTAGACATAATTTCGATTTGTCGTTAAAATATATCCCTGCATGAATTTGAATTCCTACTTTTATTCATGCGTGCCTACTAATTGATAATTTAGCAATTTCTTAACATTAGTTTAATATTTAACATTTGTACTTTACGTAAGTATAATTAATATCTGATAGCATGATTGAAATAAATCTTTGAATTAAATGCACAGATATATTCCAGTTTATGACCATTAAAACACAAAGTCAACAAGTTGGAAAGTAGAATGAAAATATACTACAGCTGGAAATGAATCATCACTCCTCAATGAACGAGAACATGAATGTGGTGTTCAGGATACTAATTATTGAATCACAAAGTTTGATTTGTGGTAAAGAATGAAGCTAAGACAAAATATAAAATTAATTCTCACTGTAAGATTTTGACAAGAAATATCAGTAAAAGAAATATGGTTATATCTAGTGAACAAAAGTGAATCAGAACTAACTGGTTATAGTTCTCTGTTAGGGGGCGCTACCAACACAAACAGTTAGAGTGCCTAAATAATCAGAGTGGTGACAAGATGACATCTGTTCTGATTGCTGACGCAAATTGTATCTACATTATTTTACTGTTACATTCTTGTCTTTACTTAAACTTATTTTCTTCTTGGGTTTGTGTTTTTTCTTTTAATTAAAACTAACACATTTTACTAACGTTTCGATGTATTTAACATCTTTCTCAAAGGTCATGAAACATATAACTGTAAAACACATTACAAAATATCAGTCTTTACGGTGCAACATTATTTATACTAACAATAATTAAAATTCTTTTTTTTGTATTTTTTATGTATGGCAACGGGCAACTTACCTTAAAATTCGTTTCGTGCACCAGTAACGCCATATCATATTCGATATTGATGATTCTTCCTTTCTCAAGGTAATTGTTGAATAAAATACCGTGCGTATTTCAAAAAAACGGTGGCCTGAACCTTACCAGCTAACATTTGCGTTTTTGATAGCTATGAACAGTTTGCACCCTTAGCTGTCCACTCAGCTGACTGCTATTTTGGCTCTGGAGTTTAGTGATGTTTATCCATTGTCAAATACCTTATGAAGCTTTTTTTATTGCGCTGAAACAGCTCCAAACGGCGCTCTGAATAGTCGATGCGTTGTTGGTTTTCATCGACAGTGAGCAAACGCGGTAACCACTTCAAACAGGGCTTTCCCATGGACAAATGTTCATACAAAATGTTGAATACACAGCCTTCTGATATTTTTAAGGTGACAGCTATCACCATGCAACTTCAATTTATGATCGGCCAAAAAAAAATTGTGGACTTTTTATGTTTAGTGGAACAACTGCCGAATTTGGGTGACCAGAACATTCAACATCATCGGTGCTTGTACGGCCGTGTTTAAAATCAGCAAACCACTTCTCTAACATTCATCTCGATTGAGCAGAGTCCGGATAGTAATTGTCAAGCCATTACTTTGCATAAACGGTATTTTTTTTCATCAAAAGGCAATGCTTTATCAACCACACGGAATTCGGATTTTTCCATTGTTTTCAAAATTACAAAAGTAGCGTCACTAAAACCACTGTAACTTGTGAACTAAAAGTCAGATTGTCATGAAATTTTGACACGTATAGTTTGAAGGTTGGTACTTCCTAAAAATCAAATAAGTATACTATGAGAATGAGGGGGGGGGGAGAACAACGCGGACGCCAAGCCAAAAGAAACAAAATGGTGTAAAAGCAAACATTTAAGCAAAATGCTATTTAATAATGAATAATAACATTCCGAGTTCACCATCACTTTCAATACATCAAAAGAGCAAAAAGAAGCATATGTATTATTCACAGATGATATCAAACATAAAACTACCTACATAACAAAATAACAAATTATTCATAACAACAATAAAAAATTTAAGCGCATATATAGAATAATTAAATGAAACATACTAACTTAGTTATTAAAATCTTAAGCTATCTAAACCGTAAAACTTAGGTTCGTGTTCTAGTATAGAGATTCAAAACTCTGTTGTTTATTTCATATAAATGTAAATATTCATTTATAATAATCGGCCCCACGAAAAGAAAATCCAGTACTTAATAGTTATTTCTGTAACAAGGCAGTAAAGTTATATTTTACTTTAGAATGTTAATTGTGATGTTACAATTAGTACCACGTTCCGCTATCAGCTGTCAACTAGCGACAACATATGCGAGTTAACATCCACCAATATCGTACAATAATGACTTACTTTACTGCCGATTTTGGTTTTCTTTGCTGCCAATTTGAACGTTCCTTACTGCCGATTTCAGATAAAAGTATATAAAGATGTCATAGATGTAAAATAAGTACACGAGCTTTTTAAAAGAATTTTCATTTTATAAAAAATGTAATTTTAAATGTTTGGTTTTAGTCAGTTAATGAACATTTAGTGATAAACCTAAAGAAGCACCCTGTTTAGAGAAAAGTTTCAACGTTAAGAACCCACAAATGCTGTTAACTATAATAGCCAGAATTATAATTAAATACAATAAAAATAAAACTCGATATCATTTTCATGTTTCGACATTACTTTTTTATTCATATCTTCTTCAGAATCTAACAATTTCAGAAAGAAAAAAACTATTCATTACATTCTATATTATAGTTTAAATAAGATTGCTTTAACATATACACCTACTAAAAAATCATAATTATAAACATAAAATTGTAAATTGAAATGTGATTTATTATTTTTTGGCATTTGATAAACATTTTAATATTCTTATTATATTTTACATGCTTTTCTTATAATTCATTCAAACGTCTAACCAATTAGCTGTTTTATTAATACGGAACTACTTTCTTATAATATTATCTGATTTTAGTTTTTGTCATTTACCGCTTTTTCGAGTATTTTTTTTAATTTGGATCATGATCCAATTTAAAAACATCTAGTTAAAGAAGTCCTTTAAGATTAATCTGGCCATTATTGACAATAGATCTAATTCTAGAGAATTATGGTAACATCTGAACACGTACAAGATAATTTACTATGTACAAACGATTTCTGAGCGTTACCTACCGTAAGTTACAAAGAAACTCTTAAAACTTGTACCAGCTTCTATTTATATTGAAGAAGACCTATTCATGATTGCCGAGAAAATCACGTTGAAGGATTTTACAGGCTATATTGATATCGTCATGAAAAGGGTCAGATTAGAGTTGTGCACAGTTGTCTACAATCGTCGCACATTAGAGGTATAGAGTTTAAATAGCGGGAATGTTTATTTTTTTTCTTGTTTATATAAACTTTTTTAAATTACTATAGTTTACTAGTGATCAAATATGTTTAATATACCATAGTCGACAAATTTTAATTTCTGGTACGAAAGTAGAAGAGGAAAAGAGAACGGCTAAATACAGTAAAGACAACATTTAGCGAGGCTGCCAAGTACACCCGGCAAACGTTTGCTATCAAATGTGAAAATCCCGCGACTGCGTTGCTTCTCTCACCACTGTTGGAAAGCAGGTATCGCTGCATATTATAAGGTCATGTTCTGCATGGGATAGATAGCTAGTATAGAGCTGTAAACAGAAATTAAAATTTGTCGACTAAGGTATAAGTAGTCAATGCCTTTTAAACCTTTATTAGGTATACGATTTTTGAAATGTCGTGGACTGGATTTTTGCTTTTAATACTTTCCAAACTTCAGCATTTTTTGATCTTTTCCTATTTTATATTTAAGTCCATTGCCGCTTGTTTTATTTTCTACCCTCCATGTATTCCTGGATCTTTTTCCTCTCCTTGGTTGGTTCTAAAAATATATGCTGTTATTTTCGAGTAGGTCATGTGACTAAAAAAAGGATATTTAAATCTTCAAGATCGTCCAAAATTTTAATTTGACAATTACAGCTACTAAAAGAAGTTGTTTAGTGTCAGTTGTAAAATGAATAAAATCGATATTGGATGTGCAATTCAGTACAAGTTTTTTAAAAAGATGAACACAACTGACATTTTGGCATATATTTGGGACACGATGCTCCTTGGTATGCCATGATTTGCCGCTGGGTTGATCGCTGTAAAAGTTACATGAGCCTCGACGTTGAACAATGTCGTAGGACATACTGTGTGTCCAGAAAGTCTGGAAACACCCAAATAAAATCGAAACGAATGATTTTTGAGAAAAATGCAAAAACAGGTCAATTAGTATTTTCAAAAAACTACTGGCTGATGGTATCTGTTTGGAATTTTTTATGACCTAGAAAAAGTTATGATGTCATCAAAAAAAATTTAAATGGCAACGTCGCATTTTTAATTTTATTTTTGATAGATCTTTTAATTGTCTAAACGACAGTCAAAAAACTTTTCATTCTACTAAAATTTTGAAAAAAAAAATCATTATAGAAAACAAAGAAAATTTTAATCGTAGAAATCATCAAAAACTCAACAATAAATGTTCAAAATGTTGTCCTTGAGCATCTTGGCAATACCCTAAACGATAATAAAATTCATTTTGAACGTTTTCTATCATTTAGGAGTGATCCTTCGTACTTCAATCTCAATCCGTTGACGCAAGTCCTCCAAATTTTCAGGTTTAGTTGCGTATACCTTATTTTTTAGGTAACCCCACAAAAAATAATCAATAGGTGTTAGATCTGGCGACCTAGCCGGCCACTCGATAGCCCCCCTCCTGCCAATCCATCTGTTTGGGAAGGTATTCTCGAGATAATGCCGAACATTTCCCGCATAGTGGGGTGGAGCCCCATCTTGTTGAAACCAAATTCTTTGCCTGGCCAAATTAGGATCTTCATGGTTCGGAAATATTTCTGCTAATGACGGAATTAAATAATTTTGTAAAAAATTCAAATACATTGTCAGGTTACCGTTGAAGGAAAAAGGCCCTATAATTCTGTTACCAATTAAACCAGCCCATACATTTAATTTCTGAGGATACTGAGTTCGTACCTCTCTCATCCAGCCCGGATTTTGGCGTGCCCAGTACCTGCAGTTTTGTCTATTAACAGTCCCATGTAATGTGAACGTAGCTTCATCTGAGAATAAGATATTTCTAATAAAAAACGGATCATTATCACACATAGGCATCAGTTGTTCGCAAAACTGTACACGCCTGAAGCTCATGAACCAAACAGATTTTGTAGGGATGACACTAAGTTTTTCGAAAAATATTACCAATTGTACTCTTCGACACGTTAAACTCCCGAGCAAGCTGCCGTGTACTAGAATTTGGAGTTTCCTCTACTGACAATAATACGTCGAGTTGCGTATCTTCTGCGATCTTTGGACGACCACTTCTAGGGCGATCTCGAACATGGCCTTCTTCTTGAAATTTTTTGTGAATCTTACTCACCGCAGAAATACTAATTGTAAATATAACTTTTTCAAGGTCATCAAAAATTCCAAACAGATACCATCAGCCAGTAGTTTTTTGAAAATACTAATTAACCTGTTTTTGCATTTTTTTCAAAAATCATCCGTTTCGATTTTATTTGGGTGTTTCCAGACTTTTTGGACACACAGTATATATCACGTATTGTTTTTTGAGGTACCTGCATATACCTTTTTTTAACCACCCTTATTTTACGCATACTGGTAAAAGTTATCGTTATTAAATTTTTTTCACTTGAGTATCTCTGTGATTAACGATTTATGAGGGTTATTGTATAGTTTTTCAAGATAAATACCGAAAAAAGTGGTAATCGTCGGGTGTTTCCTATATTATGAACATATTGTGTATCTGAAAAAAAACATCAGTGCCATTTGCAATACCGACGCTGTGGTGCGAACCCAGTAATTACTACAATGATTGCTACTTTTGTATGGCTGATATACGAGGATTTTCAAAGAAAATCAAGCATAAAATATAGAGTACCTTACTGCAAATTCTGTATCGAAACCCATAGCTCATAGTGAAAATATGCCCAATAAAAGTCAAATAGAGTGTTACATATGCCGAGCGATAAGGATAATGATGGTGAAGAAATGGAAATTGACAATCAAGACCATTCGCATTTAATTGAACAATAGGAAATAAATGATTCAATATGAGACTTGAATTTGCCTGTGAGACAAACTAAATTACATAGATCTAAATTAGAACAGAGGAACTTGCTGGCACCAGGTACAAAAATATCTGTACAACAAAAACGAAGTAAAGAAGTGGCTTTATTTTACTCCGATTCAGAAAACATATATCTCTATAACAACATCGTATTTTTGATGAGCAACTTGAAAATTTTCTACGAAGCAAAGGCCTGACGTTCGTTTATTGATGGTTCGAAAGCAAGTTTGAAGGAAGTTTTGCTTTACAACGGCAATCACTATCCGTCAATATCAATCGCTTATTCAACTGTTTTAAAGGAAACATACGAAAATATGAAATCATTTTCTTAGCATATTGGACAACAGAGCTAGTGACAAACACTATTTGATGAAAGATTTACCAAAGCGAAAGAAAGTTTTGTGTAGTAAATAAAATGTGAAGTACGTGCCTTTTATTGATCCCAAAGAAGTTATTTTACCTCCCCCATAAAGTTAGTATTTTTTAGAGTCCATTTGTACAAAACTAAGTGACGCAAAGTTAAAAGTAGGAATATTTATCGCACCACAATAACGTCAGTTAATAAAAGACCAAAATTTCAATTAAAATCTAAACAACAAAGAGCTAGACGCATGGACATCGTTAAAGGCTATTGTGCAAGGCTTTTAAGGTAATCACATAGACAAAAATGCGGATATCTTAGTGAACATTTTGTTACACGCATACAAAAAGGCGGGTTGCAGAATGTCGTTAAAATTCATTTTCTGCATTCTCATTTCTTTTCAAATCTTGCATCCGTGAACAAAAAGAGGTGTTTCACCAAGATAAAAGGCTAGAGGCACGGTATCAATGTCGTTGGAACGCAGAGTTTAAAGCGAGAATAACTTCCCAACATAAAAGAAAAAGTTAAAAGTTTTACGTATTTTCTTTTCAATATTTGTTTTTAAACTTATATTTTGTTTTTGGTGAGTGAAAATTTATTAATAAAAAATGTTGTCACGGATTTTTCAAATACTTATTAATAAAATTAAAATATGGAATACATACACCATGTCTAAAGTTAAGTGTTCACCATTGCTAACTTTGTTATTATTTAAGCTACGAAGTCGGTTAAATTAGCAAAATAGTAACACTTTTTTTGCTGATTAAGTTAGTCAAAACAGAGAAACAATTGAAGAGCTAGTTTCTGAGATATTCACAAGAGCAAAAGAATTTTAAAAATAACATCCTCTATACTTCCAAATTTTTTGAAAAAGAGTTAAATTCTAAGCAAAAAGTAAGTAATACACTATCGTCCTAAACTTAAAAATAAGCGAATAAAAATCACTTAAACTCTGGTTATTATTGATAATATGTAGATGATGGAAAGTAATTAACTAGTTATACATTTTAGTACATTAAATCAAATGAGACATTGAATAACATAACGGTAAGCAATAAAAAGTGATAAATTTATACATTTTTTTATCTTAGTAAATGTTCAATATGGCCTTGTTGATCAATACACTTCTGAGCTCTTCTGAGAACACTGCTTGTCACTTTTAGGATAGTTCTAGCGGAAATATAATTTATTATGTCTCCAATTTTCTTTTCCAACTCCACCACATTTTTTATATTGTTGTTTATAAACTTCGTCTTTGATGTAACCCCACAGATAAAAATCTATATGTGTTAAATCACGGAATCGTGGAGGCCAAGGCGTTTGTGCGTTTGTTCCTGTCCACCTATTATCAAAGAGTCTACCTGGCATAGTAGCAGAATCATGATAACTATGGCAGGTTTTCTAAGAAGATTCTCGAGAACTGGTGCTAATAGTTGAACATAACGTACCCCTGTTAGGGTGCCGTGATAGAAAATTGAATCAATAACTCGAGAACCTACTATGCCACAGCAAATATTTAAGCTAAATTGATGCTGCGGGTGTCGTGGATCCTCTATTATGAGATTCTGTCGAGACCAATAATATTGGTCTTTTTTATTACACATATCTTTAGTTGAAAAGTTAGATTCGTCTGACCACAAAATGAGTTTAAAATTATCTGGATGTTCATTGATGAAATTAATTAGCCAGTTACAAAAAATTAATCTTCTCTCTGCATCTCCTGGTAATATTGTGTCTACCCTTCTCGTTTTATAGGGATGCAGTTTATCTTGACATCCAATGTCTCTAATTGGATTTTGTGGAAATGCTTTAACACTTTCGCTGACCAGATTCTCAGGGGCCAAGACTTTTTTTATGGATATGTTATTAAATTTTTGCCCTAATCACTTGCAATCAACATTGTATAATAAACATTTACTTTCTAAAATGTATTTTTTTTTAAAAAAAATTACGCTTATAAGCGTCAGTGGCACAGGGTCTCAGTAGTTGTTGTTACCGACCATCGACGCTTATATAAGCGGCTTCATTTTTCAAAAAAAACGTAGTTATATTACTTAAAAATACATGAAACACAATACACTGTAATAATCTAAATAAATACAAACTTCAGTCAACACTTTGGTCTACATAGGAACACAAATTATAAAAAAAAACAGTTTTCTAAAATCTATTTATGAGTGATAATACCACAATTCAAACAATATCCTGGATTATCCGGACAAATTTCACATTCATAAGCAGTGTCTGTACGCTTTTTATTGATTTCAAAGCACAATTTGCATCTTTTCCTTAGAGCTTGCTTCTTGCCAGGAATATGTTCTCGTTTTCTTAGAATGTGAAGTATTGATGCTTGTCTCGTTGAAACTGGTTCAGGTGTAGAAGACACCAGATGGATACTCTGAAGTCACACAAGGACATCTTGTTTCCTGAATATTTATTATATAAATGAAAAGCATTGGTCCGCATCATTTCATTAATGTGGAAAAACATTTTTTGGTGCCAACGAATGGTTTTCCTCTCACAAAGATAATACGACAGCATTTGATCGTGTTGGTCAATCCCCGACATAAATTTATTGTACTCTATTATTGGTAATGGTTTTACTAACTTTCACCTTTCTTTTATTTTCTGCTCAACCATGACATTTTTATGTGCATTAGAAATATAGAGAACCTCCCTTTTGTCTTTCCATTTGCCTACCATTATTCCATCAGCATATCTGGCAACAGTTTCCCCTTTTTTCAGCTTACCAGAAATCACATCTTTTGGTAATTTTCGTTTACCTCATCGCAGCGTACCAGTACAATGGGTTTGATTTTTCGACAGCTTTTTAGCCAAATCAATACTATTATAGAAATTATCCATACATACGTGGTGACCCATATGCAATCTATCTTCTAATAAATAGAAAACAACTTTCTCGGCATGCCCTTTGCCACCCATCGAGTCCAACATACCCGTATAGACTGTGAATTTTTGGACTATTCCTTTGGGAGTAGTTAGTTCATACAACTTCAACCCATATTTATGGCGCTTGTTCTTTATATATTGCCTAAATATAAGTCATCCACGAAAAAGCACCATTGATTCGTCTAAGGACAGTTCACATCCTGGAGAAAATACTTCGGACATTCTTCGATTGAAGTAGTTTATAAGGGGTCTAATTTTATAAAGCCGGTCTTCAGGTTTGGGATCATTTGGTCCAGGGTTTCTAGCAAAATGTAGAGCACGTAAAATTACCAAAAATCTGTTTCTACTCATAATAATAATAATAATAATAATATATTTATTCAGTGTAATAAAATCATTACATGAAAGGTCAAAATATACATATATACGGTAACAAACAAAACAGATTAAAATTGTATGTTATTAAAATTATCATTTAAATATTCATTAATTGAATAAAAACTTTTCGTCAGTAAAAGTTTTAATATTTTACTTAAGAATGTACTAGCATTCATTGTATGCAGGTGCTTCACTTTGTTGTAAATCTTTGGCCCCCAGTAGTCCACATATCTTTGGGCAGTCTGCACACGGTGATAAGGGGTTCGCAGTTTATCCCTGTTTCTTGTATTGTACTGGTGGGAGTCCCCATTTGCGGCAAACTCATCCTCATTGAAAATGACATACTTAATGCAGTTGTATATATATATATATGAATGGTAATGTGAGTATAGCCCCTTTTACAAAATATTTTCTGCAACTATCCCGATGTCCCAAACTATACAACGCTCGAACAGCCCTCTTCTGCATTTGAAATATTCTCTCTGCCGATGGTAAGCTGCCCCATACCAAGACTACGTAGCTCATCTTAGAGTGGAAGTTGCAGTAGTAAGCCGTTGTTGCAGCTTCGTGAGTTGCAACACTTTTCGTACGCCTTATTGTGTATGTTGCCTTTGCAAGTTTATCAGCCAGACTGGAAACATGATCCTCCCAAGTAAGCCTACTATCCAGCGTCAGACCCAGATAGCATACGCTGCCGTTCGGAGGTTGGTTTTTTGCACAGAAAGTAAGTTGTTGTGTTTTCCCTTCATTTAGTTGTAGACCATTGCAAAGGAACCATTCCCTGGCTTTCTTTCTTTCTTTCATACTAGAAGCAATGCCTTTTTTGTAAAATTAAGGATCTTTCTATCAGTAGTGTTCTAAGCGAGGCATTCGAACAACACCCATATGTAAAATATGATTATAAATGTCAACAATTCATCTTCTGTTACAGGTCTCCATGCACAAATTCGTGATTTCCCAGTTGTTTTTTCAGATAAGAATATATTTTCAGCGTTTACATTTGTTTCTTCAACTATTAAATGTAAAAGATTATTAGTGAATAGATTACGATAAAATCCAAAGGGTGTATTTTCAGAAGGTAAAATGTTCATAGTTTCTTTTCCAGTAAACTGAAAATGTTTCATGTCTGTAACAAGTTTCCAATTAAAATCTGGGTCTGTGTGTTGACTTTCTACATGTTCAATTTCGGTGTGAAACAAATTTTCTTGTTCAATGTTATCCTCTGATTCCGACCCTGAGTCCGGGTCTAGGTCCGACCCTGCCCGCCCATCACTTGATTCTTGCTTAGTTTCATACTCACTATCACTGTCCTCCAATATTTGCATCAATTCCTCAGTAGTATATTTATGGTTACGACTGTATTTTGGCTTAGAAGGACCTGCCTCGTTGTCATCACTTTGCATTGTTATTTGAACTTCAAAAACAGAACAAACAAAAAACCGCTAACACTTTTAGGTTAGAAATACCTTATACTGTGTGCCTACATTCGAACGTTCACTCAAATGCGCTGCCGACGACACTGCCGCGATACAAGATTCAACAGGTACAAAACGCTTATAAGCGTCAGTGGCATGCGCACAAAACATGTCATGGCGCTTATAAGCGTTTTCGGCAGCGAAAGTGTTAAAATATGCTAACACTCGTAATTCCGTTTTTTCGTTGATTATAAATCCTTTCCTTTTTCTCAATTTCTTAAATATACCTTCGTTTTCTGTACAATTTTAAAAAGATTTGTCAATTTGGCGCTTCACGCTCCGGAAATTTGTTACAATAATATGCCCATGCTTCGACGGTGTTTCTTCTGCAAAACAAATAAGCTTCAAACATTTTAGTAGAACTAACAACCAGTAATAAACTCTTACCAATAGATAACCATACACAACCAATTAATTACAAAACAGATTAAGTTTACAAACTCGATGACGTTTCAAGTAATCTTTTATTTCATTTTATATTCATCGCCTACTTACATATTAAAGCAATAATAATCAAACAGTAAGTGCTTTTTATTCGCTTATTTTTAAATTTAGGACGATAGTGTATTACTTACTTTTTGTTTAGAATTTAACTCTCTTTCAAAAAATGTCGAGATATACCATTTAAAAATTTGTTGCTTTTGTGAATATCTCAGAAACTAGCTCTTCAATTGTTTCTCTGTTTTGACTAACTTAATCAGCAAAGAAAGATCTACCAGTTTGCTAATTTAACCGACTTCGTAGCTTCAATAATAATAAAGTTAGCAATGGTGAACTCTTAAGTTAGACACGGTGTATACTGGACGTTTACTTTTTTTTGGTTTTTTACTTATAATCATACCTAAACAAACAGTACGTGTTACTAAAAAAAAACTATATATTCTTCTTAAGCTATAAATATAAATACATAAACAGAAAACTTGTAGAAAACAATTACATTTTTTTATCATTTGTAACGGAATGTAACATCTCTGTACGCCAAAAACTACATACATTACTTATTTTTATAGCAGATAAATGTATAGTTACTTATATTTATAGTATTACTTGATATCTCATTTTTATAAGAAGCAACGTGATGACTAAATAATTGTTAATTAACTCCAAAATACGCTTTCATACACCAAAGAATAGCACATGAAGAGAAAATTGCTGTCAGCATTAATAAAAATACAAATTTTATAGATTATGACTTTATGAGTCATTTACTTACAATGGACGTTACCCACACGCAATTGTAATGAATTTAATTTTTATTGAATAATGACAAACACTGATTAAAAATTCTTCTGTTCATGATCTTTTAAAAAGCCCACCCTAAGTGTCTACAAAATGTTGTTAAAAACCGTAAGCACAATTACCGGATTCTCTAGGCAACTTAGAACATATTTTCCCTAAACTTTTGAAAGACCAACAATCGCGATTTATAAATAATAAAAGGCGTAATTTTAATCAGTTATTAATTCGCACTTATATGCATTATAATTTATGGTAATTCATCTGAAATATCGTGTTAAGCAGCCACTTTTCATTCACATCTTCTAGCTTAATTTCATTATTGTATTATTCTTTTGAATAGCAATCTAATGCGAAACAATGCGTTGTAATAATAGGAAAAGTAAGTTGTGAAACATGAATGGGATTATAATCGCTAACATTTCATTATATAATAATTAATATGTAATTACAGTATTAGTAATATGCGTGAACATGCAATTATAAGTTAACATAGAAATAGCAATGTTAATAGCTTATGAATATCGCTTATATTCGATTTAATAGTCAGAATATGTATGCATATAATAAAATGAAAGCAATATTTCTATGTATAAATTACTAACATGCTTCTATATAATTAAGTTTTCTAAATTTCCCATGGGAGCTTGTTTAATTATATTGAATGTGAATCAATTATGTTATTGATCGTTTCATCCATTTTTATAATCGATTAACCTAATTGCACATATACACAATGAATGCTATTTAATTGTAAGGAACGCAAATTGGGATGAATCATATTCTTTTCTCGAAGGAAGAATTTCTCGAACAGTTTGCGATAAATGCATTTTAGACTTCGTAACAGAAACATTTTCACAACGAGCTATTTTTCCAAATATAATTCGGAGACTGGAAGATTAGTGTATTTACATAATAACAGCACAGGATCTTCTAGTAGTAAATTCGGACAAACACGAGCAGTGAACGTACGAGCATTCCCCGAAGTATTAGACTCGATATTCTGACGGGTCAAACTTTGAAACATCTATCTATTTATTATATTAACCCTTGAGTGATCTTGACAAACTTAATCACCACAGACCCAGTGGAACACACATTACAGACGGTACAAATACGTAATGCATTCATTGGTGTAAATATAATTTTAATATTGTCAAGTTTTGAACTAAATAGGAATCGTTATGCTGTAATCTTGAAAAGGACCATTTTCACAGCTTTACCAGATTCATATTCTTGTCCGGTTGATGATAAACTCATAGCAATTGCTGCTAGTATTGAATTACGATGATAATTTATAATCATTTTATATTTGAAAAATTACAAATATTATCCAAAAAAAATGAGATGTGGCCACCACACGACATTCTTATACATATGAGCGTTTCAAACTATATTATTTTAAGAACTTTTTTACACAAAAATTATTCAAAACCCTATTCGCAGTATTTCTATTCTCTAAATAAATACCTATAGAATGCATACTTTGCAAGATATTCCAGAAAAAGTGTTACTCCCTAAGAGTAAAAGTGTTAATTCCGGTCCGAATTTTTAAATTTCATTTATACAAAAAATATTGCAAATCTAGCACTAAATACTCTTGATAAATATATATAGAATGCATAATTTACGACATATTTGCAAAAAACAATATTTCTATGTATGCAATAGGAGTAAAAGTGGTACTTCCGGCCTGAATTTTGAAATTTTTTTTATACAAAAGATATTGAAAATTATGTTTTAAATACTTTTATATCCGTAATGTATCTATCTAAAAAGCATGGCTTGCGAAATATTCGCAAAAAACTGATTTCCGATAAGGGTAAAAAGCCTACTTCCGGTGTGAATTTCGAAAAACTTTTTAAATAAAATTGTTCTCAATTTTAATTCTAAGTACATATGAATTCTTTATAAATTTGTTTAAACTTAGTAGTTGACGAAATACCGGCAAAATTCAATTTTTTCACTGAAGTAAACTACTACTTCCAGTTTGCCGATTTTACTGAAAATCTAATCAGATCTCAATAGGGAGATTATATTCGTAAATACAAAATTTGGAATTGATACTTATAGCGGTTTGACCGCTATCGTGGTCACACACAGGCAGACAGACAGACAGACACACAGAGAGAGAGGCATCTTTTAGAAACCACTTTTTCGGTATCAGGGGACTTCAAAACGTGGACATCTGCAAAAATCTCGAGGTCGAAAATTTTCGTCATCACAAAACTTCCTTATACTACGTATAAGAAAGTAATATAAAGTGGATATTTTAAGCCTAATTGTTATCTTCTTAAATAATGATACAAATAAATCACTTTCTACTATGTCTTTTAACAGTTTGCACTATTTGTGAATAGTTTCAACTCTGATTAATCATTTTCAAACGGTGTTTCGTTTGCAAATTATACAAGCTTGCGAAATTATAGAGTTAGTAATATATCTGAATTTTTAAGTTTGTTTATTTCAAGAGACTAGTAAATTTAATCGGAAACCTCTTGAGATAAACAAACTTAAAAATTCAGACATATTACTCAATGAGCAATTAGATCTTAATGAATGTGTATTGTGAAAATCCAAACCAACAATAAATAAATACCTATAACAGACTCTAAGATCATAAACCATGTAAAAGCTATTGTTAGAAAATACTGTTGAATATCCGAAAAAGCTAGAGTGATAGCGAAACATGTCATATACTTTGTAATAAGTTGTTTTAATATAGTGGATTTGTTGTAAATTGTGTTTTACTCCGTCTATTATTATTAATTAATATGGATGTCCAGCAAGTATCGGCCAGCTCAACAAATTAATAAATAAGTTAGTTGCAAAATTGTACGTAACGTTTTTAACATCTAAATTCTCTGTTTGTAGTGCCCGCTGTTGCTTGCAATACATTACATCAGTTTTTTCTTCAAACACTTCTTTGACATATACTGGGATAAAGAATGTTCTTGTCACATAATTGAAGCCCTTGGTGCAAAAAGGTGTTAACTCACGGTTTTTCTGAATTAACAATTTTTGCGTGCAAGAAGGTGTTAACTCATTCCTCATCTACTAGTAAAATCTCCAGCAGCCAGATGGCGCTCATTGCGCCGTTGTAGAAAACTATAAAAAGTGTCATCTCTCGACAGGAGAAAAGATTTGCGTGCAAAAACCTGTTAACTCATACTTTGTTCGCATGAAGGTGTTAACTCCGGAGATCACCTTTTTGTATTGCAGTTTGTACTTTGTTTAATAGTCTATCTAAATCTAATAGTCTATTTAAAAGTGTATCCGTACCTTTTTGGGTGTTTTTCTACGAAAACACAAGGTAAGTGTTTTATGTTATATTGTGAAAAATGATGGAAAGGTTAAATCATGGGTGTTTTTCTACGAAAACACAAGGTAAGTGTTTTATGTTATATTGTGAAAAATGATGGAAAGGTTAAATTATGTTCCAAAAACTAATATTTTATGGTTCTATGTATACATAACCTAAAATAATAATAAATTATTAATTCCTGTTGAATCACAAACAGTATTACCTAAGTGTACTTGTCACTAATTCCATTATAATCGTTGCGTCTTTTCGAATACCTAGTTTGTTAACAAGTTTCTCTTGTGATTGTACAGATGAGTGATCGGACAAAGAAAATCGTTGAGATGGCTTTGGCGACTCCAATGGTAGAGTCGTCTGATGAAAAAGACAGCAGTTCCTCAGATGATGAACCATTGAGTACAGTGAGGGCTCGAGTTGTGATAGCAGTGGAACCACCAGCCTTAGGTCGCCCACAATCCGAATATCATACTGAAAACTTACCTCGTAGCAACGAAAAGGAACTTGACAATAATAATTATTATTATTTTGAAGCTGAAAGCGAAGTTGCTCAAGATCCAGAAATTGTTGTTAATAATAATTTCTCCCAGGAGATAGAACAAAATTCACCTGAACCTACAACAGTTCACGAAGGCAAAAAATCTAGGAAAAGAAAGTGTGATCCTAAAATGTGGAAACGTAACCAAAACAAATCGAATAAAGAGAAAGGTGAATCATATAAAACATACAAAGGAATAGACAAGCCCGCGAAAGTCTTTTGTACAGATAAACCCCTTTGTAGAGAAAAGTGTCGATTAAAATGTGATAGCAGATTCTCTAATGAAGCTAAAATCCGTTTGTTTGAAGAATTTTATTCATTGAATGAAAATCAAAAGAACGCTTATTTATTTGGCATTTTGGAACCGTTTGAAGTTAAGCAACCTTCTGGTACTCATAAGTGTCGTCAGAAGTCTTATAGGTATTTCTTTAAAGTTGAAGGTGAACGTCGTCAAGTGTGTAAAGAAGCAGTGATGTCGATGTTAAATATTGGTCGAAAAAAGATTGATTTAATACGGAATCAAATATCAAGTGGAAGATCTGCTCCTAAAGAAGATGGAAAAGGCCGTCATGACAACCGACCTAATGCTACTTCGGAAGAACAACGCAACCTGGTTCAAGACCATATCACGTCTTATCCCAGTGAAATGTCCCACTATTCGAGACATAAAAATCCTAACCGTCGTTACCTTTCACCGTGGTTATCGATCAATAAAATGTACGATATGTTTAAGGAACAATGTATGAACAGTAATGTAAGTCCCGTGTCCAGTACTACCTATAGACGCATTTTCGTTACTGACTTTAATTTGGGTTTTGGATCCCCGAAAACAGATACTTGTAAAATATGCGATGTAAGTAGTAATGATAATGAGCACATTTACAAATTCAAGAAAGCCTTTGAACAACAAAAAACTGACCGAAATTTTGCAAAAGAAAATGATAATGTATTGTACATCACTTTTGATTTACAAAAGACACTTCCTTTGCCTAAGATTTCAACAAGCAAAGCTTTCTATTTACGGCAAGTTTGGCTATATAACTTGGGGATTCATTTGATTTCTACACAGCAGCAAAATGGACGAGGATATTTTCATATCTGGACGGAAGATCAAGCATCTCGTGGTCCCGAGGAAGTTGGTAGTTCAATTTTGGCATTTTTGGAAAATATTAGAGAACAGGCAAGGGGTTGTGATCATCTAATTGCATGGAGCGATGCAGCTGGAGGACAGAATAATTTTTTTTTTATTGTGTGTTATGGCATTATTTGGTAAAGGAGGGCATTTTTCAGAAAATTGATCACAAATTTCCTGAAGTGGGCCACACTTTTATGGACTCAGACAGAGACTTTGCGGCTGTTGAGAAATTAATAAGAAAACATCAAAACATTTATACAGTGGATCAGTATATATCAATCATGACCGAAGCAAGAAAAAAAACACCATTCAATATTACAAGAATGGGAGACAAATTCGTGGACATCAAAGAATTGCCCAGAAAACTAGGGCTAATCGACAGAAAGAAATCTGAAAAAAACGAAAAAGTTTTATTCCGAGACGTTAGGTGGATACAGGTTGATGTATTCGGAAAAACAAAATACAGATATTCGTTAGATGAAAGAGAAGAATGGATTGTTGTTGATATAAGAAAAAATAGAAAAATGGATAGGTGTGATAAAACACCAAACACGATTTTAACGACCATCAATAAAAACCGTGCCATTGCCGCCAAAAATTTGATAATATTCAGGAACAAATTCCTTACATTCCGGAAAATTTCAGAGGATTTTATTACAATTTGAAAAGAGATGACAATAATTAACAATAATTGTTAATATTATTGTCATCTCTTTTCAAATTGTAACATGTACCTAATGTTTCTATTTTTGATTTTTGTTAAACAATACAATAATTAATAAAGTTTCCTTTGATGACACTTTTTTGTTAATCTGTGATTGGCACCATTGCGCTATTATAGTTTTAGAAAAAGGTGTTAACTCAATTTTTTTAAAATTTTGGTATATTTTTCAGGAGATGAAGGTTTGTATTTGCAAAATGCAACATTCACAAGAATTTTGAGTATATCTCAACGCACAATCAACTACAAAAACAAGTAAAATGTGTTTAGAACAAAAGTTCCAGTCAATCAAACTTCAAGTACTTTTTCTCGAAATTGTAAATTAGTGAGTTAACACCTTTTTGCACCAAGGGCTTCAATTATGAGTTTTATCTTTTGATACAGAACATAATATTTAGATAACTAGATAATTACTTTGGTAGGTTAATTAAATAGAATAATTATTTAATTATAGCTCTAATAGTTGAATTTTAATTAACACAAATTTGTTTGTTTGCCCACAACCACCATATTGAATTTGATTTGACAGGTCGTTAGATTGCCCTATTCAAACATGCCAATGACAAATTTGTAGTTTCAACCACTATTCCTATTATGTGGCAGAGCATTAATAAGATTAGTTATAAAATTGTATGTAACGCTCTTAAGAGTCCTCGCTAGTGGATCTGTCAACAATGGAAAAATAGCAGATTTTAGACGCCAGATATTTTTGTTGATTTTAAAGATGGAGAAAACCTTTCAACGTCAACTTATGAAGAATTTAGTAATCTACCCGGCTGAAGAATCAAATTTAGGAAAAAATTAACGGATTAAAGAAAATTAATTAATATATCAAAATATTAAAAATCAGTATTCTCAAAAATCCTTCGGAGGAGATTTGTTTGCTTGGGTTCACGTTATAAATTGAATAGAAAGCTACCCGGCTGTGCACTTATTTTTCGTTCAACTATTCTGTACTTTGTTTAAAATGAATATAAAATAAATTAAAATTAGGCAACCCACATTACAATGAATTGTTATTCTGCTATAAATCTTTCCCGCGGTTACAAATGTGTAAATATTTGGTCATAAATGAATTTTTATTCGCTTAGATATTGAGTTATTATTTCAAATATTTATTATATATTTCCCTATGTGTAATAAGTACTCGGACATCCTTGGCTTATTAAATTATGTGCTATGCAACCAATATTACATTTCCCATTCACTAGCGAAGACCCTTAAGGCTGGCGTTTAGTTTTCAGTTTGGAGGTGATGAAGAATATAATGTGGGGGGGTAGGATTAGGTGTCGGTAAGGTGGCGGTTCATGTTGGCAAATAGACGAACTTAATTGAGGATGAGAGATGAAGCAATAGAAATGTAGATTGCTATTACAGCAACAAATTTATATCTGGGGCTTTTAAATGAACTCGAACATAGACAGTCAAAAAACTAACAGGCACAAAAAATTATTAAAGAAACGCTTTCAACACGTTTTTGTCTACATAGTATTTTAAATGTATGCTAGTATTTATTACGAACCTGACTATATAGAAATAATCTCAACAGTCAAGCATCAATAAATACAAGCATTCATTTATAGCAATTTATAAAATTTCAAGTAGGTACACCTTATAAAATAAATAGGAATAAAACAATTTATGTTTGGAAAAAATATTTTTTGAAGTAATAATAATAACAATATTTAGTAATTCATGTGACTATAGACATGGTAAAGAACAAGTCAGTTTGAAGTATTCTTTCTCGCTTAATTTGTAATGTGTTTAATGAATTTTGGATTTAAAACATGGGTCATCGTAAAAAGAATGATGGACAATGCCATCAAGCTTCTATTGCCGCACAAAAACTGTTAAAAAGTAATGAAAATAAAATATTTATGAGTGACATTTTGTGTGATGTGTTACAAAGGGTAGAAAAAGTAGAACAGTCGACCATAGACTGCAGTTTTATTCTAAACATTGTGTAATGAATGACAAAAGAAATAATGTATAACATCACGCAGTTATTGAATAGCACTATTCGTATGGTGATGCAACATCTGGTTTCGTCGAGAAAACGGACAGCAAAAAAGTCGATTTTAATGTTAAATTCCTTTCTTCTATTTACCTACCTTATATTTCGTGAGATTAATAAAGTACGGAGAATTTACTCGATTTGAACTACAGTATAAACAAATAAAAAAGTATTTTGTATTTTATAGATCACCACCCACTTGTTATCCAATTATATAAATAAAATTAAAAACTTTTTAAAAATACAAAATTTCAATAGTGCGCGTGGGTGATGAGTCATCGGCCGCTCGTGTCCGGTCTCTGAACATGTGAACTAAAACATACAGCTTATATTGTGATTTTCGTAACTTTAACTGTGTGTTTAGGAGATATGATTCAGAATGTAACCAGAAAAGATCAATAGGTATTAATTACTTACGTTTATATTTTAGTCCACAATTAATTTTCATAGTAAATCTGTTTAATTGTCTATAGGTGACACTAGTGTTTTTGGCAAAAATCAACTGCGCTTCTGTACTTAACATTATTCATATTTTATTATCTTCTTAAATAATATTGGAGATGCGCAACATTCACAAGTGAAAGTAATTATTTTAGTTGTTAAATATATATTAACTATATTTTACCGAACTGAAGTAAGTTTGCCAAAATAAGGTTTTGATTTTCCATATTATCCAAAGATGACATATCAACTATTATATTCTTTTAATAGACTTACCTAATATTTCACTATTAATGACAACATAAAGAATTTTTGGTATAAACCACCGAAAAAGAAGCTTACCTGACGAAATGGTTGAACATGCAGAACACATAATTAAGCCTTTTGTGCCATATTTTTATATGGTCTACCAAATCTAGTACCTTCAAGAGATATCTAAAACGTAGAATATTAACTTTCTGTGATAGAAACACCACCGATGTAATATCCTTGGAGAATATACATATAGCCCAGTCAAACTATACCAAAAAATCTCGCATGGTTCAATTAATTAGGGTACCTTTGATATTTTGATATGGTGTATGGATTGGTACACTGTTGCAAAGTTCCAAGTTTTCTTATTTTCCCCACTACCGCAGACGCCGCCATCTTGAAGAAACCGCTAAATTTTTTAGCCTCATTTTACAAAATATCTCCTAAAGTATTAGTTTGAGCAAAAAAGCCGTTTACGTTCTTATTAAACTAGAGAAAATTTTCTACAATTTAATACAAAAACGGAATATTTAGCTTCATTACTTCCCGAGATAGACCTCTTTGAAATTAGAGAATTTTTTTTTAAAAATGACAAAATAAAGATTTATAATCGGTTTTTGCTCGATAGTAAGTAAATGGTGTATTCTCCGCTAAAGTCTGACATAGCATTTATAGTAGAGGTAGGTAGCTAAAGTTTAAGACCAAACTGATTCTTCTAGCTCGTTTAGACTATGATACTCTCTTTTGAATATTTTTGTAGTCTTTTAGGAAGACACGTTACGCAATAACTTAATACTGACAAAATTAATGTATCTATTTATTAAAAACAAAAAAAAGTTCATTTATTGCTAAGTTTGTATATCTCATATATTCAATAGGTCTGTGAATTATATATCAATAAATTTGTAAGTAAATAAATAATTGATAAATAATTATAAATAAATTATATACTACATAAGTTTCATCAAGAAAAGTGTCAGATATACCACAACTTTACATTATAAGAACCAAATGGTGATATTTTGTTATATAAGACAAAATGTGTCTGGACGACAAGCCACATTATTGGAGCTTCGGAACTTTAGCTATTTACCTCTACTATAAATGCAGTGTCAAACTTTAGCGTAGGATTCACTATATACTTACTATCGAGCAAAAACCAACTAAAAATCTTTGATTTTTACATTTTTAAGAAAAAATCTGTAAATTCAAAGAGGTCTATCTCGGGAAGTATTGGAATACTTTGGAAGATATTTTGTAAAAACTGGTATAGTGCAAAAATTTAGCGGTTTTTTCAGATGGCGGCTCATAAGCCAAAAAGTTTTCAAAAAAGCTTGTTATATTTATCGTGTATAGGTATTATATTTAATCCTTTCTACCAATTATCAATCGGAATCATAGCAAATTAGACGTATAAATATTATTAGTAGGAATAATATAGATTTTGTTATGCTCTGCAACAGTAAATCTTGCAGCTTCTTTGTTTGTGTGTACGTGTATAATATAAAAATTACTTTCGTAAGTTATTGATGTAATTTAAGCTATTGTACATTTACATATTTCAAATAGACTCTTATTAATAAATACATAGGTACATATTTTTTAATTATTTAATCATACACTATGAATAAATGAATTAGTATTTATTTAGAGTAATGTACACAATGATAATTTGCGTTAAGCACCGGTAAATCTCAAAATTTATTGAATAAGTAAAAAATGTACCTATATATATTTATAGGTATCAAAATGCCTTTGTAGTTCCGTCGCAAAATTCAATAAATTTGTGCATCAAGAATTATTTAATTTTCTGAAGTAGACTAAATAAAATATACCTAGAGTTGGTATACCATCTTCTAGTTTATCCATGTTTATGTGATTGTTTGGATATTATATTCTGATAATAGTACGAGCAGAAGCATTGTTTAAGTCTTCGAGATTATCAAGATATAAGCTGTACCACTGCAGATTTTACTTATTTCAGTACAATACAATACACATGTAATCGTAATTAGATAACATTATAAGAAGTTAATTATATCGTATATTAAATCAATAAAGGTTTTCCCTTTTCGTCCAGTTATCACAACACACATATTTCAAATAATGTCAAACTGTCAAAAATTGCTATAAATATACATCGCTCGAAAGTAAACACTGTGTAAGATTATTATCCCAATAGCAAATTTATTATCGTTTTTGTTTTTTATAGGTATATATTTTATATTACATTCCGCAAAGTGTTAAACTGTTGAATATATAATAATAATAATATATAACTGTTTTTATTATTAGACGAAGTATTGTGAGCAATTGTACTTTTGCGTAAATAAAAGTACCTATCCTGACATTTTTAATTAATAATAGGTACATATATACGCACAATTTCCAGAGCCCCCTAATGCCCAGAAGCTACACTAATATTCAAGTTCCTGGCGTGATAATTCTGCATCTTGACGGTTTTTCTCCACACTATAGTTGAATTGTAACCCTAATTTCATATAATGTCCACGCATTTTTATTTTGGATACCATTTACAAACGAAGATATTATTTTCGTTGCAGTATTTTTTGTTACAATGCAAACTAATTTTTTGAGGTCAAGGGGGGTGCAAGAATGCTATATTTTATTTGAAAATTACAGATAAAAAATATTTATTTTTACCTCTAAAAGGGGTATTTTATTCACAGTATATAGTGTAAAAACAGCCCAATTAGACATTTAAAAACCCCCTACGACCTCGAATCAAGTTTCCTTAACATAACTGTGTACTTTTTATAACAATTAAATTAATAGTTTCCATTTCTTATCAAAAAAATGTGAGGATGTTTTCAACGTGAATATTGTCCGGTGCAGCGTACCGAGACGCCAGCCTTAACATCTAAATTTTCTGTTTGAAGTGCACGCTGTTGTTTACAATACATTACAGCAGTTTGCTCTTCAAACACTTCTTTGACACATACTGGAATAGAGAACGTTCTTGTCGCATAATTATGAGTTTTAGCCTTTGATAGAGAACATAATATTTAGATAACAAAATACTTACTTTAGTAGGTTAATTAAATTAAATAATTCTGATTATGTGGCATAGCGTATAACTTAAGGGGATATTAAAGCGGTCGAGAAAGCAAGATATCGAATTTATCAGTTTTTTTAGTTATTGTTCAAGATAGAAATGTGAAATTTTCTGTAAAACTCCAATATAGATATGAGTACACGGAAAGGTTGTCAGATTATTAATTTTTTGTGATATTGAAAATTTCGACCTCGAGATTTTTGCAAATGTCCACGTTCTGAAGTCCCCTGATATCCAATAAGTCATTTTTAAAAATCTCTCCCTGTGTGTGTATGATCACAATAACCATCCATCCATTCCAAAATTTATATTTACGAGTATAATCTCCCTCTTGAGATCTGGTTAGTTTTTCAGTAAAATCGATAGACCGGAAGTAGTAGTTTATACTTCAGTGAAAAACTCGAATTTCTCCAATATTTCGTCAACTATTGAGAGTTAAAACTAGTTTATAAAGATTTCAAATGTACTCAAAAGTAAATTTGAAAATCAGTTTTTTGCGAATATTTCGCAAGTCATGCTTTCGAGGCAAATACATTTGAGTATAAAAGCATTTAAAACTTGATTTTCAATACTGTTAGTATGAAAGAATTTTCAAAATTCCAATCGGAATACTCTTATCAAGTAGTGATTTTTTGCAAATATTTCGTAAATTCTATATGGATTTATCAAAGTACAAAAGCATTTATAGCTAGATATGGAATAATTTTTTTATAAAAGAAATTTCAAAATTCGGACCGGAAGTAACATTTTTATCGAGTAGCACGTTTTTGCAAATATCTCGCAAATTATATATCTATAGAGACTTATTATATATACATATACAGGGTGAGTTTTTTTGAATGTTTAGCATTGGGATCTCAGAAACTACTGGAGATAGAAAAACGCTTAAATGGGGAAAGATGCGCAGTTTTACGAATTTGATTTAAAACTGCTTTTGTTTCTCCGATAACTTTCATGGCTTATTAGATATTCAAAGAAAACTAAATTTTACGTTTTTCTTTAAACATGCTTGGCATCGTTAATAGTAATTTTAGAGAAAAAGTGTTCAGACAAAAGTTTTAGATAATTTTACGCCAAATAAAACTATGTAGCTAATATTTTTTTTTCGTTCGCCATTATCGAGTTATGACACAAACTTGTGTTTTTTTAAATGGAAACCATAGTTGGTTTTGACATCATTAAAAAGCTTATTTTTTGCTGATTACAATGATATAAGGTTTGATATGGTTATTTTAAATAACCATATCAAACTTATGATTAACGGCCAGAGATGTTTGACAATTAACTATTAATTAATTTAATTGTAACTTAACTATAAGCGGTGTAAACGGCCGTTAATCATAAGTTTGCATTGGCTATGGAATTTTCTAACGTAGAAAAGCGTGATATGGTTGAATGTTACATTCAGTGCCAGAGAAATTCTACTAGAGCTGCTGAAGTTTATTTTAAAAATTATTTTGATCGATGTCAGCCGTGGCTACCTACTTTTAAGAGATTATGGGATAATTTAGCAGATTATGGTTCGTTCGTTAAACCAAAATCAAAAAAAGGCATGGATGAAGATAGAGAAATAAACATATTAGCATGTGTCGCTCAGAATCCATCTATATCGACCCGACAAATTTTAACAGAAATGGGCTCCTCTCAACGCACTATTGTCAGAGTGTTGAAGAAGCATAAATTTCGTCCCTACAAATTATCAGTATCACAAACTTTACATGAAGGTGATAACATCAGACGAATAGCTTTTTGTAGATGGTTTAAAGATCAGTGTCAAAACGATCCACACTGCTCAATGAAAATATTATGGACTGATGAATTTCGTTTCACAAATTGTGGAATGTTTAATAGGCACAATGAGCACATAATATGGTCTCAAACAAATCCGCTTCACGTTGAACATAGGAGACCACAAATTAAATTTGGGTTTAATGTTTGGGGTGGTGTTATAGGATCAACTGTTCTTCCTCCTTTTATTTTTGATGGATCACTAACTGGCAATCGTTATCTTAATTTTTTACAAGATTTCGAGGAAATGTTAGATAATTTAAATTTAAGAACCCGAGCAATGCAATGGTTTCAACATAACGGAGCGCCTCCGCACAATCAACTGAATGTTATAAATTATTTAAATTTGAACTTCCGTAATCAATGGATAGTACGAAATGCACCCATTGAATGGCCGGCTAGATCCCCTGATTTATCAGTTTTGGATTTTTTCTTGTGGGGTGTACTAAAAGACACAGTATACAAAAGAACATATGAAACAATCGACGATTTAAGAGAAGCTGTCTTAGTTGCTTTTAATAACATTGGTAGGCGTAAAGTACGCAATGCTACAAATTCTGTTGTGAAGAGATGCAATTTGTGTATTAATAATAATGGAGGTATCTTTGAACATTAATAATGTTGTGTGCCCTTAATAAAAGTTCTTATAGTTTTCATTTTATTACTACATAAGATTTCAAAATAAGTTTTCGTTTGGTTTGTATTTTATCAGTTCGAAATTCAATTGTTTTCCATAAAAACCATAAAAATGTCTATATCCTCTTTATTTTTTAAAATAACCATATCAAACCTTATATCATTGTAATCAGCAAAAAATAAGCTTTTTAATGATGTCAAAACCAACTATGGTTTCCATTTAAAAAACACAAGTTTGTGTCATAACTCGATAATGGCGAACGAAAAAAAAATATTAGCTACATAGTTTTATTTGGCGTAAAATTATCTAAAACTTTTGTCTGAACACTTTTTCTCTAAAATTACTATTAACGATGCCAAGCATGTTTAAAGAAAAACGTAAAATTTAGTTTTCTTTGAATATCTAATAAGCCATGAAAGTTATCGGAGAAACAAAAGCAGTTTTAAATCAAATTCGTAAAACTGCGCATCTTTCCCCATTTAAGCGTTTTTCTATCTCCAGTAGTTTCTGAGATCCCAATGCTAAACATTCAAAAAAACTCACCCTGTATATGTTAATTAATTTGAAATGCACACACGTATAAGAACGTCGTGTGATGGCCACGCCTCATTTTTTTCTTCGCAGTCAGTTTCAAAAATTATAAATAAATAATAATTAGGTACTTTTTCTGAGGCAACACTGGTTTCTTTTTCTTTTCAATTTTTCATCAAGCTCCATTTTGATAAGTCAGGCTTGTTCCATGCTTACTTGTCTTACTTAACGATTCGTACGCCAATCTTGTTATTTGCCATTTAGTACTTTTCCCTGATGTCTTGATTTTGTACTCGATCACCACTTAAATTCAATCGTATAATATAACCTAGCTTATCAATGTTTACTAAGTAAAGAACAGTACTAACAGACATTATGTAAAATTGTCACACTTTAGCGTCAAGGTAACAAATCAAATAATTAAAACACGACAGATACCTCTATTATGTTATTCAAAGTGTAATATACTATAATTTTCATTAATATATGTGGTTAAATTCCAGATACGGCCGATATAACACTGTACGTCAACTATTGGATTCTGAAAAAGGCACATTTATAATCAACGAAAGCGACGGCGAGGGTTTAACACCTCTGCATATAGCATCAACTCAAGGACACACACGGGTAGTACAATTATTATTGAACCGAGGTGCTTTACTACATCGAGATCATAATGGACGTAATCCACTTCATCTGGCCGCCATGAATGGATACACACAAACAATTGAACTGCTACTCTCAGTGCATTCCCATCTACTTGATCAAGTTGATAAAGATGGCGTAAGTATACATTTAAGTCACCGTAATTCTAATTTATCTGGCGAAGAGCTATTGAATAAAAGACATATTACCTGACTACTGGTGACGTTCTAAGAGGTACCACAGTTCTGGTTTAATATCATGTGAAATTCACAAGAATGTCTATTAAGAATATGAAACAAACGGAAATTTAATTGCCAAGTAAATAAAAAAAAAAATTAGTTACGGCTCGTACAAATATGATATAGACTTCATGCAATACAATCTTTCTACGCAAGCCAGTATGATATAGAATGTCAAAGTGCCAATCGATCTTTTCGCCACTTATATACTAGAAAACGCATATTTTTTATTATGAATGTATGAATGTCGTGAAAGACATGGTGCGCGTTTTATTTGGAAGCTAGTGCATGGACTCATTGATAGTTCTTACATTCTTTCCTCCATAAATTTCCTTGTTCCGCGTATTTCTTCCCGATCTTCCCCAACTTTCTCCCTTCCTATTCCTAGAACCAACTTACTATCTTTTTCTCCTGTAACAACTATGTGTCGCACAGCTGAGCTTATTTATGGTGATACTTTTTTTTTAATATAATTTACTTGTATTAACGTCTTCTTTTGTATAATTTCTATTTCTAAATGTATGTATACAATTTTTGTTTTTTTTGTTTGTCCTGTTATTGGATTGATTATCCGTTGGGCAATAAATAAATTATTATTATTATTATTATTATTATTATTATACGTATGCCTGGACAAAGCGGTTCTTATGTAGTGATTTTTTCTAAATGCATGCATACATAGCCGAAATCCTCAATACCCTCTTAATATCCGAAAAGGTAAGGTCAAAGAAGTTGTTAATTGCCGGTAAATAAATTCATAAATCGCCTTCCAACGTTGGAATGTACAAGAGCTATAATAAAATTGTGTTATTTGGACGGTTGTATTGTGATATGGCTTCGTATATTGCATATAGAAGAGTGTGTTGATTCCTCCTTTTTTGAAGGAATATAAATGCTTATTGTTTAAATATTAAATAAAACACTGATAATATGTCACTATCCTTAATTTATCTAACACTTAAAATGTAAATTGTTGAAGCCTAACACGACTGCTTCGTGTGGACGTTTGTGTTGAACTTGCTTAAATGTGAATTGTTGAAGCCTAACACAACTGCTTCGTGTGGATGTTTGTGTAGAACTTGCTTAAATGTGAATTGTTGAAGCCTGACACAACTACTTCGTGTTGATGTTTGTGTTGAACTTAATATATTTTGTCGTTATTTTATCAAAGATTCTTCCCTTCTCCCAGTTACAATACTTTCTTTTCATGAATTATAGGAGGGGAAATTATTTACCAAGAAAAATGACTAAACACATGGTGTTGGAAATTACAACATAATCTTCGAGGCTCTAATTATTTTATGGCGGTCGCGTCGAAAGAGACCCCAACTATTGTATCTTTATAATGATTGGCAATAAATTAGATATTTACATACATTTCTTCACAATAAAAGAGAAATTTGGGTTTTTTCTGACTAAACTTGTAGTTTTAGAATACATATACATATACAGTGTGAGTTAACAATATTTGAAATTAACGTATTGTACATAAATATATAAAACAATTGTCTTCCTTATACAATATTATTTATCGTCCTGAACAGAGTGTTTAAGTGAAAACTAAGAAAGTGACAGTGATAACAAGGACTTCTTTAAATTCACGAAAATTTCCAAATACACAAACATATTTTCAACTCGTCATAGTAGTTTGACGTAATTAACAATAGAAGGCTTACTGATAATACAATACTTATACACCACACGTTAAAAATTAAAAAAGAGCACCTAATTATATACACTACTACGCACTAACCGCTCTGTCCAGCCTTAATTATATGTATAGCTGCACATATATAATGCGGTCTTTTCGTAGAAATAATGACTGCGTATAGGAATATCCATCTACGCACCATGCTCTATCCTCTGCTTATTTAATATTTCAGTTTCATTTTGCTCTACGTATACCTGGGATTCATTCAAAAATAATGAGGGTAATGAAAATAATTGATAATATATTACATACATCGTGTTATAACTTCGTGTTTTACCTTCAGATACATATTGCCAGCAACCTGTGTCAAATTGAGACGGGAATAAGATTTGAATCCGTTCCACTTCTATTCATAATCTGGCAACCTATACAATAGCATAGAAAGAATTGCCTTTCCTTGATTTTGACCATATAGACCACAGTCCAGCGACCTTTTTTTTTTTTTTGATTACTAACAGGCTGAATTTTCGTGAGTTGCTTCGTTTTGACGAGACGTCCAACTTTTCCCTCTGCGAAAATTCGCGGTAGTGGTAGCTAATAAACTGCGCTTGGGTCATATATGTCGATTAGGTGATTGTTCAAATTTTATTACTAACCGTTAGTGTTTTAGTTAAATCTGGAGATAATTTGATAAGAAACACAAAAAAACATTTGTCCTACAAAATCATTGGTTAGAACGAAGCGTCCCCCACCCGCAACATGTACAAATAACTAAGTCACAAAAAATGATTACTAACCAGCTGATTTTTTTACTATTGCTTAATAAATGTTTCTAAAATGAAATGTCCACATTGTCCTACAAATTGCATGGTATGTTTTTCCTGTCCTACGCTCCGAAATTGTCAAATCCACGGTAACACTTTTCTCATTACTAACAACCTAATTCTGTTTTTTTTCTCTTGGGAATAAACTGTAGAACACTACTTTACTAATGTCCTACAAAAAAAGTGGTAAATATTGATAAAAAAAAATAAAAACTGTCGCTTAAATTTGAAACATGCGGGCGAGGTATTCCAAATCATTGAAGAGTATGTGTGTAGGATATATGCATTAAACACGAAAAATGACATTAATAAAGGACGGTACGAATTGTTTCAAAAAGGCTATAAATGCCGTAACGAAAATGAAGAAATTTTAAAAAAGAATATCGTAGGATATGATGCCTCTAGTTTACCACCAACGAAACAAGAATTGTTGCAGCAAATCAAGAGAACGCAATACATCTGCAGTGTATGGTGTAATGCATACATGCGCAACCCCATCGAAAAACACCAGAAAATTATGGATGGACAATAATTGATGGCAAATACGAATATTATTGGTTTGATGGTCCTCAAAGTCCATCTTTTGAAGAATTATCTTCGAACTGCCAAGGTACCCTTTCAATCCCTTTTTCACTTATTGATTATTCTGATTTTTTTTTTAATTTTAATACAGAGTCAGATAACATAAAGGATGAAAATGATAGTTGCCTCGATGATATAGAGCAGGAGAATGATGTTTCAAGTGACGAAGATGAAGGGTCGACGGATGATTCTGATCAAGATTGATTATTTTTATACGCAAAAATAACAATTTTGTTTTTACTTTTTATACAATAAAAAAGATTTGGTCAACTATGAAAAGTATGCGTATTTTTTTTTTATTAAAAGAAGATATTTTCATGATCATTTTTTTTATAGTTTTCCCACTTTTTTCAGAAACTTTTCAAATAAATTATGTTACTTTTTAAATTAAACAAACAATTAAACATTAAAATTAATATTACATTAGAACTATAAAGAACATTTTTCGGTTTTATAGTCGAAGTTTTAAGAAAACATAAAAGTGCGTGAAAATTTCAAAAATTCGCAATGAATGTAAATTTATATATTAGGGTTTAAAATCACGGGAAAAACTTCTTGATAATCTGAATCTATGTGCAAAATTTAGTAGATATCAGAATTCTGCTTAAGTAATAAAAGTATATTAATTTCTTAAAACCGCAATTATAAAATAATTCGTTATTTAAAATAATTTTTGTCGGACTAGTGTTACATACCACTTTTTTTGTAGGACACTATTTTATTTGGCCAGAGACTAGAACAACCTATCATGTGTTATCTTTGTCCTCCTGTTAGTAATGAGAAAAGGGTTACCGTGGGACTGACAATTTCGAAGCGTAGGACTGGAAAAACATACCATTCAATTTGTAGGACAATGTGGACATTTCATTTTAGAAACATTTATTAAGCAATAGTAAAAAAATCAGCTGGTTAGTAATAATTTTTTATAACCTCGTTATTTGCACATGTTGCGGGTGGGGGAAATTTCGTTCTAACCAACGATTTTGTAGGACAAATGTTTTTTTGTGTTTCTTACCAAATTATCTCCAGATTTAACTAAAATACTAACGGTTAGTAATAAAATTTGAACAATCACCCAATCGACAGATATGACCCATGCGCAGTTTATTAGCTACCACTACCGAGAATTTTCGCAGAGGGAAAAGTTGGGCGCCTCGTCAAAACGAAGCAACTCACGAAAATTCAGCCTGTTAGTAATCAAAAAAAAAAAAAAGGTCGCTGGACTGTGGTCTAATACGAGCATAAATGTTAAAACACATCTAAATCGTAGCGCACAACTTATATCTGAGGATAGCACCAAGTATATAGATTTACTTGCTTGAAATGCTCCCACAACTTCTCAAAGATTAACGCATCTCCCATTGTTTTACTACATGCATCAGATACTGTCCATTGTATGCTGATTAACGACAAGCTATTACCAAGACTATTTCTGTCATTTATAATTGCAACTGACCTGTTAGCAAAGAATATGTTACATATCTTAATGGTAATCATAAGCAAAAAAGAGAAGTAGAATTTATAAAAAAAAAATAATCCTTGAGATATGTAAATGATCCCCCTGTAATACGTAGGAAAAAAGATTACAACAAACTGCAAATGAAAGTATACAGAAAACCAACAGACATAAGGAAGTATAATTTCTATTCCAAACATCATCATAGCATAAGAATAAAAGTTAAAAAACCTCCACAACATCACTGAAACTTTTCAATTTAACGGATATACGTACTTCGCTAGAAAGAAATTTAATAAACAACAAGTAGCGAATTACCACATTCATTGCTTTATACATCAAGCGCGTTTTAAATAATATGGGTAAAATTGGCAATAGATGCAGATGATTTTATGTGATAAAAGCTTTTTGAGCACTAGATTCTTTAAACACCACAAATTGACTGCAAAGCTGACACGACTAAGTCGTCTACTACCTGCTATATCTGGAACAAAGGCCACGAATCAAGTGGAAAAGAGGTTCAATAATTAATTTAGAAGATAATATTACCACGAGGAAAATTAAAGACAAACCAAATCTTCAAATTAATACCGTCTGACCACATATCATTACAGATGAGCTTAGTACGATCAACAGTAAAAAGTAAGATATTACCTCAACAACTACAATGACTAAAACTGTAAGTGTACGGCAGCTTATGACGTTACATGAGATCAACTTAATGGGTTTTTTATTCAATTTAGTATGGTTTTTTTTTCTGATAAATGAAAAGATGTGCAATTCTTGAAAGTTTCTTTTAATATCAATTGGTTGTGGTTGTAGCTCAGCTATATTTCATAACTGATACCGCTGAACAGTATTACCCATTCAAGCAGAATATGTAACTTCTTATCTAATCTCAACATTATCAGATAATCCTTTATTCATTTACCAGAACACTGCTCTACATCTAGCAACAATGGATAACAAGCCCAACGCAATAGTTCTCCTGTTATCAATGAATTGCAAACTCCTTTATAACCACAAAGAGATGAGCGCTATTGATTATGCTATTCACTACAAATTACCAGAAGCAGCTCTTGCCATGGTTACTCACGAAGATAGGTACGATTACATTTCATTTTTACTGGCCGTTGAAATCTACAAATTTACTGTTATAGGTGTCAGGAAGTTCTTACCTTAAAATCTCAAAAACACCCTTGTGTCACACTCGCTTTAATAGCATCAATGCCAAAAGTCTTTGAAGCCATACAAGATAATTGCATTACTAAGGCTAATTGTAAAAAAGATTCAAAATCGTTTTACGTAAGTATACTTATTTATAATAATAAAAGGAAAAATAATTGTTTATATTTTAGATTAAGTACAGTTTCTCGTGCTTGGAGTGTCCACAGTTTTACGCTGATATGGACGAAAAAACTGGCGAAGTTTTAAACATAGGACATCCAATTCCTCTTCCTGCTTTAAACGTAAATAACTTGTAGGTACATGTATTGATATGCATATGTTGATACAGGTTTTTATCAGGCAATGGTAAATCACGGCAGGGTTGAATTGCTGGCCCACCCGTTAAGTCAAAAATATTTGCAAATGAAATGGAACTCATATGGAAAATATTTTCATTTAACAAACGTTCTGCTTTATACTATATTCTTAGGTTTCGTGACTTATGTGTCTGCATTTGAATTAATGACAAATAACACATGTAGAAATAATGGCAGTACCAATAATATAGTAAGTATTAAATTTACTTTGTTTTACAACATAAAACCATCATCATTTAAGATGTGAAATTATAACCTTATTTTAATGGCATCATTCTATACAAAAATGTCGTACTATAGAGAATAATATGGTGATATATTTAGTTATTGTTATCTATCTGACCCAAAATTCGAGCTTTCACGAGCTTGTTAAATGCCCTATTCACTAACTAACGCTATTATTACCTAAGCATTTTATGTGGTAAAAGTGATTGTTTTTGACATTTGTTTTTATATATACTGATATATTTTCTGTGAAACTACCTATTATTGGAGCTCTGCAATAGGAAGCGTGATAATATAAACATGTTCCTTCTTAAATATCTGACAAGTCTCCAGACATTAATATCGGTCAATCAGATCCGACCAATGGCTGTTTGCGATAGGCTGCCTCAGAACGCTTTGCTAAGTTTTGAAACTTTATCTAATTAAATATATTAAAACGAAACGATTGCCTGCTTTTTAATTCATTCAATCCGTACCATGACCGTGCATTTTAGAGGAGGGGGGGGGGCTCGTGGGCGCCAAACTCAGTTTCAGGTACTACGGTGTTGTCCTTCGACAGCCATCTTGAAATTATCTATAACTTTAGTTAGTAGCTTAGGATATCATATAGGGTAATACACATTTTTGAGGAAAGATAAGCCTTTCATTCCTGCAATAAAACTCCTTTTTAGCTTTTATCCTTTTCTGCTCATAACTTCTTTTATTGCTGTTCCTGAACCCCCAACAATATTTTAGCGTCCCCAAAAACTGTTCAAAGCAAGATCTTGCTTTCTCTTCTGGTCTCACTCCTTCTGTTGACCACACTTTTAAATAATTGATTGAAGACGGAGATACGATTATAATATTCATCACCTGATGAAGCCCTAGTAGGGTGAAACAATTGTTGTGAATTAAATAAAACTGTTTTGAACTCAATTTGAATTTATTTCAATTTTTACTTGTACACTTTTAAATATTCTCTTCTCTTCCATCCAAGCCACATGTCCCACCCATTTCGACCTATGTACCATAATGCTTGAGCTGTAAAATTGATATCTATAGCTCGGGATTGTATATCGCCTTGCACAGATTTTTTTCACTCATGGGCCCTAAAGTTCCTCTCAGAACCTTTTTTGAAGACGTTTATGCTATTTACTGCCTTTTTGGTCAAAATCTATGTTCTCACCAACATAGCTCATGATAGATCTAATGATAGTTTTGTACATAGAAATGTTTGTGTTGCGGTGTATATTTTTGAATTTGAATATGCGGTACATACGTCGCATTGGCTCTATTGGCTACTATTTTCGAACGTGAAGTTTAATAAAATAGCCTCAAGCTTAGCTGAAAAACATCTATCGCCATAATGAAGATTGACAGTGTATAGGAACAGCCCCAAAGTTGGTGCGCCATAGATTTTTTTTATGTATATTGTTCGACGTAGTCTAACATAAACAACGGATGCCAGAATTTACTGCGTCGGCTGGTTTTGTGTACTATTATATAAATACACAACAATATTAATACAGATCAAATTACATTCTCCTTCATAGAACGGAGATGATATGTATTTATCAACTTTATTATGTTAATTTCAATTTAAAAGTTATTTTATAATCTTTAATTCAGCAATATTAACAATATTTTTATTTACAATAATCTTTTAAAATACCTTATAATAAAGTTTCTTTCTTCGCTCTTCGGCGATGTCTATCTTCAGCAAACTCTTCTTTGCTTGGCGTTGTCATCAACGGAATTTCCTTAGTAGTCACGATCCTGACGTGACGAATCTACTTGCTCTATTTACTGGAGCACAATATATTTATTATAAACTTTTAACACTGAGCACATTTACTCTCTAAGTGCTACTTTAATCACTATTTTTCAAATAACAATTCTTATGATTGTTATGTAATTCATTTTAGGAGTTTTAGGTTCTCCTTTTTATAGAACATTTAATGTATATTACTTGAACTTTTTGCTAGTCGGGGTTTGACGACTTCTTTATGAAGCCAGCCAGTCAAATCCCTCCGACTTTGGAGTTAACTTTCCGACTCGAATCAAGTCTAGCGGTTGACTCTCTCGTTTTTAGCGCGTGTTTCTATTTTATATAAAAGTGTCTGTGGTTCCCCTTTCTCTATATAGTTCGGTTATTTCCACTTAAGTTTCCCATACACACTCTTTTACGTAGGCGAATGTTTATCACAACTGTAGCGTTTATTTCACTGTTGTAAACATTCGGCGACACGGTTCTTAGAACTAAATACACACCAAACTTATGACTAATATTTACTTAATAATACCATAACATATTCATTGATTTTAAATATTATTTCTCTTCAAAATATTAATAACAGAATATACTTAATTAAATTCTAAAAAATTAAAAATTATAAAATTAATAAATGGATTGGTATGTACCGTTACAACAGTTCTTAGTCTTTGAATCCAGATACTAGAAAACTAGTATTATAGGAGAAAACGCCGGAAAGTTTTCTGCAAAAAAAATTATAAATATATTAAATTAAATAAATGTTTAAATAAAAGCAATTATATAGCAATATTGTAAATTATTACCCTAATTTCGCTTAATTACATAATGTTTTTTAATTATCTTATCCACATTCCTGAATCCTCACTTCAAAATATAATTTTAAGAAAGTTTGTAAACATGATGTGGACCGAGTGAATCTTACCTGTTGCATTAAATAATCAGTGTTTCAATTGAGTTTGATACACATAGTTTATATTAATGCCTCCTCTCTGATCTCAATCCATACATATAATATGTACTTGATCTCAGTGCGACTGATTGATACACAATCCGAATATTTAGCATGGTTTATGGTCAGATAAATACAAATCATACCACTCAGAGACAAAACTTAGAAGGTCATCTCAAATCAAGCAATCCCTGTAGAAATGTATTCTAGCACGGTATATATAGAATTATATTTTTCTTTTTTCAGACAAGTGAAATTGAAAACGTCATTAATTTCACTAGAAATTTCTCAGGATCACAGGGGCAGACAGAGGATGCTCCCAAACCCTCTACATTGCTGTTTATTAGTGCCATATTTATAATTATCTACTGCGGATGTAGTACTATAAAAGAATTTATACAAATGTACCAGCAACAGATTTTCTACTTTCTGGATGCGACTAACTTAGTATCCTGGTTACTATACGTGTCAGTAGTCATAATGTTGATGCCAATATTTATTCAGGATAATTGCTCCCTGCAAATGTCATTCGCCTCTATAGCAGTATTTCTTTGTTGGTTCAATTTATTATTACTTCTTCAGAGATTTGATCAAGTGGGAATATACGTCGTAATGTTTTTAGAAATTTTGCAAACTCTTATTAAAGTACTGGTTGTGTTCTCTATACTCATCATAGCATTTGGATTAGCATTTTATATACTTTTATCTAATGTAAGTACAGCTACAATTAATTATTACCATTTCGATTATGTTGTATTTATAATTTCAAGGGCAACCATGAAGCTTTTCAAAATATACCCATTTCATTACTTAGAACATTTTCAATGATGCTGGGAGAGATCGATTTTCTGAACACGTACGTTCACAAATCTGAATCACAGTTGCGCTATCCAATACCTGCTTACATCATACTTATACTGTTTATGGTTCTTATGCCAATTTTATTGATGAACTTGCTCATTGGTTTGGCAGTTGGTGATATAGAATCTGTTAGGAGAAATGCTCAACTCAAACGTTTAGCAATGCAGGTACGACATCACATATTTGAATTAATTCTGTTTTAATAAAACAATATTTCTAGGTAATTCTACACAGCGAACTAGAAAGAAAATTGCCGCGAATGTTGTTGGAAAAGATAAACAAATGTGAAATAATTGAATATCCCAATGATACTAAATGTAAACTCGGCATGCTGGATACAATAATCCGAAAATGGTTTGGAAATCCCTTCTCAGATGACGGTAAACTGCACATGTTTATTAGTAAAAATATTAGCATGCAATGTCACTCTTTGTTATGTTTTGCTTGCTTATATTGCATAAAACAACTACAGCTAGAAAGCGTGTAGCACGTTTTCTTTGCAGGATTCGCCAAATCACAGAAGCTAAATCTCAAGCAAAGATGGCGCTATGCTGGTAGGAGCATTTTTGATTTTACTTTTCGTTCAATTCTTTTGACGCAGCTGCCTTAGGAACGACATTTAGCATTAGATTAGTATACCTGTTAAGCATCATTTGATAATTTCGAAATATTGTAGTTATTTAGTGATTAGTTCTTTAATAAGAAATATAATAATGCATGTCAAGGTCATGAAACATCAAGAAAGCTCTTTTGTGGACTTTTTATTCAAATTTACAGCTAGCTGAACATGACTTTACACTACTAGGTAATATTATAATTGTCTTATATATAGAGCATTGGACTTTTTTTAATTTTATTCGCCTCTTTGCTCAGATTTCCAGATACATCTGCAATGCAATAGATAATTAAGGTGAGAGTCATTTTATTTCAAATAATTTAAAAGAATGCGCATCAAATATGTTTTGGTGTGTAGCTGGTTTTCTTTTTATAGGGAAAATCCATTGCAGAAAAAACCGCAACAAAAAAAAACACATAAAACCTGGAAAAATTAATGATACTATCGGTATCTATAATTAAACATACCTATTTATTAATTAATAATAATATGCAAAAGTGGTATTTATGTGTTTTGGTACCTCTTGATAATAATTTTTGATTCACTTTGTCCTTGCAGCACAAATACTTTCCATTCAATTCCACAGCAATCGAAAAGATGATGAGCATTCTCTTTTAAATATGTAGAATCATCAAAATATTTGTAATACGTATTTTTGTGTTATCTACCTAGCCATGAAACAAAAGAGGAACGATGTCAAACAAATTATTGAAAAATTGCTGTCACTGGTAGATGTACATGTGCTAAGTTGTTTTTAGTTTATGCTGTGTATAGAGATTTGAGACGGTCCAATTATCGATAAAATGAGTGAAACTAAAGTTGAACATCGCAGTGTAATGTTCCTGACAAAGGAAGGCAATGGTCCAAAAGCAATTCATGAAAGAATGATTGCTGTATATGGGGAAGATACACCATCTCTTTCGATGGGGCGAAGAGTCAATCAATGATGACCCAAAGTCCGGAAGCTCGAACTGAAAACATTGTGCGAAAGGTCGAAAATTTGGTATTGAAAGATCGACGTGTAAAGATCTCTGTCATTGCCAATGAAGTCTGTATATCCGAAACAAGTGTTCTCAAACTTTTGCATGAGAAGAAGGTGTCTGCACGGTGAATACCCCGATTGCTTACACCTGAACAAAAACTATGCAGAAAAGAAGTTTCTCAAGAAAATTTGGTCAAGTTGGAGAGGGACAAAACATTTTTATCTCGAATTATTACCGGGGACGAGACTTGGGTATATTACTGGGACCCTCCTACTAAACAAGAATCCATGCAGTGGGTTCATAAGGGCTCTCCACCACCAAGGAAGGCCAAGACACAATTTTCTGGAAAAAAACTGATGGCAACTGTTTTCTGGGATGCTGAAGGAGTTTTGCTTATTGAATATATGCCGAGAGGGTCTACCATAAATGAAGAGACCTACGGAAACACAATTAAAAATTTAAAAACTGCTCTGGAGGAAAGACGCCCGCATTCTTATCCACAAAAAAACTTGTCGCTGCACGACAATTGTCGGGTACATAAGGCAAGCAAAGTTCAGCAGATAATCAATGACTGTGGGTTTATAGAGTTAAGGCATCCACCTTATAGCCTCGACCTAGCTCCGTCAGACTTCTTCTTATTCAAAAATTTAAAAAAGTATCTCAGAGGAAAGCGTTTTGCTTCTCGTGAAGAACTCAAGGAAGCTGTTGAAGAATATTTTGCGGGGTTATCGAAGTAAGTGTATTAGTGTTGAAGGGAGTTATGTAGAAAAATATTTTTTTTTCTTATGTGCTTTTTTTCTTGGCTAGATAGATAACATAAAATTACGCCCTCGTAGCAATTGGTCACAGTAGAGTTTTCTGGTTTTGGTTAGTACCCAATTTCTTCTATGGCCTCTATTCCTTTTCCTTATAAATATGTATCATTTTTGTGGAATTTGGATTAAACAAATCTAGAATTTGCCATGAAAAATATGAAAATAAATTATATTAATAAAATAGTAAATAAATAAATAAAACAAACTATAACAGTTACTTCTCCAAAGAAATATCTTTAGCACTATCGTGCCTATCTATATTACATTCTTTTTCCTGCTGCTATTTATACAGGGTTATGATAAAGTAACGCACAAAATTCATAAAACGTACAATGTTCATTTGTTCATTTTTGAAAAAAATGCAAAAACACGTCAAACAGTTTATTTTATTCCGCGTCTTTTAACATAAGTCAAAAAAATAAACCGTCAAATTTGTCAAAGTTATGACGTCATCAATATTTTTTTTAAATATGAAGCTTGGTTTTTGTTACTTTATTTGATAAAGCTTGTTTTTCTGCATTATAAAGAAATAATTGAAGTAGGGGCCACATAAGAAAAAACTGAGAGAATTAATAAAAAACAAAATAAACTTTATTATAGTAATAACATTTAATTTAACTAAACAGTCCATTAAACCAAAACGATTTCTTACAGGAATTGTTCAAACTGTGCCCCGTTCACTATCTGACATAGGCCAAGACGATGGTAGACCTGATTTACAGAGTCTTCGATCATCTGCGGAGTTATACGAGTCATTTCATGTCTAATTCGTTCCATTAAGTCTTCTAAATTGTCTGGTCGGTTAACGTAGACCCGACTTTTTAAATGTCCCCACAGAAAGAAATCAAGGGGGGTGAGATCAGGTGACCTAGGTGGCCACTCCATTGGTCCACGTCTTCCAATCCACCTTCCTTCAAAGTGGTTATCCAGAAACCTTCGAACATTAAGACCATAATGTGGTGGTGCACCATCTTGTTGGAACCAAATACTGGGATCCAAGTTTTCCCTATTATTTGGATCCGGAAATGCCGCAATTAGATCCGGAAGCACTGCCATACGAAGATGTTCCAAATATCGCTCAGCTGTTAAATTCCCACGAAAGAAATAAGGACCAATAAATTTTCCCCTGACGATTCCTACCCATACATTAATTTTTTGGGGGCGCTGGGTGTGTTTTGTCTGAATCCAGTTGGGATTTTTCCGAGCCCAGTAGCGACAATTGTGTCGATTTACTGTACCACTTAAATAAAACGTGTCCTCGTCTGAAAATACTACACTATTAAGCAAATTTGGATTTTCGTCACAATGCCTCATGAAGATTTCACAAAATTCCAAACGTCTGTCCAGATCATCTTCTGAGAGATCGTGAACAAGTTGAACTTTGTATGGGTGCAGTTTTTCTTTTTTTTAAAACTTTACTACAAACGACTGACTAACATCTTGTTGTAAGGCAATTTCTGCTGTAGTTGCGTGAGGGTTGTCTTCTAATGACAGCAAAATATCTAACTTTGCATCGTCGCTTATTCCCGGTCTTCCAGATTTTGGAGCATCACTTACGCTTCCTGTTTCATTAAATTTTGCAACAATTCTGCTTACTGTGCTTCTAGCAATTGGAGGTCTTTCAAAATGTGTTTCGTTAAATAAAACACATGCTTCTTCATGACTTCGAAGTCTATCGCCGTAACCTACCATCATTAGAATTTTATCCTTTCTCTTTCCGTTAAAGGAGCCATCATAATAAAATTGGTATGGCACTAATTGTAAGACTGACACTGACAGTTGTTTTATTACTAGGTAACTTTAAGTTCTAATTCTTTTAATATTTAGTTTCTTTTCATAAATTCAAAAACTAGTTTATTTTGTTTTTTATTAATTCTCTCAGTTTTTTCTTATGTGACCCCTACTTCAATTATTTCTTTATAATGCAGAAAAACAAGCTTTATCAAATAAAGTAAAAAAAAAAACAAGCTTCATATTTAAAAAAAATATTGATGACGTCATAACTTTGACAAATTTGACGTTTTATTTTTTTGACTTTGTTAAAAGACGCTGAATAAAATAAACTGTTTGACGTGTTTTTGCATTTTTTTCAAAAATGAACATTGTACATTTTATGAATTTTGTGCGTTACTTTATCATAACCCTGTATATTGATACGTGGTACATCCAACCATTTCCATATTAATTAAATTTGTTAACCTGAACACATTGTTTACAACATCAACTTTATTTACTATATTGCAATTGTAATACAATTTAGTAACTGTTGCTTGTTTTACAATTTTATTATTTATTCAATATAAATTTAAAAATGTACTTACATATATACAGGGTGAGTAATCTCCGCGGAGAAGGCAGATTGTGAGTTTATGAGAAAATATATATAACAGTTTTTTTCTTATGATAGCCACTTATTAGGACCTTTTAAATTGTTTTGTATTATACAGGTTGTTCCATAACGTGGTGGCTGACCATAGTTATAGTTTTTTTTAAGGGAACACCATGTATATTATTACACTTTTGTATTCCTCGTATTATTCTTAGTCAACACGTGGTAAGATAGTATGGGCCTAAAGTTTATGGTTTTCGACTTATTATCATTTTTCTGAAAAATTCAATGTTTTTATTAAATTATATTTCTCAAAAACGACGTATTAGAGGGATTCAATTTTTGGTAGCGTTGTTTATAAGAAAAGGTTCTAATGCATACATATTTTATTGTGTATCGGTTGATTTTTGAATTGCTGACTAAATTTCGTACCAAAACCATGTTATTATTTTAAAAGTGACTATTACCGAGCTATTGTCGTTTTTTGATATAATTTTTCCAACTTTATTTTTTTTATTTTAATATTCTGTATTTGTATGCAAGGAATGTCAAAGAAGATATTAGATATTAGCACAAAGAGTTAACCAGCAGCGTACCCTGTCAGATGCCTTTAGAAGATTAATGAATGATATCATTATTACTAGTAGTATTTGTAATAATGCTAATTCAAAAAGAGGCAACCCAAATATGTGGTAAATGATGAAAATCAATTAAGAATTCTTATGACAACAACAGAAAATACACACGTCAGGAACCGTGAAATAAATCGTTTGCTGAATATTAGCCAAACCATTGTGGCAATAACTAAAATGAATGCCCAGACAATTCTTTTTAATATTGTGTTATTTGTGAATGAAGCTGGTTTCCGTAGTAACTGAATAGTTAACAAAAGAAATTTTCAATATTATTCAAATGAAAACACTTACTTCACTAATAAATTAATCATCAGCTTAAAAGCTTATGGGCAAAATCTGTCCAGAAAATTAGTGAAATTATTGGAAGATATTCCGCTAAATTTGCGAAGAGATGTAGATGCAACAAGACAGTGAATCCCCCCCCCCCCCCACATTCTATGCTACAACACGAAATATTTTAAATGAAAAGTTTCCAGGGATGTGCTAGCCAGTGGATGCCCTATTGACTAGCCTGCTGGGTCCTCGGACATCACAAAATTAGTTTCTTTTTATATAGAAATCCGTAAAAGAGCAATTTATACTGTATACTTGTGACCACAGAAGAAGTTATGAGGGGAAAAATCAAAAAATGTTTAGAAATATAAGTACTTCACGCCTTATTAACGTCGATTTATCATTTCGGAAACATGTTCTAAAACGTTTAAAAGTGAATTTATTGTTATTTTATAATTTCTATTCCACTAATTACTCATCCTTTCAGGTATCAGTTCCAGTTTTTACACTACTAAAATTAAATTATATATTGTTTGCTTTTGAAATTTGTATGTATATTGTGCTATATTCTAATATTTTTTAATTATATTGCTAGTATAGAGTGTATTGTAAATACTAATATTTTGTCATTGCCTTAATATACACAAAAATCATATCTCAAAGCTTATTTTTAGAAGAATTCATTATAAAACCATGCTTGTCAACTGAGAAGAAACTTATTAAATCTCATACATTCAATCGTTAAATTCACTGCAAATATCAGGGCTCACTATACCATATTCAAATAAAGAACATAAATTTGGAAAATGTATATCAAAAAACGACAACAGCTCAGTAATCGTCATTTTTAAAGTAGCAATGTCTGACATATTTTTGGTGTGAATTTAGTAAGCAATGCAAAAATGAACCGATATGCAGACTGTTTGAAAAAATTCCCTTTTAGACAAAAATGTTTCATGTAATTTTAATCTAGTTTTCTACAAATTCAATTACTAATTGCAAAAAAATAAAATATGTTTGCATTTGGACCTTTTGTTATAAGCAACGCTACCAAAAATTGTGTCCATCTAATAATAAGTCGAAAACCTTAAATTTTAGGCCTATGCTATCATATAACTTTTTGACACGAATTATACGGGAAATACAAAAGTGTACTAATATTATCATGGTGTTCCATTTAAAAAAACTATAACTATGGCCAGCCACCAAGTTATGAAACACTCTGTATAATTCAAAATACAGTTAAAAGGTGCAAAGGTGATCCTATTAAGTGGCTATCATAGGAAAAAACCGCAACAAAATATCTTTTCTCATAGAGTCACAATCTGCATTCGCCGCGGAGATGACTGACGCTGTATACAGGCTGTCCCAGAAATAAAAAGACGGTGTAACAGAAATCGGAAGCTAGATAGTGTAAAAACGTACCTTCAAAATATCAAGCCTTTATGCGTGCGCAGACGGCAGAAAAAAAATAATAAAGAATTCAATTGGTCTTACGCCGACCCTGGACTAAATATCCACCTGCTTCACTTTCACAATCGATCCTTTTCAGGACCACCATATTACTTGTGTTAAAAAAAAGAGGAGGAATAGATGCTTCATAATAAATATCAAACCATTAATTACTTTAATTTTACACCTGCTAGAATAAAAATTACATTCTTGATTATATACTGTAATAAAGGCTAGAAAAACTAGGATTTATTGAATATTCTAAAATAATAATAATCAGCTATTTCCGACTACAAACACATTAAAGAGCAACAACCTTCCTATTTTAAAAATAAAAACAATCTTTATTGTCTGCAATAAAGTGGGTCGCCCCGCATCGGGCAAAAAATATGTTTTATTATGGATGAGTACGATATAACGTTTTTTTCCCGTTTTATACAAATAAAGGCGTATTTTTCTATGAATGCGTGTTCGTTTCTATTTACAAATGAGCATTCTTACGTGTATTTATAAAACATACATTCTGTGCCATATCCGTAATGTAATTTTTTTGTCTAAAAAACAACATAGATAATTAAACTTTTAATTTCTTCGTTATTGCGGTATATTTGGGCCTGCTCCTGTTCGGACTTTACATACCTGCTATTCCGTCTTTTTATTTCTGGGACAGCCTGTATAAGTTAAAGAAGAAAAAAATATACATGACGAATATAAACGTAGCTCTTGTGGCTTAATTTTTTGTGTGCCCCCCCCCCCCCCGTTTATCGACCTCGCTTTTTTCGTGTGTAGCTATTTAATTTCATTCAAGTAAATATGTAAACACTTGAGTACTTTACCTGACGAAACTGTAATCAGTGAGTAAACATTGAATTTTTGCCAATAAATTACAGAGACTTTTCCCTGTTATTTCTGCAGTATAACAAACAACTGTTTCATTATCTTTTCTATAGCTTCTACGATATCTAAATTTATTGCAATAATATCAACATTCACCAATTCATACAAAAGCAACGTTGGTTTTTCAGGTATGTTTGGTTTCACAAAAGTTTCCGAGTGTACGAAAAAAATTTGATTCTACGACCAAAATACACCAGAGTTAATAAAAAGCTAACAAATATTTTGAAAAGCCTACTTCTATAATCTTGCATATAGAAATCACAACGCTAACGATATTGAACTTGTAAAACTTGAACCATTGCTTCTTACTGGCAACAGATATTTGTTATTTGTTAAGATGATGTTGTTGAAGTGTCTTGGAGTAAAAAGTCCTACAAAGAGTTAGTATGTAAGTGGTCTTCAATGTGTAGACTCTTTTGAGCACAAACTGAAGACTGCTTTAAATGCTATGGTTGAGATTTCGTATCTGGCCATGCAATAATTACGAAAATTTCAAAATAGACGCCACCTAGTAAAACCAAAATGTTTTCAGAAAATTTTAATATGAAAAACTAACATACTTTTCTATATCTCACACTAGTAACAGCAACTTCAATTTAATTTTCATTTGCCATTTTTGAAACACCAATTCAAACACACCAAGGGCACTTTACCCTTTAAAAACTAGTCTGAACTGAATGTCTATTTTATCACACTGATAAACCTATCACTACATTTTTTGCTTGTATCAGCACTTGTATCTTTGCAATAACGTACATGTACTTCCATTTATTTTATGTGAAAATTTGAAAGCGTTGCCGAGAGTTGTTGTATCAATATGGAATGTCATGTTTTACAATGTATGCCACGCATACCATGGATGCACTAAACACTATGGATAGCGCACAATTTTACAGATGAACTCCAACATTAGAGAGAGAGATTCTGTAAGTGAAATAGAGCTAATACTGGCAAAACGTTCGCGAATTACCATAAGATTTATATTGCTCTTGTTCTTGTATATGTATTATCTTATTTGATATTGACTGGATACCAACTTACATTTTTAGAATAAGATTTTGTTTATGATTTTTAATATTTGTTAAAATTTTGACAGTACTTTTTTCCTTGTCGTTTTATGCTGCTAATATTATTTTTTATATAACACCTAACCCATATAATACTAAAAGGTAAGATCTAGGTAAATATGTTACCTGCGCGGTCAATTTAATTTTAATTTAACATATATTTTATATAAGCAATCGCACCTTTGTACCAATACTAGCTCTATCTCACTCAGCGTATTATATATCTATCTCTTTTTAATGAAGTGTCAATGCTGTACACTGCTTGGTTTGATGGCATCAATGATACATACAATGACATAACCTTTAGATATTATTACGGTTGACTTTTAGCAAAAAGTAGAGACTTGGCAATGGCTATAAATTGACGAAAGATAACTTGCACCGCCAGACAAAAAAATCCCAACTGTAATTAAACTATTATATTGTCGCGAATCAACACTCTGTATAGTACTAAAAGTATTGCCGCGGTAACCTGAATCCGGACTTACCTAGCATCCTGTCTGCCGTTCGATGAGTTCAACGGAAGTTGATCGAACGGAGGAATGTGCGGATTCAGCGGGGTAATGACGGACTTGGCGTTACCGAGGTAATAAAAGAGGCATATTCCGAACAGAATAGATAATCCCACCACAATGTCACGGTGAGGATATTAACGCGCCTTCACCACAATGTCACGGTGGGCTTTAACGTTAATAACTCAGTTATAAACCCGTGGCGGGGGTTTTGCTCTGGGGGCAGCACTCGCTTATAATTCTAAATACATAAAATGCAAAAGGTACCTACCTTAATTCTCGGCTGGCGTGGCTTCTCTTAAGGAGGCGAGGAGATTGGACTATTTCAATAAAACACTACTGGTAACATATAACACACTTATTTATTAAATATAACTAATGACAACATATGAATTACTACGGAGGATCACAAGTGATCCTCCTAGCGGAAGAACACTTATCGATTATCTATTCTGTACGGAATATGCCTCTTTTATTACCTCGGTAACGCCAAGTCCGTCATTACCCCGCTGAATCCGCACATTCCTCCGTTCGATCAACGTCCGTTGAACTCATCGAACGGCAGACAGGATGCTGGGTAAGTCCGGATTCAGGTTACCGCGGCAATACTTTTAGTACTATACAGAGTGTTGATTCGCGACAATATTTCAAAAGTGTCGTCTACATGATGCATCTATGAAAGCACATAATATGTACAGGATACTTTGTGCACATTTATATTATTTGTATTAAGTATTATTGTATTAGTTCATGCATTACAATATTTACATATATTATGGAAATGCTATCCATGGGATAGACTTCACTGCTATCATGACCCATCATGGTTTCCATAAAAAAGCAAGAGATGTTATATTACAAATGGTTAATCGCACGATATCAATAGATTCCACATAAAAAACGGGTAAATAAGTATTTATTCTTTTTCTTCATTTATAATAAGAAAAATATGAAAACATTTCAAAAACATGCTTTTCCAACCATTTGCCCAAAATTGCATGGTTATTAAATAATGAAGCCAAATACACAATTATTAGTGCAAAATGAAAAATTCAAAATTCCGATGTAATTTTTTCGCTTAATGTTTCTCGATACATTACCCATTATATATATATCTGTACAACCTATAAATCAACACACACAAAACAACCAAACAACAAATATGACTAATAAAAAGATCGTGACAATTGTGTCTTTGAAGTTTAATTATTCAGTGAAACAGATTCGAATGATTTTATTAATAATAAATTGTAATATAACATCACAAGCTTTTAAAATGTGGAACCAAAAATCAACTCTTGCATTTGGTAAATATAATAAGTTCTATAAATAAATGGCAAGACACCATTTCCTAAATAGATTGATTAAATGCCCTTGATCATGGTATTACTATAATATTATTCTAGAATATTTAAAATTGTCGAAATTTAGGATCACATCATGCTTACTTGTAGCAGCAATAAAAATTTTATAAACGAATACCGAATTATTGCTATTTTCATTTACAAAAAAGATCATTCTTTTTTGGATCAATACAATAACTTTTATTAGGTTTGGATATAATCATGGAGACTAATGAAGATTACCTTGTGTGTGAGATAGAAAAAACCAAGAGGAAATTAAAGGATATTTCATGTGTACTTGATACCCAGCAACAATTTCTCCGTCTCATAGTACAGGTAAATACAATGTTATATTAACTTGATATTGATAACTCACCCGTATGCTATATAATTATTTAATGATACTTTTCTAAAGATTTTTCTTCTATATTCTATAGCATATTAACAAATAAAAGCACGATATGCGCATTTCAGCAGACAAAAACGTATTTTTCTAATAGTAGCACATTGTTCAAAAGCCGATTGATTAATCTTTGTGTAAGCTCACATATAGTGCTAATGAAATTGTTTTTGTATTGCGACATGGTGCAAAAACAATTCGTGTTAAAAGTGCTAATATTACAGCCACATACCCAAAAATCAACTGGTTATTTATAATGATAAGCATTGCCTACCTAGTTGGTACCCGACTAACAAAAGTAAAAAATTGCAAAAGCTGTAATCAATATTTTATTTTTGATAAAATTAAGACTCACATGGGATAATTCAGTAAAATTGCCCTATCATTTCAAGAACTTTATTAATACTATACAGTGTGATTTAGTATACGTCTGAAACGTTTGAAGAGGAGCTACATCATCAAATCTATTAAAATAATCAGCGATTTCGTATATTCATCAATTGCTGTTTAAAAAATTAGAATTAATGCGTAAACATTCTGGGCTGGAATGGATTTGAAGAGGACGATGTTTTCCATTTAATTTTAATCTCATTTTGGCGTCGCTTATCTGCTCATTCTAAAACAGTGCAATTTAAGGTCCCATTTAATGTTGATGTTCTTTAGGTATAAACTATGCAAGAAAAACATACTTCTTGGGTTAGTTACTTTTGAAATTCTTTAGAAGTGACCATGATTTCGTGAATTTTCCCCCGTTGCACAAAAATTAAAAAACGCTTTAACTTTTGTGGATTTAGATGCCAACATAATTTTTTATGTCATTTCCCAGTATTTTATTTAACCAGTTTTTTACTCGCGTACGTTTTACAATTATTTTTTTATTTTCATAATTACTTATAAACACAGACTTTTGTAGGAACAGGATGCATCTCGGGCTTTGTTACACCATTAGGTACGTCTAAATCGTACGTTAAAACACATCTTTGGTCGATAAAAAAATTAGTAAGAAATTTACAAATAATTACCACCATATTTAAGGCGCATAGCCCATTGCATCACTAACCGATGAGTATTCTGCTTATACAAATCAATTTTCTACTTCGGCATCCGATTAGAAACGATTGCCTCATAAAGTCAATTTTAGTGGCCCAAACATTTGCTAATCTTAAGACGATAAATCTGTATAAGCACTTAAAACATTTTTGATACTAATTGATCTTGGCATATAGGAATAGAACCATTTATAATACCGTGTGTTTCAAAAAGCATTTCATCTAGTTGTCCATAAATTTCTCCTATAAATTATGATCTTCCGTATTCTTAAAATGCGAATATAGATTAAATAGTACAAACGTTATCCACCTGTTACGTCAAAATCGAGCGATATGGTGATGAAATTTATAACAAGTACAATTGGATTATTAATTTATTTAATAAGATAACTTTAAAGATGGAGATATTAATCAAACAACTACGGTAGATAACTTATTTGTAGAAATTTTAATTAATTATGATTTGTAAAGTGTTCGAAATGGTTGCATAATGCAATACGAAGTTTCATGTTGCCAAAAATATTCTGCAATACATTTGGTGTTATTTCATTACATTTAATTGTAATTGTATTCATCAGATCATTTAAGTTAATAATTCTTGTCTTATATACTTCATTTGTTAGCAATCCGAAAATAGAAAAATCTAACGGAGTAAGGTTTGGTGATTGCGCTAGCCAAACACATCTGCTTTATAACTCGATGAGAAATGTGATATTCTAGAAGCGCTAAGTTTTCACGAGTTGTATGTGCAGTAGTCCCATCTTGCTGGAAGTAACCTCCATTGAATTCGTCCTATTGCACTTGATTTAAAAATGGTGTTAATAACTGTTCTCGGTATCTTTGGCTATTAATGTTATTGTGAAAAAATATTGGTCCTACTATTCTACGACGAGATACAGCTAATCATACTCCGACTTTTTAACACGATGTAAAGGAACTTAGATGCAATTGTTTGGATTATTTATAGACATTGTTCTGTAATTTTATTTATTTACAAATCCGCTTAAATGAAGTAAAAATCTTGGATCTAAAATTTCGTCATTATTTAAATTTTCTTGAAAGAAATTGCGTGAGCTCTAGATAAAATCTGATAACAACCGATCTCTTGTATGCATACATATGCAAGCGACACCGCGACGCCTCAAAATTTCATGAACGGTACTAGAAGATAGGTACGTTCATTTGAAATGATAAACGACGAATGTGGGTTTTCTCTAACAAGGTTTTGTACGTGAACAATAATATTTTGCTGCCTACGTGGTCAGCAGATCTTTTGCCTTACATTATACATTATTACGAGATTATTATTATTGTTTATTAAGTAAAAAACTTATTTGTCAGAAAAAATTATATATTATAGTCACAAAATGACAAATACCAAAATAACATTAGATATTCATTTATAAATAAAAGGCAAGTGGCTTATTATAATTTGCAAGTACTATATGGTGGAAACGCGTTACATTCAGTTGCATGTTATACTAGATCCATGACGACTCGCCTTGTATATGTTGCCGGATCTATTTTTATTTCTGTCAGTGACATTTGATATAACCAAAGAAAAAAATTATTCACTATACAATAACTATAACGTAATATATTAAGTAATTTAAATGCTCTAAGACTTCGGTCTTTCTCAACTAATTTTTTATATTGATTTAGATTGTCGAAAATCCTTAAATGTTTCATTACGTATCCATAATATAATTTAAAATAAGCAATACTTACGCTATTCACATTAAATTTAACACATGATTATAGAAAAGTTTGTAAAAAGCCTCGACTGTTTACAGAAACCTTTCGGCATTATATTCAATGGACGCAAATAAATAATAAATACACATCTAAGAAGCACTGTTTTTGAACAATTTATATCAAAGCAAAAATAAACATGAAAAATTTGACAGGAAGAATATACACAACGCACGTCTTTTTGACAGATATGATTTATCTGTCAACACCGAATTTAACTATTAGTCTATTAAAAATATGTAAAAAAGAAATTTAATATTGAAACGGAAATTATGTGTTTATTTGCCATGAATGCATATATTACGATCAATTTATAAATCTTCTATTTAAGCTAATGAAATAAATGCCCTCAAGTATAATTTAACAAAGTAACTTTTTTAGTTTCTCTAATAGAGTTATGACAACATGTAAACGTCATCGATGACGTGCAACTAAACTTAACGCGTCTCCAGTATAGTTACTCAGTACCTACTAACATGAAGTTCTTTTTGAAACACGTTGTATTATTGTGCAACTTTCCTACTACTCTTTGGTACTCCTTTAGACATCATTGCGATTTGATTTGTAGACCCATTCAGAAAAAACTTTCATTTTTGCCATTTTTTGCACTTAAGACTCTTGATTTATTGCCGAGAAAAAGTCATGACCAATTTGCCTGCCATCCGTGAGGTGCTGCAAAAATAATCTCAACAGATTACACTTACAACAATATTTTCTAAAATGGCCTAGTTTAAATTAGTCTTTTTTCTAATCAGGCCTTCCTGGTGGCGATTTATCATTAGTGCCCTCTTGTTTATCCTCAAGTATTGGACTCTATTCCTTCACATTTGGATACGCAATGCACATGTTTCCATAAATTGTTTGATTCGTGTATGGATTTGCAATGGTTGCAAACCTTCAGCCCTCAAAAACTGAATGACCGCATAGTGATCACACTTGGACGGATTGCCGACAACACATGTCATTTGAAAATAACAATGCTTTAAATTAATCAAATATAAACAAAAGAAACGTATCATTAGAACAATTAGAAAATTTGAATCGGGTATTTCCAAGCCTATCCTGACCAATGATGGGTTTCAATCTCTCCTAATAATAGCCATTACTTTATTGATAGAGGAGAAAGAAGAAGTCATTAAATTCAAGTTCCACTAGTTTGAAAATTATTGCTCTTAGAAAGTAAATGAATTTTCCTAATATAATTTATCGTAATTATTTTACTTCCACAGAAAATGGAAATCAAAACAGAAGCTGACGACGTAGACGAAGGTATATCTCCAAATGAGTTAAATCCACTTGTTGGTAATGCTGCTAGCAAATGGGCATCGCCTAGAATAAGGAAAAAGTTACGATCGGCATTGAGTTTTACAACCAAAGGTGGTAACCAGTAGAACAATTGGACTAGAAGAATTAATTACATTTTACAAACGGTATTCCCGAGATTAATTTAGAAAATACATTTCTGTGTTGTATTAGCTGAATACACTCTAGTAGATTTATCGAAAGATTATTTAAAAAATGCAATAAATTAATAATTAGTCTAAAATGAAATTGTATGCCGAAGATTTCAAAATGATATTTTTATCCAAAGATTGATTAGGTAAAAGCTAATACAATAATACTGATTAAAAGTTTACGTTTACATAACTTTCATTCTAAATCTACCAGATTGTAGGCAGATATTGATACTCTTATCGTAGAAATATACCCCTTTGGAAATATTAAGTATGTCTAACAAGTATCCAGGCTAATTCTATAAAGAAAAACAATAAATGTAGTTACACCCAGATTATCTCATCTCAATATATGTAAAAAAAACAACACAATATGTTGAATGTAGAAGCTATTATAATATTAACCGGTATGGGTAACTTTTTTGAGAAACGATGCTATATGTTTGAGAGAATAAACAGTCTACCCAGGTCAGATCAGAAAAAAGTATTGCGATATAGCATTTCACTAAATATACTCTTTTACCTCACCATAAAGCATCAATTTTCAAATTCGTTCTTGTCGCCGATTGTTGGCTACTTTTATTGTTATCTTTTAGCAATTTCTAGCCTTCTACTGTGATTGTTTTTATATTACAAAAGTGGAACACCACAATTGAACAAACAAAATAAAGTACAGCTTGTATTAGCTAGTTTGGGGATTTATTAGACATACTGTGGACGTTAATGTAAGAAATGTTTATCAAAGTTCACTCATGTTTCCTATTTGTAAGTATACAGGTAAACCAGAGAAAGTAGTGATCATATATTATGCCTAACTTGAACATCTTTATAATCCTCTTGATGGGGCGAATCCTTCACTACTCTTTGTCTAGCTAAGTGTGTGGCATGTTCTATTTGCAATTTTATTGCAGTCTTTTTGGTTGCTAGTCCTTCCCATCCATCCATTGGCCTTATGTTCGTTTCAATACACGTTCTTCAAACATGACAGCTTCACAATTCGTTCTTCTTCTTAGTATTCTATAATCACTTGCTCTAGTGCAGTTAGTTAGTACTCAAGTACTACATGGAAAATTTCGCGAGAGTTTTAAATTTGGCACTGTTATAGACTTTAAGGTGCTTCTACCGATTTTTACTGTCAGCTTGTAATTTTTGCCTCCACTGATAAGCCGCAGGTATAAAGGAACGCTTCCACTTGGCCTTTGGCCCCTCATACAAATTATTTGCTCATCCAGTTGCCTTATTTTTCTGCCAATGGTCACTTCTTATATGCAAAGTCTTGCTGCTTATGTTTGCAAGATACGATTGATTTGAAAGAAAGAATAGTAGTCGACAAATACGAGTATTTATTTACCTCAAAAAACAACAAAAACACAATATGTATAAGTACAAATTTCGAAATTAAACATAAAGGGAAATTACAAAGCGTAGTTCAGTTTGGTGGCATTAAAAAATACGCAATCTGCTCTTCCACTCAAATCTTTAATAACTTACATCAAAATAGTACAAATAAATATAATAACTCCGTAATGCATCTTCCATCCTAATATTTCACAGCTAAAGCATACTATCCAATTAGATGATCCAGCAAATTTTTGCATGATTAATTGTCAGATATGACGATTAAGCAATCGTTGTTAAAGACAATGAAATTTCCTTGCAGCCTTACTTATTCACTTGGAGTCAAGAACAGTGTACAAGTGAATGTTTGGAATGGTACTCCCGCACAATGTTTGCAACTCAGTTAAAAAAATACGCAACCTGCTCTTCCACTCAAATCTTTAATAACTTACCTACATCAAAATAGTACAAATAAATATAATAACTCCGTAATGCATCTTCCATCCTAATATTTCACAGCTAAAGCGTACTATCCAATTAGATGCTCCAGCAAATTTTTGCATGATTAATTGTCAGATATGACGATTAAGCAATCGTTGTTAAAGACAATGAAATTTCCTTGCAGCCTTACTTATTCACTTGGAGTCAAGAACAGTGTACAAGTGAATGTTTGGAATGGTACACCTGCACATTGTTTGCAACTCAGTTAAAAAACTACGCAATCTGCTCTTCCACTCAAACATTTAATAACTTACATCATAATAGTACAAATAAATATAATAACTCCGTAATGCATCTTCCATCCTAATATTTCACAGCTAAAGCGTACTATCCAATTAGATGCTCCAGCAAATTTTTGCATGATCAATTGTCAGATATGACGATTAAGCAATCGTTGTTAAAGACAATGAAATTTCCTTGCTGTCTTACTTATTCACTTGGAGTCAAGAACAGTGTACAAGTGAATGTTTGGAATGGTACTCCTGCACAATTTTTGCAACTCAGTTAAAAAAATTTGCAACGTAACTTTCGCCACTTCCAAGCAGCATGTCAAAATGAAAAGCTCGCGGATTAATCATGACAATAATAATATAAAAACAACTAATGTATTAGTTGTGTCAACATTATCCTTTTCCAAAAGTAAAGAAACTCATATCAATAAGTACTGGAATTACTGGAGATGAGAATATCGACTGACACGTGCCTCAAGAACGTAATAGTAGATAGATGTATAAAAATATATGTAAAGTGAATGCAATTAAAAGAGAAAAAGCACGGAATTAAAGTAATCGGAAGCCAAGCACATTAAGTAATTAAATTTCTATAATGCTATTCCACAACTCTCCCATTTTACAAAAAAATTATATCACATTCCCTCCACGCCATGTTAAAGATACTTGTCATGATGTATGACGGTAATCTAAGACATTGTTTCCACAAAAAGGCAGCTAGAAATAGGAGACTAGCTTTTCCCTACCCCGTGTACACAACATATCAAATGAGCGGAGTTTTTTGCCAATATACATTCTAGAGAATTTGCGGCGCTCATATGGCTAACCTATATATTTTTCAAGAAAAAAAACAGACATGTTACAGGGAATTTCCTCTAGTTAAATTTTCACATAATTATAAAGCTCAATGCTTATAGAAGAATGCTGAAAATCAATAAAGAAAGTATCAAACAGGCAGGAGAAGAAGCCTTGGGCAAAAGGAAAACTAACAGAAATAAACGAGAATATAAAACACCATGGTACGACGAAAGGGTTAAAATACTAGCACAAGAAAAGAAAAAAGCGTGTTTAACATATAAAGGAAACAAAATAGGAGAAAATAAGGAAGAATACGTAAGAACAAGAAATAGAGTGAACCAAGAAATAGACAACATCAAAAACGAATACTGGGAAAAATTTACAAAAGACATGGAACGCGACCTATATGGATCACAAAGAAAAGTGTGGAAAATGATAAGAAGACAACGAAATGATATGAATGAATTCATAAGAATAAACGATATCACAGAAGAACAGTGGACCGAACACTTCACAAAATAATATGGAGAAACAGAAGAAGAGGATGATGAAAACAACGAGGCGAACAATGATAGAGTACAGATATCAGAGGAAGAAATAAACATGCGAATAAAACGATTAAAGAACAGAGAGAATATGTAATGAACTCATAAAATATGGAGGGAAAACGCTATGCACTTGTATTCAGAAACTATTCAACGACACTATTAACAGTGGAAAAGTACCAGTGGAATGGAAAGAAAGCATACTGATACCAATACTATAAAAAGGAGACAGGAGGAAACCAGAAAACTATCGAGGAATTAGCTTATTGAATAACATGCTGAAGCTGCTAACTGCAATAATGAAAGACAAGATAGAAGAAAGATTAGATATAGCCGAGGAACAACAAGGTTTTAGAAAAAACCGTAGCACTAAAGACGCGACTTTCATCATCCGACAAATAATTGAATAGTCAATTGAATATAACAAGCCCGCATATATGTGTTTCGTAGACCTAAAAAGTGCCTTCGATAAGGTAAGACGGAAGGACATCATAAAACTATTACAAGCAAAAGAAATAGAGGATAAGATAATAAAATTAATTAAAGAAATAAACATAGATAACAAACCCCAGGTCAGAATGCCAAGAGGAGAAACGAGATACATTAACATAAAAGGAGGAATACGACAAGGGGACTCGCTTAGCCCGACATTGTTCAATATGATAATGGACCAAATAATCAACGAAGTGAAAATGAGAGAGGGGTACAGAATGGGACCCCATAAAATTAATATAGTATGCTACGCAGATGATGCAATATTGGTAGCTAGTAACGAAGATGACCTGCAAAGGCAACTCCACTCATTTAATATTAGGGCACAAGAATACAACATGCAGATTTCAGCGAAAAAAACCAAGTGCATGGTAATTAGCAGAGAACCATGCAGATGTAAACTAGAATTGGAGAGGATAGAACAGGTGATGACATTCAACTACCTGGGAGTTGACATCACCAGTGAGAGAAACTTGAAGACAGAAGCAACAAAACAAGCGACTAAAGCGATGAAAGTGAGTAGCTGTTTGAGACAAACCATATGGAGAAACGAATTTATGACTACAGAAGGCAAACTGAAAGTATACAAAACAACAGTGAGACCAATTTTAACATACGCAGTAAAGATAAGGGCAGACACAAAGGGAACAAAACAGAAAATAAACAACGTGGAAATGAAAGTATTAAGATCGATAACAGGAGTGACACTAAGAGATAGACAAACAAAGAGTAGCATACGAGAGCAATGTAACATACAAGACGTCAACAAATGGGTGAAAACGAGAAAGAAAAAATGAAACGAACACGTAGATAGGATGCGACCAGACAAACTAGCAAACATCTCTAAAAACAATAAGCCATACAGCAGAAGACCAGTAGGAAGACCAAAAAAGAGATGGCAAGACAACATACAACAACCGAAACCGAATAAGAGGTAGACAAACAGAAGAAATCCTAGTCGTACGAAGAAGAAGAAGAAGAAGAAGAAGTAGAAGAAGAAGAGAAAGCTCGATGCAATAAAACTTCAACAAAATCAGAATTCAATACACGAAAATGACACAAGCTTTTAGTTTTAATTATAATTCACTAAAGAAAAGGTTCTAGAAGGAAGTACGTACATATATATGTATAATACCTGTGATAACATATTCTGCAACTAGTGTTATCCTATTTACGAGCAAACCAATGTAATGAGCATAATGCATAAGTTCTTCCGTATGTCTACGATCACAGTATTTTGAATCTTTATTCAAATCTGTATGTTTACCGGATATATTATATTTGAGGTAGGTATTACAATGGAATACAACATTAAACAGACATAACAATTTATTTCTATATCACTTAAACCACTAAGCTCTAATACATCGAGGAATGTACGCTGATTGCTTCTCTAAACATGGTGACGAATTATAACGTCTACTTGCCCGTCTCCAACTGTCGTATGCGTCGAATTGCCGTATGCGGTCAATTGTCACGAATCTAATTGAGGTCTAGTTACTAGTTTTCGCACATCGAGTTTGCCGCGTTCAATTAACGTGACACCTATAATTGCTTAACTCGTCAACACTTTTCTATTCGCGTAGCAGATTCCGCTTGCAAGTTGTACTTTGTATTATACTTCGGAGATATTCTAACTTATTATTTTAAGTAAATAAATATTTATTTATAAAACATATATATACAAATATTATATACATTTACATATAAATCATGCATATAATGTTCATTTTCGGGCCCCCCTATGTTGTTTTTTTCAGGAGGTATCTCTCTATCTATTTGGTTTACATCGTCTTCTAAACTTCTTTTCAAAACTTGTGATTGTCCTTCTTTTTTATTTATTTTATTGAACTCAATTTTATTAGTTAATAGTATATTATTCAACTAATTTGCGAGTATATGTAAAATACTGCCAACGACAGCATATTACCTTAATCCAATAAAAGAAGTACCTATGCAAATTTGAACACAGGAAAATCGAATCATCACTTTTAAATGTTTATGAAGTACATTTACGTGAAAAATATGTACACGACATTTAGTGTCTCCTCTGCTTATCACTAACTTCTTTGGTAAATCTGTATATAACATGTCCACGAATATAATAATATACAAGAAACGTTTTCAATGTTAATAAGATAGCTAACCATAAAAGTTGAAACTTATTTTTGTATGGAATTCGTATTTTTATATTTAATTTAAAATGAAGAGCGTAACTGGTATAAAATATAAATATCTCTGCTTGAAGCACGATATATTCCATTGCACGATATTTGATGGAAAACTTAAAATTCACATACATTTTCTACCCCACCTCCTTAATAAGATATTTACATATTAAATTTTATAAATAAAGGTATTTTTCCACATTAATGTATTTCATACTTGGCTATACTGTTTAATCGGCAAGCATTGTTGACATACCGTGCCTTCAAATACTTTCCTCATTAGCGTAGGCTGTTTTTTACGTAATTAAGTAATCAATGTTGGTGTACATGCTAAGCTTTCGAAAACTTCTAATTCTGACAGTTGTCATACTTAAATTTAAATTATAGCAGAGAAATAGAGTAGGGGAGAACGCGCTTCGACGAGTGCGCATCCAGTTTTAAGCAAACGCTATTGTGGTCGCCATTTTGCAGGGTAATTGGCACTTGTGTTGTTGTAATTGTCAAGCTTGGAGGTTATTTTTAATTAATTGTATTAAAAAGGACTTGTGTGTGTTATTAACATGTCGTGCTCTGTGTTGGGCTGCAGTAACAGTCGAAGATTTAAGCCGGAAGGCATTTCTTTTCACACGTAAGTTTGTTTACATTTTTCTAAGTCAATGAACTTTACATGCGAATTGTTGAGCTAGGTATAAATATTACCGTAATAGAATGAAAGAATTGCATCTTTAAGAGCGCGATTAATTCTGCACTATTTGTAGATTTCCACGGGGTGATTCATTGAAAATGTGGTTAGATGTGCTAGGAAAAAATGTTGAAACGTGGACCTGGTCCAAAAATAAAGTTATTTGTTCCAAACATTTTTGTAAGGCTTGTGAGCAACCTTCAAAATGGCGGAATTCAATTTAACTTAGTTGGCGCATCTTTAAGCGCGTTCTCCCCTACTCTATTTCTCTGAATTATAGGCGCTTATTATTTGCGTGACATAACCAAATTATCATTACGTGCACTGTCACCAACCTTTAAAAAAAAGCATGGCCGTCTCTAATGAGGAAAGTACCGCGCGATCATTTAAATTCTAAATTAGAGCAGGCTGTGAAATTTAAATTAAGTTGGTATATAAGTACTAATTTACAATTTGAATTGTCAAAGTGACGTTTCACAATGTTAATTAATCAATAATTGGCATTCTGGACAACCTAATAAAAAAAATCCCGCCTGCTATAATTTAGAATTTAAGTGATCGCGTGGTATTTGAAGGCACGGTATTTATATTGCTTGAATGGCAGTTATAACAAATGTCAAAAGGCATATGAATATCTATGACAATTTAATTCATCTGTCAAAAACATGACATTTTAATACACGCTGTGTTAGTTTGCCATCGGATAAACTGCATGTTTGCTAGCGGATAAACTGCATGTTGATTTTCCATGGCAACGAAAATTCAATTCTGACAGTATCGTTCAAATAAATTTCATACATAAACATATGTATTATTCTCTTTCTTTTGTATATGTATTCAAAGGAATGTTAAATAAAAATATTTCGGTTTATTAATATTAATTAAATGATTCATTAAATTGTCTTACCAAATACCATTCGAGTTTGTGTTTATTTCCGGAACAAACTTTCATTTTGACAAAACTCAAACTTTGTTGCTTAAGGGTAACACGACTCGAACAAATAACAAAATGTAAAACCGCTCCACCTTCGGTGTCGCGGTTTTACCATGTTATTTGTTCTCGTCAGTTACCAAGCAACAAAGCTTTCGTTCAAACTGAAAGTTTGTCCGGATAAACACAAACTCTTATGGTATTACCCCCGATTATTTCCTTCACCTGTCAAATTTAAATTTTGTCCAATCACAATCAAAACTGAAGTTGAAATTAACCAATGAAAGGTACCGGTTCTTGATATCAGCGACTATTACAAATCGACTATTCAAATGTAGGTAACAAATCAAGTATGTATTTTTTCATTAAGTGGCATACGTGTCAAATAGATGAAAATGTCCGACAAAAAGAGATTTAGCGATGTTTCGGATGAAATTATTGATAATCACATCGATTTGACAACTCATTTTTTATTATGAAACTTGGTTTAGGAAATAATCTTAACAAATATAGCTCGAGCTTGATAAGTAGTCGACTATTACATTGTTTCAATTTTTCTCGTGTGCCTCCTAATTTGACTTAACCAAAATTGGCATTAATAATTAAAGACTAAAGCCCTCGAGCTAAAGCTCTCGTGCTCTAGTCAAATTATTAATGCCAATTTTGGTCTCGTCAAATTGACCGTAGCGCACACTCGAAAAATTGATCACAATGAAATAGTCGACTATTTGTCAAGCTCTCGTTATATTACCTTTGAATATTATTATTTATGACAGTCCTGAAATGGCTTTTGTTGGTTATATTACTTGACAGGTAAAATTACGCAACATCTTAAATTTGACGCCCTTTTAATTTAATGGCGCATGTCTGGTGCATTTTTAATGTATAATTAAAGTTCCTATAATATATGGTAATCTTATTGCGTTGCCTTATCGCAGTAAGTAAAGATATAATTGTTGATTAGTGCTGCAATAAGAATCGTGTAGGTAAACGGGTACCCGAAAACATCTGTACTGGTATTACCCCGTTCTATCTTACCTACGTAATATTACTATCCTATCTAAAAATAGTAAATTGACTACCCCATCCGACAGTATTCATCTACAAACCAAGAATTGGGTTTCTCTCATTATGATGAGCTTAGTATGGGGTGACCATTCGTCCCGAATTTTCCGGCACAGTCCCGGATTAAAGCCCCGTGTCCTGTATTAATATATGTCCGGGAAAATGTCATTACATTATTCATCATAAATATCATGTGAATATTATAATATTCGATCTGTGATTCGATTATATTTTATTCGCGCGTCTTTGCTCTTTGCGTTCTACGTGCATGCCTGTTTACAATCACATTTTTCGACATTGGAAAAATCACAACTGCATGTAGACACAGTAAAAGCAATGAAAATATAGACTTTGCGGTGAACTATTTTCCCTTATAAAATACTTCGTTCTAATTCATAACGCAGATTTCATTAAAAAAACACGGTATTATAACTGTTTTCGGTACGCTATTTCTGAAAATAAGGGAGCCAATCAGAATTTCGATCCGTATGATATTTGTCCCTGTGAACAGGTGATTTCACTGCCATAGTTCACCGGTTTGATGTAATGTCAGATTATGTGTATGTGTCAAAAAATCTTCTGTCATATCGGTAACACGTCTAACCATTATACATAAAACTGTCGGAGGATGTCATTCATAACGTTAATTTAATTTTTATGATACCGCAAACGGTTTTTCTTTTTTGTTGGTTACGTTATATTATAAGGAAAAATTGCCGTTTAACGTAAGGGAAATGTGTGACCGCAAACTCACTAATAACGTGTACAATGTTGAGTACAATATTTGTGAGGATTTTAAAAACGAAGTAGAATATTGTGATGAGTTTCCAAAACAAATTCACTCTGTGAGTAAATATTAGTTTTGTTTCGTTCATCTTTCCTATATTTCTTATCACTTTGTATTCATATTTGTTTGTTTTTTTTGTATTACTATTTATATTTATCAATGTTTCTTATTTATATAAATAAAAATGAATGTTTTTTAAAAAATTTTAGTTTTAAAATGACACTTAAGGGGGCGCTTGAATCATAGAATACAACATAATTTTATAATTATGCAAATGTCGGTTATAAAATCATTAATTGTTTATTTTATTGTGTGTAATAAGTCATAATATCCTCCTACGTATGGTATAGGGGTTTAATTTACATAAATTCTTTTTATAAAATTTTTATTTCAATTTTATCAAAAGAGCCCCTTAACCCTATGACGCGTGTTTCGTAGAAGAGAAATATAACAGAAATTTCGGCAATGATGTATTAGTTTGGTTTATTTGCATATTTTAAATAATTGTTAAAGAACGGCCATATTTTTATTTTGTACCTTGTAGGATTCCCTAAGAGAGGGCGCGAGATCCGAAAATACTGTAGTGTAAGTGGTTATCTAAGGAAATTACAGATAATCATAAATATCTAAGTTATTTAAAATGATTTAATAGTGATCGTATACCTATTTGTTACTTCAAACAAATTCTGCCAATTCAATTATTTGTATATATGAGATGATGAGTTTTGATACAGCGCGCGACATCTTTAGGAGCAAAATGTTGTTATGTTTTGACAGTAACGAAAGTACTTATGTTTTCTATGATTCAAACGCCCCCTTAAAGGATTTTTTTCGGGAACAAATTTCCACGCGCACGTATTTATGTCTGCTTCGTACGCAATGAACGCTCTTTGTCCCGCATTATGTTACGATAAAAATGCCCTCCCCCCCAGCTTAATATTAATGTCTGTAATAATCTTTCCATTTATGCTGATCCAGATTTACCCGGTCAACTGTTTCATATAAGAATTCCTCAAATTGATTATAATTAAAGCCGCACTAGTTTCCAGTGGCGGCTGGTGAGTACGTTTTGGTGGGGCAAGTACTATAGACAAGACTGATTCATTTATAATCGGTGATATGCTCAGCATATGTGAGTATATCACCGATAACAAAAGGATCAATGTTGTGTATGTAAACGCCAAAACGCACTCACCAGCTGTCAGTGCTATATTTTGGCCACCGACACGGCCTAAGCACAAACTAAAGATGCCCTGTACCTACATTACAACATATTATAGGAATCACAAAAACTAAGTATGTACCAGACAAAAGTTGTGATGCATACTTAAAAGCTATTGTTTCATACGCACCATGGACATTCAATGGAATATATCGTGCCTCTACTAACTCTTATGTTAATTGTCAATTTAAAAAATCATCTTACAACTGTATAAATGTTGTTAAAGGAGCACTGTGCGTGATATTTAAAACAAATTGCAAAAATAAATGTTTATATGTTTACGAGTGTTTGACTTATTTCTCACATAGAAAATATTCGCCATTGAAAAAAGTTACCTATACACCAACGTGATACAAAAAAGTAGATCCAGAATGTTATAAACTTGGACACAATCCTAATTTACTCCAATGTACATTGAAAAGAACCCCAATTTTCTCTTATGTAAAATGGTAATTTGATGCATTATTCTTAACACTGGAAAATATTTGTGATAAAATAGCACTTAAATAGTTTTGAGGGTCATTAGGATCCAATAACTAGCTGAGCCTAAAAATGTTGCTTGTCAAAAGCAAAGAAGGTGCAACCAGACCGACATTTTATAATATTTGTAAATTGGAGTTCATATGTATATGTCTTCACATTGAGGAAAAATACTATGGAGACGCTGTAAAGCATGTTTGCTGTACTCTCAAAACGGAAGCATTGGGCGGGGCTAAGTGTGGGACTAATATGGCTGCCTCACCTAGTCCGCACTACTCAAAATTATAATCTGTCATCCCATACCTGTCAGGCCTACACCAACCTATGAAATGTTATTCCAGACGAATTCTCCTTATCAACGCCGTCTCTGCCGTTGCAGCTACGTAAAGCACAATAAACCATAATATCTTTTAATATTTAACTTATTATATAACTCTAATACACGATGCACTTAACAAAGACTCCACTTTTTACCAACACTACCTGTTTGACGTAAGTGTAGTATCAATATGGCGGACCTCTACCCGGTTTGATCACGTGACGTCGTCTCCCTACCTACAGTCGGAAGCAAAAAAAAGTAGACAACAGATCTCGTACTTTGTAAACCTGGCTTTATTTAATTGTCATTAGTGTCAAGTCATTATTCTATGGAATATCAAATAATTATGAAAACATCTTCTATCTGATTAATACGAATCAAAATAATAATTAAAAAACATCATGAAGAAATATATACTACTATCTGGTTATAGAGCCATTTTTGTTTAAAATTTCTTGCATTCTATGTGGAATAGAGTTATAAATAGAATTTTCTGGATACACATTAATAATGTTTTCGTCAAATCGGGTACCTCTTGGTCGGTATACATGAATCGGTCCATTTTTATTGCTTTGAAATAATTTTTCATCTGTAACAATTACAGTTTCCCAAAAGTGCTTGTTATTTACCAGACGTTCAAGTGCATATCCTACACGAGTTTGTTTATGGGTCGCATTCAAATTAAGTTTTTCTTTCGGCAGTTTTATGGCACCGCAAATTCGCTTCTCAAACTCCTCGCCAGGCAGTAAAAACAGAACCCGGAAAATGACTTACATCAGCTGCAATCACTACTGAAGAAAATGGATTTTCAATAAGCACATTTGTGAGATGGCAGTCTTGCTCAGCTGTTGATATTCTTTTGCGGCCAGAACCAGAAATTCTACAAATTCTATGGTGATCCCGCCATTTTAAAATAATTTTAAAAGTTGTGCTTTTATTTACATTATTCTTCCAGGAATTTCACGTATTTTGAAACCGTTACTCAAATCTTGCAATAACAGTGACTTTAATATCTGCATTTATGGAAGGCATTTTTGTTATAGTTTAACATCAACTGTAAGGTTGTCAATTTTGATAGATAACCAAACTTTGGACAAGTAACTTTGAAGCCGCTATTACACTAATCATTTTGAGAAAGTCTATAGGTTTGTTTTTGTTTCGCTAAGAACGATTCTATAGTCCGTCTCAACCCCATTATGCAGTACAGGTTTAATAGGGATATTGCATCTCTTATTATCTTTAGTAGTCTCTTAATAACAACATCTTTATATCCGGTTGCCTTGTTGCAAATTCTATTATGCAATGTATATGGATATATGAGTAATCGTTGCTGTCAATTGTCAGTTTTTGCCGTAGTGTGTAAACTTTTATATTGTCTTTAATTTATCTATATATAATTTCTGTTAAATCGTTCTTTTTAGCAAGCATATTATCTTTTTCAAGCATTTAAAAGTAAGTATACATACCTAGATCTATAATTCGTGATAACCTATATACATATACATATACTTTTTACAGATTACTACATGATATGGGTTTTGAATTTTAAAAAGTGGGACGAAAGAGTATTCTTATTGAAAGAGATGATATCATTAGGTGGAGACATAAATACTTACGAGACATCAGAAAATTCAGAGACGAAGGTATAGTTTATTATTTAATTTGTTATACTTTTATGTTCATTACGCAATTTATTATTTGCTTGTGTTTGATTGTGATTGTTTTACTTTTAGGTAGAACTATAATATATACTGATGAATCATGAGTGAATTCAGGACACTCGGTAAATAAAAAGTGGACTGACGTTACTGTTCAAAGCAGTCGACAAGCTTTTACATAAGGACTCAGCACTGGTTTAAAATCACCAAGTGGTCTTGGGCTTCGATTTCTATTAATTCATGCTGGAGGCGAGCAAGGTTTTGTTGTTGGTGCTGAATGTACATTTCCTTGTAAGAAAAATACTGCTGAAGTTCATACCGAAATGGATGCAGATACATATGCAGATTGGTTCAAGAATAAATTGCTTCCAAATATACCAGAAAACTCGGTTGTTGGTCTCGATAATGCCTCATATCACACGAGAAAATTAGAAAAGTTTCCAGCAGTAGCACGGAGAAGACCAAATTATTGAATGGCTCACTGAGAAGAATATTCCACTTGATAATGACATGTTAAAAAGAGATTTACTGGCTTGTGTGTCAGAGGTTAGGTCTCAGTATGAGAGAAACAAAATTGATGAATTTGCAAAGAATAAAGGGCATTATGTTCTTCGGTTTTCACCTTATCATTGTGAATGAAACCCAATTGAAATGGTGTGGGCACAAGTTAAGCACTACGTTGAAATGCACAATACGACATTCAAACAAAGAGATATTGAACAATTAATTGTGGAGGGTTATCAGAATGTAACAGTGAACAACTGGCAGAATTACATTGGCCACCTTGCCAACTTGCAAGACGATGTTGAAGAGTTTATAATTAACGTCACACATTCATCATCAGATCAAGATTTTTTAAGTGATGAAGAAAAATAAAACAATATGTGTACTCCTTTGTATGGTCATGGTTAGTTTTTTCATAAATGTTATCATGTATTATTAACTTGTTCTTATAAATGGGAAAGTATGTTTTTGCAAAATGAATTTGTGAGGAATTTGTGTCTTTAAATGTGTATAACGGAATGTAGATTAACATATTAATATTCAATAAGACTATATAAGTCATGTAACATATTCAAAAATAAAAGTACATGTGTATGTGTGGTTATTGTTATTCTTTTCATAAATATGTATTATTTAAGTTGTTTTTATAAATAGAAAAGTTTCTTATGAAAAATAAACTTGTGATTAACTTTGTCTTGGTCTGAATTTATAGTGGATATTTGATTAAGATGCCAATATTCAGTAACGAAGAAAATTGTATACCTTAAGTGTTTCTTTGAAATATTAATTCATTTACTCTGGCTTACTATATTCAGTTAGGTTTTAAATAATTTTTTACAGAACAATCCCAAAGGATTATATTATTACAAATATTTTAACTAATCCATCTTCCCATATATTCTCCCCTTTTAGTGTTTCAAATTACTATTAATTTTTTGTATGCAGTATGCATCAATTGAATGACAAACAGTCGTATAGGTTATGTTTTGATCACAAAAAATGTCAGATATTGAACCGGAACTGTAACGACATTATACAATGAGACGATTTGGCAACCATGAAATCAATTGCCATAAGACCTGTACTGCATAATAAGGTTGAGACGGACTAGAACAGTTCACGTCATGCGCAGAATTATGTTAAGTGTTCGGGTTTCCGGAACTGTTCTGGAACAAAAAATATCGTGTTTTGGTTTGTGATTGGCAGTTCTGGAACCGTTCTAGAACTGTAGAACTAATTCGGGCTAAAGGCATCGAATCGTTCGGAACCGTTCCGAACGGTGTACTATGACGCATCAGTTCTGCGCAGTAACAGAACTGTGTTAGAACCGCTCGTAATATTAAACACAAACAAACCTTATGACAGAATTCTTTTGTCTACTTTTTTTTGCTTTCGACTGTATTCTTTCTCAATGCATCAACGCGACTACTAATGCATCCCCGACGCAGACGTCCCCATTACCCATTAGCTTATAGTAAAGATATGTAAGGTAAGTACAAGTTATTTATATCCTTTTATTTAAATCATTTAGAAAGTACACTAATTCTAATTTTTTTGTTGACAGTTGACAATGTTCTTTGTGAATTTGTGGAATAATCATTATTATATTTTATAAATCTGTACTGCATAAGAAAATAACTGCTTAATTTTAATTAAAGATTTATGTACTTGCTGGACTTTTATTACTGTATACAATATTGAAGTAAATTACAATTAACTTTGTTTTACTCCTATGTAAAGTTTCTAAGTTTTTTTTTCTTATGTTACAATTTATATTATAGATGCATATTTATTAAGCCCAGAATTGGTAATAATGCGAACAAAATAGTAAGCAACATTATTACTTAATATTATCAAGGCTTGGAATTTAAAAGATTGCCTATGCATATATCAAAACCATGACCACAGATCACTATACTAGAAGATAGTATAACTTCATAGTAAAAAGTTTAGACAATGTTTAGCGCCGCCTGCCAACTGCAGGCAGTACTAAAATGGATCAAACCGATGAACCGGGAAATTTAAATATTATATATTTCTATTCCATTTTGTATTTACCTTAGTAGTTTTTATTCTTCACTTTAAATGTTCGGAAGTAAAATAGTAGATGTATTTTAAAGAAAAATAAACTACACTGATTGCTATAATAACTTAGTAATAAATTAAAAACATATCTTTTTAGTAACGCTTTATTTTTATATGAAAATTTATTTCTATTTCAAAATATTAAGGAGAAAGCATTCTAAATTATTCTTACATTTGAACTTATTTATTCCTTAAATGGAAATCGTCGATCTTCTCTTATGACATTGAATAAATTAGGATCTCATGTAGCTTCCTACCACTCATGAAAACGAATTGATTTTGGATGCGGGAAACTTTTACATTTTGGTCACAATTTGACACATAACATTTTCTTGTCGGCATAATTACTAGGAGTCTAGAAAAAAGTGCTAATAAATAAATAAATTACTGGAATTATGCAGAATAAATACTTACGTACATACAATTTTAAGAAATAAGTTAATATTTTATAACTCTGATGTCTCTGCTTAATAATTAGTAATTAAAAACTGTCAACAAAAATATTTGAAAACTATACCACATGTAATTGCCATAGTTACCAAACACAGTCAACAGCCTACAAGCAGCTAAGCCCTGAAGTATCACATGTGATCCTAAAATTTCGTCAACTCATGCGCCACCTACCAACTGCAGGCAGAAGTAAAACGATGTCTACACAATCTCAATTTAACATTTCCCCCCCTGACCATGACATTGAATTTCGTAGTATAGCCAACTTAGTTGAAGAAGGTCCCGGTTGGTATCTCTGATTTGGTTTCATTTTATATACAATGCGATCAATCTCAAGTGAAGGTTGCGTGGCCTACATTTTTAAGTTGGCAACTATGACTAGTTGGTAATATTGAGAAACACTTGTGTGTAGGTTATGAGTATTGGCGTACAATGTGCACATATGGTTTTGACCTACGAGCAAAGAATAGAACAGGAGAGTCTCCTTAATAATAATAATATTTGTCCAATGTGGTAACTCAATATGGCCGCCGCAATGCATAGGCGTACATAAATATGTTGTATAGGATACACTTCGTATGTTCTCGAAAATCATTTAAAATAGGTTCATAGTCCAATAATAATTAAAGTAATATCGTAAGTGCATTATTTTTTCAGTCCTTTTATTCTTTTTAATATAGTAACATTTATTCTAACTGTATTAAAGAAAACATTTAAAAAAACATGCCTAGAATATGTAAGTTACGCCACTGAACACATAATCAAACATACCGCATACATATATGACAAGTTATTCAAAATACTCATTTTATAAATTATGATTGGTCAATATTGCCATAACTGACCTGCCTAAAAGTGGTAACTTCAGTCTAAATAATACCTATTCCCCCACCAGTTTATTATCTCTCCTGTTCTATTCTTTCCTCGTAGGTTTTGACAGATCAAACATTTCACCTGTACGTATCTGTCTAAGAAGAAATACCCTAATCTAGGAATTTTCAAGATACCACCACACTTCACTTGAGATTGATATCATTGTACAAAAGATGCCCACTATAGAGTATAGTTAATCCATAATGGGCAAGCCTTGCTGACAAATTTGTATTATCTGGAATGAGTTATAACAGAATATTATTACTTATGACGGCCCTGACATGCTGGACCGCGCCGTGAGTTGAGGCCGCCTGTGTTCAAAATTTAATTATCCGCCTACTTATAGCACTTGAAATAATAAAGAAAACGCCTTAATTGTAATATAGATATACATGTATTAAACAAGAAACAACAAATTAATTAAAAAAAAACAATAACAAACATATAAACTTACAAGGGTTATTTTTACAAAATTGTCTCACGTCGAGCTTTTGTTTCAGAGAATTTTTTTATCATATCATGAAGATCTAGAGTGTCAAGTATATCTGATTCAATAGATATAGTTGTCAAATTTATTAATCGTTCTTGAATCATGCTGGTTCTTAAGTGATTTTTAATTAATGAAAGTTTGGAAAATGATCGTTCGGCTGACGCCACTGAAACCGGTAATGTTAAAATTATTCTTAGAATAATTACTAAATTAGGAAAATGATTGTGTAGGTCATGTTTTATAATATACTCTAAAATTTCAAAGGGGCCACAATTTTTTTCTAAATTACACGTCACAAGTATACATATTTCATCAAACAGTTCTGATCCATCAACATCTTTTTCGTCATTATCAGTTAATACGATTTGTAAATCCATACAGTATTTTCGCAAATCGTGTTTTGAGTATTTTTTCAGTTTTTCCAATTCTGAAAAATTATACAAAAACCCAAAGTGATTACAATGTTCTTTAAATAGTTGAAAACGCTCTTCTAATGAATTTAAAGTCGTATCTAGAACAGCAAAATAGAAATTACGTCGAAAACTGATTTTAGGATCATTTTCGATTTCATCTCCGTGTTCATAATCAAAATGGGTTTTTTTTTCGTCGAGCTCTAACTGCTGTTGGCATGAAAAAAGTGATGTCTGTCTCAAGAAGCTCTGCAATCGTACTACCTTCTTGAATAAATTCATTGAAACTATTATCTGATCGTTTTTCTTGAAAATATTTAATTGTTTTACTCAGTATCTCTAAACACTCTTTAATGTTACTTGATATTTTTTGGAACATTTTACTTACTATATTAATATGCAACAAAATATCGTACCAAATTACTACCGAACAAATAAATTTGAATGATCGAATTTTGTTACACAGACAGGTTGCTTGATGTCGTACTTTTATCTCTTTTTTAAGATCATCAGCTATTTCCAATAAAGCGTCATAAATTTCTTCCAAATCGTACCTTAAAGGCCGCACAGATTCTATTCTACTTTCCCATCGTGTTTCAGATAATGGTTTGTGTTAAATTGTGGACATGCTTTTTTAAAATATACCAACGTTGTGTAGAAGAAAAAAAATGAGTAAAGTTCTTGTACACAACTGAAAAAATCAACAGTTTCAAAATTAACATTGGCTGCGTCGTTTACAACCAAGTTTAAGCTGTGTGCAGCGCATGGTACAAAAAATGCTCTAGGGTTAATATCTAGAATTTTCTGTTGCAATCCATTGTGCTTTCCTCTCATATTTGCCCCATTGTCATATCCCTGTCCGCGAATATTTTTAATATCTAAATTTAAAGAATTTAAGTAATTCTGGATAACTATAAACAAATTTTCTGATGTTGAACTAAATATTTGGCAAAATCCTAAAAAGTGTTCACGAATTTCTATAGTTTTTGTTTGAAAATTCATTCTAACAAATCTAATTATAACAGTTAGTTGTTCTTGATGCCCGCTGTCAGGTGTACAGTCTAAAATTATAGAATAATATTTGCAATCTGCTAGTAAATGTAATATGAATTTTTTTATTTCATTAGCTAATAAACCTATGAGCTCATTTTGAATTTTATCTCCTAAATAGGTTGGCATATATTTATTTGTGTCTTTTGTAGATTGTATCCTTCGTATATGTGCAGACATAGTTGGATCAAAATTGGAAATTCTTTCTATAAATTTTAAAAAATTTCCATTATTTTGTTCAAATAATTGATTGGATCTGCCCCGAAATGCTAAATTTTGTCTTGCTAAAACTTGTATAATATATACAATACGCAATATAACATCATACCAATGCTTTTTTTCACGATCAAAAATTTTTTGTTCCTGTACATCAATAGCAGTTTTTCTTTTTAAAGCTTGTGCAAGGTTTACATACTGCTTAAAATTAAAATTATGTGACTCACTTTTTTCATTCCGCGACAGTAAATGCGACAAATGTTGCCAGTCGTTTAAACCTCCTTCCGCAAATTTGTTATTTTTAAAACCAAGTAGATTACAATAGAAGCGGAATACACAATCTTTAGAAATTGAATATAGAAGCCAGACTCGTTCACATTTTTCGCCATTTACCAAAGTACGCAAATAAAAATTGTCAGAAAATTTTCTGTTTTTATCGTTTTTGGGATATGGAATTTTTTTTACTTGCATAGGCGTATTTTGAATCAACAATTCGATACCTCAGTTCTATAGAGTAACAAGTCAGAAATTGAAGTTTTGAGATAATCGCATTTAAAGAAAATCGTTTTCTTGACTTTATTATTAAATTTTTGTGCTAAGGAATTTACGGATAATAATTGGCATACTTACTTATTAATTTATGATTGACTTATCAATAGAAAGTATTGGCTTACACTTTTCAAAATTTTCAAAAAAAATTGAGTTGTTACACTACTGAACTTAAAACTATGTGCAAACTTCCGTTTTGTAGTATAATTTACATTCACCACTTCACTATCATCATTTTTATTCAGTTTGTTATAAAAACTCAAACTAACAAAATTACAAAAATTTATTCAGAAAGAATTTACATGAAAAAAAAAACATTAGTTTTTCTTATTCTGAGTCGCATGAATCACTTTCTCTGCCTGAAGCGTCATTGTTTTGGTCAGTGCGTAGGTTTTCGTAAAACGTCCAATATACTGGTTTAATGGCATTTTCCTTACACAGCTCCAGCAAATTCTTTTTCTTGGCAGCGGATATAGAGGGAGGACTTTTATAAGCAGGCTCTAATTCTAAGTTTGCTTCCAATGTCCTTTTTCTTAAATTACCTCGAGCATTGATTAATTTGAAAGTTTTTTGTTCGTAGGATGTCTTATATGCTATAACAAAAGGTTTCACTTTTTCAACTTTTACAATTTTGATATCATTCCAAATCACCTTTTTGTTGTCGTGGTTTTTGGTATAATTATTACCCAACTGCTGAGATAATCTCTTTAGGTCAAAAATATCTTTGGTGCATATTTCGTTGACTTTGTATGGGGCTCCTCGCTTCTTAGCTTCTTTCATCACTGTTGCCCATTGTGCCGGGACGTATATTGGTCCGCTTTTGAGAACTCTTTTCTTTTCTTTCTCGATTGTGGCATGCATACTGTCCCCTTCATTTTGTGTATGCCCAACTATCAAAAACTTGTGTGTAATTGATTTTAACTTCTGAATATTTAAAACGCAAAACAGATAAAGAGGAAATATTAATTTATTTTTATTCTGACCAACGCATTTGTCAGAATAAAAAATTACGTTTTCACTTTTCCAGTCGTCACTTTCTAAAAAATTAAAGATACAACTTCCAATCTCATTGACCCCTCTTTTTGCCAGACCCTCGTGCCAAAGGAAAAAAAGCCTAGCTTCTGTTTAACATCAAATATGGTAAAGTTGTAAGTGGCCAATTGTCTTTTATAATAAAAAGATTTTACATCACCACACGGTGTCGATAAAATCGCTTGCAAATCAAAACAACAAACTTGCACATTTTCTTTTGTATTTTCAACATCGTTTGCCTTTTCGATTCTGCTCCGTTCTTTCTCTTTAATATGGTTTTCATATTTATCTTTGACTTTATTTTTATTTTCTTCATTCGCGTTTTTAAAATTCTCACACATACAGCATTGGTCTTTTTTTGGGATGTGAAATGCTATATTGATTTCTGTATCCAATATCTTTGTGTACATTGAAAGTTTTGCATATTGTTTGCCGTTAGTAAACAATTTTCTTTGTACAATCGGTACATAGTGGCCGAATTTAAACTACCGTCTAAATATTCTTTCTTAGTCCTGGCCCGACAATAATGAGATGGTATTCTTGCAAATGAATTAATGTGCTGTCTGATGCCATCAATAATTTCAGGTTCTAGTCTTTTCTGATGTCCGTGCTTTCCTCTTTTATCTGACGTCAAAAAATCATGACTGTCTTTTTTCTTTGTTGTGGTGAAAATAGTTCTGTTTTTAATAGCAAGTGTACTTTTAAAAAATGATTTGCACACTTGGATGGTTTTGTCAGCAATTTGCAACGTGTATTTCCAATTCTTCGAACGATTACTCTCGGGTTTACTATTGCGATACGAAGGAGTAATTTCAGACAAACGCGCGTTGATAAAATTTCTTTGCAAGTTAATAGAACCTAACTTCCAATACGTTTCAAAAATTTTTTTTCTTTCTTCGTTTGTAATTTTTTTTGCACATTGTACCCGGCAGTTTTCATTCTTCTGAACTTGTTTCCCCGTCACAGTTACATATTCATTACCCAAGTTTCTATTCCTTTTCCTAACATTCTTATCCCAATTTTCACTATTTCTGGCTCTTTTTCTTGTCAATGGTTTAGATTTATTTTTTTCATGACTTCTTGAATTATCTTTCCCAGATTCGTCACTGCTAGACAAACTCGGTTTATAATTTTTATCCGCAACACTGTCATCACTATCATAGTCCTCTGAAGGTGTACAATACTGTTATCAGTGTTGTTGTCTTCAATGGATTCCAAATGAGCAGAAGAATTACTCGAGTCATTACACAAGTAAGGTTTTTGTAAGAAAAACTGCTTTGATGTTGTTGCCTAAATTAAACAAAAATTATTTCTTACGTCAAAAATGTTTAGGTAGTCCTTACCGCATTCACAATTTTTCTTGGAGAAATCTTACTTTCACATGATTTTAAATCGTTAGATTCGCAAGAGATAGACGCAATCTCCTAAAATTATTGCTATTATAACACTAGTTTGATTTTGTAAAGATCGTTTTTAAAAAGAAGATAGGTTATGTTAATCAAAAGAAACTTACATGTGAATTTTCGTTGAATCCATAGTTGCTAGTAGCTAATCTAATCAAAAATTGGGTTGGCGTGTCACTTACTTCTTTGGACTGTGGTTTATTATTGTTTAATCCACTCATTGTTAACACAATAGTGCAAGTACCATAACAGACTTGTAAACTTTTCACTTAAATCTCCACTTTCATAATGTAACAACTGAGTTGTTACAGTATTGAAGTGAAACTTTATTTTAAATTTGTCAAGTTTATAGTGTAACTAGTGGCATCTACAAACAAACCTTGAAAATTCCACTTGTTACTCTTTTGAATTATATAAAATACACTTTTTGCTTTTGTATGGTGTGCTTAATACAAAAATGATTTTTTTTGTTTTGTTACACTATAGAACTGGGGTATCGAATTGTCTCTCTGTATGTGATAATATTTTCGGCCACAGTCCTGGATCTTCACTCAAAATTGGTTCTGTGGACCGTTGGCTTTTGACTGCTGTTTCTAATGAAGAAATTTCAAGTAAACTTTTTCCCTTTGATTCTATTATTTCTTCTTCACTGCTTGTGCTGCTGACATCAAACTCTGATGTATCACCACTAGTTGACGATACGGGTTCTTCATTTTGCAGAAACTTTAAAATTGCTCCTTTTGCTTTTTCTCTTTCTTGCTCTTTTAACTAGTCGTTTTTGTTTATATTGGGCACCCGAAAGTCGTTTACGTTTAAACATTTTCTTTTCTCATCAATTACTGAAATGATTGTTATTTAAGCCCAAGATATGATTAAAAAATCTGTATATTACCTCTTGACTTCTTAAATTAAAATAGCACTGGCCACTGTGTTTAATGTCTTGCACTAAGCATACAACTTGAAAATTTTCGAATACTCGAATTTGTTTTTAATGTACAAAATACAGAGAACATACTAGAACACAGCGCAGATCAAATACAACTGAATAGAAATGTCAGCGGGACAGACGGTTTCGGGGAGTTCTCGGAACTCAGAGATCGGCTCGACTCGGCACTGACGTCAGGAGGACCGAGCAATGGGATGGGCGCGGTACTCGAGTCGCACGTATCGGAGAAATACGGTCGAAGCGTGGAGTTGTTAATAGAAATAAAATAATTTCGGTATTCAGTGGTGCCTTATGACAATTTCAACGGAGTCAGCAAGCTATTCTTTTAATTTAATTTTCCCACAAAACAAAACCCAAAGTAGCGATAACAAACTATTATGATAGGATTGATAGGAGCTCAAGTTACGTTACGTGTGGATTGTTAGTCAGCATTCGATAAAATTTTATGTAAGTATTTATTTATTTTTACATTTTGCTTTTTTCATCGTGGAAAAATTTGCTGTAAGGCAATGCAATTTTGCCGCCCCTCTGAGGTGCCGCCTGTGTTCGGGAACACACTTGCCACTAGGGCGGCGCGGCCCTGCTGACATGGCATTTTCAGGTTATATTACTTGACTGATAAAGTTTTGCACCATCTTAAATTTGTAGCCATTTTGAATTACTTGCTCATGTCGGTTGCCAAAGCATTTGCAGGTTATATTACGTGACTGATAAAGTTTTGCACCATCTTAAATTTGTAGCCATTTTGAATTACTTGCCCATGTCGGTTGCCAAAGTGAGTCAACCATATTCCGTATTGAAGTTGTTTTGTGAATAATGTATGTATATACATACATTTAACGGTGTTTATGGTCTTTTAATGTTTAATTTGATAATTATGTTGGAATTTAAACAGGGCGAGAAGTTGTAAAACGTAAAATTCGCTAAAAAGAATGACCAACCGGAAAATCAATTAAATACATATATGAAAACAATACAAACCTTAAAATAAATCATATAAATTGAGGATCCTAAATAATTCACTCTAATATTTAAAAAAAACTTTAATAAACTTTATTCGAAAAAAATACATTTCGTATGTATATCTACAATAAGATAAATAATAATGAGATTACTAAAAGCCAGTGTACTAAGATTAAATAATAAAAATCAATTAAAACGACATAAATAAAATCATAATTGTAGAAGGGGTTCATCTCTTATTTTATGCTGCACAATCCATGGGTGGCTTAAAACACCATCTAGTTCCAAACGAGCGTTTGGATTCACGACCAATAATTTCTTAATTAAATCTTTAGCAAGTTCGGAAACAAAACTAGGCACTGTATATATAGCCTTTCTTATTCTCCTTAAGGTATCGTCATTTGATTCAGATACAAAAGGTGGTTTGCCCACCAAAAATTCATAGCATAATACACCAACACTCCAAAGATCAACTTTTTCGTTATATTTTTCGCCGTGTACCATTTCCGGTGGTAAATAATCCAGTGTTCCGCATAATGTGGTTCGTCTAGAACAAGGTGCGTGAACTGACCACCCGAAATCCGCTATTTTAATTTCACCCCTACTCCCCAACAACAAATTTTCCGGTTTTATGTCCCTATGTATCACTTTCTTCGAATGGCAATATTGGAGGGCTTCCGTTATTTGAGCAATATAAGTAGCTGTTCTTTCTTCGGAAAACCGCTTATTTTGACATGACGTCAGTTCTTTATAACAAGCTCCTGAAAATATCAAAATTAGACAATGTACTTGTACCTAATCTCGCAGTAATAGACATAATACAGTTTTCATTGGCTATTCTAAGGTACCGTAAAACGGGGGGAATTGAAAAGAAAAATGGGACTTTTTATTATTAAAAAACAAAATTCTTTTCTTTTGAGTAACGAGAGTTGGTGGTAAAAGTGCGTAACGATCAGCTTTCTATCGCATGAGCTGCAATGCCAAAAGACCCAATTATTTTGGAAAAAAAATTTTTTTTACCGTTTTTCAAGTCACCCCGCATTGGGGTGAAATAAAAAAGCGTTGTTTTGCTATCTGTTTTCCAAGTCTGACTACTAACGGGTGACATGAAAAAATATTAAAAAAAAAAAATTTTTTTGGTATTCTTTTCACCCCTGTATTTGCATCCCTGTTTGAGATAATGAAATTTAAAAAAATTAAAAACTATTTTCTCTCAAAAAATACATAGAAAATAAAACAGTCATAATTCTCAAAAAAATAAACACTTCAAAATTATTCAACTTCTTTGGCATTAATGCAACAAACAATATAATTTTCAAAACTGGTGGCCTGGGAATTGGAAACCTCCTCGTCGTAATTTCAAGATGGGAGCAAGTCTCTTTTTAATCTCCCCATGCTGCACCAACGATAAATCTTCTGCATCTGGGAAAACAAAGGAGTCTTTTATTTTTTGGCTTGGTCTTAAGAAAGAGCACCAATATTTTCTTCCGTCTTCTTCAACGGATACAATTCTCGCAACGAATTTCTTCTTCGTGACTTTTGTTGTCCTCAACTCAGCGATAATAAAATCTTCAGCCTTAAGTTCGAACAGTAATACTTCGTCAACTTCTCCATCACAATTTTCGTTTTCCATTAATTCGGAATCGTCACTATCTGACAGATTGTCGGATGATTTTGAGATCTGTATCACCGCCATCCCAAGGGTGATGCTTCTTTGTCAGTCTTATTGATTTTATTGTTAACAGCAGTGTCAGAATGCTGGTCTGCGACTGCTGAATCTATATCTGGAAAGTCAGAATCTGAACTTTTATCTGGCGCTGGTCGTTTTCGTTGCGGCTTTCTTCCGGATTTTTTTTGTGGGCGTTTTGAGATGATAGAGGTGTCTATATTTTCTATATCTTCGGCTGATACACTTTTCCCTGGTGCGACGTAGATCTTCTTCTTCTTTCCCCTCACTTGTGCATCAGATTTTCCATATCTTGCTTCTTTAAACATTGCTGCCAAAGTTGTAACCATTGCTTGAGTTGCAGTTTCGCCACTGTCCGCATCACTGTCGGTAAGTAATCTCTTCAGGACCTGTTGTCGGTCAAGGAGAAAGATACCCGTACCTCGAAACCCAGCAATAATATTGCCAGACAATTTTTCTTGCAAGCTCTCGATACACCTTCGTGGCAGGTGTGGAAAAACGTCTTTCCGAACAGCGCCCTTACTGCGAGTTTTCCACTTCTTAACTTGTTCTCTTCACTTCTTCTTCATCTAACACAGCCACATCAAGTGGCTGTGTTAGATGTGTGCTGTTGGGAGGTAAAAAGATGAACCTTATCTCGTTTTCAAGGCACTTGTGTATCACAGGAATTGTCAGATGGGAGGCGAGATTGTCTCCCACTGAAACTTTTGGACCCCTTGGTAATTTCCGGAAATAGGGAAAAGCAATTTCCATAAACCACTCACTAAATAAATTTGCATCAAACCATCCGGAGCAACTTCTGCTATACCTGGCATGCAGCGGACCACCTTCCGTCCAAGTTTGCCATATGTGTTCCGCTTTGTAGACAACGTAAACAGGCAATAAAACGCCGGAAGCTGTACCTGCAACCATCACCGAAGTCGCCGATTTGGAAGTGTCGATCACTTTCTCCGCTCTTTCAAAAGTGCGTCTAACTACAACTTTATTGTTCCTCCCTGGGTCGTCGGTAAAATTGGTCTCATCAAAATTCACTATGCATTCAGAGGGAACGTTTTGAAGACTAACTTCCAAGTTGTCAAAAAAGTTGTTTATATCTTCAGGTGACACTTTTGCTCTGCTCAGTTTTATTGATTGAGATCTTCTTTGGGCGATAACTCGATGACGTATTAAGTAACCCTCATACCAATCTTTGCCTGGTCGATTGTTTTTAAATTTTTGATTTGTCAATCCAAGTTGTTGTATATAAACAGCTACCATTTTCTGTATTTCACTCATTTCCATAGCATAACCCCAATCAGCAGCAACCAAAATAGCATCAACAATTACTTTTTCAAGTTTTTTGGAGAGGGCAGGTGTTTTTTGGTGCAACCCTTTGGCCTTCCGGTATATGGTAACATACGGTATTTCGTACTCCTCAGCAACTTCTTTCAATGTCCTGCCCCCCCCCCCTTTGTACGTTTGTACAACGGGGTTTAATCTTTGTTCATCGTAATCCGGGTATTTGCGACTTCCTGGCTTCCGTTGGTAAATACGATCCATTTTTCAACTCACCCCCAAAATGTTGGTAAAAAATAAATGACCCCGCTGGCCCGTGAAAGACATGGAGACAGAAGTAAAGTTATTTTCGTAATGCTCACATACGAGGCTTTTAGAGAAAAAATGCAAAATATACGCAAATGAGCTACTGTACAGTAGGCTAAAGAGATGGAAGTGTACGGCGTTGAGAAATTGCATTTTTTCTTACCTGACTTTGAGCCGCAGCCATATGATTCTACGGAACCGGCGTCATGAAATCGCACGTGCAATAATAAGAATGGAACCTGTTTTATTCATAATGTCGATTATGGTAGACTTTTCACTCGACCACTAGATGTCGCGATTTTTTTTACGAAGCGCGGTAAAATTTTTCAAGTCACCCCGTTGTACGGTAATAGTCAATTTCTAAATTTTCATTTTTAAATTTACGGTTTTTTTATTTTTATCAATTCTACTGTGGACGGACAATATCATTCACTTAACTATTTACAATGGAATGTTCAATTAAGATTAAAAAACTTGGATAATAATAAAACACGCAATTTAAAAAAAATCGACTTTAGAAGAAAGCAAAAATAATCACGCACTCAAAATTTTGTATCTGACAGATAGCTACAAGTGTTTTAGACCCATTAGACAACTTCAGTACAGTATAGCTAATTTATGTATTTTTGCAATTGTTTCTCTAGCGCAGAAGTTTCTAGGCGGATAGATGTAAACAGTAAATAAAAAATGAGGTGTCGCCACCACACGACTTTCTTCTACGTATGAGCGTTTCAAACTATACAATTTTAAGAATTTTTTTATAGAAAAATCATTCAAAATCCTATTCTAAGTACTTCCATACTCTTAGTAAATCCCTAAAGAATGCATACTTTACAAGATATTCGAAAAAAAAGTGCTACTCCCTAAGAGTAAAAGTGGTACTTCCGGTCTGAATTTTGAAATTTCATGTATACAAAAAAATATTGCAAATCTAGTTCTAAATACTGTTGTACTCTTGATAAATACCTACGAGTAAAGAATACAACAGGAGAGAGTCTCCTTAAAAATAATATTTGTCCAAAGTGGTAACTCAATATAGCCGCCGTAATGCATAGGCGTGCATAAATATTTTGTATAGGGTATATGTACACTTCCTGTGTTCTCGATAATCATTTAAAATAGGTTGTTAGTCCAAAAATAACTAAAGAAATATCGTGAGTGTATTGTTTTCAATTCTTTTCTTCTTTTTAAGAACGGGTTTAAAGGAAATCTGCGTCAAAAATATAACAAATATTAAATGACTTGGATATGTATGTTACGCCACTGAACAGACATGTCAGATATACTAGAAAGCAGCAATCAATCGACTTCCGTCATAAAGGAAAAATAATGACGTCTGCATTGCCAATTTCATAACAACAAACATAATTACTTTATATATTACTAAATTTAGAATTTCATTGGTATAGAATACATTATATGTATATAATAATAATTACAGGATTATTTTATTTATTAATATTAATTAAAAATGATAATGTTGACGTTATTTTAGCCAGTTTAAAAAAAATATTAACATCGGATGTTGGCTAACATGAAACATCGTTTACACGTCGCTAGTGATTTTGAATTTTGAATTCCTTGCTGTCATTTGACAGTATTGTTTGACAGTATTATAGGTTTTGGTTGCTGTTGTTTGTTTGTTATGTTATTGTAGTATTATTTTCAAAGTCCTTTTTAAAACTAACGATGCTTTAGCCATTCAATAGTCAGTCAAAGGCGCTCATTAGCTCTTTGATTACTTACATACAAACGTAAATTGAATAACTATTACCGTTGACAAGTGTACGAGAGGTATGTATACATACTTGTTGTAATGATATCAAATAAATATTAATATTATCATTTTAGAGGATTGCACAAGCTTTAAATATTTCCATTGAATCTGTGAGCAGTATTTTTAAGACACGTAAACAAAATGATGCTCACCGAAGTCCTAAAAAAACGTTTCAGGAAACTATGTGATTACTCCTGCAATAAAAGCAACAATACGCAATACGATATGTGTAAAAACGCTATGTTGCTTATACAACTCATTGAAAATAAAAAGAATATTATAATGTTAATGGTGTTTTTTAGAACAACACTTTACATGAGCTTCGTTATTATCACTGCCAGTGGACTATCATATCTTTGATGGCTCTGTTGATTCTTTTGGTAGAGTACTAGCAGATATTGGTTTCAAATATAAGAAAGACTGTCCATAGAGAAGATTAAGGAAAAAACACATGTTGTTCTTCCTCGAACTAATTTTCTATAAAAATATATGAATAATTTACAATCTAAAAGTCCACTGGAATGTGTCTATTTGGATGAGACTTGGATTTTTGAAAATGGTACTGTAACCAGATCATGGCAGGATGATAGTTATAAGAGTGTATGAAAGTTGACGGCTAAGATAATACTCTGCATTAAAATTGACACGTGTCGAGTACTACAAATTTTGCTTTGGTTTTAGGTTTATAGTCATTTATGCAGGTACATGTAATGGTTTTATTAACAGTGCCTCTTTAGTATTTTTTCAAATAATTGTAATCCTGATTACCATCATGAAATAGATAGAAACAATTTCTTAAATCAGTATGAAAATGAACTGCTGTGTACGCTAGAAGTTATCATAGCATTTATATGATAAATCTCCTAATAATTCTTGAAACAAAGGTCAAATAAGAGAATGGTTAAGAGCCATAATATACCAGACGCACACAGTTGTACAACTATCATCATATTTACTACATATTCAACCCGATAGAGCATAGTTGGGGAATATCCAAAATATATTATAATAAGCACATGGGAAAGCAGAATTTTGAGGAAAAATACAGTTAAGATGTGGAATCAGATCCAGAAATGAGGATACCTGAAATTTAGACAAATACTCTTAGATACACTAGCAGTGAAATCAAAAAATGATGGGACCGAGAATTGTTGCTTGGCAGAGAAGAAGTAATACCATTTATTATAAATGTTCAATATCTAAAGACAGTAGAAACAGTGATAATAAACAAGAATGTCTGTAAAATCTATTATTCTTTTTTGATAAATTTTTTATATATTACAATTAATTTGTAAAATTGAAAATTAATAACTTGAAATAAAAAAGACATAAGGTGTCTTTTTTTTTACAAAAGTAAAACATTTTAGCCATATGTAGTTATTGTACAATAGTGAGTGAGTGTACTTTAGACGTTAATAATCTAATTATTGACGTTTAGAGTTAGTTTAGTATTTATTCATAACATGTAATTATTAATGATGTAGTATAATGTGATATATTGTTTGTGTAACATATAAAATTACTATTTATTTTTATCCGGTATACTAAAAAAAGTTACATATTACCATTACTTTTATTATTTTATGTGCTCGTCTTTACTTATGACAGAGAATGGCATATTTCATAATACGTCATGTAAATGTATAAGAATATGTTAATATTTTGAGCATATTTTCATTAGAATTTTAGTTTCAAGTCAAAGATGTATTAATTTATATAATTGTTACTACCAATTAAATTTGTAAGATAAATACATAAACAGAAAATGTACAATATATGACAATAAATTGGCTAGATATACTGATTTTAAAAATGTGTACTAATTTAAATTTTGTACTCAATGTTATCGATTCTAAGGAAAAACACTAAATATTAAAATAAATATCTACCTTATATTACTTGCCTGCAGCATTTGTAACTTTCTTTTTGTTGGATTTGTTATGTTCCAAGTTGAAGAGAGTTATTAGTAATAATTTATTATAAACTTGAATAAGTGACGAGTTAGTTTGTCTTGCTGTAACATACTTTGAAACAAGTTAATTGTAAAGTACGACATTAATGTAAATTAAAGTCGGATTTAAGAAGATATTTTAAATAATGAAGAATATTAAAAGAGCTTGCTTCCTAAAATATACACATTATATAACCATTGTTTAAGTATTAAGAAATAATTACACAGAATAAAAGTACGAAGAGTTTTATTTTCTATTTTTACTATTCATTAAATGAAATAGTGTATTCAAGATGTAGTTTTATTTCATTATACTCACAGAATACTTTATTTTTAACAAACAGTCCTTAATTCGGTAAATTTTGATGTCTATATAACCTCAAAGTAAACTTCAGAAATCGTAAATTTTTTTCGCCGATCAAAATACTAACATTGACGTACTACAACTGTTACATCATGGATTTTGATGACGAAGGTCGATTGTTTCGTGCTTTCTACCATATATGACAAGTTATTTAAAATAACTTTTTTTAAACTATTATTGCCTATGTTGAATGCCAATGAAATAACTTACCGATGAAGAGAAAATGTGATATTCTATGTTCTTGCCGTTTTGGAACGACCACAAGACACACAATTCACCATTATAGAAACACTAAAACGTCATTTTTGACATAACTGGATATAACTGACCTTCCTTAAAGTGGTAACTTCCATCTAAAAAATACCTATTCCTCCACCACATTATTATCTCTCCTTTTCTATTCTTTACTCGTAGATAAATACATATAGAATGCATAATTTACGACATATTTGCAAAAAATCGCTATTCGGTAAGAGTAAAAGTGGTACTTCCGGTCAGAATTTTGAAATTTTTTTTATAGAAAAAGTGTTGAAAATTAAGTTCTAAATACTTTTATCCCCGTAATGTACCTAGATCTGGTTGGAATTTCGAAAAACTTTTTAAATAAAGTTGTTCCCAATTTTAATTTGAAGTACATATGAATTCTTTATAAATTTGTTTAAACTTAGTAGTTAACGAAATATTGCCAAAATTCTATTTTTTCACTGAAGTAAACTACTACTTCCGGTCTACCGATTTTACTGAAAAACTAATCAGATCCCAAGAGGGAGATTGTACACGTAAATACTAAATTTGGAATTGATATCTACAGCGGCTTAACCGCTATCGTGGTCACACACACACACACACACACATACTGACATACACACACAGAGAGAGAGAGAGAGACATTTTTTAAAAACCACTTTTTCGGTATCAGGGGACTTCAAAACGTGGACATCTGCAAAAATCTCGAGGTCGAAAATTTTCATCATCACAATACTTCCTTATACCGGTAAAATGGGGTGGCTTTATGCCACTTTTTATGGTTTTCAAAGAATTTCGGACAATTATAGACACCAAAAATGTTTGTAAAAATTAACGATATACTTTGAACCTTTGGTTACTTAATTGTGTAAAAAAGACTTAGAAATTTTCATTCGTTTTTCTAAAATTATTTATAACAATTGGCACAATTTCCCCTCATAGGATGGGGTGGCTTTGTGCCAGCTACTTGTTTACCGTTTTAGCACAATGCCGCCTATTTACAGGCTGAAAATGTGCCAGGCCCAGCTTCATATTATAGTGAAACTGTATGGTATGAGTGACATGGCCCAATTTCACCCCAATTAGTTTTATCTCTGTTATTTTTGTGGCACAATCTCGCCCCAAATAGAAGGTTTAATGAAATTTTTTTTTTATTTATAAAATATAACAAAAACTAGATATTCTTACAAACCAAAATAAAACAAAAGAACAGCCAATTCTCACATAGAATAGTAACTAATAAAGATAATTAAGCGTATAAACTGAATTTCAAAATAGGTAGTGGCACAAATTCCCCCCTTATATTGTCGGGATCTTATTCAAGGTGACACACCCAGGTTATTTTGCACTGCTCGACCACTGCGTATACTTTAAAAGATAACCTATATAACACCTAATTACGTGTGAACTTTGAAACGGTCATTATTAAAACACTTTAGGCAAGCCAGGAGAAAGTATGCGATAAAACGAAAATTTTGCAAAATCTCACCAACTTAATAACTTGACGGAACAGAAATGGAGGGTATTGCATACACAAACCATACATTTCATTCTATTCGCCTCTAATATCGGTATTCTTGAACAAGATTTCGGGGCGGTAGGTGAATCGATGTGCCGATATGGTGCGAATATACACGATCAACACGTAGTGGCACAATCACGCCCCGGCTGGCACAAAGTCACCCCATTTTACGGTACCATGCATAAGAAAAAAATCCTGTTGCAAAATTTGTGAGGTTTTTATTAAATTGTTGTTTGGTCTATGGTAATTATGTATGAAAGATAATATGATAATGACATCTGGGCATAATCGGACCTACCAATATGCCTTATTATGTCGTCCTTTAGCTCTAGAATCGTTGCTGGTTTGTTGATATAGACTTTAGACATAGGCTCAAAGAAAGAAGTCAAATCGCATTATTTAGGTGGCCAATTGACATCGGCATTTCGTGATTTTCGCGATCTGGGTTTTCTCCCGCAGCATTGTCGCACTGATTGTGTGGCATGTGGAGCCGTCTCGTTTAAACCCCATATCGTTCACATCCATATCTTCCAAGAACGGCTATACACATACTTCGTTATTATTTCACGGAAACGCTCACCATAACTGAATTTGCGCCATTTTCGGGAAAAAAATTGTTCAGAGATTCCGCCAGTCCAAAATCAGCACCAAACAGTGAATTCTTCAAGATGCATTCTTTTTTCTAGATCACGCAAATGCGACAATTTTGCTTATTAACGAATCCGCATTGAAGATGGTTTTCTTTTAAAAATCGTGATTATATTGTGCTTGCTCGTACATCCAATCGGGGAATGTACGGCGCTTTAAATACTAATATCCTCTTAGTAAATCTGTGCGGATTAAATCATTTGCAAGCTGTTTTTTTTAAAAGAAAAAGTGTTACTCCTGGTCTGCAGTTTTAAAATTCCATTATACAAACATTACTCTAAATCAAGCTCCCAATACTTTTATACTCGTAATAAATCTCTCTAATTTAATTTTGCAAAGATGATCCCCACCTCAAATATATCTATCAAAGAATAATAATAATAATAGTGTGGTTGTTGAATTTACAGCATAATGCATAAAGAAAAGTCAGTTATCTAATTACACATAACATACACCTAGATTGACTGTAAATCCATATGTCAATCTAATCTGAAATGGACGATTATATTTTATCATAATTCCATATTAATTTTACAGTTTGCAGGATTTACCATGACTGTTATTCCAATTAACATTACTCGTTTCCAAGAATTAAATATTATTTTTAAATATTTCTTTTTTAAATATATTTTAAAAAACATTGTGTTGCTTACCATTTAAATAAAATTAAATACGAATTAAAGAAATAACAAACAAAATTCCAGATATTTCTTGTCTGAGTATACAAGAGTATGCCCTTAAAAAAGTAAAGCAATACATTAATTTTTAAAATTATCTTGCCCATTTCTGATTCCAAAAAGACTATTCTCTAAAATATTATTTGATGGATTAAACTTTAAACGTGTTAAATCATACCTCACTGAATAATATCATTTAATAAAATACTAGTGTTTAATATATTGCTATAAACAATTGAAATTTTGAAGATTTCTTAAACAAATAAGGAAATTTACTAACAACTGCAATACGTACCTCTTGGTGCATATTCCAAAATTAAATATACTCTCGCATCATCATGGAAATATCCATACATCCTTAAAATATTAGGATGCCGAAGATGGGTTTGTATTTCAATTTCTCTTCTTACTTGATGTTCGATACCTGCTCCAAGGATAGCATCCTTAAATAACACTTTCAATGCTATAATATATTTGGACTTTTTCTCTCTAGCTAAATACACATTTCCAAATTTTCCCTTTCCTAATGGTTTACCTATATCAAAATCAGCAAGTGTCCATGTTTTTTTAGCTTCACTATTAACACAGGAATTTTTAGAATTTTCTTGAATATGTGCGTTTTCAGTGGGATTTGCGGTAGATTCATTATTTTGAACCATATTCACATTGGTATGAACACTTAAAGCAGTCTTTGTGGTATTTTTACATGTGGACTTTTTCGTTTCTTGGGAATTTAGCTTAAGGTCAGTCTTCTCATTCACTAGCTTAGGTTTTACATTTTCTTTATTTACTTGTGGGTTTTGGCATCGTACTGGTTGAGCTGAAATTCTCTGCGACATTTTAGCAATACCTAACACAATTACTAGAAATGCCTGACTGGCACCTGACTGGCATTTAAATTTTAAACCGGTCAACCGTTTCGAATTTTTTTTTTACAGTACCACCAACATCGAATTACTCATATCACTAAAATACGGCAAGAAATTTTAAATTGTTGCCATCACCCAAAGTAAAATAATTAAAGCTCTCACTTATAATTATTACTAATTTTCTTTCTTTAGAAACCATGAAGAATTTTTTGTCTAAATTAAAAATCTATTTTTAGTATAACTGAACATAATAATACCACGCGATCATTTAAATTCTAAATTATAGCAGGCGGGATTTTTTTTATTAGGTTGTCCAGAATGTCAATTATTGATTAATTATGATTTTGAAACGTCACTTTGACAATTCAAATTGTAAATTAGTACTTATATACCAACTTAATTTAAATTTCACAGCTTGCTCTAATTTAGAATTTAAATGATCGCGCGGTATAAGGTTGGTCATTGGGTACACGAGCTATTCTGAATTATAATTTGTAGTAGTTATAATACATAATTAACTGCCTATAAAAAAGATGCCAAGGTATTAGCAAAGAATATTACCTTACGGTAAAGAAGCGACATTCTGATATCATTTTCAAAACGCTCCAATGCGCATGTATATTCTCAAAATGGCCGTTAACTGTTGCTAGACGTCAGCTGTTTGTTTTGTGCGGTATAAACAAATTATTAGTAGTGTTTTTTGAAGTAAATTGAAAATTTGTTGACTTGTTTATGTATTGATCATTGGTTAGTTGTGGTGGAAAATCTTGAAAATGTAAGCTTTTTTTACTTTCCTGGAGATATAAACAGGTAAACAGTAATATCTTTATTGTAATATTCTTTTGGAAATTATGGAATTAGTTTTTTCGTACAAAGAATTGCACTAATGTACTACATACCTACTTAAAGTTTATTACAATATTTTTCTTTTTATTAGGCGTTTGGAATGAATTCAAGCCTGCAGTCATCCAGAATTAATAGGGAAAGACGAAAAGTTTTTAAAACAAACAAGAGTATGTGCGAAACATTTTGAAGCACATATGTTTCTGAATGATTTGAAGAATCGACTACAATGCCATGCAAAACCAACACAGTACTTACCAGCAGATGAAAATGTACGCCCATTGTAAGTTTAAAATGAAGACTCACTATTCATCTAATTGAATTTTTTTTGTTAATAGACTAACAGAGGAAGCAAATCCTGAGACCTATGAACCATCTTGCTTATTCTGGTCTAGTTCACCGTAAGTTTAAGATCAAACTTATCCTTCATACAATAATTGTATCCTTTTTTATTTATAGAGTAACTACGAGAAGTCCTGTGGCTACTCAAACACATAAAAAGTTGTCTTTCAGTACACCCCGAAAAAGAAAAAGTTAAGGTTTGAACTGAAAATTAAATTATGTTTGCGGATATTTTATGAAAAAGTGTTTGGATAAACATACATGTAATAAATGTTTACAATATGGTAGGTACATTAAAGAATTAAGTGCAAGCACAATTATGTGCCATTTAAATGACTAGGAAACCAAAGAAAAATCAACATTTTGCAATTTATGTATACCTACCTTGGATTTTGTAGAGTATATCAGAGAAATGGATAAGTGTTTTGTGCAACATTTTGAAACCTTTGCAATTACAGATAATGTTGGATTAAATTTCATTAAAGTGCTTGAACAAATTCCTTTTTGTATGCCATGTGAAGACTTCCCCGGGTTGTACTTAATGAAATTATTTCGTAAATTAAATTTTTTTTATACTCTCAAAAGAGCTAATGCAGATTTTAAAAGAACACCTCGGAAGTCGACAAAAATAATTACTATTTCTAGTTTGTAGTTGTAGTTATTTTTATATCAAATTATTTTATTGTTATATATAATTGGTGTTAAATATATATGTTTGTTTATGAATTATATTATTAAAGAATTCTGTTTATTACTTGTAAATTTTGTCTCTTAATTGTCCTCTTCAAAACATTCCAAACAAACTATTTACAAAAGTATTATTTGGATATCCATGTATAAAATTGCCGAATAACTACTGTTTAAATATGATAATAATTTATTTTGGCAATATTCGGCAGTTCTACGCCAATGGACTGAAAAGCGCGCCACTGAATTAGTAGTTTCAAAATGGCCGAAGGTCGTTGAAATGTAAGCTGAGTTTTCTTATGGAGTGTCGCTTCTTTACCGTAAGGGTAATATTCTTTGGTATTAGTGCTATTTATAATGTGCTGCAATGTTTACGATAGACATTTGAAAATAACCTACATTATGTATATCTATATTTAATACAAATACCGACGGAAGTTGCTTTATTAATAATATTACATATAAATTTACGGTTTAATTTTTTAATTTAGCTATTTTTTCTAGTGCTTGGACCGCCATGATTTTTCAAATATATTTATTTATTTGAGGTGGCGTAAATCAAACACACAGTGGAATAATTAACAAAACATTTTGATTTCAATAGGTGGTATCGATTTTGAAATTTGCCCGCATTTCTTGACGTTTTGGAGATATATCTCAACCTACGAGTAAAGAATAGAACAGGAGAGATAATAAGGTAGTGGGGAAATAGGTATTATTTAGACGGAGTTACCACTTTCGGTAGGTCAGTTATGTCCGGTTATGTCAAAAATGACATTTTAGTGTTTCTATAATGGTCAATTGTGTGGCTTGTGGTCGTTCTAAAACGGCAGGAACAAAGAATATTAATTTTTCTCTTCATCGGTAAGTTATTTCATTGGCATTCAACATAGGCAATAATAATTTAAAAAAGGTATTTTAAATAAATTGTCATATATGACATGTCTGATTATGTGTTCAGTGTCGTAACATATATATCCAAGTCATTTAATATTCATTATATTTTTGACGCAGATTTCCTTTAATCCCGTTTATAATATATTAAGAAGAAGAAAAGAATTGAAAACATAATACACTCACGATATTTCTTTAATTATTATTGAAATAAGAACCTATTTTAAATGATTAATTATCGAGAACACAGACAGTGTACATATACCCTAAACAAAATATTTATGCACGCCTATGCATTACGGCGGCCATATTGGTTTACCACATTTGGACAAATATTATTAAATTATTATTAAGGAGACTCTCTCCTGTTCTATTCTTTCCTCGTAGATTTCAACTCTTGTGTAAAAATGTCTGTATAATTCATCTTAATTTCAAACCAATACCATGCCATTACCTATAAATTACTATTTTACCAGCATCATGAACCAGCTATCGAATAAGGTTATGTTTTCCTGACGTTTCTATACCTTTAACTCTGAACACCTATAGTAATGTTTTATAAAATTGGACGTTTATTCACAAACTGTAGAATAATACAATTGCAAAAGTGTAGGACATTAAATGTACACTATACCAGGACGAACACGGACATGTTACTAAGCAATTTTGTAAGATTAAGGAAGGATCAAGTTCGACAAAGGTCTATTTTTCAATTAATTTCAAAGCCAACTACAAAGGAACTTAAGAAACATGATAATGTTCCAGATTTATTTCAACTTATTTATAGAAATAGAATGGGAAGGTATTTAATAGCAGCACAAATAGCCTCGACTATTTTTACAGGATTTGTTTGCATAAGTCTCATAATTAATACTAGAGACGCTTATGAATTTAAGCTTAGTGAAGATGCTTGGAAAGTTGATGTGGGATATATTTCAAATGAAATGTATGTATACCTAACTGCTCTTATTGGGTTTTGCATTATATTGCAACTTATGGTTGCCAAAATGCCAATACGTATTTATAACTATACAAAACAGAAGGAATACATTATGATTTTCTATGGTGCATTGCCTGGAACATCAAAACGTGTAACTTTCAATGCTTGTGAAATAATGAAATTGGAAGAACTAGGAGGACTTTTGCCTTGGGGAGACAGCACTTATAAAATTAAAGATAATGGCAATGTAATTTTAATGGAAAACTGTTTCCGGACCCCAGCTGATTTAAATATAATGTTAGGTTATCAGAAAAATTCAGAAGAAGATAACGAATAAATTGTAGACTTGTATGAAAATAAAAAATTCATTATTCAATTATTCTTTTATTTAACAGTCATTAATTATTTTACATATTCCATAGAACATTAAACAATGTTATATAAATTATATTTATATGTAAATCAGAAATATAAGAGTGGAGGTCCATTTTCAGTATTGGTCATGCCCTGAAGCACTTCAAACTATATTATGTCAGAATACTAAGGAAAGTACAAATACATTTTATAACAATTGTTTAATTTAAAATAACATCAAATGAGGTAGAGTTTCCATACCCTATGTAGATTCTATGCTGAAAAGTATCCCTAATACATGTCAAAATATTATTTGGTAACAACCACAGATAAATACAAAAAGATAATAAAATTGTTTTATTTGATTTTCCTCTTTTAAACCAACTTGTCAATCTCTTGCCGTTTACACGCTCCCAATGGTAAGCTTATAATTTGGAAAATTTGTACTTAGAATTCAAACAAATAATCATTTCTTCTTGATATTTGAACGTTACCATTGGTGGAGTCAATTTATACAGAATAAAATTTATAGGTACTTTTTGAAATTAAAATCGAAACCCTTGGTTATAAATACTATAGTTATTCAACCTAGAGAAAACTGTAAATATTTCTTATGTAGTAAAGTGTCGTCCTCTGATATCATTCAAATGGATTAATACGAATGAATGAAAGTGCTCAGCCAATGAAATATTCTCAATGCCACTCCCACAATTTAATCCGGAAGTTATAAAAAATGTAAATATATTTTGATATTTTCTATTAAATTTTACACAAGAGTATATTTTGTTTGATTTGCTTTTCACATCGTTTGCCCTTGAATTACATATCAACATAACCTATATAGCTTAACTGTGACACAGATAAATATCTTTCTCTGTGACTGTGATAAAGTAGATTTAAGTAAATGTTTTATTGAAGAATCGTAGGATTACTATTTTTTTCCCTTATTATACTCACAATTACCCTTTTATAACATAATAAAAAAAAGACATACAAAAGGCTTTTTAAAAAACGTATTCATGTTTTTTAAAGAAATAAATCTAAACAAGAAAACGGTATTAAAAAGTCAGCATTTTTATTAAATACTCACCTACATGAAATGTCAGTCTGTTTCGGGTTCAGAGTTTGGGTTATTCTAATTTTTTTCTGTGTTCAACAGGTATGTCTAAAACAGTCTTCTATATATTCGGTATGACTAGATATACCTAGGTATTATGTAAAAGAAGAAAAAGTAATTAAAAGCTATCCGAACCACAACATTTATTAAGTTGCGTTGCATGGTTTCATCAACTTGACTGGTTTATGTGAGGCTTTCAAACGAGTAATGTAGTACGTTTTACAAAGAAAATGCATTATAAACACCACATTATTTTAAGGTTTTGGTATCTTCAGAATTTAGAAATTTAAATGGTTCACAGCCAATCATTTATCACTTAACCAGGATAAATATGAGACAATTTATTTTACTAGTAAACATAGATCAAACATATATTCTACGAATTGAAAATTCCTTGATATTAGACTAGACACAAGATTAACATGGAAGCCGCAGATAGTTGAATTAGTCAAACACTTATCTTCTGCTACTTATGCAATTAGACGTATCAGATTTATAACTGATAGTCTACTGGAATAACGACATACTATGGACTATCAAATCACATATCAACAATGTTTAACCAATATGGGGTAAGTAGGCCTATGTAGAAAAGGTGTTCATCCTGCAGAAGAAGGCTGTTCGAGCAATTGTCTGTGTTTCACAAACTATTCGCTGCAAACCTCTCTTCAGAGAACTTATGATAAGTCCATTAGCCTAGACACATATTCTGCAACAACTAAGGAGGGCTTTGAAAAAGCTGTCACACCTCATGACTAGGGGTGAGATTACAGAAGTGTCCACCCCTCATCACCATTTGCTGCACATCCCGCATTACATAGGACAAAAGCCACTTCAGTACAACACGTCACTGGTAATTATTTAACAAAATCAAAGTTATGTGTAGACATCTTTCTACTTTCGTATCTAAAGAGAAAATAAAGGACATTCTCCTTCAAGAAGCATTCTACAATGTCAATGACATAAATTAGCCCTGTGTTGATGTTATCAATACATTTTTGCTTGATGTGCTATTGTGTAAACTGTCTGTATATCTTATTATTGATATAATAAATTTATTATTATAATAGAAACACTATCCTTCTTACTGTAGAAGTGTTATAATTAATCCTGCTTTTACACCCACAATACCTCAGCTCGTCAGGGAAGTCGCAGCAACTTTCATTATACATTTACATTCTTGGTAATTATCAATATAGTAAGTACTGCCTACACATGGTCTGTATATGGACGTTTCTTCAATTTGTATTTACCTGCGATTTTAAAAATTGCTTTCAATAATAGTAATTCCTAATAATTGAAGTTACGTAGGGGTTATCAAACAAAACTAGTTTAAAGTATGTAACACTTTCGGCTGTTACTTATACATAAGTAAAATAAAACACTCAATTAAATTTGAATAACTTCACTTATTTTAATCACTATGTGACTGCAGTTTCGACATTACATGTCATTATTAAACTAGTTTACTTATATTTCTACTATTTAATTTTTCTTTCACCCACGTTTAATTGCAATTGTTTGAAATCTTCATGGATTTTATTGTGTTATATATGTAGAATTTTAGCCTTCATACTGGTTGAAGTGAGGTATATCACTTCATAAAAGTTAATTAGATACACACTTAAATGTACTCGGCTTTGACATTACTTATTTTATTATGGTTCTAGTTATTTTTATTTTATCTAGGCCTGAATCGTAACAACAATTGCCATGATACAAGTCTGAATGAATAATCATCAATTATTGTTGAGGATAGTACATACCCAACAAGTTATACAAACAAACTAATTCATAAGCAAGCAAAGATTTTATTAAAGGTTAGTACTTTGAACCTTTTTCAGCTTGTATAACTGCAATATCCATTGTCAATTATAAGATAAAATATATAGGAAAAATGACATTTCTTCGTTACATCGTCTTGCAATATGTATTTTAGAATAACATTTAACATCCACAATCACATCATCACTTATTTTTGGAATTTGAAAAATTAGTGTCAGTAGACTTATCATATCCCTTAATTCAAAATATTTTGAGATATTTAAATCTAAAGCAAAACGCCAACAAAATTGTAACAAACACGATTGGTGTAATTGGATAATTGCGTCACTTCCTTTAAGCTCCCATTGGCTTCTCTTTACTACTACGAGAAGACTGCTTTTACTACAACAAATTTAGCGGAAAAACTTAAGAATGGGCACATCCTACTGCCCAACCCCTCTGTTGGCTACCTACCCGAACTAACCTTCAGTTGTATAACTATAGTATTAATAAACAAGGTCGAAACCTACTTATAGCTGCACAGTACTGTTATCAATTTCATTGACATCAATTATTAATTACTCATAATTATATTTAGATTAGCTTAGATTTGTTATTTATCGAATCCCATTGTAGGTTTAAAGCAAATTTGTATACCGGTAAGTTTTCGGGTGAAGCAACGACAGAGGAGTGTCCAAGTCCCCACTATCACTCGCTAGAGTTATCGTATTCCCCGACGCGAACGGCTGTAGTATACTACTACCACCGCTCTGGTTAACGGAGGGGAGTACATATACGTAGTCGTTCAGTTGTGGGGACTGACATGCGCTATACAATCGTTGCGTTACCAGAAAACCTACCGGTATATTATGTGTCAATAGGATGGAATCAGCTAGTGTAAATTGGGCGTGGCTAGTATTTAATAGTTTATTACTCGTTAGAGGTGGGAGAAACTATTGAATTATATCTAATGTGACCATATGTCCCGCATTTCCCGGGACAGTCCCGAAAAACAATAGCGTAAGAACGTAAAAGTTTAAATGCATATATGTACAGACACGCGCCATACCTGCCGCATATACAGAGGATTCCCCATCTTGTGTTTATCACTGAAGGCTTATTTTTAATCTTAAGGAAAGTGTGCCATGCTTATTTTAAAATTGTTTGACAATCCACTGTCAGAAAGCTTGGTTATATTTTATTAACACTCGGGCTTCAATATTTCATAAAGCTAGGACAATTTAAAATCAAATTGTGTTTGATGTAATTGCTTCAACGGATGCTCTGAAAGTTTCAATACCGAGCAAGATAGAGGATGACTTTATTCCGATAAATGTAAAAAAAAAGACTTCCAAAAACTTGAAGAGAATGGAGACGTGTCACAACACGAAATTACTGAATTTCGGAAAGCTATTGTTTCCTTTTATCAGACTGCTCATATTTATTTGGAGAAACTGACAAAAAAAAAGTATTTCAGGAGATGGAAACGTATTACTGGATCATATTAAATGAAATCCCATCTTGGAGTCAAGTTGAAACACAAATTATTGGAAATTGATATATACGGGGAGTATGCTTATCTTAAACAATATATCACGGAAAAAAGATATTGGAATGGTCAAAAAATAAAACGTGCCCAGTTCAGAGGGAAATGGAAATAACTGCATATTTTAATAAGAACCAGATTCCTTGTTCAAATGTTTTAAAATTGAGTTTTTCTTTTGTCTTTCTGGCATTAATGCTGCACGGACTTTTATAAGATGCTTCAGAGAAATATAAGGCTATTTCATCAAAATAATTTAGAAGCGTTACAAATTTATTATTAACAAATAAAAAAATAATTTATTTGTAAAAAAATATTTAAAAAGTTATATATATATAGCGTCCCGAATTTCGAAATCTGGTCACCTTAAATCTCCATCAACTAAAAGGATGCGAGAGAGCTACCGATCCTCAGCAAACAGATTTTGATTATCCGGTAGCAGCACGCCCACTACATTGTCCAGTACTCTTATCTGTTATACACATTAACTTGAAAGTCATTTCGTAATTTACATATTGATTCATGTTTCCTTGGAAAAACTACACTTTAAATTTCCTCATTTGTCTTAAAAACTACTATTCTATTTTATAAATACGGAAATATTTTGTTTCACAGAAAAAAACAATCTTTGATATTTTTGAATAATTTTTAAACCTGAATCAATACATGAAAGTGCACTGTTATAGTTATTTACGAACCAAGTGCGGGAAGACTGTTTTCCCGCATGAGCGCACATTGTAAGCACGAGCGACCGCATGAAGCGAGTGCTATTAATTGCGCGAATGCGTGGAAGATGCCTTCACGCAAGTGGTTTGCACAAAATTTTTTGTACGAACATTAAATTAAAAAAATATTATTGATTAATGTCATTAGTATCATACCTAACCTAAGATAGATTACCTAAGTAATTTAAGCATTTCATGTACGTAACTATTACTCACCTTTCCCTAAAATTAAGTTATTATATTCTTACAAATGGCAAACATGAGGTATTTATTCTTATATTTATAAATTTATAGTACATTTATTGCGTTTTCTTTGGTTCAATTACAATTTATTATATGAACTGCCAATATGAATGTCAATAATAGATGGCGTTAGAATGTCGCTTAAAATGTCGTCAAATAGATGGCGCCACAAATTTATTGTGAATTTTTAATTATTATTCCTATTTCCCCAACTTTTAGTGAAGAATAGTCGAGGGAAGTAGTAGTTTATAAACTAAATTTTATTACTATCAAGTTAGACTTTTTTTTAAATATCCCAAAGTGCCAGTGTTTTTTTCTCAATTTTTACTGTCGCCTCGACCGGGAAATACTTTTTCCTGGTCGAGCGACACATGCGCCAAATGACACTTTACAGGCGGTGAGTATAAACAATAATGTAACTCAATTTTGGTATGTACATTTGAAACTGAACTGATTTCAGTCGCGAGACGCGTTTTTGTACATTGAGACATGGATATAGAAAGCTAATACAATATAGTCCTGAAGTCTGAAAAATGACTAAATCTTATACTGGATGCACACCAATTATACAAAACAATTTGTCAAACAAAATATTTGGCAAATATATTTATACAACTTTGGTTTATTCTGTTAATATGTTTTACGTTTAAAAAAATAAGGAGAAAACATATAACGGATATTTAGGAAAATTCGGAGTCGAATAAGTAATTCATGGAAATTTGAAGTCATTACTGGGAGACAAGGCAATTATTGACAGACAACATTTAACATTACCATTTAATACAAATCATAGACTTAAGTTAGGAAAACGCTTTTTTAAAGCACGTTTCACATCTATCAATTTAAAATTCAATAAATTGACAGATGTAAGACGCATACCATCGCCCAGATGTCAAAACCTCGTATCTCAAAATATGGCGATTTTCAGATACTATGTTTAAGAGCAACATAAATTCATAGCGCATAGGTTCACAAAGCAAATCTCTCTTTTTTTTATCTCTCTCTCTGTGTGTGTCTCTCTCTTCAGTATTAATTAAGTGATGGTATTTTTTTACGAACCTATGCGATATGAATATATGTTGCCCTTAAACATAGTATCTCAAAATCGCCATATTTTGAGATACGAGGTTTTAACATCTTAGCGACGATACTCGACTTTGCATTTTTTGACCACCTGTTGCATACAAACCTGAAATAAAACTACACCTAATGCTTTGTAATGTTTCTATTATTAAACAACATCATTGTATAACTCTTATCATTACATATTTTCATATATTCATTATTTATCTTTCAATTTTCAATTTATTATCGAAATTTAATAATTTAACATTTTTATTTCCTTAAACTCCAGTGTCTTAACAAATAATATACATTTTAGATATATGAAATTTCAGATAAAACATTCTACAAAATAATTTTGATTCTGCTCTGATATGTTCACAAATACTCCTCTGATATGTTCTACATAACACCTACATGTATACAAAAATTATACACTTGTTAATTGCGAAGATGCTAACGTTTCCCTTCTAAACACGACGAAATAAAACTATATAAAAATAGCTGATCAAAAATTCAGATTCTGCATTTGTTAAAGCTTTTGTTCCGTATTATTGTCAATGTCGATGACAACTGATCATATTTGAAGGATCCTGCAAAAAAAAATAAATTATGGTGTTTTAGTTTTTCAATAACATGTTATAGCATTATAAAGTTTGCTAATTGTGCTTAAAATGTATGAAATTGATTAGGAATATTAGCACTGTCAAGATAATCTTTTTTGCTTTCATATATATATTATTCATTTGCCATTGATATATAAATAGTACAATATAGCAATATATATTAAAAAAAAAAACGATCGGAAAATTGAAAATTGCTCTGCATGTTATCTTTATGAGGCCTCGTGTATTGAACTTATAGTAGGACCGAACTATAGTATATATAGCTATAACGGGTTATGGAAATTGATTGTCGTGGCTGCTCCCGTGACTTTGCGTTAAGTTTTACTATGTGCCACACAATAAGAATAGAGGTTGAAACTACAAATTTGTCAATGGCATGCTGTTTAAATATATTTTTAGGTTATGTACATATTAAATTTGTTTATATATGTGCATTGTATCAAATGTATCATCTAACCACTAATGTGATATATGAATTAATAATTAATGCTAAAGCTAATCACACTTGTTTAAAAGGATGTAAAAATAATTATGTATTACAATTTCCTTTTTGTAATTCAATTTATTTCAGAAAATTAGAGTTATCATTCTTCTTAGGAATTATAAGTAGGTCTACATTCTACAATGTTTGTAATATCTAGAAATTATCTTGGTTTTGCCATTGATTAAAATCGAATGAAGAATTTGTGAAGTATAGCCTAACCACAAAATACAAAATACATGTAGTGTTAAAGTGTGTATTGTCTATTCTACTCTCTGCTTCATGTTTTCAAAATGCCTACAATAACTTCATGGAAACGTTATTCACCATTAGATTGTAGATAAAGCAACTTAAAAATTGGAACAAATATGCTGTTAAATTGTAGTATGCTTCGTTAATTACAAATGAATTAAATACACACACATATGTTTTCGTTGAAGCGATTACTATATTCTATTTGTTTTCCTATATCTCAAAGCAATAACAAGTGGATCGTATCTTTCACTTCCTTGTTTTTATTCCGGATGATAATACTATAATTAAAATATTAAATAATGACGAAGTATTTCTGAAGGGATGTTTTAGAGTTTTAGTATTCCACAACATATTAGTTAAAACTGAGGTGTACCTAGATGACCTATCTCTGCCTGTTTGTCAAAAAATATGATAATCAAATTATATCGCAAAAATTTTCATTAAGTACAGTTGCGGCCCCTACAAACTCAGACACCGACTTTGAACTTATTCTGCCAAATTCAAAAAAATTGTTGTGTTGATTTGACTTTTATCCAGTATGGCAATGTTAGTGTTAGTTTATTGTAAGTCAGAAGCTTGCACAAATTTTAAAATGCCTCAATTAAACAAAGCCAACATTTTTTTATTTGTCACACTGTCTGAGTTTGTAGGGGCCGGAACTGTACCTATCGGCATCATTTTATGGACTATCTCCATTTTCCTTGTTCATTTTGCGGGCCATTGCGAAAGGAAACAATATTGTTAAACTTAATTTTAATATTTCTCAACTATTTGAATGTAAATATGTCTTTGAAGTTTGATAAATGCATAATCACTAATCGTGGAGACGCGTTATATTCAATTGCACGTCATACTAGATCCATGACGACTTGTCTTGTATATGTTGTCGGATCTATTTTTATTTCTGTCAGTGACATTTGATATAACGAAAGAAAAAAAATATTCACAATACAATACCTATAACGTAATATATTTTATCGCCAACCGTCAGTAAAGTGATGCGTTACCATAGCGTTTTGCGGAGGTAAAGAAACACTTTATCGTACTGTACAATAAAGTACTTTACCTGCCGCTAATATCTGTCAGCGTAGCATGACTGATGACTTTTAAAAATAAATCGTTTGTCACTGTCATAAACTGTCAAAAGTTATTATATCTTTATTTCTTAAATTAACAATTTTAACGGTTGGCGATAAAATTTTGTATGCACCACGTCAGTAAAGTACCTTTACCGAACTCGTCTGTTACTCGCCGCGCTCGCTTCACTCGCTTGGCTCGTAAACCAGACTCGTTCGGTAAAGTATCACTTTACTGACTTGTTACATAAATAACTATTATCGCCAACCGTCAGTAAAGTGATGCGTTACCATAGCGTTTTGCGGAGGTAAAGAAACACTTTATCGTACTGTACAATAAAGTACTTTACCTGCCGCTAATATCTGTCAGCGTAGCATGACTGATGACTTTTAAAAATAAATCGTTTGTCACTGTCATAAACTGTCAAAAGTTATTATATCTTTATTTCTTAAATTAACAATTTTAACGGTTGGCGATAAAATTTTGTATGCACCACGTCAGTAAAGTACCTTTACCGAACTCGTCTGTTACTCGCCGCGCTCGCTTCACTCGCTTGGCTCGTAAACCAGACTCGTTCGGTAAAGTATCACTTTACTGACTTGTTACATAAATAACTATTATCGCCAACCGTCAGTAAAGCGATGCGTTACCATAGTGTTTTACGGAAGTAAACAAACACTTTATCGTACTGTACAATAAAGTACTTTACCTGCCGCTAATATCTGTCAGTGTAGCCATGACTGATGACTTTAAACATAAATCGTTTGTCACTGTCATAAACTGTCAAAAGTTATTATATCTTTATTTCTTAAATTAACAATTTTCACGGTTGGCGATAAAATTTTGTATGCACCACGTCAGTAAAGTACCTTTATCGAACTCGTCTTTTACTCGCCGCGCTCGCTTCACTCGCTTGGCTCGTAAATCAGACTCGTTCGATAAAGTATCACTTTACTGACTTGGTACATAAATAACTATTATCGCCGACCTTCAGTAAAGTGATGCGTTACCATAGCGTTTTACGGAGGTAAAGAAACACTTTATCGTACTGTACAATAAAGTACTTTACCTGCCGCTAATATCTGTCAGCGTAGCCATGACTGATGACTTTAAAAATAAATCATTTGTCACTGTCATAAACTATCATAAGTTATTATATCTTTATTTCTTAAATTAACAATTTTCACGGTTGGCGATAAAATTTTGTATGCACCACGTCAGTAAAGTACCTTTACCGAACTCGTCTGTTACTCGCCGCGCTCGCTTCACTCGCTTGGCTCGTAAATCAGACTCGTTCGATAAAGTATCACTTTACTGACTTGTTACATAAATAACTATTTTCTACTCCCATACTTTAATTGTATTATTAGATATGCTAAACCTGTACTTTAATGATGTCCATTACAATACAGATTTTCATTATGATACAAGTTTATATCCAATAGGATACAGATTTTTCATTACGATACAAATTTATATCCAATCGGAATGCGACATTAAAATATTCAAACTATATTCAATATGGTGACTGCATATCTGACAGATATAAAAATTAATTAAATGTGACAGTTCTCTGCAATTTACAAGTAAGTAGTTAACATTTGTGCTTTTTTGAAAATATAAACGGTAAAAATGAGGGATAATGACAGTGAAATGTAATAATTGACTCCACCACAAATTATGGAACAAGCCTTACTAGCCACGAACAATTTATTACCAGCCAAATTCGCAAAAACGTACGGAAAATTTTACGCTCAATTTATGAAATGGATTGTTCAAAAAAATATGTTTTATTATGGGGTCGTAGAAAAAATAGTGTATGCAACTCGCATTTAATGGTTATTAAGACACTTGTATTCATTACAATACTCGGCTTCGCCTCGTATTGTAATTCTCTTACTCGTGTCTTAATAGCTATCATTAAATGCTCATTGCATAATATACTATAGTAATTGAAATGTCTAAGACTTTCTCAACTTTTTATTATATTGATTTAGATTGTCGAAAAACCTTAAATGTTTCATAATGCATCCATAATAAAATTTAAAATAACCAATACTATTCACATCAAATTTAACAGATGATTATAAGGAAAGTTTGTAAAAAGCTTCAACTGTTTACAGAAACCTTTCGGCATTATATTCAAAGGACGCAAATAAATAATAAACAGGATGTACACTTCTAAGAAGAACTGTTTTTAAAAAATTTATATCAAAGTAAAAATATATACACTATTGCTCTATTAAAAATATGTAACAAAGGAATTTGATATTGAAACGGAAATTATGTGTTTTTTTTGTCATGAATGCGTATATTACGATCAATTTATAAATTTTGTATTTAATTAAGCTAATGAAATAAATGCCCTCAAGTATAATTTAACAAAGTAATTTTTTTAGTTTCTCCAATACAGCAAACCATATACATACATATGTATACGAATTAAAAATTCATACATGCATGCATGAAATGGATGCACATCTGCTCCAGAGCTGGCATTACAGCAACCAACGCACAGACACAGTGTTTCAGTCTACTATGACTTCGTCAGTGTGCGACGTGGTCCGCTGCAATGCCTAAGAACTCTAAACCTCCAGTTTCTACGTCTGTTTACATGACGATGTCTATGAGTAAAGTCCCTAGATAATAAAGTACCGCAATTGGTTTGTCCCATTATAACGGCGCCAAAATGGCGGTGATTTGGTGACCTTTAGGGACTTCAGTGATTGAGTTGGTAGTGTCTGGACACGCGGAGCAATCAGCTAGCTGAACGCTGTTGACATAATGACATAAAGAGTAAGGTTATTACGTTATTATGTGCGTTGGAAAGGTGGAATCAGTTGGAACCATGCCCAGTTGTTGTTTGAGTGGATGTCGAAACCGTGGCGAGAACGGATTTCGGTTTTTCCGAATACCAACATCAAATAATGATGATCAGCGTAAAGCATGGATTGCATTTATCAATCGAGTTGACTTGCCTGAACGAGCTTTGAACTTGACCAATTCGAATTAAACAGGTTGGATAATCGGAAGTTGTTAAAAAAAAGTGCAATTCCAACTATTGCAATAGCGGACTTTCCACGAAATCAAGGAATCAAACGAAAAGTATTAGGTACAGGTTTGTCCTGTTCCAATTGTTAATCATATCTAATTGCAAATGTTGCAGACCCGACTGCTAATGCGACAACTTCTCCAATTGTTACCAATCAGGATCAAGAACATTTAGAAACAAATTCTGCACTACACTACAGTGGGGTATGAACTGAACTGACTACAAAGTCATACAGTGCTGATGAAGTTCGGAAAAAACTATTTCAATACATTTAGCGAGCTAGTGATGTAGGTGTCACAGTGAAAACTACAATTTCGGACATGGGTCCCCTAAATAGAAGTTTCTGGAGACTACTTAACATTTCAGCCAATAGACATTCTAAAATAGTTAATTTTTGTCCACATCCCTTGAACAAACAAGAAAGGTTGTATATTATGCCAGACCCCGTTCATGTTTTTAAAAATCTGGCTACATCACTGATTACTCACAAAATTTTTGAAATTGATCTAGTAATTCAAAAAAATGTAATCTTGGCAGTGTATGTATTGACATTGGAGCCATACGACCAACGACAATTATTTGATTTAGATTCAGAAATGAATTTAAAAGTCGTTCTAAGACTAAAAGGACACATGTTTGATCCTACCCACTTTGCAAAAATGGATGTCAGTACAGCACATGCTCTTCTGCACCATGATACAGGTGCTGGCATTGAATATTTCATTGCGAAAGGGAAAATTCATCAGGCTCATGCAACCACTGCTTGGTTTTGTAAGACTGTGTTTAAATGGTTCAAAATAATTACCAGTAGACATACAAAACTTGCTTGGACAAGCGTAGACGAGAGCATACATGAAAACACTGTGGATTTTATAAAGAAATAGTCCATGAAGATGTGCCAGTAAGATATATTATGGCAGATCATAATTTGTTGAATGAATGAAGGATGACAAGAAACAGTGTTGTAAATATTTACTTTAATAATGAATAACAAATACTTAAACTTATTAATATATAATATTTATATGTATCTACTCTTATTTTTAGTTCTATATTTTGTTATTTATATGTTTTACCTTTTTAATATACATTTTTTGTCTTTTCTATTGTACATTTATTCTATACTTGGATTTTCTGTTGAGTAATAAATAATAAAAATCATGCACACACATATACACTAGCTTGCTGCTTTTCGATTGGTCCTCTTTAGCTAACGACACAATCACTATTATATTTTTCTAAAGTTTAATTAGACAACTTTCGTATTTCGTCAAGAAATCAATAAGCTATTTTACAATTTGAATACATTTTTGACATATTGTTTGACAACTATTGTATTTTTGTAGTTAAAAAAAACTGACAGATTTTTAAATTTGCCGCTTCTTTGGCGCCAAAATGGAGGTAATTGCGGTACTTTATATATCTAGGGACTTTATCTATGAGAAAACGTCAGCGACATCTGTCATGCAAATGCAACGCGCCAAATCTAATACAGTTATGACATGTAAACGTCATCGATGACGTGCAATTTAACTTAACGCGTCTCCAGTATATAACCATACTTATCACGATGACAATGATATAGAAAATAATAAATAGGTATGACAAATAAATATTGCAAGGAATGCCAATGATAAATTTGAATTAGAAATGACAAATATTCAATGACTTTCCTAAAACGTAAACTTCACATTGAAAAATGGAAGTAGATATTGATGTCAAGCTCGCGAAAAATAGAGTAAGATCATGTCAATCAATCTCGATCACATGTTATTATACTTACATTTGGGCTACTAATACTTATATGGATAAGCAAAGATGATAGTTCTAAGTCTTCGCTAAATGCGTTTTTCAACCAGACGCTCCTGTAACCGGTCCTGAGACAAGTAATCTGCAAAAGATGGTAATAGAAGTCAACGTGTAAAATAAAAAGAACTGTAAACATACTGGATATGTAGCTTGGCCGATTAGATTTGGTTCGCCAAACATATCTTCATCTTGAACGATAAAACGTAGCAGAGCGAAATGCGGATTCAGCACGTCAAATTCACAAATATCGTTCCATCTCGGATTGAAGCCATTATCCGCTATAATGTTCACAAAATACAATTTTTTAGAATATATTTTGATAAATAAAGTCACGTCAGATCGAAGCCATACGACAATACAAGCCGGAATGCAGGAGCTCGAGCGGCGTGTGACGTAATGATTGTGGTCGGGCACTCGTCGTTTCACTTAGAGTGCAGGTGAATGTCTCTCGCACTAAACTGTCTCTCCATTTTCCTAGTGCCTGTAAGCTTACGGTCTGTACTAGTTTGTACACTTCATTTGATAATTTTAACAAACAATTTTTATAGTTATCATAAAATGCCAAACTGCTGTGTGCCCGGATGCCGAGGTAACTATTATAAAGGTCAACGTGTTAGTGTTTAGATTTCCTAAGAACGGCAAAATAAAAGAAAAATGGATACGAAGTATTCACAGAGAAAATTATATTGTCACTGATAATTCATGAGTCTGCATTAAACACTTCTCAGAAAATTTTATTGTACGGGAAGATCGAATGACGAGGTCAGATGGCACAGTTTTAGTCATGTCACGAAAAATTTTAAAATTAGCAGACGATGCGTATCCAACAATTTTTAAAAACCAGCCTAGTTATATGTCAACATGTTTGCCAGTAAAGCGGAAATACCCTGAGGAAAGGCAAAACGAAATTGGGAAACGATTGAAAAAGGCTCAAATTGCTCAAACTCATACATGTACTTCTTTAATTGAACTATCGAAATACTTAATATGTGATTTAAGTTTCGAATATGTATTGTTAAGTCGTTTCAAACAGATGATTTAGAAGCTAGGTTTGGACAGTATCGACAAATGAGTGGAGAAAACTATCACATATCTATAGCTTAAATTTTAGAATCAGAAAAAAAAATAAAAATGATAAATTTATTAACATTAGAATCTTTTAAAAGTGGAGAATTTTGTCTAAAAGACTTTTAAACTATTTGTGAAAATGGGATTGCAAATGAAGCTATCGTGAGTATAGAGCAATTTGAGAAGCTGTAATTATAATGGAAGACGAGATGATATCATCTGATCAAATTGAAATTTTGGTATACATAGCTGGTTACATTGTTCACGTTAATGGTAGAAATTTGCAGTGAAAACAATGTAAAGAAATGATTTCATACAACAGGGACCTTGAAATAGAAACTAATAATTGTAATACCGAGATTTTTCATTATTTAAAACATTTAGATCGCGGCGGATTAAAATATCCCAAGCAAATCTTTATAGATATTACTTCTCAGATGTTTTTACTTTTTAAAGTATTAATAAATGATAAATTTGAAAGTCAGTTCCTAAATTGTCAGAGTCAAAGAATTGTTTTAAAAAAATTATGTTATCGGCTACTTGATATATAAAGATATTCAAATATATGAGGCCTGTGAAGAATGTGGTTGTTCCAATTTTAATTTAATTGAGAAGTGTAGAGTTAAATTCAGTAACATTTTACTCAATAATTATTCTAAAGTTCGCCAAGAAAAGATTATTCATAACGGTATAAAAGAAAGTAAAGTTAAGAAACTATCTAGTCGATAACATGTCGCTGTTGTTGTAAGTTTCGTCATTGGATTTTTCTGTATCATCTGTGTGTTATTGTAACTCTTTGTATCTATTGATTTAATTTTTCTTTAAGATGATGAATATTTATTTTTTAAGTAGAAAATCTATAGTTCACCATGTTTTATTTTAAGAAAATATCAAAGATATCTTTGTTAAATGTTTCATAATTCCATAGCTATTAAAAATAATATTTAATATTTAGCACTAATAAAGTCATTGTTATAAACTGTATTTAGTTCTTCTCAAGAAATGTATGTCAAATTTGCTTTTCTTAACACACAAAACTATATTTTTTGGAAGAAACTTGATATAACATAGTAACGTCGCTTGTCGCTGAGGGACAATCCCGTCCACGATCGTGACGTCACGATTCCTGCATTCCGGATTGTATTGTCGTATGGCTTCGGTCAGATGTACCGCAGCAATAATAGAATACCGTGTGTATTCAATTAAATTTTCATTTAAACTGGTCTCTGGTTTTAAAATAAATGTTGGGGTTAATAATAATTAGTATTTCTTATTTATTCAATTAGTAAAGAGCAAAATATATGGTAAACTATGTATTATAAATTAAATATTTCTGGTAGGTAGGATTTTACAAATAATAGTAATTTGATCATTTGCAGTTTGTAGAATTTCAAATAATTCTTAGAATATTGTTGATAGGTCTTGTTAATTTATTCAAAGTCACACGTCTATATAAACATTTCTTAATCTTTTTATCAATTGAGTCTGCAGACGGTTCTTGTTGAACCATTTTATATACCTACCTAATTTGACAAATATATTGTATAGTAATTAAATCAAAATAACACCCCATTAATGTTTATTAGTACTACCTATGCGACAATATATTCATTCGTTCATGTGCAGTCTAATTATAATTTCACATTTAACAAAGCACACTTGTTAATTGTCCAGGAGTTTGTCGATATTTAAACTACGCGCGTGTTTGACGAAATGATAAAATATTTATAATACATCTAGGTTATAAACAAATGGACCTAAAATAGAATTTGTAGCGCATGCGCAGTTTTGACCGGGGCAATGGACACGACACAGCAGCGTATGGAACGGAATTTTTTTTGTTCTCATTATTACAGGATGTAAAAATTTGTCTTTTGGAAGTGGTGCCAACAGTGTTGCTGAGTTTAGTCAACAAACATTAGTTTATTAATAAAACTTATATGTGAGAACAACAATTCATGTAATGTTAAATTTAATTTGTAATTTTACACATGTGTAGTTAGACACTATTTTGGATCATACTACATTAGTAGCATAAATTAATCACTATAGTTTATAATACAATATTAGTATGTCATAAAGATAGAAGTATAGTTGACCTTTACTATTTATGACAAAAAATGGCATTTAAACAATCAGAATAATAATTTTTAACCTCAACAAGTTAAAGTGTTGCAATTTTTTATAAGACAAACAGAAAGTAACCTAAATAATAAATAAATATGTTTGAAAATATATACCTATGTTTTTAATTGAATTAGGTTCAATTACTATAAAATAAGTTGGAATACGTTTCAAAATAGGTCATGTTTGGAGAGCGAATTATTCATAATGGTTTTCATTTGATTTATTACCAATTTATTTGTGTCTATGACGCATATTACACAAAAAAGTGATTAGATACATAACTTAACAAATTCCACAGTATTAATTTATTACTGTTTAGGCAATACTTACGCAGTGTTTTTGTTTTCAATTTGATCCCCGAGTCAAAATCGGCACCTATAACTTCAACTTCTACAAATGGGCTAGCCATACCTTTCTTGGATCTGTTTAAATGCCTTGCTCCAATTATTCTAATTGATATAGTCATAGGATCAACACCAACTAATGTGTTTACGTCATTCGGATCAAAATCATCGCGAAACAGAAAATCTGGCTTTAATATAAAACCACAGTTGCCGTTATCTCTAAATTTAGCTTGATTCAGTTGCATTGGCTTATCACCAGTTTGATAATTTAAAGCAACCATTTGGGAACCCGTATTCCACAATTGTATTGGATTGTAATTAGAGGAGTCGATTCTTTGGCCCTTGGGATAAATCCTAGAAAATTGCAATTGATGATATTTGAGGAAGAATTTCGTCTCCTGTTGACATATCAGCTTTTCGGCTTTAGTTTCGGGAAACGAAGACATTTCGTAGAATATTGGATTTTGCTTGGCCTTTTCAAGACTGAACGAAATAGAGCTGCAATATACTATTAAATCGGAGATTTCTTTGGCAATCCTGTTAGCTCTCTCCATTTCTTTATTTTGGCTCTCCAAGGCACATGCCTTTTGGGCTGCTTCCCTAATTTTTACTAACCATTCAGTAGCCTGTATACATAATTTTTATGTAGGTAGGAAAAATGTAATTAATTTTCGCGAAGAATAAAACTTACTGCTTCTTTTGATTGAACTGCTACATCGAATGAGGTGCAAGAAGTCGATGTGACTATTCTTAAAACCCATTCCAATCCAAAATGTTGTTCATTGTGGATCAGTTCAACAATAGCACCGTTTAGGTCTAACTGTCCATGTAATAGTGAATCTGAAGGCTAAGGAAATAAAACGATATATTAGCAAAACGCAATACCGTATAATACTTTAACATACTTACCCTTTCATCGCCATTATCTTGAGGGTCAATTCTGTCGATTTCCCTTACATAATTTGCTGGGAAGAAGTATTGTTTTTTTCCTCCATAATCACCTTTCCACCATCCTTCGCTATTTTCAGGGACGGTGACGTTTGTTATTATGGCGTGTTTACAAAATGAAAGTTCATCATCTTGTTGTGCCTTATAATCATAAAGTGCTATGACTGTTACCTAGAACGCAAATATGGTATATGTAAAAAGCAATAGTCTTATTAAACAGAATAATAATATAAAAATATAGTTTGGTCGAAAAGTGACAATAACGTTTGTACTAGTGCCGAGTGTTAGTTCATCTGTACTACTGACGTTTAAGTTGCAATGCTTATATCAGTAAGAACAAGAACATTTTAATACAGATACAAAAATATATTATTCCAAACAGTCAAGTCATGCATACATGTAAATGTTGCTTGTCAATATAAATAAATGAATAAGCTATACATACTTTAAATTCGTATTCAATAAGTTGATTATAGTCCGGGAGGTAGCGTTGCATTTTAGGTAGTGATTTTACGCCGATCGACTGTTATCTCTTTCGATACGTATGTTATGACTAATAACTAAACCAAGCGTCAGCTGACACACCCGCGGTGGGTGTAGTTGTAAGAGGCCGCGAAATGTGAAAAAAAAAGAATTAAATAAAGTCATAGTACGCCGGCTGGTTTTTTTTATAAATAGATGACATCATACTGAGTTGAAATAAAATCGTCAGCTGCATCGTGGAGGGGGGATTATGCGTCAGCTACGCGCATGAACTTGTATAAAAATCACTTCAAATAAAGTAATAGTACGCCGGCGGATTTATTTTTTTTATAAATAGTTGACATTATACTGAGTTGAAATAAAATCGTCAGCTGCATCTTGGAGGGGGGTATTATGCGTCAGCTACGCTTATGAACTTGTATAAAAATCACTTCAAATAAAGTAATAGTACACCGGCGGATTTATTTTTTTATAAATAGTTGACATTATACTGAGTTGAAATAAAATCGTCAGCTGCATCTTGGAGGGGGGGGGGGGGGATTATGCGTCAGCTACGCGCATGAACTTGTATAAAAATCACTTCAAATAAAGTAATAGTACGCCGGCGGATTTATTTTTTTATAAATAGTTGACATCATACTGAGTTGAAATATAGTAGTGGAATTTCTTTGTGAAGACTGGCAAAATAATTATAAGGCTAGCTATATAGGCGATTAAACAATATATATAAACTACGAATTTTGTTATAAATATGAATCCAAAGATAATAAAGTTGTAAGAACCGTCGATCATAATCTATCTTGTCCAGCTCACGAAGAAGCTGATACAAAAATTGTATTCCACGTTTGTAAGGTGGATTTTGATGCGCACGTAGCCATTAGATGCTCGGACACTGATATTTGTATAATAATGTTTGGCAATATGAATGTTCTTCGAAATGATCTGAAAATCACAATGCACATTGGTTCCGGGAATTCCCAAAGATTCGTTAATATTACGAAATTATATGAAAAATTAGGGAACAATTTGTGTTCTGCATTGCCGGGGGTTCCATGCCCTTACAGGATGCGACATTAATCCTGCATTTTACGGGAGAAGGAAAAGAAAGCCTCTACAATTGTTGCGAAAATCTCCGTCGTATATGGAAGCATTCAGTAGTATTGCAAATATCCCGGATTTGGCATTGGATGAGGTTTTCCTAAAGATCGAGAAATTTGTTTGTCGTCTCTATGGATTCAAAGGGATAAACGATATCAATGGTACACGCAACGTTTATAAAAAATTACCAAATTAATGATGAAAAAGATATGTTGAAATTAAAAAAAAAATATAGACTGAGCTATTTTTCCTCCATGTAGATCTGAGCTACGCCAACAATTATTGCGAACGTCATACATAGCGCACCTTTGGAGCCATGCTCATCTTGACAACCCTTCTCAATTATGTCCAAATGACTGGGGATGGGAAGAAAAAGATGATAAATATTTATTCAAGTGGTTCGAGGGCGATCAAGTACCCGCATCAATCACCTGTATCACGGGTAGCATCGAAAATATTGAAGGTATGTTATTTGTTCCGGTGGCACTATCTTTCAGTGTATACATTTCTGGTGGTATAATTTTTATGATTAACATGTTCATTTACAGATAACGCGGAAGGCGAACAATATGAAAAAGAAGAAAGCAATTTAACAAAGGACAGTTCAGATGACGATTCATCAGATAACGAATATGATTGCAATACTACTGAAAATGAATAAATTATTTTAAATTATTATTTTCATTATTACTTTTTTTTTACCCTTCTATAAGTTTATGTTTTCTTTATTTTATACTGTATATTAATTTATATTATGCCTCTAATTCATACAGTGCTATTATTTTACTATGCAACATATCCATATGTTGCATTTTAAAATAATCGAGTCAAAGCATTATGCGATAGGCAACCCATTATACATACTACCCTAGCGTCAAGAATAATTATTGTTTTGTCAATTTATTGAAATACGTCAAATATTATAATTGTTTAGCGTCACTTGAAATACGTCAAATATTATTATTATTTTCCCTATTGTGACATTATCTAAGTTACAACACTTTCACAAATGTATTCCAAGGAGGAAAAAATTCAAATGTGCTTATGGTATCAAAACCATCAAAGTTTACAAATGGTGAGCGAGTTATTTTCTGTAGAATTTCCCCATAGACCAATACCTACACGTTCGACAATTTTAAGAGTGTATAATAGATTTAAAACAGAAGGATGTGTCGCTGACCATAAAAAAAAGAATAGAACGAAAACAGTGTTAACGGAAGAAATGAAATTAAACATTTTGTTTTTCGTAGAAGAGAATCCTTTTAAATAGTTAAATTTTATCGCGTCAGAGTTTAATATATCACCCTCAAGTGTGCGCAATGTACTTAAAATTGAAAAATTTCGGTGTTACAAATTGCAAAACCATCAACAGCTATTTGAAATTGACAAAATCTCTCGAACTGAGTTTTGCGAAGAAATGTTGGATTTACTAAACCAAAATGAAGATTTGTTATACAAAATTTGTTTTACCGATGAAGCTACCTTTTATTTAAACGGGAAAGTTAATTCACAAAATTATAGGTATGATGGCTGATTTTATGTTTTTACAAAGTCATTGTAAATTATCCTTACAGATATTGGGCGCACAGGAATCTTCATATACAAAATTGTACACACGTACAATATAATGAAAAGGTTAATGTCTGGTTGGGCATAATAAATAATACATTGATTGGTCCCTTTTTTATAAATGGTATTTTAAATTCTAATGCTTATTTGAATCTTTTGCGAAACTCAATACTTCCTGAAATTCGGCAACTTGCAATATAAAATTGTTGGTATCAACACGACGGAGCTCCACCACATTCAACAGTTGAAGTAAGGAACTGCCTCAATGAAAATTTTCCTGATCGCTGGATTGGAAGATACGGGCCGATAGGATGGCCAGCAAGATCCCCAGATTTAGCCCCAAATGATTTTTTCATTTGGGGTTACCTCAAATCAAAAGTATATACGCATATACCAATATTAACAACACAGGAATTGAAAACCAGGATCACAGAAGAATGCAATAATCTCAGAGCATCACCAAATAAAATAACCAATTCTATACGAAATTTTTATTATCGTTTAGGTTATTGTTTAGAACAAGTAGGCGGTCATTTTGAAAAATACTTATAATAAAAACAATTAAACATTTAATTCCTTATGTATATCAATAAATGACCTACTCTTTGTCTGGTTTTAGAGTTTAAACACATTTGCATTTTTCCCTTAGAACACAACACAGAAGAGTATTAAAAAAGTACTGCAAATTAGTTTGAAACGCGAAAGAATATTTGACGTATTTCAATAAATTGACAAAACAATAATTATTCTTGACGCTAGGGTAATGTATAATGGGTTGCCTATCGTATAATGCTTTGCCTCGATTATTTTAAAATGCAACATATGGATGTGTTGCATAGTAAAATAATAGCACTGTATATATCTATATAACAAGAATAAAACACATTTCATAAATATTTTAGTACGATATAGTTTTACACATAATACTTTTTTCCCGATATTGTCATTGATTTGTCACTACCCCGGTTGAAATTTGACAATACCATAGTTTAATAATTACGTCTGGGAAATTAGCAGTCAGCAGAGTGCGAGCAGGGGGGAGTACTGTCAGCTGGACCCTGGAAGATACCGTGCGTAGCTCGAATAATATTTGCTTTTACAGCATCAGCTGATGGTCTTTCTACCACTACACACTCGGCTGATTCTTGTTTTCATACTTTTAATTATTTAAACAGTCACATAGTAAAATTTCATACGACGTACTATAACTTTATTTCGCGTGTTTTTTTACAAGTTCATGCGAGCAGCTGACGCTTACTCCCCCCTCCACGATGCAGCTGACGATTTGAATTCAACTCATTATGATGTCAACTATTAATAAAAAAAAGTTTCAACCGGCCTACTGTTACTTAAAATTTTAATTTTTTTTACCACTTTCACGGCCCCCCATACCCAGACCCACCGCTACTTGAGCAGCTGACGGTCGGTTGACTGATTAGTTGTACGAAATCAACTAGCTATATCAAAATCAGCCGGCTTACTATGACTTTTTCATTTGCAACGCTACCTCCCGGACTTATTAGTTTATGTCGATGATTTTCAGAATCGTTGCTATAAATCCCTTAAACTGGTCTTATGGAATTATAATGTCAGATTTTTACAATTATGTATAATGTTGAATTCAAGCAAAGAAGGGAAAAAATTGCTAGAAGACAAATAGCCGATCCGTAAATAAATTCAATACGTCCTTTCTTAAAATGAACTTCATTCCGTTAAGAGGGGCCTTTACCTACAAATAGAAACGTATGCAACTTATATTACTCGCGGGACGAGTCGACGCAAGGGGGTGTGAGTGGGTGGAGCTACACGTTATGAGGTTCCGATCCGAACGCTTCGGTTTTATTCATAGATAAAGGAATACTAGAGATGGGAAACATGTAAAGAATGAAAAACTTACGGAACTGCCCTCTTGCGGGTCTAGTCACGTATTACTTTCATATACTTATTCATATTTTGAAATATTTAATTATTATTTTTGGATGTGAACAAATTAAATGGGTTCATTTTCACTTCGCTTTAATGCACATCTTAAAGTCGGATGAAAATTAATACATTCAATTTGTTTAGAATAAAAGAATACTCTCTTTTTAATTTATTTTCAGCCATCACAATAGTACAACATTATTTCTCATTATAATGTACAATTGTAATGATAAATAGATCTAGAAAAAAATAATAAAAAAGAAATTCTTATAAAAAAACAATTTCAGAAATGATGAAGTTACTTTATTACAAATAATTGATCGATATACAAATACATACATGTGTATAACAAATAATAATATATAATAAATTATGTACATAATCAAGTATTCTTAATTTTTATGAAGAACTTCTTGTGTTTAATATATTATTTAGACTTATATGATCTTTTAGCCCAAGTACCATCAACAACTACAGTTAGAAGTGAAAACCCATCACTATCTAGCTCTCCTTTAGATATAGCTTCAGCCTTCTCTGCTTCTGCAGCTTCCGCCATTTCTTCCACGCCATATTCTTTTATTACTTCATGAACGTGCTTTTGTATATCATAATACGTTCGCGAAGACATGGAAGGCATATTCATAATTGAAAACCGCCCTTCCATTTGAGTAAAACTTTGTCCCGTGCACAAGTTTCCAAAAACCTACAATGCACATTTTGAAGACAAGCGTTTGCGGTAGCTATTTAGCCATACTCAAAATATTTTAAGCATCTCCTTGAAAATGTTGACGTTTACACTAATATAGACATAAACAGCTTAGATTACCATAACAAAATCATTAGTTTATAGTTTTCCCGGGGGACACCTAACATTATTTTGAGTCTAATTTCTATGTACATTAAAACATATAAAGAGCAAATACTACAATAACACATAAACACCGTAATCATAACGACTTCCAGGTGATTACAAATTTTTAAATCTCTTACCACAGCTTCATTTATGCCCATATCTTTTGAGCTATCACGTTCAATGTTAGAAAAAAGTTGTTCAATTGCACCACATATGCTACATTTAAATACAAATTTACAATTTAATCCATTTCTCAATTCTTTTAAAAAAGTCATGTGAGTTGAATTGCATCCATATGACGATTCATGGCCGCCAAAACTTTTTAACTGCTGAATTATCGTTCCTGGTTTCTTTTTTTACAAGAAAATTACCTTCCTCGGGTTCATTTTAAGTTGGAAGCTTGTAACTGTAATAATTTGTAAATTTGTAAATAATGCCCAAAGTCTACAGTTTCGATTGTAATACGTACTTCCCATTACCTTGTGAGTTGCCTAAATAGATGTGTTCAGAGTTTCCAACATTAACCCCTTCAGGGGATGACAAATCAATGGAAGTTGCATCAGACCTAAGAGCAAAAGCGTATGTATTAAAAGCGGACTGTAAGAAAGGCAATCCAAAGCTACCGTGGGTTGAAAATTTTAATATACACATAAAATGAATCGTCAAATATTTAAATTCTGAAATCTACTCGCATATTGGTATTATGTACTTAGTTAAATTAAATCGAATTAACAAATATCAAAATAATGTAAATAAAATTGTAGACCAAAAATTACTTACCTCGTATTTTGATTTTTCATACGATTTGCATGCTTACTTCTTTGGATGGTTGATTTTTTATGATAATCCAATTTTCGCTTGCCCATAACTTATATTATTGTAGCGTGATTCGTTCGTTAATTTAAAAAAACAGAACACGCAATTATAGGAGTAACTATTTAATATCACTAATTAATGTTATTTACGTATATTTATATCCAATTCATTAAATAGACACATACATTTATTTCTACAATTTCTCTATACTGTCAGTCATGTCAATTTTAGTTTTATTGACAAACCTTGTCTCCATGACACCCATTCGTATTTCGTGACATTACACTCGAATATTATATGACATTTCTTTTTAATTACAAACTGTCACTCTGACTTGGAATAGCCGACCGATTCCGATAGATTTTCGTCTTCGCTAGGACTAGCAGAGATACCGTAATGTGGGGATAGACGACGCAAAAGCTTGGAAAAACGACGTGTAAAATGTGTGTGACGATGTTTACTGTTTAATGTTTTTTATCTTCAAAAATAATTACAGAAAGTTTTTTCTTCTTTTATGTCGTGCATCAAATGTGCAGCTGGCGCGGGGAGGTCGTTTTTTTCTTTTTTTGTATCAGCCTTAGTTAGTAGACATTCATAAAATTCATGCATTTTTGGGGTTATTTCTAAGACACATAACTTTTTTAAGAAAATAAATTAGTACAAAAACGGACCTTGCCATTATAAATTGATACCTTTTGCATCACTAACCCAAATTTCAGATTCTAAAATTACAAAATGAGTTTAAAAAACGCGAAACGGCGATGCCTTAATTTTCGATAGGTAAACGCCCCTCTTAAATAAAAAACAAAATTCTGTCCCGTGTAACGTCATGGTCGAAAATAGAAAATTTATATTATTCCTATAGTAAATGTTAGCTTTAAATATTCGCCTACGTTTCCCGAATCACTTGACATATCATACAATGACACAACCACTATATACTTAAAATAAAAAGTCTTTTTTTCATTAATCATTTCTCTAATTATATTATTGACGATACGCTACTGTAAATAATTCTACTCTCTATTCTATTGCTCAAACGATCAACTATAAAAGTAATAAGGGATCTGTCTGGGTAATACACAAATTGTGTATTACCGCATTGCTTTTGCGCATGCGTTAACGTATCAGCGATACTTTATGAAGCACAGGTAGAGTAAGAGAGGGCTGACGAAACACTGGCGTATAACAATGAATACGGGGGTAACTATTAACAAACAGTCACACTAGTGGAACTTTATTTTGGAAATCAATACATATTCAGTTAATGCGCTTCATAGAGCATTTTAGTATAAAAAATGCAGCAATATAGAATATTTTTCCCCAAGAGAATAGAATATCCAGCGAGTACAAACTTGGAAAATGATTAAGGAATTTCGTCGAACACCAACAATAAGACTTAATTTAAATTTAAAGTCTTTTCAAAATAAAATAACTAATAAAGTACCATTTGATGATGAACAAGATAAAAATACATTACTAAACAAGATTAAAGCATTTTGTTAGACCTTAGAAAAATGGGTATATGAGTACATTACGTTGCCCAATGAGGTAATATTTCAAATAATGGATTGTGCTGAGTCTTTTTAGTTTATGATATACACTTCAGTACTTTTGTGTCCTGTATATACAGGGTGAGTCATCTAAGCGGGTAAGGCCGATTATGCCTTTATGAGTAAAGATATTTCGAAGCGGTTTTTTCGTTGTGATAGTTGACCATTAGGAGCACATTTTAAAAATATTTTGTATTATACAGAGTGTTCCATAACTCTGTGGCTAACCATAGTTATAGTTTTTTAAATGGAACAGCCTATATATTATTGCATTTTTGTATTCCCCGTATAATTTTTAGGTCAAAAAGTATAAGATAGTATAGGCCAAAACTCTAAAGTTTTTGACTTATTCCCATTTTTCTGAAAAATTCAATGTTTGCATAAAATTATATTTCTCAAAAACGACGTATTAGATGGACACAATTTTTTGCAGTATTGTTTACAATAACAGGTCCTAAGAGAAGCATGTTTTATTTTTTTACAGTTACTAACTGCATGTGCAGCAAACTGAATTAAAATTACATGACACGTTTTTGTATAAAAGTCAATTTTTTTAAATGGAACACCCTCTATATCAGTTCATTTTTGAATTGTCAGAAACATGTAAGACGTTAATACTTTAAATGTGACTATTACCGAGCTACTGTCGTTTTTGATATGCTTTTGTTAGTTTTTGCAAAAACGTCAATTTTTTCAAATGGAACACCCTGTATATTATTTCATTTCTGAATTTCTTATTAAATTTCACATCAAAAACATGTAAGACGTTAATACTTTAAAAGTGACTATTACTGAGATATTGCCTCTTGTTGATATAATTTTGTCCGTTTTGTGGTTTTAATTAATATAGTATAGTACTGACAAAATTATATCAAAAAGAGACAATAGCTCAGTAATAGTCACTTTTAAAGTATTAACGTCTTACATGTTCTTGATGTGAAATTTAATAAGAAATTAAAAAATATATTCCATATGAAAAAATTGACTTTTTTGCAAAAACTAACAAAAGCATATCAAAAAACGACAGTAGCTCTGTAATAGTCACATTTAAAGTATTAACGTCTTACATGTTTCTGACAAGAAATTTAATAAACAATTCAAAAATGAACTGATATACAGGGTGTACCATTTAAAAAAATTACTTTTATACAAAAACGTGTCATGTAATTTTAATCCAGTTTCCTGCACATGCAGTTATTCATTCCTCTTATTGTAAACAATACTGCAAAAAATTTTGTCCATCTAATACGTCGTTTTCGAGAAATATAATTTTATACAAACATTGAATTTTTCAGAAAAATGGGAATAAGTCAAAATTTTAGATTTTAGGCCTATACTATCTTATTACTTTTTCACTAAAAATTATACGGAGAATACAAAAATGCAATAATATATAAGGTGTTACATTTAAAAAACTATAACTATGGTTAGCCACCAAGTTATGGAACACTCTGTATAATACAAAATATTTTTAAAATGTGCTCCTAATGAAAACAACTATCACAAGGAAAAAACCGCTTCGAAATATCTTTACTCAAAAAGGCATAATCGGCCTTGCCCGCTTATATGACTCACCCTGTATATATATATGGCTGTACAGGTCCCTTCCTGGGTCTTGCTTGAGCATCTCTGAGTCTATGTTCGCTTGCCTCGTATAATCCAGTGCGTCACAGTTTACTACGATATGCCTAACTCTTTCTAGTTCCTTGCAGAGTCTGCAGTTAAGGTCTCCATCACACAAATCGATATTGCAAGATGATTCGCAGCTGATTCCTACTCATATGTAGTAGTTCTTTAGCCCGGGAATTGTTGCCCTTAAGTTTTTCATATACCCAATTTTTGATGTGGCTTCAAGCCATCCTTTTTGGTACCCTCAGAGCCAGTTCTGGGTATGAATTTTGTTTTTGATCCTCACCTAGCGAGTTTTTCAGCTTTTTCGTTATCATCCATCCCTGGCGCCCAAGTTAGTTTTACCATATTCTTGTCTGCAGGAATTTTAGGTCATCGATGTCGTCTTTAGTCACTAGCGGTAGTGTCAGCTCTAGGATTTTATTTGCAAGAAATCAATTGAAACTCAAGTTGTTTGACACTTGTCATCAATCTGTCAAAATAACTAACCCAGCGTGGTGCAACAACTGACAAGTAATTTTGTACTATAGTCCATTCATTTTAAGAAAACAGTAGTTAACGCTGCGATCGGCGACCGTATCACACCGAAAAATTTTTGTCTGTAACATCAACTGTCAGAAATTTTTGACATACAAATACATTAACAAATATTATGCGATACATTTTTTATCATATATTTTTATTTGAAAACTAAAAAGAAATTTTACACATAGTTCAAAAAATTGAAGACTCCAGGGGATGAAAGTGTAGGTGTGGAGTAAATTTGCCTGGGCTATTAGCCAATCAGAATCCAAGAAATAATCGCCTATCTTACCTAACACTGTTTTCTTAACGTGAATGGAGTATAGTTTGATTATTTGTCGTCGTAGAAAAAGTATACCTACTATAGTCCGTCTCAACCTTAGTATTCAGTATGTGTCTTATGGAGATAGACAACATAGTTATCAGACCGACAATGACAAGTTAGGTTGGTAACTCATTACAATGACATGACATTTTAAATACTTGTTGGTTAGGATATTATTCTATAATATTATATTATAATATTAATTTTACACTTGAGTAGAAGTAGGTTATGTTGTGATACTTACACCAACCTACAATACCAACCGTAAACATAATAAATCGAAATGATAACATTGCCTTGAAATAATAAAAGACAGTTTATTACAAATTGCTGATGGTAGTAAAAGAGATATATATCCCATAAGAGACTGTACTGAATACTAAGGTTGAGACGGTCTATAGCAGGGATCGGCAACAGGCGGACCGCGGTCCGTATACGGACCGCGGAAGGTCGAAGCTCGGACCGCCAAATATTCTTAAATACAGTCCGACGTCCAACAAGACGTGTCTTATCGGCGAGTAGTGCCTCCCACCACGCGTCACTGCTCACTCGTTCATTTGTTAAACAAGTCCGAACCTGTCGCTTTAGTCGAAGAGAGCCCACAGCAATTATTCATTTGTTTTACAAGTTGTCGTGTGAAAAACTTTTTTGTACATACATATCTATACTAATAATGGGTCCTAAAAAGCGAAAAGTGGACACTGAAAATAGGAGATTTTTGACTGAATGGACTGAACAATATTGTTTTACGCTGCCAGATAGGCCTCAAGCGGTTCCAGTTTGCATAATATGTAATAAAACTGTCGCTGTTATTAAAAGTGGCAATTTAAAGCGACACTATGAAACAACTCATCAGCAATTCCACAAAAACTTTCTTCTTGGCGGTGAGGCTCGTAAAGAGAAAGTACAGGTAATATAATCCTATTAATGTAAAAATGTGATATGTATAACTGCTTTGTAAACTTATCACGATAAAATTTAAATTTAAATTACGAAAAAAGCACGAAATTGCTGGTTCGCTGCATGAGTAAGCAAGAAAAATCAGCAGAAGCAGCGTTACGTGTGTGCTGGACACTTAGTAAACACCAGAAACCATTTTCAGATTCTGAAATAATGAAAGAATGTATGTTGGAAGTAGCCTCGGCACTTTTAAAAGAAAAAAATTATGTCGCTGCAATTCAAAGTATTCCAATGTCGGCAAGAAGTAATACAAGAAGAACTAAAATTTTAGCTGCTGATATTAAAAACACTGCTTGAACTTTTGGAAAAGGCACCTTGCTACGCCATTGCACTTGACGAATCATGTGACATTGTTGATGATGAACAAATATCTATTTTCGTGAGATTTTTCGACATTAAAAATAAGATGTTCAGGGAAGAATTGCTCGCAATATTGCCTTTGAAAGGTAACACTCGAGGAGAAGATTTATTCAAAGCTATTGACGAATTTATTAATAATTCCAAAATTCGTTATGATAAAATAGTGTCGCTTTCAACTGACGGCGCCCCAGCGATGATTGGCAAAGAAAAAAGTGTAGTAAAGAAAATCAGGGATGAGAATCCAGGTCTAATATCGTATCAGTGCATAATTCATCAGACCGCCCTTTGTGGAAAACTCAGTGCTACACTGAATGAAGTAATGGACAGCTTGGTGAAGTTGATTAATTTTATGAGATCTCATTCTTCTCTTCAACACCGAAAGTTCAAAAAGTTTCTTTCAGAATGTGATGCTGCGTATTCTGACTTATTGCAATACAACAATGTTCGTTGGTTAAGTAAAGGTCAAGTTGTTGAACGTTTCTGGCTAATAAAGGAAGAAGTAACCTCCTTGCAAATCTTGGATACGCAGGGAGCAAAGAAGCACTTAGAGTTCATAACTAACGAGCGCAATATGCTAGCTGTGGCTTTTCTGAAGGATATTCTAAAATATTTAAATGCGCTCAACATAGAGTTACAAGGGAATGGGAAATTAATATGTGATCTGATAGAAAGCGTGTCTGCTTTTTGTCGTAAGATGGATATTTTTGAAAAATATATTGCAAAGCACGAATTTATTCATTTCCCAACAATTCCTGAATATAAAAAAGAGAACTGTGACGAAGACATTGCAGTGTTTGTAAGATTTCTGTCCGATCTAAGGGAGGAATTTGCTACAAGATTTCAAGACTTCGCAGAAATTCGAAAGCTGTCTCAATTCCTAAAATTTCCTTATGAAGTTGATGCATCGGCAGAATGGACTGATGTGGCTGCTAAGTTGTTCAGCGTTTCAAAGGCTCCACTTTAAATGGAGATAATCGACTTGCAAGAAGATATTTCTTTGCAAATGTATAAAACTGTATCCACTGAAGAATTTTGGGGTAAATATGTTTCAGAAAAATATGAAAATTGTAAGAAAATAGCTATCAATCTGGCCACTATGTTTGGTTCGACATATATGTATATGCGAATCGTCGTTCTCGAAAATGAATTTTTCGAAGAACACATATCGGTCAAGGTTGACGGACGCTCACCTCGAAGACATACTTCGCATTTGCTGCACCCCTCGTACACCGAACTTTAAAAAACTGGCCCAAGACCGTCGATGTAATTTCTCATTGAATATATTACAGTATTAACTGAGAACTACTTGTTTTACTTGGTTTACACTTTTTTCTTGGAAACTAACGACTTGAAAACAAAATAAAAAACAGTACCTATTAATGATTAGTTTTTTTTCTGGACCTCCATAAAAAAAATTACACCGAATCCGGACCCCACTGAAAATTACTTGCCGACCCCTGGTCTATAGAAACTTGTTTTATAAGCTCCTAGGCGCACGTTTTACTAAACACTCGTTCACCTACGCTTTGCTCGTGATTAATAAAACTCGTGACTAAAATAAGGTTTATAAAACTTGATACATAATACAGTATTACTGTATTGATTCTGCTTATAAATAAATTATTATTTTAAACAATTGTGTCACCTTTTAAAATCACCTAAAAATTTTTGATTCAGTTTGTATATTAAAGATTTGTTTTTTAATTTAATTATGACTACCTATAAGCTAATAATAACGCTATGTAAATTCTAGAATTTTTATGCTGGGCTAAAGCTAGAGAACGTCCCATGTTTGTTGCGTATTTCATTAAATATTTACACAATTTGAGCTTTTAGAACGTAATAATTAAATAAAAAAACACGCATATAATTAACTCCTTCATTAATTATTTCTCCTATAGCTTTGAATTATTTATTTACTATACAATATGTACTAACTCTACCTTGATCAAAAAAATAAATAAAGTTATACTTGAATTACACCGCAAATGAAGGAATGTAATCTTACCTTTGGTTGTGAAATTGTAGTAGGGTCCATATAAGATGGCGTGGTACTATATGCACTAGCTTCACTACCATCCTGAAAAAATAAAATCCTTATGAATATAATGACAATATAAATAAGATCAAAATTAATAACATTTTGAGTTTCTAAAATATACTTCAGTCCGTAACATATTCGAAAGCTGAAAAGCGTACTTAGACTTTTTAATAATCATATTGCAGTGACCTTGAGTTGGGTGGTAAATTATAAATAGGCATAATCAAGGTCACTTCGAGATTTAATTTAATTAATTATAATTTTATTTATTTCATCGTGATGTGTATATAGATATTTATTAAGTTAATATTTTGGCAAATTTAATTTTTATTTACGTAAAATAATGTTATTATAATTTTTATAAAAACTATAATATTAGAATAAGCATAAAATATTACGTGAATGATGACAAGAAAGTGTTTCCCGCACGAAGAATACTGTGACCGGGAGAGAAATCGACGGATTGACTCGGCGAGAACAATATTTTTCATTGGATGAGTCATGAATATGTAAACAAGTTGATATTAACATGTTTGTTTACCTTTTTGAAAGATTACTAATGCACTGCTTTCCCGGGTGGTGCAGCACTGCAGCTATGTATTTCTGGAGGTGGAATCGTATCGTACCGAAGACAACCGGGCGTTTATGTGAAGAAAAATATCGATATAAGTCCGGAACCGATGAGAAACCGGGAGTTGCTTGGTGTAAACCGCACTCAAAAGAGGAAAAAAGGAGAAGTAGGTGGACACCTCTTCTTCCTCTTAAATGTGATATTAACTTAGAAGTTTATTCATGAATTTGAACTTTTTTACGACACTTATAAATTTTTCAACAAGAATTAGAACTTGTAATATTTTCCGTAATAATTTTACTGTACTTATAGAATTTTCCAACCGAAGTGGAACTTAGAATAATTTTATGAATTAGATATCGTTTTTAATTTGGAGTTTAATTTACATTGAGACTTGTAATTATTTTTGGAAATAATTATTTATGTTCGGAACAGTTTTATTGAATTGGAACTTTGAGTTTTTTTTTTATTTTTCTAGAATGTTTTGTTTTATATGTAGGGTTATTACACCATGCATTATGATAAAGCATTTTAGTGACTGTAACGATCAAGTTGAATAGCATAATATTTTTTTTTATATATATAAACACTTGGTGTTTTAATAAACATTTTCTTTACTATTTTATTTACCAGATTAGAAGATTTGTGGTTAATAATTTTGTTTTATGTATATATAGAGTAATTGAACGGTGATCGAGATTTTCTTTGAGATATATATATTTGAGATGGATGAGTTTGAAGCGCTGTACGAAGAATTAAGGTGATTTAATAATGTTTGTTATAAATGTGTATATAGTGTTGTACAAAATTTTCTTGAGTGGTGTATTGGAATCTCAGAGTGAGGTAAAGTTTTATTTTATTATATATATATATTTTAAACGTATATCAAGTATATTTTATAGTGTTTGTGTATTTGATATTAACGTGTTGGGTAATAGATCAGGGATGTGTGCGATGAATTAAGTAGTTGTTTAATTCATAGCATGGAGTCCTGGTGAATCCTTAAAATACGAATTAGTCTTGGTGGTACTGTTTTGGGAGCGAGCAAAGGCGCCAGGCAGAACTAATCAGGGCTGAGTTAATTAGTTAAATGCACAAAGACATTTTTTTATTATTAATTTTAAATTTATATATATACCTTAAGGGGTGAGCACATAGTGGTGTATGCTCGGGTTGTGTCCAACGAGTTGAAAAGCATACTCGTAGGGTGGAACTTTGGGGTACCTACCAGTGTGAATTTGCTTTCTGATGGTACTGTCTTGGGAGCGAGCAAAGGCGCCAGGCAGGACTAATTAGGGCAAAGCCATTTCCTTAATGTTTATATTCTTGTTAATAATAAATCGCGTAATTTTTGTTATTCATATTCCACAGTACAATTCACAATATGCAATAAATTTTATTTTATTAAAGATGTTGATTGTTTACATGTATCTTTGACGAATATAAATCATGATAATCACGTTTATTTTAAAAATATAAATTTGTACTCTATGTTATTCTTTCATTAATGATAATTTGTTTATTGTTTTGACTATTTGATCATGACATGTATGATTTTATATGACGTTTTGAAATATTTAAATTTTTGTGAATATATTTGTGTAATTTGAAATTTTTCTTTCTTTAAAATTTATTTTTAATAAACTAGATAAGATTTATTTTTGCATTTTATTTTCTTTACCTGACCTGGTGATAATTAAAGAGCATTCAAATTGATTGGAGAGTTTATTTATATTTTCTGCCTCTGAGAGAACATTTTCTTTAGTCATTCTAAACTGAGCTAGTTAACTGTAAAATTGCCTAACCTACAATTTAGCAAAAATTTTATTGAATCTTAGTCTAGCATAAGGCCTAGCACTAGGATGTATGCTTGATTCTTACTTACTTATTGATTGAATAATTTAAATTAATTTTATATAAATCTCAAATTGCAAGTCACAGCAATATGTATTGATAGTATGTATGATTTGAGGATATTTTCTTTAATTCTATTAATCAATTATCTTAATTTTTCCAATATATATGTATTTTCTATATTTAACTGCATAATCTACATAAACTACCTTTTTTCTTTTTACAAATAATATGTACTGCATTGTTATACACCTGATGAAGGAGCGAACCCTCAAAAGAATAACTAAAAAATAAAAGTATATGAGAGGCGATCACGTCAATAATAACATACGGAGCAAAAATTATGATCGCATTCAGATTACGAAAGCGCTTGGTAGCAGCTCCCAAACAGTTTGGTAATTCGTTCAAAAATTGTTATGCCACTTCTTGTACTATGCTGTAAGAGAGCGGAGTTTGTTACAGAGCGGACGCCATTTTTTGTAGCAAACAGTAAAAGTGCTCCCAAGTACAAACATGTTTAAAAATGGAGATATTGGTTGCCGAAGTCAGACGTTATACCAAAAACAAATTCTTAGCAGTAGTAGACACCGAAGAAATTTATAATCAAATAACAAAAGTTCCAAATAATAGCTCTTATCAGGCGACTTAAATATGTTTGTGCCGTGGATTATGTTTGAAATACTTGATTACTATAGCAACGAACGTGCTTTTTATTTACATTTTAAGAATCAATTCGAAATACAACGAGATGTAGGGAGCGCTCACAGAGCGGTTTGTGCTAACAATTTTTATCAGTGGCCTCTTTAATGAGAGCAAGTGAGCAATTGCACCCCCTGGAATTTTGAAACAAAACAAACCATGCGGCGACTAACTGTGAAAGTATTTATTTATTACGTATTCATAGTTATTGAACAGGAACGTGGCGTGTGCGGCACGCGTAACAACCTACAGGCACCTATCGTCGTCACAGATATAATGACGACTAACAGCACACGAATGTAAAGACGAGAAACTATTCGAATGTTTACCCCTTCCACCGAGAGAAACATACCCATGAGCAAAGCCCAACCGTTGCTCCGTTAAGCCATTAACATTACATTGAAGGTGGGGAGAACTGTATTTTGTTATACTTCCATATCGTATAATACATAGCGTGTGAGCAAGATCCCCAGTCTGCTCACCGCTGTTGTAAGATGAATTTTGTCTCTGCGTTACAGAATAACACGTTTTCGCGGTTAACGTATGATGAAAAAATCGCAATTAAAAATCTTAAACGGCCGATGCTTCAATTATGTTTAGAAAATGAACAATCTGTTAAAGGTAAAGACGTTATATTTATCAGAAAAATGACTGGATTTGTGGGTGTGAAATTAAAAATACTTTGTTTTCCGTGTCTTTTGTTTGGTGGTGAACCGTCTTGGTCAAAGAACGGAATAAAAGACTTAATTCATCCTAGTGCTAAAATTACGAAACATGAAAATTCCGAAGGACATTTGAAAAATATATTTAGTCTAAGAATGTTAGGAAAAAATAACATTCAGAATGTTTTAGATTCATCATATAGAAAAGCAGTTCAACAACACAATGAACAGGTAACAAAAAATAGGCATGTGTTAAATTTAATAATAAATTGCATTAGAGTTTGTGGCGCGTTTGAACTGGCACTTCGGGGTCATGATGAACGGCGAACGTCGAATACCAAGGGCATTTTACGGGAATTGATAAATTTTACTGCAGAATTGGATAAATCGCTCAGAGATCACATCGAAGCAGCACCGGTTTTTAATTGAATTTATAAATGATTTCCCAAATTTTAATGAAAAAGTGATAGAACTGTGTTGCAAGTCAAAGACACGCAAAATGGACTTCGTTTATCGTCAGATGTAATCAAACTGTAATGTTATATTTACTATTACCTCAAAACAAACTGTACAATGAACAGTACCTGTCTGGAACAGTATGTCGGTGAAACTTATAAAGATTGGGTAAGCGTTCTTGTATTATACTTTTTAATTTTGAAATTATGCACTCCCTATGTGAACCATTATTTGGGTTTTGTGCCCCATTAACTTGACTTTCCTCGATTTCTTGCAATTCTGTTTCAACATCTATTTCATAATCCATGTGTATGAAAATTATGTTTATTCGTAGCTTTTTATTTCGCAGATTTTTGTTAATCTAAAATTGTAAATTCTAAATTGCGATATTTCTATCCTGATGATTTTCGTAAATTTAAACTATGTCAGTGCGCATGACAGTCCTTTATATTACCCTGTTGCTGTATACATTTTTATATTAACATCCTACTACTTAGTATCCATTAAATAAGCGTTTGTGAATAGGGTAAATTAATAGCATCTTAGTAGCTACTTACTAGTAGCATACTAACACCCTACGGTAATGATTATAAATTAGGCTACAAGTAATGCTTTATTTATAATTTTATAGCCGTATTAATAATTCAGAATGTTATATTCTTTCAGAATATGATATTTTCAACAACCTAATGGTAAAAACTAACTTTGTATACAGCTTGTGTAATGAAACACTTGATATTACCAGGTAAATATTGCAACTTTGTATTCTTTGGCGTACTGGGAGCGCGACGAAAGACAGGAGAGAGTAGAGATAACTGCTATATTACCAGTCGAAGCTTCACCGTTAAATGTAGCGAGAGCGGCGATATAGTCCGCCACGTTGCAATTCTATTTTGGACTTGCTATATCAAGTGTTGCATTACACAACCGGTATATGAATTAAGAATTATAAAATTATCCAATTTTATTCTTTACTGTAACTGGGTCTAAAGAATACTGTATTAGTCGAAACTAAGTATAATAAAAGATATAATTAGGATGTTTTTATGTATTTCTATACGTATTTATAAAGGTCTGTTCGTAGCCGATGAAATATGTACCTTCTCAGCAGGGAATCCATGGACCGTAACGAAATATATTATTAGGGATCTTAAGAGATTCCAGGTAGCTTGAAATGTTTAAATACAAATTACTGCAACTTGTTTTCATTCCCTATAAAGTACTTATTAACTTTTCTAGCTCCAATTTCTCTGTAAAAGAGAACAGTAAATTTAAGACGTAAGATATTTGTCTAAATTGAAGTTTCGATGAAAATACATGTTTATCGAGAGTCGAGAGTAAATTTCTAACGAAAGAAGTATTGATGACAGTGATGAGGACGGGGGTATATTGTATAATATTTCTAGAACATTTGACGCAGTGAAACATAATATTTATGGACTATGTTTAAAAAGTAAAATACAAAAAAAAAATTAAATGGTAACAACACCTAGATTACGGAGTTATCTATAAATCCAATAAAGTAATAATAATAATAAGTCTTTGCTATCGGTATGTTCTTTACTTTCTGTCTAAATCGCTTCCAATGCTAATTCGTTGTAATCGTTAGATAGTTTACTAAATGCTTTAGAGGATATTGAAGATTTCTCTGATTAAAAAACAATCTATGACATGGAATTTCTGGTATTGTACTAATGATAGTGATGAGTTAAAAATTTTAATTTGCATAAAGCAGTAAATAATATATAAAAATGTCTGGCAACGGTACTATTCCTAATTTATTAAATGTTCTAGTATTCCTATATACCATGTGAGAAGAATTGGTTGTTTCTCTAACCAGCTAACTGTAAGAAATCAGTTAATGAAAAAATCCGTAATAAAATTCACACAGAAATACAAAATTTAATTGTAATCTCAATCCCATCAAAAAAAAAACACATGCTTTCTAGTCTGATACAAAGTTGTTAAGTATGGTCCCTCCAATTGCACCGCAAGTCAATAATAATACCTCAAAAAATCCTTGAATCTACATGAGTCACGCTCTTGTGGTTCAATGTAATATAGCACAAGCAATTGCAATCAGTATACGTAAGTTTAAAATCAATAAATACCGTTTTATTGATGCTTAGATACAAATTATTATCGGTAAAGTGAACATTATCCTATTTAGATCAATACATGCACAATTTACATCATCATCACAAACAATCAGTGATGTATCATATCAGTGAATTAGATAATGGAAAGTCATACACATATACGATATAAATAAAGCAGTGATCCAAGGACATCTCCCTGAGGAAGAAATCTTTTTACTTTTAAATAATCCGACAGACTACCACCATAAGTATGATGAACTATATTAATCATATAACCGAGAATTACTTATATGCCGTACCTTTTTCACCGCATCTTTTCAATTTTCCTTTATAAATGTTATATATAAAGTATCAAGAAAACTTAACTTTGCTGAAGTGGTATTGGTCTCTTTTCTAAATTATACTTATCAATAGAGACTGGATTTTATGCAAAATGCATATTTGTTGTTTTTTGGTATATCGACCCTTCTATACTGTGTACTTATCCATTTACCACCCTCAGAATACGTTTTTTACCATATTTTTTAGTGCATAAAATGCATATTTGGACAGTTTACCATAACTGCATATGCACGTACATATTTCATAATTATTTTGCATATTCATAAGAACCATAATAAAATCTGATATTTAAAGATATTTAATTTCTTTGTGTAAACGTGAAGGGATTGCATTCCTTCAACTTTACATTAATGACTTATTAAAAGTCCATCTCATTAATAATGAGATGGACTTTCCCAAAAATAGGATTTAACTTTACTGATAATCGGTTTACAGGGCAATTAGAACTTACGTAAGAAATCCTTTTCAGAAATGTAGGTATTAATGCAGGTATATTATACCGTACGACTAATATCAATATAAGAAAAAGAAATAATTTCCTTCATAGTTTGTTCATTCGTAAACGTGTTAAGGTCTGTGCTATTTGGTGAAACAAAAGTGAATTAAAAAGTTTTGAAAATGCCGAAGATAGCTAAAGCGAAGTCATCTCTAATAAAAAAATGGATAAGTGATTGCAGTGCACTAAAAATTATTGACGAAGAAAGTGTTTTGTGCACACTCTGCGACAAAAGGGTAAGTTGAATTTTGAAATATTTTGTCAATAACAAGTTCTACAATTATGAGAATTTTTTTTTGTGTTCATAAATATAATGAAACAATTTCATAATAAATTATTATTAGATATGTTTTATTTTATGTTCTTTAAAACTAATATATTGTAACGAAATGAGTGTACGTTGAAAAAAACAGGGTCGTAAATCACACACATCATCTCAGCGCGACGTATAAAAACGAAATGTAAATAGCCATGACTCATGTCCACGCCGTACGGCGTGCATAGCGAAAGGACTAGAACGTTTCGCGTACATGTTCTAGTAATCTTCGCATGTGTATATAAGGCGGCTTGATTCATTGCGGGATGAGTAATTGCGGAATAATTCGGGAGTAAGACGTCCTTAAGTAGTCTCGAGTGCGAAGAAATAAATAGCGGTAGCCAAAGAAATAAATAAGTAGTGCCGTGTTATACAAATAGAAGTGTTACATAAATACGGACAGAGATATTAGTAATAGAACTAAATAAATACATGTGTTAATTTTAATTTATTAATAGTAGTTTAAGTGTGATACATTAGTTTTATGTTTTTATATTGTTAAATAATTTTAAATGTATAAATATACAGACTATGTTAAATAAATAATTGCACGAGTTGTTTATTGGAACCCGAAAACGTTACAATATCTTTGTAATATTTCTTTGTCATAAATACCAAAATAACCAAAATCAATCAAATTTAAACAACTGGAGAACTTTACAAATAAAAACCAGACAATTTATTTTTCTAGTTTTTGTAGTAATATAGTAATTAATAATAGTTATTATAACTGAATGTTAAAAATATATATTTGTTACACAGATTACCTGCCAGAAGAAATTTCAAGTAGTGCAACATTTGAACACAACATTTCATCAGAACAGGGTTTCTGAAAATTTGAATAAACCGCGGCAGCAACTTTTGGAGGAAAGTTTTCTCAATAATTCGAAGAATCCACAAGAAGCATTTTCCAAAGATTTGTGTAATCTTTTTGTGGGTTGTAATATTCCTTTACATAAATTGGACAATCCGATATTTCAAGAATTCATGAAAACTTATTGCAAAGTCGATGATAAACCCATTTATGTACCCAGTTCCTCAGCTCTACGCAAGAAATAGAAATGGAAAATTTAAAGAAATATATGGTTATTTATTGTAATAAATAAATATATAATTTGTAAATACGACAATTTATTGTAATAAATAAATATACAATTTGTAAATACGACAAATGAATTTTAATTTCCTAAAACATAATAAATAAATACACATCATAAGTGCATATTGCATATTGTAAGTGCACATTTAGGGATTTTTTAAGTGCATATTGCATGCATATTTGGCAAACTTTTTAGTGCATATTTTCCAGTCTCTACTTATCAAAGTAGTTAATAATTCTCAGTGCTACTAATTTTTCTATAACGATGTGATTGATGTGACGAAATTCAATATTTTAAAGAGCATATAACAAGCTATCAAAGAATAAATCAAAAACTTATTCTGATACAAATATTAAAACTAACTTGAGAAGCTAATTATTAAATAGTTAAAATTTAATTATATCCAATTTCACGTATATTTCAATAGCAAACATTACATAATTACATTTATACATAAATATTTATATAAGTCTAATGTGTAATATATGTATTTAGTTTCTTATATATTTTTATAAATATGTATCTACAATAAAATACTGTTTAAGCAGGTAAGGTAGATAATTTGATGATGTATTAACAGAAATGCTACTTACATTTTAAATAAAAGATAATAATAGTATTTAAAGATAAGTTATGATTTCATGAATGCAGAGGTATAGACATAATATATCCATGCATATATTGTACTAATTTAAAATTCCTATAGTCAATATATTAATATCTTTAAACAGTAGAAATAAAAAAAAAAACTAATACAGATAAGTTAATGTTAATATATCTCCTTTTACAGTTATCCACTGTAAGTGCACTTTATGGTGATGAGAAAAAATGTAAATAGAGGTGTATGAACTATTTATTATATTCCGAAAAGATTCCTATCTCCATTCACTTCCTTCGTTAGAAAAACAAATCCCTTCAAATTCTCCCACCGGTGAGGTGAATCCATTATGATCCAGTTAAGTGTGCGTTGGTGAGAATAGATAAAACTAAAAAAAACGATAACTACAGAGTTACTTTATAAAACTTCTAAATCCCTATCGAACAATTTAAAGAGAATGTATGAGAAATAAAATAAATAGAAAGAAATATAGCAACTTAAAAGCAGGGCAGACGATGAAAGAAAATTGAGTAGTGAATAAGTATACCAAAACTTGCTTCACAGGTGGAAGGACAAGTACATTATTCACCCTTTCGTGTAGTGGGGAACGATTTGTTAGATAAAGAGCGACGACAGGGGGGGAACACGACCTATGCATTCCAAGCAAGGGTTAAAAAACTATAAAGGGAGATACACAGACTGATTTTTAAATCTATTGTAGTATCATAGTTCTCTCCTAACAGGTTCTCTGCAGTGTTAATGTAACTCTTTGAATAGGAAGAAGTGTACAGGTGTGCTTTTGTGTAGCAAAAATTTATATTTTAATCCTAAACATGTATTTGTTTTGCGTATATTTAAAGGTAAATATATAGACTATTTATTTAAATTATACATTTGATAATAGACTAAAGGAAATTTTAATACAAAAAATTTTATTATCATATGTAAGTATGTAATTTCTTCTGTTGCTATGATTTGTAATTATTTTTTTATATAAAAGGGAATATTATTCCATATAGTGTTCAAAACTGCACAAACTATATTAAGTACAAAAAATGTAAACAAAATTAGAATTGAATCCGATTAAATAAAAGAAGTGACAGTAGATATCCTTATCCAATGTAATATAATTTAATTACATAATTGAAACGGAATTCACGACGTTCTAAACAAATTATGAAAAATCACATATTATTTTATGGAGAATATAAGCATTCAATATTTGTCTGCCAAATTGCTAGAAATTTTGAATACCAATTACAGCCGTAATTATAATTTTCCGCATAGCACTAATAATTTTAAATAGGTAAAATTAAATCTAAAAATTTACGCAGGAGTGAGATTGGAACTCGTAACCTCCCACCAATGGCTAGTCCATTGCTTTTACTGTTTGTGCCGCCCGCCGGTGGCACTGATTTTGAATCTTTGACTCGTACTAAGTCATAAGTCACATCAACCAACAGCTGTTAAGAGAGGGGAAAAGCTCACAGTTTAGGCGTTTTGCTACATTTTAAAAATGAGGTGTGGCCACCACACGACTTTCTTATACGTATGAAAGTGTTACTTCCGGTCCGAATTTTGAAATTTCATTTATACAAAAAATATTCCATATCCAACTCTAAATACTTTTGTACTCTTCATAAATATATATAGAATGCATAATTTACGACATATTTCCAAAAAATCGTTATTCGGTAAGAGTAAAAGTGTTACTTCTGGTCCGAATTTTGAAATTTTTTTTTTTACAAAAGATATTTAAAAGTACGTTCTAAATACTTTCATACTCGTAATGTACCTGCCTAGAAAGCATGACTTGCGAGATATTCGCAAAAAACTGATTTTCGATAAGAGTAAAAGACAAGTAAATCGGCCCAATAGTTCCTTAGAAATGTATGGGTAGAAACCCCCTTTAATGTTCCCCACATTACAATACTATCACCAAGTTCGCGTTTTGCGATGTTCGTTTGGAGGATTTGGAGGGATGTGGGATATGGTGTACCTTGGCATCAACTTTGTCGGGTTTGTGTTTCACTGTGTAAGTCGAGATGGTGCTAGTACATATTTTTCGAAGATTGCGTCAATAACCTTCATTATGAAATTCAAAAAAAAATTTCAGAAAGTATAAAAGCATTGAATAGAGACTGATCCAATGATGGCATAAATGAGTCACCGTTTCTTAAATGGTTATGTATTTTGCACAAATTATGTTCTTTTCTTGGTATTTTAGGGTCATGATAAGCTCTAATTTCTCTTTTCTTAAGGCTCCGGGCTACCCAAATTATAGGTATATGCTATTACATGTAACCGTTTTTTTCTTTTTACTCGCTTATTTGGTAACATGAAGCAATGCACTATTTTTTCTTATATACGTATGAATGAATGCAATGTATCTATGACGCTCTTTTTTCAAAATAGTCTTTAAATGTGTTTAAAAAAAAATAAAACGTCGAACCATTTTTTTCTTTTTCTTCCTTTATTTCTTAACATAGAAGAATAATTTTTTTTTTGTTTAATAGAGCGTTTAAAACTCTTGCTCGCTATGAAGTCCTTTTTTTTTCAAAATTGATATTTTCTTAGATATTTGATATAAAAGAAATTAAAATTAGGCAGCCCACGTTACACTCAAGGGAACAGGCAGAAGGTAGGGATAGATTTCCGACCAACAGTTTGTCTGGAGGGCGGGTACAAATGTGTAAATATTCGGGGATAAATGAATTTTTATTCTCTTGGATATTGTAGTAGATATATAATCTGGGCACTTTTACGAAAAGTGTTCGTGTCTCCCTAAAAAAAATGAGTTATAATTTCCAATATATTTATGGTATTTTATGCTGGTTCTTTGAAAGATATACCTCCACTTTTTTTTGACGCTGAAAATATTTCTTTTGCAAATAGAACACACAATTTGTTTTTCATTCGTAAGATGGGAATTTAATTCTTTTTCAAAATGTATATCCTTCTACCTACCGCTACGAATTTTTTTATATTTATATGTACTACAAATCTTCTGCTAAATGTGTTTTTTTAGTTGATCAATTCCTAATTACACAAACTGTAGGCGTAGTATGCACATTATTTTTTGTCTGAACTCTCCGGCATACTTTGCTAACACAAGTTATACAGCAATGCAGAATAAAAGGCGGTAAATAACAGGTGCGTCATAAAAACACTGTTTGTACTTAGAGTGTGGATATTGCTTCTCGCAATTTGTTTACCTATTTTTTTGTTAGAAATAGACACACACATATATATACGTATATAATATGAAAATAAAAATAAGAACTTATTTTTGCCGCCCTGTTCGTATTGACAATGTTCCTAAATTAAAACAATTTTTTCTTTTCTTGGCAAATAGCGGCCATAAATACCATAAATAAAACTAAATTTTCTTGAGTGTTTGGACATTTATTAACATGTATTGTGTCTTTTTCGAGGGTGTGAAGAGCCCCCCTTTTTTTCGAATATCGGATATCTGACAGTTGTTCCAGGTTGTTCTAGGTTTGTTCTAAATTGTTCTAAAGTATTTTAAAAGAAATGTCAAATTTGGCCGAGATAATTAAAGCCCTTCTTTTTTCGAAAATTGAAATTTTGAAGGTTTTTCCAGATTGTTCTAGTTGTTCTAAACATTGTTCCAAAGAATCTCGGGAAAAAATCAAAACTGGCCGAGATAATCGGAAAAAACGAGATTTTGCCAGTCCCCCTTTTCTTGAAAATTTAAATTTTGACGATTTTTCTAGGTTGCTCTAGGTTTGCTCTAAATTATTCCAAAGTATTTCATAGAAAAAATCATAATCAGACGAGAAAATGGGGGAAAATGAGAGCTAAAAGTATGAAGTCAGACCCAGTTTTTGCAAAAACTAAAATTTTGACGGTTGTTCTAGATTTGTTCTAAACATTGTTCGAATACGTCAAAACCGTATCTCTTATATATCAAAAGATATTGCAAAAAAAAGAAACACATCCAAAAGTGTGAAGTTATCCCCCTTTTTTCGAAAATCTAAATTCTGACGGTTGTTCTAGGTTTGTTTTAAATTGTTCCATAGTATTTCAAAGATAAAATCATAATTGACCGAATTAATAGGAAAAACGGTTTTCTAACAGTCCCCCTTAATCTCTTGGGAAAATATATATTTACTACTTATATTAGATACTTATTATAAATCTTGGTCAATTTCGATTTTTTCTTTCAAATACTTTACAACAATTTAGAACATACAGCAAACCTGGAACAACCGTCAGAATTTAGATTTTCAAAGAAAGGGGGCTAACTTCTCACTTTTGGATGTCGTATTTTTGTAATATCTTTTGATATATACGGTTCTGAAGTATTAGAATAATGTCTAGAACAAACCTAAAATAACCCTCAGACTTTCAATGTTCACAAAAGGGAACTGTGAGAAAATCGTGTTTTCCTATTATCTCGGCAAATTATGATTTTTTTCTTTGAAATACTTTGAAACAAATTAAAACAAACCTAGAACAACCGAACATAACCGTCAGAATTTCGATTTTCGAAAAAAGAGGCATTGGCGAAAAATTGCTTTTTGCCATTTTTTCGGCCAATTATTATTTATTTTTGAAATACTTTGGAACAGTTGAGAACAAACTTAGAGCAACCTGGAACAACCGTCAGAATTACAATTTTTAAGAAAGGGGGGGCCGGAAAAAGCTCGTTTTTTCCGATTATCTCTGACAATTTTGATTTTTGTCCGGAGATTCTTTTGAACAATATTTAGAACAACTAAAACAACGTGGAACACCCTTTAGAATTTCAATTTTCGAAAAAAGGGGGGCTGGGTTTACCAAGGTATTTACAGGCTGGAACAAAAGACTCCAACTAGGGACGCTTATGTAAACTATACTGTGTGTCCAAAAAGTCTGGAAACACCCAAGTAAAATCGAAACGGATGATTTTTGAGAAAAATGCAAAAACAGGTCAATTAGTATTTTCAAAAAACTACTGGCTGATGGTGTATCTGTTTGGAATTTTTGATGACCTTGAAAAAGTTATGTCATCAAAAAAAAATTTAAATGGCAACGTCGCATTTTTAATTTTATTTTTGATAGATCTTTTAATTGTCTAAATGACTGTAAAAAAATTTTCATTTTACTTAAGAAAATGACCGCGAAAAATTTAATTACTTCTTCGAAAATGGAAAAGTTTGTCTTTAAAAAAAAACATAGTTGGTTTAAAGTCGATTATTTTTCAAACACATTTTGTTTTATTTGTGACATTCTGTCAAATACGAATTGTGCGTAAGTTAAAAAAATCTGTTTAAAAATGGTTTTAAGTGAGAGGGAACGTATTCAAATATTGATGATGATTGGTTTTGGGGATAGGGCTCGTTCAGTTAGAGAAGTTTGCGACTTATTTAATACAGAACATCCGGAGCGTGCCCCAATTGGTATTTCTGCAGTGAGTAAGATTCACAAAAAATTTCAAGAAGAAGGCCATGTTCGAGATCGCCCTAGAAGTGGTCGTCCAAAGATCGCAGAAGATACGCAACTCGACGTATTATTGTCAGTAGAGGAAACTCCAAATTCTAGTACACGGCAACTTGCGCGGGCGTTTAACGTGTCGAAGAGTACAATTGGTAATATTTTCCGGAAAACTAAGTATCATCCCTACAAAATCTGTTTGGTTCATGAGCTGTCTGAAGACGACTTCGACAGGCGTGTCAACGGATTGAGATTGAAGTACGAAGGATCACTCCTGAAATGATAGAAAACGTTCAAAATGAATTTTATTATCGTTTAGGAGTTTAGGGTATTGCCAAGATGCTCAAGGACAACATTTTGAATATTTATTGTAAGAGTTTTTGCTGATTTCTACGATTAAAATTTTCTTTGTTTTCTATAATGATTTTTTTTTCAAAATTTTTCTTAAGCAGAATGAAAAATTTTTTGACTGTCGTTTAGACAATTAAAAGATCTATCAAAAATAAAATTAAAAATGCGACGTTGCCATTTAATTTTTTTTTTGATGACATCATAACTTTTTCAAGATCATCGAAAATTCCAAACAGATATCATCAGCCAGTAATTTTTTGAAAATACTAATTGACCTGTTTTTGCATTTTTTTCAAAAATCATCCGTTTCGATTTTATTTGGGTGTTTCCAGACTTTTTGGACACACAGTATGTACACTTTTGTTTTTAGTAAATTAATAATTGATTGCTTTAAAGTAACAAAAAAAAAACAACAGAAACAAAATTTTGTCAAATATCTAGAATAAGTTAGAAAACAAAAAATTAATTTCCTGTTGTATATGTAGGAAATAATTTTCTACTAACTAGCACTGTCGCTTTAATTTTTCACTAAAACTGATATATTTTATTATTAATCTTATATTTATGTACTTTGTAAATTAATAATATTTGTGTATTCCCTTGATTCATTTAGGTACTAAATTAATATAAAATCCATTTTCTTTTACTTACTTCATATTTTAATATGGTTATACCTGTTACACATTGTTTAAAATATTATATAATAAATAATATATAAATTAATTATTTTGAACACCATATTAAAATAAAATGTCATATGAAAGAACTATCAAGAAATCGAAAATCAATAATAAGAAAATAACTTGGTATGTCTGACCGAAAAATAAAAACCACTCATTTATCAGTGGGGTAAACAAGATCAGTAAAAAGCATTGGAAATTATCAATTATGTCTTGAATTTTTAGAAAGTATGGTTTTGATCTATAATAACAGAACAATGAATAAATGAGAAAACAATATAGAAATCTTCTATTAGACGGGTGTATTTCAGATATGTATATGTAAGAAAACACAAAAATTGTGTAACCAACTTTTTATTCAATGAGAGAATATTCATTCCGAAACATATGTGTATTTCGTCAAACAAACACCCCGAGCCCCCCACTTGTATGTCTTCCTTACAGTCCCATTACATATAAATATGATGTTTATGAGATATTCTCTAAAAATTATTCCGTTGCAGTCTCCTAAGTGTAGGCCACGCCTTTATAGGAGAAGTATTGAAGAGGGGAAGTTACGGGGATATTTTCACACTTTTAATTCAGTATATGCTATGCAACCCGTATTACTTAAAATCGCAATATTAAAATGAGTAGTCCGGAGCCTTAAGTTTTATACTTTCAAAAGTTAAAGGTAGATCCTTTCTATTCGCTCGATAGTTACACGACAGCCTCTGTCCAATTAAGGATATATTAGAAGTAACACAATTTTAGTAGACATAGGATACTCGCCACACTTATTAAGGGGGTAATGCTGAGGCCAATTTGCAAGCGTTTCGTATCGACGATATTGTGTAGTAACCATTGTATAGAATCGATTGAAACAAGGAGTAATTTGTTAATTAAGCTTAAATTGAAGTACCTAAAGAAAGAAAAAATTTGTACATAAAAAAATGCTACTGAATGCTTATATTTATCGTATACTTTAAGGTGTAATGTTTGTCTTTAATGGCAAAAACTGCCTGTGGGTACCTTCATGCGTCTTTTACCTTTAATATACACTTTTTAATACATCATTAAAGCTAACCGTTTTGTCTTAATCACGTTGATAAGAACGTATGTTTCTTGATACACATTGCCTATATTCCAGGCGCTTAAAGCAATATTCGTAAGACTATCGCAGAGCAAGCCGCCAGTTGGTCGGGAGAACGATTTTGGTGAATCTACACAAAAATAATTTTCCTGTTGGCAAAACTCCGTTTTCTTCAATTTATTCAGTCGCCGGCTTGCAACGGCGTGTAACGCGAAATTACGATAAATTGTTTTATACAATGTGGTTTATGTACGCATGTCGCTCATGTTGTATTGCTCATAATATTGTTAATGAATTAAAAATAATTTTAATTCATGTAATTTGTTCGCCATTTTTTATAGTTGTTAAGGACGTTTATCATTATTATTTTGTTTTATTGGTTTTTATAAAGTAATAGTCTATGTTCTATGTAAAACGTATATATGTTTAGTTTTAATCTCAATTTGCTTTATTTTACAAAGGCACAATTAATTAGAACATGTATATTTCTCTGTATAAGTGCTTACAGTCATTTTATTACTTCATAATCGTAAAATAATGAATATTTAAAATTAAATCTGGGAAGACTCCTAACGTAATCTCTTTCTCAGAAACTTTTCTATTGTCCGTTCTAGAAAATCGGTAAATGCCTTGTCTAAATTACCACTTATTTTCTTGCTTTTATTAACATCATGCCGTTGTAGTACTAAAAAATTCATAAACATTAGCCGGATTTCAGAAAAATTGGTTGGCGGGAAAAGAGTAAATTTCAGCGGACGACGATCATATCAAACTCGATGCGAAGCCGCTTCAATTGTATTCAACTTGGAACCGGGCGATTTACCGCGCGTTATTCATAAGAAAGCTGTATACAGAAGTCCAGGAAACACACAAAAAAGTTTATGACTAGCTGGAAAAGAGTAAGAGCTTGGAAAAAATGCAGTAAAAAGTTATTTGCATGTAAAAATAAGGAAAAAAGGGAACCGATAGTACCTGCTGACAGCGATTATGGTGACACAGAAATAGAAATGGTTGTCACGTTAACAAAAGAGCAGTACGATATAAAAGAAAAAGAAATTTTGACTTCAATTGAAAAATCGGATTCTGAACGTGACGAGTTACAACATGCTACTATAGGGCAAAGCACTAACTTATTATGGAGGCAGCAGCGCTCTGTAAGACTGACTGCGTTCAATTTTGGAGCAATATGCAAAATGCGAAAGACGACGCATTGCGCAAATTTGATAAAACGTCTTTTGTACAATAAATTTTTCGGGACTGCAGCAACACGTTGGGGACAGGAACAAGAATTGGAAAAAAGCTATGGAATTCGTGTACACGAATCTGGTCTTTTTATTGACGGCAAATTGAATTTTTTAGCTGCTTCGCCGGATGGTTTAATAGATGACGATGGCATTGTTGAAATAAAATGCCCGTCAGCAGCTGCATCGTATTCACCAACGGAAGCCGTTCGAGAGAAGAAAATTAAATTTGCGGAGATAGTTGATGGTCGAATAACATTAAAAAGTAAAGACAATTATTATTTCCAAGTGCAAGGCCAGCTACATGTAACAAATAGAAAGTACTGCTTGTTTGTTATATGGACACCTTTCGGAATTAGTGTACAAAAAATCATGAGGGACGATAATTTCTGGGATGCGAATATGAAGGAGCAGTTGGTGACTTTCTTTTACAGATGTTTTCTACCTGAATTGGTTGATCCCCAGTATCCAAAGAAAATGCCTATTCGTGATTTACGTCAGTAGAAAAAATAACAGAATATATATCAGATATAAGGAACTACTTTATACGGACAAAATTTAAGTGATTTTAAATTTTAGTTTTACTCTGACTATAAATAGTCACGTCTTGGCTTTCTTATGGCGTTATGTATTGTTTGTTATCCTCTTATATTTCCTATTTTTTAGCTTTTTCAAGTTTATTATATTATTCTGATATTCTCCTATATACAGTTCTTTATGTCATTAATTCTGCAACTTTATTCTGTGCTATTCATTAATTTGTATAATGCCAATTTCCTATGTTAATAAATAAATATGATTGTTATTTATTATGTATTTTTTTCTTGTATAATTATGGAAAACATAGTTTCTCTGACCATAGATGATACCGTCATTATTTTTTAATATGTCTGGCCGATACATGTATGTGTGACACTTTTAATTAAAAATAAATTCTGGAAAGTTCTGATCTTTATAATAACATTTAAAAATGTATTCAAACAACAACGGGAAATGTAGCAGAAAAAACAGTTGAACAGACAATTTAAAGCAGTACAAGAATCTCCAAAAATATATAGGTTGAGCCATTTAAAAAACTTAAGTTCCGTGCATTTCCGGTGAAACCGGAAGTGCGTCAGAGCTTAAAGTATTTTTACAATATGCGCCACAAGCAACCATGGATCTTCCACTTATCGTTTTTTTCTTTTATTTAAAACACAAAAGACCAATCGAAGACGCGGCTACTAATGACTCACCTGTATATATTTATTCCAAAATTTAAAAAATTCCAATGAAAATATAAGTGGTATAAAACAAATACAGAAACACAAATATTAACCCAGTAAACATTTTTCAAATTTCCCACAATATTATTTAGTAACATCAACATTAAAACTGAAAATGACCACTCATATATTATAAATAGGGATGTTAACATGTAAATGTCGTAGTTACTAAATAATACTGTGGGAAATTTGAAAAACGTTTAATGGGAAGATAACGCCCCATAAAGGCGAACTATACGAAATGTATAATCTATGAAATGAAACATGAAATAGTAAACATCCCAATAAGCATTTTCCAAATTATTAACTTTTTACTTTCTTATACGTACCTAGTATAAGAAAGTATTGTGATGACGAAAATTTTCGACCTCGAGATTTTTGCAGATGTCCACGTTTTGAAGTCCCCTGATACCAAAAAAGTGGTTTTTAAAAAATGTTTGTGTGTCTGTCTGTGACCACGATAGCGGTCAAACCGCTGTAGATATCTATTCCAAATTTTGTATTTACGTGTATAATCTCCCTCTTGAGAACTGATTAGTTTTTCAGTAAAATCGGTAGACTGGATGTAGTTTACTTCAGTAAAAAAATTGAATTTTGCAAATATTTCGTCAATTACAAAGTTTAAACAAATTTATAGAGAATTCAAATGTACTCAAAATTATATTTGAGACAAATTGTCTTAAAAAGGTTTTTCGAAATTCCAACCGGAAGTAGGTATTTTACTCTTATCGAAAATGAGTTTTTTGCGAATATCTCGCAAGTCATGCTTTCTAGGCAGGTACATTACGAGTATAAAAGTATTTAAATTATAATTTTAAATATCTTATGTATAAAAAAAATTTCAAAATTCGGATCGGAAGTACCACTTTTACTCTTACCGAATTGCGATTTTTTGCAAATATTTCATAAGTTATGCATTCTATATATATTTGTCAAGAGTACAAAAGTATTTAGAACTGGATAGTTTTTGTATATATGAAATTTCAAAATTCGGACCGGAAGTAGCACTTATACTCTTAGCGAGTAGCACCCCTTTTCGAATATCTTGCAAAGTATGCATTCTATAGCGATTTATTAAGAGAATGAAAGTACTTAGAATAGGATTTTGAATAATTTTTGTATAAAAAAATTCTTAAAATTGTATAGTTTGAAACGCTCATACGTATAAGAAAGTCGTGTAGTGGCCACACCTCATTTTTTTCTTAAAAAGATAATAAATTCTGTATAATGTGAACATGTTCTTTTGTCTATTAATGTGAAATAAATGCATGAAATTTGGAATAATGGCATTTTTGATTAAACGATATTATCGAATAAAAAATCGATATCAGTCGATATTATTGAATAAAAAAATATCGATTTTAATCTCGATTATCGAAAAGAAAATATCGATATTTTTTTAAAAACGATATATCGCGCATCCCTAATGTACGCTCCTGGGATTTTTCACCAAATGTAGATGTTTGTAATAAAATTAATAGCTGACTAAACATAAATAGTTTAAGTAGATTCCAGACTATGCCATAATATTTAATTTAAACAGATACTAATTCGTATTAAAATCAAAAAAATAAATTTAATCGGGAGTCTGAGGGCTTCCACCTCACACTCGACGTGACAAAAATCGCACCTCATCGGTTACGGATTAACTTATTTATATAAGAAATACATAGATGCAAATCCTGGGCTTGTGGTAAAATTCAAATATCTTTAGATATCGGTATTTTTTTTTATATCTTTAAAGAAACGTGTGTGGCGACCTCGATCCGAATGAATTACCTATTCATTCAAATGTATATTATATGCTTTATGAGATTGAATACACACTTTCCTTTCCGAATATCAGTGTAGTTTAAGTGTCCGAGCAAAGAAATGTAAACATTGGACACAGATAACAATAGCATCTCTATCCCGAACGATATTTTCTGGCAACACGTCAACTATAATTTGCATGGCACGTCAGATGCACTGGGGTAAATGACAGCCCTAATTCTCTATCTCTTTCAGAACTTTATTGTTCTTGTGATCGAGTATTTTTAAAAACGGAGCATGACGCCCTTAACGAAGAAGGTGTGAGATCTTTTCATGGGTTTATATTGTTTTCAGACCAGTTTTCCGTTGAATAATAAAAAACTACAATAACATTTTCTTCTGGAACTATGTACCATTCTTGTTCAGGTAAAATGATTACACTTTCTTATAACAAAATACCTATAAAATTGCCATTTCTTCTCTGATTTAGAATATGCACATATTTTGGATAATTTAACAAGTTCCTGGCTTGCATATTTATTAATTTCAGTATAAGAATACGGATCAAAAGCTTGTCAAAAATATTTCTAAATGTCTCCGTGGCGTTGCATATTTATCAAAGTGTTTGTACTAAGGGGAAGGCTGGTGGAGTAGGAGAAATATTTGTTTTCTTCCAACATGAAATCATAAACAATTCAGAACCAAACAAGTTTGTGATTTCTCTCAACCGATCAAATTGCTTCTTACTAATTTTGTAATTCATGTCGGAACGAATCTATTATCAAATCTATATCATGTTCATCGATTCTTCATCGCACTCTACCACTACTACTCATGGTGTAACTACTACAGTGTTCACTTCCTAAATTTACGGTACGGTCGTTGGAGTCACAATCACTGCATTCTGTCAAAAGACTTGCAATAAAAGTTCATTATACATCTCGTTATCAAAAAAAAAAAATGCACGTTTCAACATACAAAAATGAGAGTAACAATTTATATGCAAAATACAAAGTAAAGGGCTGAATCACTGTTGCACAACTAAATAGAAATCATACACTGAATCACTGTTGTACAACTAAATAGAAATCATACAGTACTTCACACACAGTCTGTTAGAACTCCTCGTAATTTGTTTTTTATATTTCGGTGCTAGAAAGTTCACTTAACGATTTATACTGTTAATTAATCTAAATAAAATTTTAGCATATGTCTTTTTTGTTGTCTGTACAAGTTTGCAAATGTTTGTTTCATTAAAATGTTTATATTGGACATTTAAATATGATTTGCCTCCCATATGTTATAGTTACCAATTTCAAGAAAATAAAGCATCAGATAATGCAAGACAACAAAAACAGATATTGTATTTTGTATTTTCTCGACTATCACAAAGAAGTGATGTAAATTACAATTAACAAAAAATTAACTAGTCTCAGGTGTACTAAATATGACTGGATAAAAAATATATTTTGTTCCGGGTTATAATAATTAAAACATTGCAGAACAACAAGGCACAAGAAACAACATCGACAATAATAATAAGTATTCACCGGACGTCCCAGCTTTAAATTACGACGGATCAAAGAAATAATGTAAACAACACGCAGTTACTGAATAGCACTCTTCATATGGTGAACTGCAACATCTGTTTACGTCGCGAAAACGACAGCAAAAAAAGCCGATCAAGAAAGGAATTTACGCGTAACGGTTTATGTTTTGACTGTTAATTACATACTTCGTAATTTTTGTAATAGTTCCTGTTTAATACCGTTACATTGAATCTACTTCTCCCAAATATCTTGACGTGTGGATTTCGTTAAGTTCCAATAACATACGCATACATTCTTAGTTGTCATTTATTTAGATCTAGAACATTGTTTATGTTACTATGATATGGAAGAACGTCGAGAATGGCATCGTGAAACAATGGCGACTTGGATTAAGGGTCATACTGATTGTATGTCCTCCATTGTCAGTGATTCTGAAATTTATTGCAAAGTCTGATAAATATCAGTACAGAATGCCCAAAAAGCGCACGTAAAACATCACTTAGCATTGCTAAAACATACACAGAAACTGGACCCGTTGGAAGCTGACAATTTTAACGAAGAACTCTGTGAAGCTTTAATGGCGGCTAATATCCCATTAAATAAACTTGACAATCCCACTTTCAAAACATTTCTTCAAAAATATACTGGTCGAAATGTTCCTGTTCATGATCAATCCACCTTACGCAAATATTATCTTTCCAAGTGCTTCACGAAAACAGTAGAATGCACTTGAAGGCATCTTTCAAATCAGTACCTATGAATAAGTGCCGACGAAAAAATACTTTTATTTGTTAGTGACAGTGCCGCATATATGTTAAGAATGGGCAGACTATTAAAGGAAACATATCCTTATATGGTGCATATTACTTCTGTAGCACATGCTCTGGACAGAATCTGTGAATATATCAGCGACAGGTATCCGGAGTTGAAAGACTTGTATCCGCTTTTAAAAAAGTTTTCAGAAAAGCACCATCGAGAGTAGCTCTTTACAGGGAAAAACTTCCATCTTTGTCACTGCCTTTATCGCCAGTAATAACTAGATGGGGAACATGGTTGGAAGCTACTAGTTTTTATGCACAGAATTTCGATACTTTACAAAATTTCGTTACATGTTGGCAATGCACGAAGTATTTCTGAGTGCAAGGAACTAACACAAATTCCACATTTTAAAAAATCAGTTGTTATTTCTTCAGAAACACTTTGGAAATTTGCCTAAACTAATCACATAGTTTGAAAATCGAAATCTCAAATTAAAAGATGGATTAACCACATTAGATGTGGCTATTAATAATTTCAAAATTATTCCAAGTGACTTCGGATGTGGCCTTCGGCAAAAGTTAGACGCAGTTTTTAATAGAAATCCAGATTTAATAACATTGCGGCAGTTGTGTATGGGGACAATGACACAAAATCTAACTGCTAAATACGCTGAAATAAAAGAATATTTCCAGTACGCACCTATAATCAGTTGCGATGTAGAAAGGACGTTTTCTATCTACAAGGATGTACTTAATTCAAAGAGAACAAGTCTTACAGAAGAGAACCTTGAGAAAGTATTGCTAGTAAATATTAATACTCCTTTACTCGACTTGAACTACAAAATGAACAAATAATAAGGTATTTTGTATTTTATAGATCACCATCCACTTGTTGTTATGCAATTATATAAATGAAATTAAAACGTCTTTAAAAATACATTTCAATAGTGCGCCAGTCATCAACCTTTCGTCTCCGGTCTGTAATAATAAGTAATATTAACAGAAGTCAATAACAAGACGATTGTTTTATTCTTTTACAAGTCTGACAGAATTTCAACATTTTTTAATCTATATTTTTCAAAAGCGACTAAAATTTACTTCGCCATGGATAAGATTTCAAAATAAATTTAAATATCCTCTAAAATATCGAAGATAGGTAAAGGACATACTTCACAAAAAAAAAGTGTCTCTTGAAGCGGTTAATAGGATTCTGTAAAAAAAAGTATTGGGCATCCGTTTAAAATATATTTTTTGTGTTTAAAGTTTTCTCATTACGCACCTTCGCAAACACCTTTAACGAATAATTACTCTTACTAAAAAATATTTCTATTTTAACGCTAAATCCAATTCTGAACTTATATAATAATAATACATTTATTTAAACCATCCGATCACAGAGTGATATCGGTTACGTCATAGTGTACAAAAATAGATCACTTAGAGACCGGACACGAGAGGCCGATGGCGCACTTTTGAAATTTTGTATTTTTAAAAAGTTTTTAATTTTATTTATATAATTGGATAATAAGTGGGTGGTGATCTATAAAATACAAAATACATTTTGTAGTTCAAGTCGAGTAAATTCTCCGTACTTTATTTATTTTATAAAAAATAAGGTAATTAGATTAAATTTTAATAATTCCTCACGCTTCTACCTACGCCGATGAAGAAAGGAATTTAATAGTAAAATCGTCTGTTTTCTCAAGGAAAACAGATGAGCACTTCACCATATGAATAGTGCTATTCAGTAACTGCGTGACGTTATACACTATTTCTTTTGTCCGTCGTAGTTTCGGCTTGATACGTTCGGTCCTTATAGATCACATACAATTTAAGCACATGTTGTAAAAGCAATTAATAATACGACAAAAAAGAAAACAAACATTACAAAAATTGACTATAGTCATATAAACATCTGTCAATCAATAGATTTTTCACCCTTCTCTTAAATACTCTTATATTACCGCTCTTCCCTATTTGTTGTGGAAGACCATTATAGATAGACAGACAACAATACATGAAAGATCTTTGAAAGGCCACAACTTATATTTTATTGGAGAATCATGAAAATCACTATTTCTTTTAAATTCCCCTTTATGTGTGAAACCAAACACCGCGCACTTATACATAAACACAGATGGAAATGTGTTATATAAATAGTGGACGACACGAATCAGTGGGCCCCAAATCAATTATCAGCCAGGCAATTCTTTTGTAAGCAACAAATATGCGATTCACATTAATTCGCGACGAATTACCCCACAATATCACGCTGTAACTTAGATGCGAATACGCGATGGCATAAAATATCTCTAACATCTGCTGAGAATCCATAGTTTCAAAATGGCGTAATATGCACTATTGAGTTTACCGACCGCGTGTTCCACATGCTTTTTCCATGACAGATCAAGTTGCAGAAATACCCCCCAGAAACTTAGCAGTAACCACGACATCTTCGATTTTTTTCCGACTACGAAAATGTTGTTTTGTTCATATTCAGCATCAGGTTGTTGAGATCACGCCATTTCTTCATTTTACTTATAGCAGTTTCTATCATCAACTGTATATTATCCTCCGTCTGAGAAAACACCAAGATCAAAGTGTCGTCTGCAAAACTAACCGTATACCAGTCTTTATAGTGATGTAGATCTTCCATATATAGCAGAAATATTAGAGAACTCAACGATGACCCATGCGGCACTCCCAGGCTTTCTCAATGAGTTCTCACCGTCTACATTTACGTATATGTATCTGCTTTCCATAAATGAGGTAACCAATCCATTTATGTTGTGGCCACCACACGATTTCCTTATACGTATGAGCGTTTCAAATTACAGTACAAAACTGTTCTAAATTGTTTTAAATGGTTTTATCTTCTTAGAAAAATAAGTCAAATTTGAAGAATTATTTTATATAAACATTATTCAATATCCTATTATAAGTACTTCTATACTCTTAATAAGCTCTATAGAATGCATACTTTGCGAGATATTCGAAAAAAAGTGCTACTCGCTAAAAGTGAAAGCGTTACTTTCTGTCCGAATTTTGAAATTTTATTTATACAAAAAATATTCCAAAGCTAGCTCTAAATACTTTTGTACTCTTTATAAATATTATACATATAGAATGCATAATTTACGACATATTTGCAAAAAATCGCTATTTGATAAGAGTAAAAGTGTTACTTCCAGTCCTAATTTTGTAATTTTTTTCATACAAAGAGTATTGAAAATTAAGTTCTAAATACATTTATACTCGTAATATACCTGTCTAAAATCATGACTTGCGAAATATTGCCAAAAAACTGGTTTTCGATAAGAGTAAAAGACCTAATTCCGGAAAAAAATTCGAAAAACTTTCATAATAAATTTCTTCTCAAATTTAATTTTGAGTACATATGAATTCTTTAAATTTGTTTAAACTTAGTAGTTGACAAAATATTGGCAAAATTCGATTTTTTTACTGAAGTAAACTATTACTTCCGGTCTGCTGATTTTACTGAAAATCTTATCAGATCTCAAGAGGGAGATTATACTCGTAAATACAAAATTTGGAATTGACAGGTATAGCGGTTTAACCGCTATCGTGGTCACATACACACATAGAGAGAGAGGGGGGGAGAGAGAGAGAGAATTTTAAAATCACTTTTTCGGTATCAGGGGACTTGAAAACGAGGACATCTGCAAAAATCTCGAGGTCGAAAATTTTCATCATAAGAAAGTAAAACACATCTTCTTTGTGCCAACAGTGTATAAGCGTATATGTTTTTAATTTTATTGTGAAGCAATGACAACCCTGTCAACTACAGTACGCGAATTTTTAATTATATTAAGCATTAAAAAGTAAAAATGTATAGTTTATCTTTCACACGCGTATAAATAATTTCTTCTTACATGTTTCAGTTCCTAATGGTTACCTATGTCATCGGTGCAACAACTTTTGACGATTTAAACGATACCGCAACGGAACCCTTCGATAAATATATTCGCCCATCAGCAGTTCACGATAAAACAGTCTCAGAATTAGTAAATGAACAAACGGAAACAATTAAGAAAATAATTTCCGCACATAGACCAACGATTGAAACGCCAATTCTATCAGAAAAAGAACCGCCAATCAACGCTAATGAATATGAAGAACCGGTTAGACAGCAAGGAGAAACATATGAGGATTTTAAAGCGAAATGTGAGTACTATTATAAAATGTATCTTAACAAGCAAAGGGAAATTGAAAAGAATGAAGAAGAAACTTCAAAACAAAGTACAACATCGGATTCAAATTATTATTATTTAAATAAGAAACCTATAGATGTTATTGGCAATACACCATACTTATACGCAGCTAGTTATGGAACCCAAGCTATTCCATTTCCTATGTATGCACAAAATCACTTCAATCCTGTACCAAATGTTGGTTCCTCCGTGACCCATTCAAATGTTGAAGCAATTAAAGAAGGTCAAGCCACTCAAAATAAGTTTTATCAGTATAATCCAAATGATATGTATTCAAACTCATTCACTTATCCAGTACACCATGTAACAGTATCTCAACAATCGCAGGGAGTGGTAAATGAAAATTTACCAATGGAAACTATCAAACAGCAAACAATACAGACATCCGGTCAGCATCAAGGTAATTGGGGACAAAAATATTCAATTCAAAATCAGGACTTTAAGCCTGTCAAAGTTGCACCAATAACGTTGCAAAATACCTTGGTCAGCGATGGAAAAAACATGTACTATTGGTATAAATCAATGCCGGGTTATCAAGTTTACGTTCACACACCTCAGACTATATACACTGGTCCAAAATTAGAAGAGCCTGTTCCCGAATCAAGTCAGATACACGATTATCAAAGTCATATAAAATATGCTTATATCACACATCCACCAAAAATTCCGCAAACCACTCTGAAACCTATTAGTACAACACCAGGCACTACTACGACAACTACAACTACAGAGCTTGTACCTACTTATGAAGTGAAATATCCAAATAAAGAACTCTCAAGGGATGTCTTTAAGCATCAACTGAAATTCGTATATCCAATGCCTTATTCGGGAATTGTCAATAAAGATCCTTGGCAAGTCGATCCGTATGCGTACTATCCAAAACAGTTACAACCATCTATGATGACTATACCGATGTCTTACGCGCCCACTTTTCATGTGATTAGAACGTTGGATATACCAAGCAAATATATTGAAAACAAAGGCACAGTAAAGGTATCCAATATTAATAGAAAATAGAATATTTCATTGAAATATCATGTATTGCATTTTAATTATTGTTTGACATGGTAGTAAACATGCTGTTTAAAATCAAATTCGGTTTTCATAAAAGTACCTTCCCAACGCATTGTAAACATTTTTAGTACAAAAACGTGTGCATATAATTTCTTGTAACTTGAGAATATTGATACGCTTTTTCATTACACAATTTATTATAAAATACGATTTAGTGCCTAACGCAAATATTATTGTTTAACCGCATTTGCCGTAAATGCTCATAAGTACGTTCCAAGAAATATTATTGACTATTATTTATTTTTTAATGAAATTTTAGAGATATGTAGTATGTATTGAATTATACTTATATTTGAGCAAAACTATAGGACTCGTTATTTAAGCATTTGAGAGAAAGCGTGTTGAACGACACAATTTTTCTGTATTTCTAGGCTCCCACGTGCCAGATACGATAAAATACACTCGTGGACAAAAAATTCCAGGCACCGAAGTGAACAGGCATTTACTTGGTGTCCAGAATCTTTTGTGTTTTTCCACAATACATAACATTATCTAAAAAGAAATAGAAAAAAAACGATAAAATACACTCGTGGACAAAAAATTCCGGACACCGAAGTGAACAGGCATTTACTTGGTGTCCGAATTGTTTTGTTTTTTTTTCCACAATAACATTATCTACAAAGAAAGAGAATAAAGACGATAAAATACACTCGTGGACAAAAAAATTCGGACACCGAAGTGAATAGGCATTTTTACTTGGTGTCCGGAAACTTTTGCTTTTTTCCACAAGACATAACATTATCTACAAAGAAATAGAAAAAAAATGCTAAACATTTAATTTATCGAGACAGCGAAAAAATAACAAAAATAATGTAAAACCCAAAAAGTCTTGGTGTGCTGTTTATTCAGCTTTGATCAGTTGTGTTGAAAGGGCATTTGAACTGTAGTACGGATACTTATTGGTTGACAAAATGCTTTGAACGAAGATGTAAGTATTCGATACATCGCTGCTGTCTTGACATCCCAGGAGTACCGTCCAAAACGCAATACAGCGACGTCGTCAAATTAGGAAATACACAAGTAAAAGATTGGACAATGGAACAGTGGAGCTCTCTCTGTATTGTTCACGGACGAGTCTCGTTTTGTCCGAGTTCATCAGATGATGTGTGGAGAAAGAAACCCGGTGAACGACTTACTGCGTGTTGTATAACTACAAGAATGGCATTTGGGGGGGGGCGGCTACAGTGCTGTAGGCTGGTGTTTCAATGTACGCTATTCGTAGGTTAGAACTTTACTTTAATGCACGATAACGCACGCACATTGCATGGCTGCTTGAGCAATATTTGGATCAGTTTAACATTCGTCGTTTGCAATGGGCAGCTCGAAGCGCGGACTTAAATCTTGTAGAAAATCTCCGGGATTCATTAGGGCAACGTTTTCAGACACCGGCGACCCATATCGGTAACCATTGAGGATCTACGAATAGCTGCTCTTTGTGAGGAATGGGAAAACATTACACAAGAGGAGGTCGCCAACTGCATTCAAAGTTTACCACGGTCGTGTGGTAGAAATCATTAGATTTCCTGGATTTTCGCTAAATTGTTTGACAACATATATGTAAAACCTAATCAATAAGACCGATGCATTTGGTAATTATGGACAATTTGATGTTTCTTGACTTTTTCTTATAGAATAAAATGTTTAGTACTGATTTTATTCATTATTCTTAGTTTGTAGATGTCTTGTTATCACAAGAAAAAAAATCTAGTGGTAACAGAAATTTGCTTGTGTCCGGAATTTGTTGTCCACGAGTGTATTATTTGAAGTAACAACTCAATATTATCATCCACGATAGATCGCAGCGTTATGGTAGTATTAATGCTGGAGTGTCACAGTACATTTGCAGCCCATATAGAATATTTTATTGTAACAAATTTATACACTGTGTCTAAAAAATATTGAAATACCTAAATAAAAACATAACGTGATTTATGAAAAAAATGAATACAGATCAATTAGTATACTCAAAAAGCTCCCTGTTGATGACTTTTCAAAAGCTATGATTGTCATCAAAAAGTGACAACATTGCATTTTTACTTTTATTTCTTTATAAAACTTTTAACTTTCTGAATGACCGTCATATAGATTTTTTTTGAGGGTATATAAGAAATTCTTTGAAAAACAGAATTTGTATTTTAAAACACAGAAAACTCTAATTTTGGATGGAATTAAAACTCTTACAATAAACTTTGAAAATTTTGTCCTTTAATATCTTGACAATATTTTAAACGATAACAAAATTCGCATTTTCATTATTTCAGAAATGATTTTTTTTTTGTTACGTATATCGTACTTTTTAAGTATCTCCACAGGAAATAATCTCCAGAAATCTTTTTGGAATCTCCAGTTAGCTAACATATCATCATCCGTTTTAATTTTATTTAGATTTTCCCAACTTTTGCATGCACTCTGTGTTATCGTAACGGTCCTGATTGCTAATTTGAACTCATGAAATCCGTAGTGAAATGAAAACATATCGTAAACGTTAGTATGTATTACTACATTTAAAAGTCATTGACATATAATATTTCATTGTATCATTATTGAATCGCTAATGTAAACTGCTTACTAATACCGCCACGAAAAGAGTATACGTATGTATACCCACCACACTTTCTAATTGTACATCCTTAAAATGATCAAATAACGATATGGACGAGAAACAAAATATACAAGCCACAATTTTTTAGTCCAGTATTTGTGTACATGGGAAAAAATAACCTTTATCGAATAAGTTTAGAGATTCGCTTCTAACATCTTAAAATCAGAATGTCGCATTAGATTTGTTCTTTTTTCATTTAAATTTGCATGGCATTAATTAATTAAATATGTTTAACTTCTCAAGCATATTATTTAAATATGGAATTTATTATGCCTGTTCTTAAAGGATATACTGTTCATCTTACCGATCTGTACCAGTATCAATTTAAATTTTAAATGTCCGAATGAAGAAGACAATTGTAAGAAGAAACTTTACTCTACTACAATAAATAGTAGATATAATTTTGTTTTGTAACTTCTTCATTAAAGACGTGTAGATACAGTTATAAATTGTATAGAAATATTAAAGACCTGGATTTTCTTTCTTCTTCTTCCTTTTAATTTAGACCTTAATTCTGTATGTTCCTACCTAATTTTCGTTCGATGTTGATACCAGTGAGTCCCACCCGCATTTGGCTGGCAGGTCTGCCCAGAGATCTTTGTGTTTCAGGTGTTCCGTTTCGTGCAACACTTGCTACTCTGTTATTTTCATCTTGCTGATATGCTCGTTCCAGTGTCTCCCGACGTTGTCGCCCCATCTTGTGATGTCAAGTACATTTGTCTCTTATGTTTTGGTTGTGTACCACGATATGTTCCTCAATACATCTCGGTCGTTCGTAATATTTTTTTTGCCACGTTAAATGTCACCCCTTATTTCTATAGCCTGCGTCACTATGAGTCCGAGGCATGTTTTATTATTCTGATTCTGGCTTGTTTACTCGTATATTTTTCGTACCAAACGACGTTTTTAAGGGCTCCGGACATTCTGCGGACTTTATTGGTTCGGCTTCTGACTTCGTGCGTTCTATCTTGACTTAAAAAAACTTTCATGCATAGACAATATAATAAAAACTTAGGAAGAAAATCTCTCCGTCGAGGAACCCTTTAAGGTCGCCCGTACACTCACGCCAAAGGGCAACTTTCAATTTCACGTATCCAGAGAGGAGTTTTGTGCCCCGCGTCGCTGATTTTTGTCGATTTTCACGGTCGTTTGGTAACCATTGGCGACTCGGCTATTAGTATATTTAATAAGAATGTTCCCATCTGTCCATTGAGTTGTCGTCCACCACAAGTTGGATTATTGGATTTTTAGCATTAACAAGGGATTTTGTTTTTGACGTACATATTTGCATGTTCAAGCTTCTAGCTTTTAGGATCTCATCTCGATCTGGATCTCACATTAAGAAATTCAAAACTTACAGAAAAAATCATTTCATGTTAAAATATGTAGAAGGTAAATGTTAAGAAACATTTGATAAGTAATATAATGACAGAGGTACTTGGAAAATACAAATTAATTTAATTATATCATGAAAGAAATGTTAAAGCGTATTTAGTCACTCTTTCGGTACAAAATTTAAAAATCAATTATTGATAACTTAGTAATTTTGTAAATATATTTGTTGTCTTGCTCCATAAAATATTTCCCAACAGCTGCTATGTGCATCATCATCACTAAATGTTGCCTCTTATCAATTTAAGAATCACAGAAACTTTGCATTTTATTGTCATGATAGTATTCTACTTCTGCGCTACCTTTCTGCCAAATTCTTACAAACCAAAAAAATATTGTTGTCTTCATTCTTCCTGCATAATAAACTTCTGGGGAGGGTTAAAACGTCACTTATTTCGAAAGGGTCGTGTGCAGTTATTTTGGGCATTCACCGCACTGGATGATTTGATTTTAAATTCGTTCGTCCACAAAGTGGCGGAATCCGTTCGTATTTGAACAGGCATTTGGAATGACGAAAGTTTTTTTGGAACCTTGCGTTTCCCTATGTCATTCCAAAGTTCTGATGTAGAATTCTCATGAAGTTTTTGTTGGGTCGATTATATGTGTTAAAAGCAAAGGCCGTTAATTATACTTGAATTAGGAAAGCCAGCATACAAAATACAAGAAAACGGGTAAACTAATGTGAAATAAATTTTAAATTCTAAGAATAGCAAGTGCAGGCAACCATCATGTACCAATAAGTCAGTAATGGAGAAAACAGAAAATTGAGAATAATAATATAAAACTAAGTACAGCAAGCAAAAGTGAGGCTTAAAGACTACTTTAATGTTATGTTTAAAAATAATTTTAGAAAGTTCTTCACTAACACTGCCAAAATAATTTGATGTTTGCGCCCATTAAATTTTCATTTCCAAAAACGTTGCTGAGTTCTTCAAGCTGCTCCTCTGTTTCATTGTTTCCAATTTTTTCATGAAGAAGAGTCGATGATGCTATTTCTCTGTTTGTTTTAACCCAAAACACGGCTTCGTATGGATCTACCGAATATCATCATGGTAACACGTGTTTTTTGCAAACTGAACAAGATGTAGATATTCGGACCACTTTTTGTATCGTAGTCATTCATCCAAGCAGTACATATTTTATATATCTTGGCAATGGTTTACTGATTTTTTTTAGCAGCAATCACTTAACTTAAAGTTTTTGAATACCTAGCTTGATTAAGGGATCATCACAGTGTGACGGGTCGAAAAATAACTGATTTTTGCGATTTTATTTTTGACGATTAAAATATGCTAATCAATCTGATTTTTTTGTGTTGTATCAAAACACTCACGAAGAACAGGAAATAAATTTTCAAACGTTTATTCACATTTTTGATAACATTTTTTCAACGGACGAAAATGTCTTCCAATAGAAGGAGTTCTCGCGGTGTACACGGATCGTAGCCGCAAATGTCATCTGAAACGAAATCTGGAAAAAGGTTATTAATCAGTATGAAAACCGTTATCTTGAGAACTCTTCCTTTGAGAGTGTAGGTACATCGTTTTGAAAAACTACATTTCGAGAAAAAACGCGTTCAAAGTTTCGAGTGCAGAATTTTCATATAAATAGTCTACTTACGGTCAATCAGCAATGCCAGTTTGAAACCCAATCCGCGAATCGATTTTTTGTAAAATTTCACATCACCGATACATTTTTTGCACTTGAGCAACTGTTGAAGTGCGCCGAAAAGTAGACAGAATTCAATAAAACAATAGCTAAAACTTTGGTGAATTTTGACCTCAAAGTTCGGATTTTTTCTGGCTAGTTTTGCTGCCGAAGTACTCACAAATTCAGAATCATTTTCAATGATATGTCGATTCGTTCCCTTGAAACCTGAGGTTCTTTTCCTACAAGCTCGTCCACGTATGCTGCCAAATGGATTCTTCGGGCGTTTTTCTCGTTGATCTACCCACGCTCTATATCGGAAAGGTACTGGCTTATCTAGCGAGCAAGTTGAAACGTGTTTCTGCAGGAACGCTGGCAGTTCCAGCAGTAACTCGTACGCGCCGTCTGCGTCACCTCTCATGTAGCTGCTTGATAAGAAAGGCTGTAGTGACCAAAATAATTCGAATTTCACCCCAAAATTATAACAGCATGTTTATAACCATCTATACTACCTGATTATACAAAAAAAAATTCGAAAATTTGAAAATTTTACACTGTGATGATCCCTTAAAATAAGAAGAACTGTCCTATCGTTTATTTTTGGCTAAAGTGTTAATCTGTTCAAGAAGTTTTTCACGTTTCCTGCAGTAACCATTGTAATATGGAACTAGGTACTTGAATGACAAAAACCATGTAGTGAATACTGTGGTAGCCTGATGAAACGGAAAACAGCTGATTTGATGGACACCACGCATGCTCATATTTCTTCAGTTACTAATTGAATAAGTTCACCACTACAAGATCGGTGTATGTTGACATGTCAAAATACAAATAATCTTTCAGTCTCTCACCAGCGTATTTGGTATATGTAGACATTCATTGATGAATCATGACATTCACCACTTTCAGTCCTTCATATACATTACTAAGATCACTCGAGTAGTTAGTACCCGGTTATTGAAATAATTCGATTTTGCCCATCACTACACTTTTGTGTCTAAATGAGGTTTTATTGGGGCACGATAGAGTACATAACTAACCCAGTAGCCCATTTTGGTAACTCATGCTCAATCCTTCATTGCACAAATGTTGTCAGGTCAGTGCAATGTCAAAACATTGGCCTTAGGATTACTGTTATTGCCAGGTTACGCGTATAACCGTTAAATGGAATGTTCCATGGTTGTGCAAGACCTTAAGAGATATGAGACAATCAGCCAACACTGCTACAATAGCATCTGCAGGTAGTGCACATAACAATGAGAGTATCGTATATTTCTTTTGATGGTGTACAATGCGCTTGGACTTAAACGTAGCATAAAAGTTTCAGTTAAACCACTGTTCAATTTTATTATAACAACTCTTTGTATGACAATTTTGTATAATGGGCATAAACAATGCTTGTGACATAATCTACTGAATTTCTAATGCCACATTTTAATCGATACACTGACGTTTAAAACTTCCACATATAAGAATTAGTTATATTGTGTAATAGTATGTGTGACATTCTTATTTCACTACTCTACTGATACATCATTTTATGCTAGAGTACGGATAGTTTAATAACTTTCTTCGCACGTGCTGGGGTTTACTAATACTGTGTGTTCCACTGGTAAAGCACGTCAAATAATGTATCCATTAATAAAACTAAAGGAAGTTCAATATATTTTTTGTCCATTTCTTTGTAATTTACATATAAAATTACACAATTTAAGTTCAGTTTAATTTATTTATATATACAATAACTCTCCTAAAACATTTGCACATTAGATTAATAAAAAATCAAATTATAATTTATATTTCTACTATAATGATAAGTGTATACCGTATTAACTTAGCAAATAGGCCATTAAAGACTGACTAGACTGTAGATTATAGTTTAAGACACAAAAATTACATTGTCTTATAAAAATAATAATTTAATAAATGTTTGAAGTGTAAAATTGTTTAGGAACGTTAAGAAAGCTCTATAATATTATCTACATGACAAAAGTACGATTAATTTTCAGAAAATGTAATAAAATTGTCGCCATTGTTCTACAATAAATCAATCGTATCAATAAAATTTTCTCATAATCAGTCATTTCTTGTCATGTAGTTAAATATATATGTTTTCATATTTTATTATTTTTTATAGTAGTTTATGTGGAGTTCTTTATTTCAGAAATTATATATTTTTATAGTTTATAAATAAATTTTCTCATAAGAAGTTTATTTCTAAAAACATTTATAAAGAAATATTTAAAGAATATATATTAGCAATCGTACTAGTTAAAATAATTTGTAAAAACTGTATGGGTAAAGATATCTGTATAAAGAATTTTAAGCAATTGATAAATCAGGATAATGCAATTGAAAAGCAGTACTTGTTTAGGCAAAAAATCTTGCGAGTTAATTATTCATTGATAAAATATATATCAAAGACAATTTAAATTAGATATGAATAAGCAAATAATCATAATAATTATTTTATTATTGATTGCGTTAAATAAATTACAATTCTTTTACTTTACAATTATATAATACGAATACAAAGCAAACTTTCGAACACTGCTTCACCACTTAGCCTTGATTAAACATGGAATATAAAATATCTACTTAATATAGGACAATTTAAATCAAAGTTTTTATGTTGATGTTACTACAACGCTCATATAATGTGGAAAAAATATAGAGACAATACAAATATACATACAGATATGCAAGACCATATTTAGGTGGAAGTTATGGTGTTTCAACTTTACCTCCCTCCCACCTGGAACTACTGAAGTTAGTTATAGTACCTCTATGTGTTACATTAAACATTTATATCATTTTGCGAAAGAAAACTTCCTCTAATTTTGTTCTCTAGCCATAGCCTTGCATATATGTACAGTATTAAAAGTAATTATTGAAAGAAACAAGTCAACAGAAATTTGTTCTTCGTCATTTTCCTATTATTTGTCTCCAGTCTCAAATATGTACTGCTTAATAATATATTCAAAAAGTCACCAAATAATTTTTAAGATTCTTATTGTTTTCCTTAAATATTTATATTTTATCGTCGTTTTTTTATGTTTTGTGATTGATAATCTATCCTTTTAAGTTATTAATAAATTACGAATCATTACACAAACCGATGTACTCATATAGTGTTTGCCCATTATTTTAACGAAATATTTAAATATGTAATATGTAGCTTTAGGTTTATACTTTTTTCATTTTAATATGAAACTTTTTTGTGTATTAAAAATATACTTTTAGGGTCGGTTTAGTGCAATCAAATTGTATAAAAGATTGTGAAACAGACAATAAATAATTTTATGGAACATATCTGTGTTTTACTTACCATGCTCATCCTGTTGATAGACTCTTCAGTTATTGGATGGCTGAGTTTGACTTTTCTATATAATGGGAATTGTTCATAATAGTTTATTAGCTCCACTAAACTTTCGAATTCAGCGTTGCCAATTGTGTACAGTCTACCTTCTCTCTTGATTCGACAGTGTTTAATTTTTTTATCAGCTCTGTAACAAAAAATATGAATGTAAATATATGAATTTTTCAAAAGTAGTATAAATCATCATATTTCAGAAACCATCGCAAATCGGCTAATATAATTTCATGTTAATTTTAATATCTCTTAAAGATCTACTGTAAGGTGTAATAAAACTCATAGCATTCCCTTTAAACACTTTGCAAAAATAAAATTATTTTTAAATTGTAGAACTCATATATATCTACAATTTTTGTACTATTTTATTTCTGGCTATCTGCATTATACAGGTGCTCCAAAAACATACCGACAAACTTGAAGTAGTGGTAGGGGACATCAACACAAACATTTTTTGTTTAATAAAGATATCTCCGCAAATGAGCCGTTTGTATTGTAGAGCAAGAAAGTCTTTTAAATCATATCCAAATAACAAAATTAAATCTTGATTTTGTTGGACGCTAAAACATTTTTTATTGCAACTATGGTTTTTGTTGGGCAGCAGAAATATTTCTTTATCACAATAAACATCCCACAGATGCCGATTTTGAGATCGTAGTAGTTATTTGTGATACTTAGTTGTCAATATAACATATACTTTGTTGATTGTTAATTTAAAATTTAATGAAAAATGAATGGTACGAGGGCTGTCCAGAAAGTAACAGACGTTTTGAAATAAAAAATAAACGAAGTGAAAAAAACAATGTTTATTATAGACATTTTGAAGGTAAACTCTTAGGCTATTTTTCTACATAATCGCCATTTAAATTAAGGCATTTATCATAACTTGGTACAAGCTTTTCAATACCATCTTTATAGGAATCTGCCGCCTGCGAGTTCAACCACTGGTTTACTCGCACTACAGTGTGAAAGCGTTGCGTAGGGAACCACGTCTTCATCGCTTCATAGATGGTAGTCGCTCGGCGCCAAATCTGGGCTGTATGGCGGATGATTGAAAACTTCCCATCCAAAACCATCCAAGAGCGTTTGAGTACGATTGGCCGTGTGTGGACGAGCGTTGTCGTGAAAAAACAAAACTTTCTCGCTAAGTTTTCCCCGACGCCTGTTTTGTTTCGCGCGTCTTAATTTTTTTAATGTTTTGCAATACCTCTCTGAGTTGATTGTTTGGCCACGCTCGAGAAAATCAACGAGAATCACTCCCCGAACGTCCTAAAAGACAGTAGCCATGATTTTTCTTGCTGAAAGCGTTTGCAAACACTTCCTCGGTATCTTGGGCGAATGCGTGTCCCCATTCCATCGACTTCCGTTTTGTTTCACAGTTGACGTGCTTTACCCAAGTCTCGTCGCCAGTTATGATACGATCGATAACATGGTTTTCACTTTTGTCGTAGTCTTCCAGAAATGTTAGTGCTGCAGCAAGTCTCTGTTTTTTGTGGTCTTCCGTTAGGATTTTCGGAACCCACCTGGCACAAACGTGGCCGAACACTGGGGTTCGGCCATTTCTAAAATCATTACTCCACTACCTCACTCGGCTTTCACTCATTATTCCTTGGCCCGCACACATCACAGATCTGGCGATAAATTTCAATTGGTTTGTGATTTTTGCTAACAAGAATCTTATTACAACTCGCACTTCACAACTGGCGGAATCTTAAACAGCAACGCTCATTTTAACAGTCCGTTGTATACAAAGTACGATAGGCACGAACCGCAATTTACCACGGCTGGTTGCGTACTGAGGGTAGGAACACTCTGACGGTAAAATGGCGTCGGTAGTCCCGCCCTCTGTCGCGCCAGGCCAAAACGTTACTTTCTGGATTAGCCTCGTAGTTTCTCATTTAAAGAACTTGCCGACATGCACCTTGCTTATGGTGTAGCACAGTGTAATGGAAGGGAAGCAGCATGCTTGAATGAATAGAGATATCCGAAACGAAGGCAACCTCATCATGCAACCTTTGCTACCCTCTTCAAAGAACAACTCGTACGGTTCAATTTGAAGAAGTGCTACACCGTATGGAAGTAAACCAATCCACAAGTGTGCGCACAATTGCACACCATATAGAAACCTCCAAGTCGACGGTACACCGTGTCATTCATGACCAATTTCTCTACCTTTACCATTTGCAACGCGTACAAGCTTTTAATCCTGAAGATTATCCGTATCGATTGGGGTTTTGCCGATGATACATCTGAATTTCCTGCACAATATTAAATCAATTATTGGAAAATATTCCTTTAAACGTTAGAAATAACATGTGGTTTCAACATGATGGGGCACTTTCACATTTTGGTTCAAACGTGCGCCAGTATCTAGACCAGCAATTTCCCCGCAAATGGATTGGAAGAGGAGGTCCCGTAGCCTGGCCCGCGCGTTCTTCTGATCTCAACCCCTGTATTTTTTTCTTTTGGGGTTATCTGAAATCTTAGTTTACGAAACACCTATTCGTAATGAGGACGATCTCCTGGCAAGAATAATGGCGAGTTAAACACATGCAGAAGCTATTCTCGGATATTCCATAGGGTCCGTGAGTCAATGAACCGACTGTGCAGTCTTTGTATCGAACCTAATGGCCGACATTTTCAACAATTTTTGTAAACCATTATTTACTTGTCAATAAAATAAAGACTAACATGAACAAAAACTGATTTATTGTTGTCCTCCTAAACTTTTTTTTTTGTAAAATAATACCAAAACAATTTTTCCTATTTTAAGCTAATAATAGCTCATATGCGGAGATGTTTATTAAACAAAAAATGTCTGTTTTGATGTCCCCAACCGTTCCTTAAAGTTTGTCGGTATGTTTTTGGGACCCCCTGTATAGATACGAATAATTAACTTTCTCGTTTCACTGGGCCACTCGGTATAATACCTTTTATTTTATATTTTCTAGCCCACTAAATTTTTCAATCGGTTTAAAGGAGAACCACATAAAATGTAATATATACATTACAGTAACACTAGAGGTAAAGAAATGTCATACATTTCTTACAAATACCGAAACATGCTTGTGCCACCCCGTCACAGTGCAGTTAACAGAGATAAATTAATACTAATTGAGTCATCCAGCGGTTCCTTATGACACATACATATTCTATATAGTGACGATTTATGCTAAATTCGTGCAACAAAATGAATTCTTTCCAGGGATTTAGATGAGTCTAATCGATTGTGAAGCAAATTATAAAAAAAATGTAATCTCTAGTTTTCGTCGTAGAACTAATGGAGCAATTTTATACATAGCCAGAAAAAGTTTGTAGCTGAAGTCTGGAATATATTTTGAAAAGTCTTTTGACTTGCTTGAGTAATTTTAGATGATACTTATAGAAAGGGGATAAACCAAGCAAGCATATTCTAACCTAGAACTCACGAAAGTCCAGTGACAAACAAGATAAACTCAGGTAAAGTTGCTTTTGCATTTGTAGAGCCAATTTAGATATACAGGTGTCCCAGAAATAAAAAGACGGAGTAGCAGAAATCGGAAGCTAGATTGTGTAAAAACGTACCCTCAAAATGTCAAGTCTTTATTCGTGCGCAGACGCAGAAAAATAATAATAAAGAATTCAATTGGCCTTACGCCGACCCTGGACTAAATACCCACCTGCTTCACTTTCACAATCGGTCCTTTTCTTATTACCTGTGTTAAAAAAAAAAGGAGGAGGAATTACTTCATAATAAATATCAAACCATTTATTACTTTAATTTTACACCTGCTAGAAAAAAATAATTACATTCTTGATATTTACTCTAATCTAGAAAAACTACGATTTATTGAATATTATAAAATAATAATAATCAGCTGTTTCCGACTACAAACACATTAAAGAGCAACAACCTTCCTATTTTAAAAATAAAAACAATCTTTTATTGTCTGCAATAAAGTGGGTCGCCCATCTGGCAAAAAATATGTTTTATATGAATGAGTACGATTTAACGTTTTTTTCCCCCGTTTTATACAAATAAAAACGTATTTTTCTATGAATGCGTGTTTGTTTCTATTTACAAATGAGCATTCTTACGTGTATTTATAAACATACATTCTGTGCCAGGTCGTAATGTAAATTTTTTATCTAAACAACAACATAGAAAATTAAATTTTTAATTTCTTCGTTATTGCGGTATATTTTGGCCTGTTTCTATTCGGACTTTACATACCTGCTACTCCGTCTTTTTATTTCTGGGACAGCCTGTATAGTTCAAAACTACCTTTAAAACATTCATAGGCTGAGTGTGCTACGAAGTCGTGTGCCGAAGTGGCAATCATATTTTAGCGTGTTAACTTTACACAAAAGCTCAGTACTTAGAACGGTTCATGCTCAGTCCGTCATTAGCAATCATCGATACTACTAATAGCAATTAGTAACAAGTTAATGTAGAATGGAAATTGATGACGAATATTAAAAATAGAAGAGAACCTATATTCGTTCCTTGAGGTATTATTCCTGATTATGGTATAAAATATCCAGAACTGACTTTTGTACGCTACATAATGTTTACAATTGGTAAGGTGATGGATGATAAATGCAACTAGATATGAAGAGAATTCTATAGGGTGAAGTATGCTAAGAAGCAACTCTCTGTCAATTTTCATGTAGTTATTAGGTTTTAAGAACTTATTATGTATTATATTTAATGATTAACAATACTGACTTTCCCATCATCTATGCAGAAGAGTACGTGGATAATAAATATTAGTATTATTAAGGTATTTTTGAAGAAAGAGAAAACAGACATTTCATATATACCTAATATAAACTAATTTTTTAAGTTATACTCTCCTCACCTAAAAGTAATTGTATAAGAACCGGGATCGTTTTCGCTTGTCCTTACAAGAAAAGCACCTTCAGTAGTGTTATTTTTCAGAATGTCTTCAGACTGTGTACGAGTCGTATGTTTGTGATACCAAGGTTTGCCTTCGTGCGTATTTGGTTGAGGAACTGGTTCTTGTAAAGCTATCGAGAACTCCGCGGTCACGAGTAGATTCATACGATAGTACGTTATCAAACTGTACAAACTATCAAAATACTTTGTTTCGGTCAAGCAATATTTCATTTGTTGTTTGTCCTGTTTTGTTTTAATCCGACAGTGATTCACGAAACCGTTCCGCCAAAAAGAAAGGCAATATTCACCGACGAACGTATCACCAAGACGCACTAAAAACGTCCCGTCACCCAAATGCGAATACGCGTTTAATAATTTTTCAGCTTCTTTCCGGCGCTCTTTTGGTAAGTTGCCGTGAAACCACGGCTCGCTGAAGTGAAGTTCCTCTGTTGAAATGTCGTTACGGCATCGGTTCACGATTGTGCCTTCTTCTTCGTCTTCCGATGATCTTTCAGATTCCTGCAATAACGAGATAAATCAATTAAATTATAAGCAACTTACATATACAAAAGTATACAAAGCATATACCGTAGTCGTCAAGTTTTAATTTCCGTTTACACTTCTATCGCATGCAGAATATGACCTTATAATATGCAGCGATGCCTGCTTGCTAACAGTGGTGGGAGAGCAACGCAGTGTCGATGTCGGGGGACCCTCACGCGAGTGTACTGTCTTGGCAGCCTCGCTTATGTTTATCTTTAGTTTATTTCGTCGCGCTCTTTTCCTCTTTCTACTTTCGTATCAGAAATTAAAATATGTCGACTACGGTATGTATTTAAACAATTTACAGGAACATTTTAGATTGAACTAGAAATTGAAAATGTAATTTTGCCCTCAATTTCGATTTTCAAGAAATTGAACTTAAAGATGATGGATCCAAAACGGACTTTCCTAAGCAGACCGACTCAAGTTAGTATGTCATATGTATTGTTCTGTTTATTTCTATTAGTAGTAGTATAAGTATAGTGACTTGTATGTGAATTTTTAGTGTGAAGGACATTTCTTAATTATTTTTAGAGATAATATTTTTTTTTGAATATTTTCGTTTGTAAATACTAATATTATTTAAGAGGGGCGTTTACCTATCGAAAACTAAGGCATCGCCGTTTCGCGTTTTTTGAATTTATTTTGTAATTTTAGAATCTCAAATTTGGGTTAGTGATGCAAAAGGCATAAATTTATAATGTCAAGGTCCGTTTTTGTACTAATTTATTTTCTTAAGAAAGTTATGTGTTTTAGAAATAACCACAAAAATGCATGATTTTGATTAGCGTCTACTAACTAAGGTTGGTACACAAAAGAAAAAAAAACGACCTCTACGCGCCAGCTGCACATCTGATGTACGATATAAAGAAAAAATCAAATTTATGTACTCATTTTTAAAGATAAAAAACATTAAACAGTAAACCTTGTCATACACATTTCACACAAGGTTTTACGCGTCGTCTATCCCCACTTTACGGTATCTCTACCGGTCCCTACGAAGACGAAAATCTATTGGAATCGGTCGGCTATTGCAGACTTAACATCAACAGTTCCGTAAGTACTCATTCTTTATACATATGTTTCCCATCTATAGTATTCCTTAATCTATGCGTCTAACCGTCCCGCGAGTAATTTAAGTTGCATAAGTTTCTATTAGTTGGTAAACGTCTTAAACTGATTTGTTAATATGAAATGGCATTTGTTTCATTTATCGACAAACGCGTATTGCTTCGGTAAACGTATAAGAAATTTTTAATTGTTTACAAAAAGAAACAGCAATAAACGTTACATTTTTGTGTGTTTATCCTGTAATTTTACTGTTTTATGAATGTAAAAATAACTTCTCCATTATAATATGAATTTATTTTAATTTTTAGATCGATAGATGTTTGAATGCTAAATTTTGCAATATATCATTTGCCTTTTAAATAATGCAAATATTTTGAAATTGGTAATAAGAATAAAACATTAATAAACTATACCATTTTATGTGTTTTATTTTATATTCTTTAACTATCGAGTAAACAAAATGTAGCATAACTTCTTATAAGCCTATGTATATGTATATACAGGGTGAGTCATTATTGCTCTTTTGTGTTTTAAATAAAAGAAAAAACAATTAGTGGAAGATCCATGGTTGCTTGTGGCGCATATTGTAAAAATACTTTAAGCTCTGGCGCACTTCCAGTTTCACCGGAAATGCACGGAAATTTTTTTTTTAATGACTCACCATGTATATTTTTGGATTTTCTTGTACTGCTTTAAATTGTCTGTTCGAATGTTTTTTCATTTTCAAAATTGAGCCAATAGTTTTTGAGTTATTAATTTTTTTTTGAAAATATTTGACCAAAACATGTGTTCAGAAAAAAACCATTTTCGCATTATTTTTAAACGCAAAAACATTAACTTTGGTGGTGTTTGTAGCCAAGAAAATTCTGCATCATTTGGTAAAGTTGCACTCGACAATACCTCGAAAAACTTTGTTTTTTCAAAGCCTACTTCCTGAAATTTTTACATATCAAAAACTTACCCAGTATTTTATTGAGGCATTTTGTTCCTTTTTTATTCTTTCATTTTTGTCAACAATCTCTTATACCTATCTTTTGTAATTTTTGAGATAATCACTATAGGAGCTATTAGCGGTCAATTAAAGAACTACGAGCGCAGTTGTTCTATGCACCAAAATATTCGTTCAACCAATGGAAGGCAGGGATGGCGCCCGACTTCCTTAGTCAACTGTCAAACAAAGTAAATGTTATATCCAACTATCCCAAAAGTAATAATTTTATAGAATGAAGAGCATCGCATTTAATTTTTTTAATTCCGGCAATGTCCAGTTGCAAAATTTTATTTTGGACACTGTTGGTTAACATCGAAATAAAATAAAGGTTATGTTTACTGACATATTTGAAGATGTCTTCAAAAAGTTTTGAAAATCCGTCCGTAGATAGCGAAGATACTCTTCTCCATTAACATTTTCATCAAAGAAATAAGCTCCAATTATGTAACTACCCATTATTCCTCCCCACTGTTTTAATGACCAATGATTTTGCAAGTTTACAGGTGTGATAAAGTGGGGGATTTTATGTGTTATAATAACGGAAATTGTAACGATGAACGTATTCACTTTAAAAGAACGTGGCTTCGTTGGTAAATAACATTGAGAAAGCCAGGATAATTTATCTGCTGCCAATTGACAAAAATTTAAGCGATTCTGAAAATTTCTTTCATCTACCCTGTGTATAAATATGCTATGGGTGAATTTCATATTTCCTAATTATTCTGGATTCTCAAATTTGACTTACATCTAACTGGCGACTAATTTTCTTAGTACTAGTATGGGGGGTGTTCGACTACACTCGCAAGTACCATAAACGTCATATCCTCACCAGTTATTGCTTTTTTCGCTCTTTCTTTCATATTCAATGCTTTCTGTTCACTCAAACCGTCCACTTTATATTTTCAAAGGTTTCTGGCTTCAGTTGATCAGGGATCAGGGATCGCTGTGCATAAAGTCTGGATGCTAAGAAAGAGCTTTCTTCAGCTTTACCCAAAACGTCAATCATATCTATTAACTCTTCATAAGAATAATTCATTTGGATGATAACAAATAGCGATGCTTTTATAAGTTTGAAATAAATGTATACCGACTTTCTTCAACAGTTGACTCAGGCAGTCAGTCGCATTCCAGCCTTTATTGGACGAATATTTGGGTGCATAGAACAGCGCCCGTAGCTCTTTAATTGACCGCTAATTGCTCCTATAGTGATTATCTCAAAAATTACAAAAGATAGGTATAGGACATTGTTAACACAAATAAAAGAAAATAAAAAAAATGAACAAAATGACTCAATAAAATACTGGGTGTTCCATTTAAAAAAAAAGTTTTTGGTATGTGAAAATTTCAGGAAGTAGGCTTTGAAAAAACAAAGCTTTTTGAGATATTGTCGAGTGCAACTTTACCAAATGATGCAGAATTTTCTTGGCTACAAGCACCACCAAAGTTAATGTTTTTGCTTTTAAAAGCAATGTGAAAATGATTTTCATTTGAATGCGTGTTTTGGTCAAATATTTTCAAAAAAAATTAATAACTCAAAAACTATTGGCTCAATTTTGAAAACGAAGAAACAGTCGAACAGACAATTTAAAGCTGTACAAGAAAATCCAAAAATATATAGGGAGAGTCATTTAAAAAACTAAAGTTCCGTGCATTTCCGGTGAAACCGGAAGTGCGACAGAGCTTAAAGTATTTTTGCAATATGCGCCACAATCAACCATGGATCTTTCACTAATTGTTTTTTCTTTTATTTATAACACAAAAGAGCAATCGAAGAAGCGGCTACTAATGACTCACCCTGTACAGTATTAAATATTTCAAATATTACTGTTTTAAATCATTCAAAATATTCAAAAACGAATTAAGAATAATAAACTGACATTATTGAATTTAATGTATCATCACGTGATTAAAGGCAAACATAAATGTAACCTTTTTACGTTGTCGAAAATTTAACAAAATGTCTCTCTCTAATGTTGTTAGCACTACTTTGCGTGTAAAACTTTGTATTATTAGGTCAACGAAATACATAGAATGATATAACCTATAAATATTGTAAGGGGTGACGTTTACAAAAAGTGAAAACTGGAAACAGCAAAAAAATGATGAACGATGACGTGTATTGCCAGATAAAAAATCGTGACTGCACATACATACAACAAATAATCTGTGTCTAAATTTAGCAGAAGATAATATGTTTTTAAATGGGCTACCTTGGCATATCTCTTAACACAACATTGCCAATCCCATTTATAATAAGATAGCGCTCATCACTCAGAACTACTTTTATTTATAACATAATACTAAATGGGTATTAAAAATATATGTACAGTTGCGAGATCATAAAGCGGGACAGTTAAGTTTTATTAGTGTAAAGTAGTTTTTTTTGATATAAAGAGTTCAAGGTTATCCATTACTAATACACGTCAAAAACCTGTGTAAAAATTGACATGACAATTAAAAACTGCCAAAAAGTACGTCCAACTTACAATACCAAAATAACAGCACATTTGAAAATGAGACATGTCTAGCTTTATGATCCCGCAACTGTACATAAACAATAAAATATAAATCTAAGTTATCTGAAAAAAATATTACTATACGTGCTGGGAGAACTGAAACTGAAAATATCTCTTCAAAATGAAATGTACTATGTGAAATGAGATGGATAATCTCAACGTTGTTTATCAGAATTTATGTTGTTACTTTTAAAAAAATTAAATACTATATACACGTTCTACATTCAGGGTTTTATTAATCGATATAATTCTAGAATTATTAATCAATTTTGTTACTACAGTAATATATTAATTATTTACCGATTGATATGGTTGATTATAACAACTTACTTGATCAGTTCTATAGCTGTCCGTAAAAAATAACTTGTTTTGGGTTAAAACAAAGAAATGTGGATTCCATTCCTTATCGACATTATCTTCCAAATACAGAATTCCGCTTTTGATGGAATTTCTCAGATCCATTTCATTTCCCTCGGTCTTCACAAAAAACGAATTTTCCTCCTGTCCATCCGGCAACTTTTTATGCTTTAAAATAATTCTTCTGCGAAGCTGACTGGGAGAGGGTAACTGCCTTTCATTTTTCTCAACAGGATGCACTAACAGCATCTCACCGAAAACTTCCTAATATTAAAATAATTTTAAATCAAAGAATTTTTTCTTGTTCGATGTTAAGCATACCTGCATCAGCGTCGCCATTTTTCTCTGCTGTGGCAAGGAACAATTATCCTCAATTGATAAAATAACCGGAAACTCGGAAGTAGCAAAGGCGTGCTCCTTAATAGTTCTTATCACATCCACGAATTTTATTTTAGTCGTTAAAGTATGCCCGTGGTAAATAAAGGGCATACCATCTGGTCCATCCCAACAATCAAGTTCTATACATCTGCAACCCATCCGTAAACATCTGACGTATGCCTCTGTGGAAGACTCACTAGAAAACTGATCACCCGTCAGGTACCTAAAAATGAAAATTAATATTTCTGCTTCGTTAAAAATACAAGTGAAGTACGAACGTACGTGTTATGTGAAGATGCAATCCAGTAATGAGAAAGTGGCCTGGTCATATCCTGATATACTTGGTCTTTATTAACATCCCATAAATCATTTTGTTTAGAAAATAAAAAATCTAAGAATTCGGATACTGTAAAATATGGCTCCTGACAATCTCTTTGAGGATCCTGCGTATATCAGTAATGAAACAATAAAAATTCAGTAGGTACATCAATAGCGACACAGCGAATATTAATAATCGAAACGCATAAATGTTTGAATTTATGTTAAAAAACGAAAAAAAAACTCCATGTGCCATTATCTCAATATTTTACATATACATACGAGAGTGTATATTAGTTTGGTTAGTAAATTTTGAAACTGTTAAATCGTAGTTCACTCATTCTCAATTCTTCAACACATTCGACTAATTGAATCCAGCGGGAAATTATCAATATGTTAGGTGTCCGTTTATCAACATATAAAAGTGATAGAAAATCTGACTTCACAGAAAAACTACAAATTAGTCCTGAAAAAACTTGCGAGATTAAATATGAGACCGTAAGAGAGCCAAAAAACGTCAACTAAGAGAAGAACACATGATAAACTGGGAAGGCTATCCAAGGTTAACCCATTACTATCAATTTATTGAGGAGCATCTGCAAAGGAAGCGGAAGAATTACTGCAATTAAGCAGACTCCAACTAAGAAAACACTAAACAAAAATACTAAAGCACCTTAACCACACTAAAGCACAAAAAAAGCTAAATACGTATTTCGACTAAGTTGTCATCTTCAGTAGCAAATACGTATTCAGCCTTTTTTGTGCGTTAGTGTAGTTAAGGTATTTTAGTGTGTTTGTTTAGTATTAAGCCACAGGCCCCAGTTTAGCTTCTTAAGAAAATACTAGAAGACACTTGCATATGACAGTATATGCAAATGATGTGATGCAAGCAGTGACCCCATGATATAACCTCATCTCGAACTATTCTCTTGTAATTATGCGCGTAGACGCAAAACCTCTTGATACCGTTTTATCGCAAAAACAAAAATCTGAGGCTCGTTGGACCAAAAAAAAATAGCATCCTCGCACTCCACTAATACATCAATTTTAACATTTAATCTTTTTCTTTAGCACTTTTACGCAATCTCTAACAATATTTCATATTAATACAGTTCTCGCGATCCAAAATTTATTGTCATAACTAAAGACCGGACACGAGCGGCCGATGACTCATCGCCCACGGGCGCACTATTGAAATTTTGTGTTTTTAAAAAGTGTTTAATTTATATATTATTATTGGATAACAAGTGGGTGGTGATTTATCAAATACAAAATACATTATTATTTGTTCATTTTGTAGTTCAAATCCAGTAAACTCTCCGTACTTTATTTATCTTACGAAATATAATAAATTTTAAAAACCCCTCACGCTTCTACCTACGCCGATGAAGAAAGGAATGTAAGAGTAAAAACGACTTTTTTGCTGCCCGTTGTCTGGACGAAAACAGATGTTGCAGTTCACCATATGAATAGTGCTATTCAGTAACTGCGTAATGTTATAGATTATTTCTTTTGTCCATCGTAATTTTGGCCTCGTACGTCCGGTCTGTAGTCATAACACAGGCTCACAGCCGACTAACTGCACCCAATCGATATTACAAGTCGCTACACTACCGCTGCATGTAATAGCCATCGTATTCTTTGACCATGCCTCGTATATTCCAATTGCGCAATGTTAAAAATTTAAGTTTATTTTCTGTGCGGTTGGCAGCACGCAGACTCAGCTTTGAGAGGTAACCTCGAATTTTAGTGACGGCGAAATTTAGAATTTAATTTTGCTAATTAACAGTATCAGTTGCAATTGGGTAGATCATAATTTTCAAAATTGTTTTGAGAACATGTTTTATTTCATAAAATGTTTTCTATAAAATTACATGGCAAACTAAAAGTTGAAATGTGTTGAACTGTCTTATTAAGCATCTTTTTGTTGATACATTTAATGAATACTGTTTTTATTCAAATTATTATAATTACATATCTTGACAAAAGAGAAAAAGACTAAAGATAAGTATACATAACATAAACTAGTGCATCGCAAAACAACAGTTAAATGCGGTGATCAAGAACAGTTTCTATAGTTACTAATTAGGTATGAATTGACGCGTCATAAAAGGTGTATAAAAATGATTTAAATATTTGTAAGTCATAAATTCCACATGCTTTTTCAATTTATAAAAACTCGATATTTGGAATTTCCGCCGATAAATAAGAGTTGGAATTTTAAGAGCTTGTAGTTCCGTAAGTGGACAGTCTAACATGTAGCCAACATTTCTCTTCTTAATGACTTCAATCATCTTTGATGGCTTCAGATTCATAAATTTTATATATTGGTTTCTTATGAACCTATTTATAATATCTGTTAGATACATATCACGTAATTATTAGTAGTAGTAACTATTTTGTAGTACACAATAAAAATCTTTAGATTAACTTGTCGAAATGTTATTTTATATCTGATAGAATTTCAAAAGTATTTAACTTAATTATAGGTTATAAGTAATACGTATAACAAAGCATTTCTTTAATGTCTAGTTTATTGATAAGAAATCTTCATGATTTTTAGTGAAAAGTCGCCTCTTAATAGTAATTCAATACAATAATAAAACACAAAAAGATGAACAAGCAAAACCATACAATACATAAATTATAAACATAACTGCAATAGCAGAAATGAGGTAAGATGAAGAAAAGTAGATAATGTACCATTAAATTAAAGAACTTCATGATCAAATCCCCAGCAAGATATATTCACTGGTTAACAAATTTACATTTTTTTCTTTGTCTTTAGAAACTATGTACAATTTCCGTTTCTTTTACAGTTATAACAATAATAATTAAAAGAAATTTATTCTGCCAGGTTTTGGAAAAAAAATTTAAAAGTAAATGAAATAATATTAATTAGATATGTGCATTATATGGCATGATATCGTCTTGTTTAAAATCTTTTTCTTTTTACTTTTCTTTTATACCGTTCATCGGCACTTTCTGATATCAATGGCCAACAATAATCAGCAGACATTTCACAGTTCCACTTGCCCTGAAAACGTTTTTCAATAACAAAAATGTCTTGATAAAACCTTTCGCCGTATTCGTGAGTCACGTTGCCGAGGTTGGAGGAAAAGAAATCCAGGTGCGAATGCAAAAAAAATTATTTTATTTTGTTTTCATGTTACATCCCAACTTATAGTAACTTGTAAGAAGTTCAAAAACAACTGCTACATGTACAAATGTCAGATTTTGTCTTCCCTAGAAAATTGTGGGTCAGTTTAATCCTCTCTTTTTTTGCGTCCGAGATTTTGGGTAATTTTTGTTTAAGGTATTGGAATCTACTACCATCTTTAACCTTTCTATGTGTAATTACGTGTAAAAGTATATTCTTTTGTCCAGGAATATACTGAGCCCTGATTGGCCAGTCGTTAACACTGTAGTGAGAATTTTTTGCTCGTCTGTACCACTAGCAAAGGAAACGGTAATACTTTGTAAACCCTAGTTGTAAACCGAGTAGAACTGCTACAACTTTGAGGTCTGTGGTGATATACCATTTGTACATTTTATAATTAATTCTATCTAGAAGAACAGCAAAATTTCCATAAGTTTCTTGCAAGTGGATTGCGTTGCCAACAGGGATAGGATCGATAAACGTTTCCTATGTGAAGAAGGTCTACTTTCAAACTCAATTTCGAAGCATCGATAAAAAAGCACCATTCTTCGGGATGGTGTTGGTGACGTAATGGAAACATCAAATCGTCGACATTTTTGAAGTATGAGAGACGACTCTCGTTGGTTGAAAAATGCTGTGATAGTTCTTTCTGACGATTACAGTACACAGTAATATGTGTGTCTGAAGCTAACAGTTTCCATCCTTGGAATCTAGATGCTAGTATTTCTGCTTTGGTTTTTGACAAATTCAAGTCTCGAATAAGATTATTTAATTCTAACTGATTTATTAGGTGTGGTTCGCCCTCTTCAGATAGCAAATATTCATCATCGCTGGTCGATAACTTCACACTTTCTTCTTCTGGTTCTGTATCAACATATTTATTCTTCACTCGAAACACATATGGGTCTGGTACTACCAAGGCTTCCGAATGAAGTACTGGACGAGTAGCAGAGGGCAGACTAGCATAACTAGTATTTTTCTTACTTTCGTTGCAAAATCCGAAACTCTTCGTGCTGCAAAAGTAGCAATTAGTCGAATCGTTCGTTTGCTCACGACAAATCATATGTCTTGCAAATGGAATAGCGCGTTTCTTAGCGTTTGATCAGAGTAACAGCACAGCTTTAAACCAAAATAGTGAACATTTTTCTTAAAGGTGTAATATTCTGCATATGTTGCTAGGTAGTGAATTCTCCACATACATAACAAAAACTGTTTGGATTATTTATACACGTACGGGACATTGTCACTACATTATGAAAAACACGTTCTGCTATCACAAACCGACGTACACTAAATTGAAAAAGCCGTGTGTAACTGTTTATATACCCACATGGCCAGATTTCCACCAATTCTTAATTTGATTGGTTGCAGAGCAAAAAATTGTTTAAGTACTCAGACGTAGTAAACATGCAAAGTTATGTTCAGACATGTCCAGTCAATGTTCGACAGAACAATATTTTCAATAGTATCTTTCTTATATTTAAGTAACTTTGAAAAATTTTATGCGTTTTTTGAATCAGACCAAGTTCAGAAAATATTGTATTGGATATGTCCGTCCATAATATTCCACACAAACTAGGTTACAGAAAAATGTTTGTGGGCATTTAGTTCTACATCTCTCGTCTGATAAAAAATCATCACATCACCATGCACCTTTGCAGCACCGTACGGACTATAGATAGATAATGAACAGGTCATGACTTGTCAACAATTCTTGGCCATGAAACTGAGTGTCATGGATGTAATTCTTTATCACCAAAGAAGTTTAAAGCACACCCTTTACGGGCAAGATGATGTTGATATTTTTATGTAAATATCAATGCAAACCTAGGCAATGAAACATTGAACAAGATTCATGTAGCAATAGGATGAACTACTCCAGGAAATCATTCACGTCGTGTCATTTTACCATACTACAATGCTCGATTGCCAACATAGGAAAAGAAAATTGCAACAAAATAACTAGAAGATTTTAGAGCATCCACCATATAGCTCAGATTTATCGCCATGTAGTCTGTATATCTCTAGGCCACTGAAATTGACGTTAAGCAACAGTTTTCAGTCAGACACACAAGTTCATAAAAGAAAAACCGGAACATAATGTTTTGAGGAAAAAAATGCTGCTATAAAGGCAGTTTCGTTAACGCGAACAAGCAAGCGACAACGAGACTCCATCAATCACGAACATGTAAATTTTTGCGATTGGGACATCGCGGGCGACTACCAATAGGTTCAGTTTCTTAATGGTATTTTCAGTTTGTTGTTGTTTATCGTCTCTTACAACGATTTTCCATTTTCTTCATCAAATCTATTGAACATGTTAAAGAATTCCGCAAATAAGATTAAATCAAGGGAATATTGCAATTTTAATGTCCTTTAGTATTGTATTTCATTATTTGAAATGAAATTTTTAATAGGTGCACACAATATTCCTTTTACTTTCTTATACGTAGTATAAGGAAGTATTGTGATGATGAAAATTTTCGACCTCGAGATTTTTGCAGAAGGCCACGTTTTGAAGTCCCCTGATACCAAAAAAGTGGTTTTTAAAAAAATTCTGTGTGTCTATCTGTCTGTGACCACGATAGCCAATATTTCGTCAACTACTAAGTTTAGACTAATTTATAAAGAATTCATAAGTATTTAGAACTTAATTTCCAATATCTTCTGTATAAAAAAAAATTAAAAATTCGGACCGGAAGTATCACTTTTACTCTTACCGAATAACGATTTTTTGCAAATATGTCGTAAATTATGCATTCTATAATATATATTTATGAACAGTACAAAAGTATTTAGAGTTGGATTTGGAATATTTTTTGTATAAATGAAATTTTAAAATTCGGACCGGAAGTAACATTTTCATACGTATAAGAAAGTCGTGTGGTGGCCACACCTCATTTTTTTTATGTTGATTTCATTCATCTAACAGAACAACAGAAAAATGAAAATTGCTCAAAGAGTGCTAGCAGGATTAGAGATTTCTACAAATTCAAATCTCTTATACACAGTAAAAGAATTAGTATATGAACTAAGATAAGAATTTATAAAACTACAATTAAAACAGTAGCAACATACGCCGCCAAACTATGACTCTCACGAACTAAAACGTTTTGAAAGAGAATAATAAGGAAAATATACTGCCCAAACCAAGTACAAACTGGAGAATATTAAATCCTCATGAATTACGAAAAAGAAATAGTATTAAAGGTAGAAAACATAGTAAGGGCCATAAAGGCACAGAGACTGCGATAGTGTGGTCACATAAGAAGGATGAAGGAGAGCAAGAAACTACGAAGAATACTAAGACTAAATGGAACGAAAACTAGAAGAAGACCTAAGAACAGATGGGAAGATCAAGTTAGGAGAGGCATTCTGAGTATGGAAGTAATGGACTGGTGGGAACAAAGCCATGACAGGCGAATATGGAAAGAAATTACGAACCCAGCAGTGCGCCACAGGCAGGCCCGCCGTCAGGGGGGGGGGGGCAAGGGGGCAAAATCCCCGGGGCCCGGGCTTCCGGGAGGCCCGATTAAAATAAGCGTTGATCAAAAAATATATACCGTAAAAAAGTTTGTTGAACAAATACATGCAAATAAAAAATCATTTCAATCTATAATAAATAATATCACGTACTTTTATCATACTCTGACAGTGTAGAGAAATTTATAAGTATGAATGTTGTTATGAGTTTAAAGAGAAAAGAAAGTGCTTAGACGGAATCTAACCAACCCAGGTTTGACCCCGAAGAACGATTTAGAATCGAAGTATTCTACAAATTAATTGATATCCTAGTGGCCAATTTGACATCCAGATTCACAGCACTAAAAGAAATACAGGAAAAATTCTCATTTTTGTGGAAATATCAAGAAATGAATGACGAAGAAATTGAAGAAGTCTGTGGTGGATTCTCAAATGAATACGAAGTGGATGTTGGCCCCGAATTAAAGGAGAAGGTTAAATATTTAAAATCCATTGCAAAGAGCAACATCTCGGACACTCCACTGCCACGTCTGAAGTTGCTGAACAAATTATCAGCGCTAAAAATTACTAATTTATTTCCTAATTTGTGTATAGCACTCCGTATATTTTGCACTCTTCCCGTTTCGGTAGCACAGGCAGAACGCTCGTTTAGTGTGCTTAGTAGAGTAAAAAATTGTTTGAGATCGACAATGGGACAGCAAAGATTGTCAAATTTGGGAGTGTTGTCTATTGAGTCTAGGTTACCAAGAACATTGAATTTTGACTCAATTATTCAAACTTTCGCAGAAAGGAAGGCAAGAAGAGTGTTGTAAATAAAAAATAGTTCAAAATCTGTTAGTGTTATTATGAACATTACTTAAGTCTTAAGTAATTATTATTAAATAAGTTTATAAGTAAGTTTGTTTTATTTTATGGAAAACAATAAACACTTGTTATTATAATGCAGTAGTTAGTTTTGTTTTCATAAAACCTTAATCCATATATTAATACTATTGACAAAAATAAAACACATCAAATATTGAGTGGGAGTGGGCCCGCTGTATTATTTTGCCCCGGGCCCTGGCTGTGCTGACGGCGGCCCTGGCCACAGGAGTTACAGAGTGGCAAATAATAGAGAAGAGTGACTCTCCATATGAAACGAGTCGAACAACTCGAAGAGAGCAGCTAATATTCCGCTTATAATGAATAGCGTTTTATATTACAAATACATTTTCGAAAAATGGAAAGAATTTTGATACAACCTAGTAAATTGTTTGGGACTAGGGATTAGGTTAGCATTGATTCTACTTCCCTGAAATTACAGGAAGAATGTAGCACACATTAATATGTTTATGAAAACCATGTGTCAGGCTAAAAAAGTGTTTAAGTGAAGAGTTTACATTAAATTTATTGAATGAGATGTTCACATAGATGCGCCTATATAAAAATCGGGTAAAGACTTGATTTTAATTAGAATCAACAATTCAAATGCCCAGGTAGAACAATATATACCTTTAAAAATTCAATAATGCAAGTCGAACACTTCCTCTCATTACTGCCTATTTCATCTTTCTGCTCGTTAGTTAAAAATGACTGAAATTCTTGTAAACTAATTTGCTTCGAGTTATCGGAATACGTAGAACACCTGTCGAAAATGTCTTCTATTTTCTGAAAACAAGGAAAGAATAACTTTGACTAATCACGAATATTGTGGAAATGTTACATTTTCATTAAAAAGTAACTTTTGATATAGCGTAGTAAAATCATCAAATGTTATTTCGTTTCTTTTCCTGGTGTCCACTTCACTAAATATTTCTCTTAGCTTATTTGTAGGAATCTTACAGTTCAGTCTCGGTAAAAAGGCCTTGATTTCTTTCAAGGATACACTGAAAATGTTCAATATTGGAGGTAATTAACTCAGTATAAAATTAAGTTTAAACTTACGTCTCTCTATTACTCTCCATTTCGTAAAATTCTCGCCTCAACCATCCTTGCACTTGCAAAGGGTATGGGGCGTTGATAGTGTCTTTGACTAGGTACCTTAAACCCTTTAACCAAAGTTCACATTCTTGTTCCGACAGAGCTGAAAACAATTATGACATATGTAATTAAAAAAATACAGATTAGCAAATATTACATAAATAAAATTATACAGAGAGTATGGCTACTAATTCAGATTGGCAATTTCGGAAATGCATTTAAGATAATTAAAATTTGGGTATCATTAAATTATTGGTTAAAACATGACAAAGTCAGTCTGAAGAATAATACTTAATAATTAGGGCGCGGACACGAACGGTTGATGACTCATCGCCCATAAGCGCACTATTGAAATGCTGTTTTACTTTCTTATACGTAGTATAAGGAAGTATTGTGATGATGAAAATTTTCGACCTCGAGATTTTTGCAGATGTCCACGTTTTGAGGTCCCCTGATACCAAAAAAGTGGTTTTTAAAAAATGTCTGTGTGTCTGTGTGTCTGTGTGTGTGTGTGTCTGTGTGTGACCACGATAGCGGTCAAACCGCTGCAGATATCAATTCCAAATTTTGTATTTATGAATATAATCTCCCTCTTGAGAACTGATTAGATTTTGAGCAAAATCGGCAGACCGGAAGTAGTAGTTTACTTCAGTGAAAAAATCGAATTTTGCAAATATTTCGTCAATTACTAAGTTTAAACAAATTTATAAAGAATACAAATGTACTCAAAATTAAATTTGAGAAAAATTGTTTTAATAAAGTTTTTCGAAATTCCTACCGGAAGTAGGTCTTTTACTCTTATCGAAAATCAGTTTTTTGCGAATATCTCGCAAGTCATGCTTTCTAGGCAAGTACATTAAGAGTATATAAGTATTTAGAACATACTTTTAAATATCTTTTGTATAAAAAAAATTTCAAAATTCAGACCGGAAGTACCACTTTTACTCTTATCGAATAGCGATTTTTTGCAAATATGTCGTAAATTATGCATTCTATATATATTTATGAAGAGTACAAAAGTATTTAGAGTTGGATTTGGAATATTTTTTGTATAAATGAAATTTCAAAATTCGGACTGGAAGTAACACTTTCATACGTATAAGAAAGTCGTGTGGTGGCCACACCTCATTTTTTTACTTTCTTATACGTAGTATAAGGAAGTATTGTGATGATGAAAATTTTCGACCTCGAGATTTTTGCAGATGTCCACGTTTCGAGGTCCCCTGATACCAAAAAAGTGGTTTTTAAAAAATGTCTGTGTGTCTCTGTGTGTGTGTGACCACGATAGCGGTCAAACCGCTGTAGATATCAATTCCAAATTTTGTATTTACGTGTATAATCTGCCTCTTGAGAACTGATTAGATTTTGAGCAAAATCGGCAGACCGGAAGTAGTAGTTTACTTCAGTGAAAAAATCGAAATTTGCAAATATTTCGTCAATTACTAAGCTTAAACAAATTTATAAAGAATTCATATGTACTTAGAATTAAGTTTGAAACAAATTGTCTTAAAAAAGTTTTTCGAAATTCCAACCGGAAGTAGGTCTTTTACTCTTATCGAAAATCAGTTTTTTGCGAATATCTCGCAAGTCATGCTTTTAAGACAAATACGTTACGAGTATAAAAGCATTTAGAACATCATTTTCAATATCTTTTATATGAAAAAATTCAGACCGGAAGTACCACTTTTACTCTTATCGAATAGCGATTTTTTGCAAATATATCGTAAGTTATGCATTCTATATATATTTATCAAGAGTACAAAAGTATTTAGAGTTAGATATGGAATATTTTTTGTATAAATGAAATTTCAAAATTCGGACCGGAAGTAACACTTTCATACGTATAAGAAAGTCGTGTGGTGGCCACACCTCATTTTTTAAAGCGGTTTTAATCTTATTTATACAGGGTGTCCAGAAACTCTCCTGACAAACGAAGACCAGAGATTCCTCAGATAATTTTAAGACAATTTAACCCAATTCATCCTAGTCCGAAAATGCTTCCTACGGGAGCTAGAGCTCTTTGACGATGGCGCGTTGTAATTAGTTTTTTTTTAATATCTCCCGAACGCTTCCATTTAGAAAAACAAAAACTGGTATGCTTATTTATCCCCCAGAGATGAATCGATTCCATCAATTGCGAATTTCTAGTACCGGTCATAGGCGTCCGTTTTGGGTAGGTAAACGATTATTTTAACGCATAACATTTTTGTCTTTAACTTTTAAGCATTTGTGACACTAGATTAATAAATTTTCAGGTATTCTAGTACTAAAAGGTACTCTTACTTTAAGTCGGTAGGATACACTGTTTTCTAGAAAAATCGATTTGAAAATTTTTCGTTTTTTCGTCATTAAAATTCAATTTATTATGTACAGGGTTATTGACTATATTTGGACCAATAGATACCTTTGTTATTTGAAGGATTAGAAAAACGTTTAAATTAGGAAAGTTGTAGGATTTCACTCAAGGCGCTAGAATTTGATATCAGAAAAAACAAACGAACGTCGTAAAGCCGTCAAAAACGGCTAACTTAGTTTTTTTTAATGGAATACCCACCCTATATAATGTTACATAATCTGATTCTAAATTAAATTTCGAGTATATTCCATTTATATAACATATACCTACATTCAACTGTTTTCGCGCTATCGCTGATTGAAAATCGTACTACTACTATGTTTCCATAGAAACCCCGTAATGACTTACGTAAATTCATCTACGAAGGGTGTAGAAAACATATTAGTGGTACGATTTTCAATCAGCGATAGCGCGAAAACAGTTGAATGTAGGTATATGTTATATAAATGGAATATACTCGAAATTTTATTTAGAATCAGATTATGTAACATTATATAGGGTATTCCATTAAAAAAAAACTAAGTTAGCCGTTTTTGACGGCTTTACGACGTTCGTTTGTTTTTTCTGATATCAAATTCTAGCGCCTTGAGTGAAATCCTACAACTTCCCTAATTTAAACGTTTTTCTAATCCTTCAAATAACAAAGTTATCTATTGGTCCAAATATAGTCAATAACCCTGTACCTACTTATTTTTAGCGACGAAGTTGGCTAGGACTATCAAGGCATGGATGAAAATTAATTTAATAAATCATCTTTTGTTTCAATAAATGCAGCACACAATTCGTAAAAAAAAGTTTGGGAAAAGAAGCAAAAATCAATTTGAAACAAAATTTTAGCTGCAGGTTTTTAAAAACAAAGTATTTATTACAATGGAACGAAATTAACAAAAAAAGAACAAGTATCAAAGGTAGATAGTTACAAAAGATGCTCGATGTGATGACCATTGGTCTCTATGCATAAATTTACCCTTTTGCTTAGAGAACGCCGAATTCTTGCAAAAATTCCAAAGTTATTTCTAATTTCGTTGCAAGCATCTTGTATCCTTAGCCAGAGTTGTGCACAATTTTGTATCGGAACGGAATAAACAAATGCTTTTATGTATCCTCAAACACAATAATCGCAAGGATTCAAATCCGGCGACCTTGCTGGCCAAGCAACTGGACCGCCTCTTCCAATCCAATGGTCTTCGTAGTTATTATCTAGAAAGTCTCGTACATTCCTGCTAAAGTGGGCCGGACAGCCGTCCTGTAGAAACCATAAGTTTTGCCGAATATTTAAACGCACCTCATCTAACAAATCAGGTAAAATATTTTGCAGGAAATGTAAGTAATCAACACCATTTAAACGAGCAGGTAATTCCACAGGTCCAAGTAGATAATCGTCAACTACTCCAATCTAGACGTTTATGCTAAACCTATGCTGATGCTTAAATTCTTGAACAACGTGGGGATTGTCACCAACGTACGAATAATAGGTGCATTATGTACATTAAAAATTCCATTTTTTGAGAATGAAGCTTCGTCACCAAACAAAATGTACCTGATAAAATCTTCATCTTGATTTATCTAATTTTGTAACCATCTAGCGAATTCTACACGAGCAGGAAAATCTCCTTCTAGCAGTGCTTGCACCTTTGTAAAATGAAAAGAATATAAATTTTCTTTGTGTAAGATATTTCCTACGGAAGATTTTGAAATTGTGGGGTACATTTCGCCATAAACTAAATGCATATCGACGTATTCTTCATTAGCAAAAACCATATTTTTTTAAATTGAAATCGTTGTGTTTGAATGCTACAAAGTAAAAAATTAAAAGATAAACTTCGCGAACTGACAACAATTTGACAATTAAAAACGTAGGTTTTATTTCTGTTGGCAGTTCAGAGCGAGCTAGTGCAAAAAATAATAAATTGAATTTTAATGACGAAAAAACGAAAAATTTTCAAATCGATTTTTCTAGAAAACGGTGTATCCTACCGACTTAAAGTAAGAGTACCTTTTAGTACTAGAATACCTGAAAATTTAATAATCTAGTGTCACAAATGCTTAAAAGTTAAAGACAAAAAAGTTATGCGTTAAAATAACCGTTTGCCTACCCAAAACGGACGCCTATGACCGGTACTAGAAATTCGCAATTGATGGAATCGATTCATCTCTGGAGGATAAATAAGCATACCAGTTTTTGTTTTTCTAAATAGAAGCGTTCGGGAGATATTAAAAAAAAACTAATTACAAGGCCCCATCTTCAAAGAGCTCTAGCTCCCTTAGGAAGCATTTTCGGACTAGGGTGAATTGGGTTAAATTGTCTTAAAATTATCTGAGGAATCTGCGGTCTCCGTTTATCAGGAGAGTTTCTGGACAGCCTGTATAATTGGATAACAAGTAGCTGGTGATCTATAAAAGACAAAATACCTTATTATTTGTTCATTTTCTCTTCTGTAAGACTTGTTCTCTTTGAATTAAGTACATCCTTGTAGATAGAAGACGTCCTTTGTACATCGCAACTGGTTATAGGTGCGTACTGGAAATATTCTTTTATTTCAGCGTATTTAGCATACACAATTGCCGTAATGTTATTAAATCTGGATTTCTATTAAAAGCTGTGTCTAACTTTTGCCGAACACCACATCCGAAGTCACTTGGAAGGAATACTTTTGAAATTATTAATAGCCCACATCTAATGTGGTTACTCCATATTTTAATTTGAGATTTCGATTTTCAAAATATGTGATTAGTTTAGGCAAATTTCCAAAGTGTTCCTGAAGGAATAACAACTGATTTTTTAAATTTGGGATTTGTGTTAGTTCCTTGCACTCAGAAACACTTCGAGCATCGTCATTTAAACATTTAACGAAATTTTGTAAACTATCGAAATTCTCTGCATAAAAACTATTTCTGTGTATGTTTTAGCAGAGCTAAGTGACGAACGTGCGATATTTTGGCATTCTGTAACTATATTTTACAGACTTTGTAATAAATTTCGGAATCACTGACAATTCATTTTCATATCGGAAAAAGTAACATAAACAACGTTCTAGATCTAAATAAATGATAACTAAAAATGTACGCGTATGTTATTGAAACTAAACGAAATCCAGTGCACACTTCCTTCTAGATAATTGGGAGAAGTCGATTCAATAAACCGTTATTAAACAGACTATTAATAAAAATTACGAAGTACGTAATTAACAGTCAAAACAATGAAAAAACGAAACTGACTTAAGTATGAATGAAAATCTTATTTCTCTTGCGAAATATAAGGTAAATATAATAAATTTTAAAAAACCCTCACGCTCTTATCTACGCCGATGAAAAAAGGATTTTACTCATACATTTTTTGCTCTCATTCTCGGGCACTTCTCGGACGTAAACAGATGTTGCAGTTCACCATATGAATTAGTGCTATTCAGTAAGTGTGTGTTGTTTACATTATTTCTTTGCTCCGTTGTAACTTCGTCGTAGTTTAAACCGGTCATGTCCGCTCCCTATTGAGATGTCGATAAATTGCTTTGAATGTTGTGGAATATATTAAGCAGACAGGTTTAAACAGGAAAATGAACAAAGTAGTGAATTAATATTTCTATATATTATCAAATTTAACACATATGCCGGCATTCGGTCCTATGCTGTATCATTTACCTACGTTAAAATAACAGCCGTTGTTATTTCTAGAATAACATATACAATTTAACAGATACGACAACAGTATTTAATACGAGGGGCACGCTATATATTTTGAAATGCCACGAAACTAGAAAAGTTAGAGCTGGCAACACTGCATTTCTAAATACCACTATCCTTAAGTAGTAAGCTCTGACTGTCAATTGAGTCGTTGCCGTCATAGAGCAAACGTGGTATATTGGATTTGTCATGGAAACATGGACTTGTCAAGAGAACATGCGCGCGCAATGATCTACTACGATTTCAAGGTCGTGAAAAACAAAGTCTTGAACGATTGCAACTCGCATTTGGTGATGAAAGACTTTCACGCGCAGCTGTGTTTCGCTGGTACAGCAAATTTAAAAGAGGACGGACATCGCTTGGTGATGAGGCACCTGCTGGAAACGTTGAGAGAGTGAGACGTATGATCGACAACGATCCAAGATGCACCTATCAAGCGATTGAGGCAACTCTTGTTGTTGGATCCGCAACAGTAAATTCAATTTTACATGATCACCTTCGGATGAAAAAAACTGTTACTCGTTGGGTGCCACACACGCTTAACGATTTCCAAAAGACAAAGCGAGAATCGCTTGGGAAACGTTAGAAATGTTAAATAATGGTGGACATCGTATTCTATCTAAAATAATACCCTACATCCCATTTTACGATATTCCTACCCGCCAGAAGAGCTGTGTGTGGATCCACAAAGATGCACCAACACCAACAATGGCCAAAAAGCAACGGGCTGTTAAGAAAGTTATGACGCAGCTTTCTTTCGCAGTACAGGATTAGTAAAAGCAATCAGGCTGGGAAATCAACGTACAGTTACAGCAAACTGGTACACCACAAAATGTTTTACCTGCAGTTCTTGGGTCAGTCAACATTCGTGCATTGTCGTGATGCAACATTAATGTTGCATCACGACAATGCATCGTCACACACTGTACAGCAGAAAATAAAAGTCATTCAACATCCACCCTATTCGCCTGATTTGGCCATGTGTGGCTTCTGGTCGTTCTTTAACCTAAAGAAACATTTACGTGGTCGACGTTTCACGTCGGAGGATGAGATAGATGAAGCAATTCAACAATTTTTTGAGAGCATTCCAAAAGATGGCTGGCTTCAAGCTTTTACGTTGTGGAAGCTTCGGTTACAAAACTGCATTGATGCAGGAGGTGATTATTTGGAACATAAATAAAATCATTTTCGTAAAAGGACTTGTAGTTTTCTTGTATCTCAAAATATATAGCGCGACCCTCGTAAATAATGGTATGATGTATCACCCCATGAATTAAGAATGAGTTAGTCTAATTTTCAGAATTTTAGGTTAACTTTGTACATGTTATGTGATGTATTTAGTTAGTGTGAAGAGTTCAAATTTGATCTAAAGTTGTTGTAATTCCTACACATTTTCCATATTTATGTCATTGTTTGTCGGTAAATATATTATTTTAAGCATTTTACCGGAAAACTACAGAAGTTAAATATGGAGGTTATTTCGTTCCGTAGATAATCTTTACGACGACCGTAATAGGACTTTACTTAGTACTTGTTTACCAAAGAGTATAATTTTAAATGTGTGTTGAATTTTTAGCTGTAAGTTCGTAAAATGCACTCTAACATTTTATTGGCATTTTATAAAAGCTGTCGGAGTAAGGCGCTTTTGTTTGGCGTATTTAATGTTATATTTTATTACTATACCAAGTAAAAGGTCATATCCCTTTTGTTTTATTTGCCTGCCCGCTCAGTTCAGAATTAGTTCATTTACGTCACGACCAAGTGATTATATATTTAAATTTCTTAATGACAAATGGTATAATATTGTAGAGTATCCACTAGAGATCACGTGCTAGTATACGTACATACAGTTGTCAATGTGATTTGACATTTATTTTTTTCTCCTTCTCTTTTACTTTCTTATACGTAGTATGTATAAGGAAGTATTGTGATGACGAAAATTTTCGACCTCGAGATTTTTGCAGATGTCCACGTTTTGAAGTCCCCTGATACCGAAAAAGTGGTTTTCAAAAAAGTCTGTGTGTCTCTGTGTGACCACGATAGCGCTCAAACCGCTGTAGTAATCAATTCTAAATTTTGTATTTACGTGTGTAATCTCCCTCTTGAGATCTGATTAGATTTTCGGTAAATTCGGCAGACCGGAAGTAGAAGTTTACTTCAGTGAAAAAAATCGAGTTTCGCCAATATTTCGTCAACTACTAAGTTTAAACAAATGTATAAAGAATCCATATGTACTGAGAATTAAATTTGAGAAAAAATTTTCAGACGGGTACATTACGAGTATAAAAGTATTTAGAACTTAATTTTCAATATCTTTTGTAAAAAAAAAAATTCAAATTCGGACCGGAAGTAACACTTTTACTCTTATCGAATAGCGAGTTTTACAAATATCTCGTAAATTATGCATTCTATATATATTTATCAAGAGCACAAATATATTTAGAGCTACATTTGACATATTTTTTGTATAAAAGAAATTTCAAAATTCCGACCGGAAGTAACACTTTTGCTCTTAGCGAGTAGCGCTCTCTTTCGAATATTTCGCCAAGTATGCATTCTATAGAGATTTATTAAGAGAATAGAAGTAGTACAGTAGGATTTTGTTTATTTTTTCAGAAGATAAAAGTATTTAAATCTTAATTTAGAACAATTTTTGTATAATTTGAAACGCACACACATATAAAAAAGTCGTGTGGTGGCCATACCTCATTTTTTACTTAATTTCTACTGATATGTCAAATATTCTTTACAAAATTGTTCACAGTTTAGAACTTACAGCATTTACATTTAGCATATATTGTTGAATTGACATCGAGTACACAAAGTGTCTCCACAGAAGAAACGTGGACTTTTGGGCTTAGTTCTTACCGAAAAGCAAATTATGCTCTCCTCAACGCACATAAGGGAATGAGATTTGATAAGCCAAAACATGGTATGTACAACAAAAATCGGTAAGTCACATTTTAGCATTTTTAGATTGACATTGAAAATATCTTAATATTTGCAGGTGTTGCAGATAACCGTTTTTAAATTCTAACAGAAAAATTGCGGTTGGCGAATTATCGCAAAGCAGTATTGCTAGAAAACATTTGAACCTTATATTTATCTGATAAGGTATTTGGTGGTTAATATGAAGTTACAAAGAAATGCAAACAGTGTACATTTTTGTCCTGTAGTTAGACTTGTGTGTGTTGGACATATGAAGATTTATTATTATTAAAATGCTGTGGTTATTGTCTAATTCAGTTTGTTACGTGGTTTGTTATCATCGTAAAGTTGAAAAGGTACGAACAAGAAGTGCAGAACTGATTAGAGCTGAATCCAATAATCCTTCCTTCTTGAAATGTGTACATAATCACTATAATCTGTAACCTTTAGTTAATTAAGCAGCATGAAAAGTTACAATAAGTAAGTTAGAATAAAATAAAAAAACTAAAAATCATCTGACCAATATGAAATGTGTGATGATGTCAGTGTACTTTGAATACAGAATACATACAAAAATAATTAGGTGTGGTCACCACATGATTTTCTTATACGTGTGAGCGTTTCAAATTATACATAAATTGTTCCAAATTGTTTTAAATACTTTTATCTTAGAAAAATAAATCTGTGAGTAAGTGTGTTACTTCCAGTCCAAATTTTAAGAATTTTGTATATAAAAATTATTCAAAATCCTATTATAAGTACTTCTACTCTCTTAATAAATCTCTATAGTGCAACTCGATAAGAGTACTTCTGGTCGGAATTTCGAATTTTTTTTTAAGCAACATTGGAAATCAAGCGTTCAATACTTTTATACTCGTAATATACATGCCTAGAAAGCATGACTTGCAAAATATTCGCAAAAGACTGATTTTCGATAAGAGTAAAAGATCTACTTCCACTAGGAATTTCCAAAAATTTTTTTAAATAAAATTCTCCTCAAATTTAATTTTGAGTACATTTGAATTCTTTATGAATTTGCTTAAACTCAGCAGTTGATGAAATAATGAGGTGTGGCCATCACACGACTTTCTTATACGTATGAGCGTTTCTATAAAAATTATTCAAAATCCTACTATAAGTACATACTTCTATTCTCTTAATAAATCTCTATAGAATGCATACTCCAAATCCAGCTCTAAATACTTTTTTACTCTTCATAAATATATATATAGAATGCATAATTTACAACATATTTGCAAAAAATCGCTAAACAGCGTCAAAACGTGAAGATCTACAAAAACCTGGAGGTTGAGAATGTTAATCTTCACAATACTTCCTTATACTTACTTATAAATAAGAGAAATTAAATTATTGGCACTGATAAGATTGATATCTGTATAAATGAGAGAAATATTGTTCAAAGGGTAACTATTGAAGGCTCTTTTATTGATGATGATGTCTATTATTAATATTTAATACCGCCAACTTTCTATGAGTAAATAATAATTTGAAGGTAAATATGTATCAATATGTAGCGATGTAATTTAATATTTAATATTGTCTTTAATTTGTTTGTTACTGAAGAATTAAAAACCTATAATATTTGTAATAAACCTATAAGATTTTTTCTACTATCTCTCTGTAAATTGTACTAAGGACAATGCAATAATTAATTACACTTCCCGCATGGCCTGGTGTGAAAGGATTTGTCTGTTATTTATGAAATATCTGAAAACAAGACAGTAGTTTCAAGTTCTTTAGATAATCAAAGTAATGACTATATTAAAAAAAATAATGCAAATTTATTTGAGAAGTAAAAAAGAAATAACCGGAAAATGTATCCAGATAATATAGCGCTGTACAGGCGACTTAGCGCATTTAATTGTTAGATAAAAGAGCGTTTACTCATTTATATGCAAATACTGTACTGTGTAGTATTTCCGAGCGACTATTAAAGCGGTATCCCTTTTGTATCTTGCACATAAACATCTCTCAAAGCTTTGTAATGTTTATAAAATCCTCATTGAAATGTTAGCAAGTTTAATCGTGTAGAAAGTCCGACAAAAGAAATTCAGTTTAGAGTGATTAAAAAAAGAAGCTTTATTTATAACTGAAAGTAAAGCATGGGAAATAATATGAATATAAATATAATATACAGGCTGCGTCAGATAGTGCTCCCTGGGCTCTCGTATATATTGAACTGGTAGAGAGTTGCTTCAATGAGACAAAATATACTTCACGTTTAGGTTTAGGTAAGTTATTAATCAAATACATATAAAAATATTGACCGATACGCGCGCTATACGAAAAAACTAAAAATCGACCATTTTGAATTTTGTCGCCTAGCTTTTTTCATGTAAAAGATATCGAAATAGTATTTTGACATTATTAAAGTAAGTACAATTCAAATAAGGTATTCAAAGTGCTTCTATGGATTTCAAGACTTTCGTAATAACTCTTTTTGTTTTAAATGCAAATCCTAGGTGGCTTTGACTATATCAAGAACAAATTAACTAAAGTTAATCCTGTATACGCGTGTGTGACTTTTACCCTCATATACAGGGTGTAACAAAATAAGTGTAAAACATTTCAGGGGGTGATTCCTTAGCGAATAAGAGATAAGGTCTTTCATATAAAAAAACTTCAATGGAGCGTCCCTTGTTAAGATACAGCCCCATAAAGGGGGTACATAAAATTTGTTTTACAATTTTTCTCACAAACACTAAAAATGTAATTTATTTCCAATGTAACTTTTTGTCTGATTATTTGTTTACCATTTAAAAATCTATTTCCAATACCTTGTTTCATTCGAAACAAAAAATGTATCTTGAATTTTTTGCCCAAAAGTAATCAGTTCGCAGCAAAAAATTATTTTACGAACAACTACAGAGATACATCGTCATAAATGCGAACTGGATTAGTATTGTTATTTTGTAGTTACTACCTGCATCAAAATACATATGATTAAAGATGAATAAACAAAACTAATTTATTAATAACAAAACATAAAACATCATAGTAAATGTTCAATATGTCCACCTTCAGTCATTACACATGCGTCTAGACGTCGGCGCATTGAGCCACGTATTCGCTCAAATATTCCTCGATTCTCTCTAATTACCTTGCACGCATCGATGATGCGGTTTCTTAAGTCCTCTACATCGCGAACAGGAGTAGGATAAACCAAAGTCTGTAAATGGTCCCAAGTAGAGAAATCGAGAGGATTGAGATCCGGGAATCGAGCGGGCCAATTCTGTGGTCCTCCTCGACCTATCCAATGATTTGGATATGTTTGGGTTAAATGCTGACGTGCTGCTTGACTAAAATGGGCGGGAGCCCCATCATGCATAAAAAACATATCCCTTCTGACGCCCAAAGGAACTTCCTCCAGCAGTACTGGATGCACTTCTCTTAAAAATTGAGTGAGGCATACACTCAATTTATCAACCATTTAATCGAGGAGGTAGAAAATGAGGGCCAATTAAATAATCCCCAATAACTCCGAGCCACACGTTAAGAGAAAAGTGTTCTTGATGGTTAGCTTGTACAATAGCGTGAGGGTTTTCATCAGCCCATATGTGGTTATTATGAAAATTAATTATCTTGTCCCGAGAAAAAGTACATTCGTCTGTGAATTCGATCGTCTTCAGAAAGTCAGGATTTCTTCTAATCATTTCCAGCATCCAATTGGAAAATTCAAGACGGTTCGGAAAATCTCGCTGTAACGCCTGTACTCGTTGGCCGTTGCAGATGGTAAGGGTATAAGAGTTGTTCCTTTAAAATTCGAAATACCGTCATATGATCAACATTTAACTCGAAAGCAATCTTTCTAGTACTGCTAGTAGGTTGTTCTTCAACCAAATTAAGTACTGCTTCTTCAAGATGTGTTGTTCTAACTTCTCGATGGCGACCACAATCCTGCGTTCTTTTGTCGAATGAACCATATTCTCGTAATCGTTGATGAAGTCGGGCAAATATTCTATGCGAAGGAAGCTGCCGTTGAGGATACATTTCAGCATATCTTCTAGAAGCTTCTAACCCATTGCCCTGCGACAGACCGTAAACGTAATGCATATCAGCCATTTCCTCATTTGTGTATGCCATTTTAATAACAAGTGAATTATTAAACTAACAAATTACGAACAAAACAACGACACACAATTAAGTATTAATTCAATTTCAAAAATTTACAAACTGACAGCGTGATACCACTACTAGCGGCCTACTAAATAAATTAGTTTTACATTTTCGTTTTATGACGATGTATCTCTGTAGTTGTTCGTAAAATAATTTTTTGCTGCGAACTGATTACTTTTGGGCAAAAAATTCAAGAGACATTTTTTGTTTCGAATGAAACAAGCTATTGGGAATAAATTTTTAAATGGTAAACAAATAATCAAACAAAAAGTTACATTGGAAATAAATTACATTTTTAGTGTTTGTGAGAAAAATTGTAAAACAAATTTTATGTACCCCCTTTATGGGTTTTTTTTTTATATGAAAGACCCTATCTCTTTTTCGCTAAGGAATCACCCCCTGAAATGTTTTACACTTATTTTGTTAAATGGTAAACAAATAATCAGACAAAAAGTTACATTGGAAATAAATTACATTTTTAGTGTTTGTGAGAAAAATTGTAAAACAAATTTTATGTACCCCCTTTATGGGGCTGTATCTTAACAAGGGATGCGCCATTGGAGTTTTTTTATATGAAAGACCATATCTCTTTTTCGCTAAGGAATCACCCCCTGAAATGTTTTACACTTATTTTGTTACACCCTGTATATTTTTATTGGATAAATTGCATGTATCATATAGATTGATTAGGCCTGCAATATTTTTAATATTAAATCGAAATCGTTAAAGAATAAAGTAAAATAGCTAAATTCATGATAAAAGAAGCTAAACAAAGGCTTGGGTCAAATTCGGAGAAAAACTTTAATGTGATAGTAACGGAAACCATCAGGTCCTTAACTGAGAAAGAGTAAAAAAATTAAACAATGGCAATTAAAAATACAGACAGTATATTAATAACAGAAGAAACACAAGTGATGAATAGGTATATAGGTGGAAGGAATACTTTGAAACTCTATTAAACTCAGAAAGAATAATAAAACACTAAATTGAGAAAATAACAACAAAACGAAACAACCATAAACCCTATGCTAGAGAAACATGACGAAGTCGTAGAAAAAGAAGAATTGAAGAAGCATCAGTAATTTAAGAAATGGAAAAACTCCAGGGCAGGACAAAATATCAGCAAAGATGTTTCAGATTAATTTGAGATCTTGGAGTAGAGCTGCGTCTAGAGATCTATAGTGAGGTATGGAAAGAAGAAATAGTACCTAGAGATCTCTATGAGAAAACCAATAATTATATAATTACGAATAATCTTAGATTTATTAAGAACAAAAAGGAGTTAAGCAGGGTGGTGGACTCAGGACAGACATTATTGTTCATACCTTATATTACTAATTGCATGAAAGTCATTAAAATTAAATATTACAAATTACAAGTTATTAAATGTTACAAATTACAAGTTATTAAATGTTGCTATTTTGTACCTATATTTTATTTAATACTTGCCTCTTCTGTTTAGTAGGCACGCATTGTTGACAAATTTGTATTGTTTGGAGGACAATTATAGCAAACGTCATAAAGTAATTATGATAAAGGTCAAAAGATGTATGAATATTATTATTTATGACAGTCCTGAAATATATTTTGTAGGTTATATTACTTGCCAGATCAAATTTTCTATCTAACTCGCACTATAAGGGATATGTTTAAAATATCGATTTGGGGGGGGGGGGGGTAAAATGTCAATTATATGTCAAAAATATATCAAGTTGAAACTACAATAAACTGTGGTCTTTGATAATTAAGCACCTTTTAAATGGTACACAGCGTGTTACAAATTTGCAAATCACTAAAACTAATATAAAGTGGAATAAAACGTGGAAACAACTATAAAAACTACTGTATAAACACTAAATTTTAATAGATGGCGATGTGGACTATACCAACTTGAAATTTTTAAATGAGAAAGGGGTCGTGTGACCCCTCATTTGAAAGGTGTTTGGAAGATCTATTCAAAATTTATGGTTTTTAAATTTCCTTCATTTGTTTAAAAAAACGCCGAATTTCACGGATTGGATAATTACATCGTAGTTTTGCAATCGGTTGTTCTATTGCCAAGAAGTTGAGGGTGCTCATTTTGAACATTTAATTTAAAATCACAGTGATGTGTTCAGGATCATTTTTTTTTTCAATTTTTGTATATGTTTTTTTATTCGCTACCCGTGAAATTCACCGTTTTTTCTTTTTTAACAAATGAAGGAAATTAAAAAAACCGTAAATATTGAATAGATCTTCCTAGTACCATTCAAATGAGGGTTCACTGGACCCCTTTTGTCATTTAAAATTTTTAAGTTAGTATATTCTACAGCGCCATCTGTCAAAATTTTAGAATGAGAGTCGTCATCAAGTTAGTAATTTTATAGTAGTTTTGTTTTATTTTTGTTTCAACATTTTATTCCACTTCGTATAAAATATAAACGAGGTGGGAAGGAGAGGGGGGGGGGCTTTAGACACGCACTATATAATAATATTCTTCTGTAGTTATCAGATTCGACATTTAGGTATTTTTACTCTTAAATTAGGAATGTAATGCATAGTATCATGCATTATCGCAAGTTTATTGTGAAAACATGGTATATATCTTAACAAGTATAATGAATTTAATTTCAGCATCAAAAGCTTGCGAAATCTGTTTATTATTCTGGGAGCATAAAACGCACGTTTTCAAGTTAATAGCAATAAATATAAACGCATAAAATTCGGTATTTTATTGAAGCGCCAACGGCAAACGGTTTTTGCCAACACTGTTCATTCACATTCACAAGTTAATTGTGATTTATTCATAGGCGATATATATACAGGGTTAGTTAAAAGTATGGAGACGGCGATTTTTTGTCGTTAATATTCATTTTAGAGAATTATGTTCAATATAAAAGTTTGTTAGGATATTTTGATCTACATTTGAGAATATTTGATTTTTTTTTTCTTCAATTGTTTTTTAGTTACGCCTGTCCGCGCAGTTTTTTTAAATGGGAACTCGTAAATTTTACTCTATCATTCGATAGAGAATCTTTTTCTCAATAATATTTTTGTTTTTTTAAAATTCATTTTAATAACTTTTTTATAAGAAAAGCCCGGTTCAAGTGTTTCACAGATGTTCGGTACATCGCAGATAGACAGAGGCGATGCGATAAACAAACTTGAACGACATAATTTTATCAGTGGTTATTGTGTACGTCAAATCTTTGACAGAAATAATTCATTTGTGCAATTTGTTACTGTTAATATTAACAATGGCGAGTTTAAGTGAACATGAACGAATTGAAATACTTATGATGTTGGGTTATGGAGATAGACGCAAAAGTTTACAAGACGTTTGTAATTTATTTAATGATACGCATCCAAATAGAAATCCAATTTCTAAATCCGTGGTTGGTAAAACTTTAAGACGCTTTGAACAAACTGGTAGCGTTAAAGATTTGCCAAGGAGTGGTAGACCTAGAACAGCAAAAAGCGATGATAACAAACTGGATATTTTATTGGCTGTATCTGAAGATCCTCATTTATCAACCAATCAATTAGCGGCCAATTTCAATATTTCGCAGTCATCGATCGTGTCATTTTTAAAAAGTGAAAAGTATAAACCTTATAAGGTACACCTTGTACACGAGTTAACGGAAGATGATTTTGATAGGAGATTACAATTTTCTGAAGAAATGTTAAATATTTGCAATAATAATGAAAATTTTGTCAACAATATTCTTTTCTCTGACGAAGCTACTTTTTGCCTTACCGGTGAAGTAAACAGACATAACTGCAGATACTGGTCATCGGAAAATCCCTTTTGGTTTTTGGAGCACCATACGCAGTACCCCCAAAAGGTTAATGTTTGGGTTGGCATTCTTGGCGGTCATATTATCGGTGCCTTTTTCATCAATGGCAATTTAACTTCGGGTCTGTATTTGCAGTTATTGCAAAATGAAATAATACCTGCTTGTGCTACGCTCTATCCACATGAAAACAATGAACACCTGCCCAATGACAGTATCTGGTTCCAGCAAGATGCGCCCCACCACATTATGGTGTAAATGTTCGTAAATATCTGGACAACGTTTTTCCCCACAGATGGATTCTAAGACGAGGAACCATTGAATGGCCAGCCCGTTCGCCAGATTTAAGTCCTTTAGATTTTTTTCTTTGGGGATACGTAAAAAACAAAGTTTACGAAGATAAGCCCGATAACGTCGAAGATTTACAAATCCGAATTACTAGAACGATACAAGAAATTCCCCGAGATTTTTTACAGAACTATGTTCGGGGTTTTGTAAATCGATTGGGTCATTGTCAAATTACTAATGGACGGCAATTTGTTTAATTTGTTTAATTTTTCTTGTAAAAGTTATTAAAATGAATTTAAAAAAAACAAAAATATTATTGTAAAGAGAAAAAAAATCTCTATCGAATGGTAGAGTAAAATTCACTAGTTCCCATTTAAAAAAACTGCGCGGACAGGCGTAACTAAAAAACAATTGAAGAAAAAAAAAATCAAATATTCTCAAATGTAGATCAAAATATCCTAGCAAACTTTTATATTGAACATAATTCTCTAAAATGAATATTAACGACAATAAATCGCCGTCTCCATACTTTTAACTAACCCTGTATATATATTATTAATGTTTTCGAATATCGTAACTGATTTATAAACTCGAACTACTTACCAGCAAAACTTAATACGCGAAGCTTGAACTCCTGGCCGAAAATCACGATGAAACATTTGGAGTAATCATGCCTCTTTGCGTCGTCGGGCCACTTTTCGAAATCTTTCGAGTTCTTTCCGAGTCGAACTTCCTTCACTTCTCGCATGTTCACCGCACCATCGTAGACGGGCCTCGAACTGCTTGTACTAGGTCGTGTCCATACTATTTGCCTTGTCTCTCGACGGATTGCCAAAGTTTTCGTCTCCGCTCTCTTGCGCCAAGAAAATTTTGTAACTATTGTTCCTCTTTCCAATTGACTAATAGTTTGCTCCATTTCCGGTATGTATCCAGTACCGGAATTGGAACCAAATCCGTTGAAAAGGCCGAACATATTAGTGGCACCACCTGCGAACAAAGAAAGGAAATGCAATCGTGCAATCTATATTTGAAATGCTAATTTTAAACTTATTATTAGACTAAGATTGTATTATTACTTTTCAGAAAAGTTGGAATTAAGCAGGGTTTTTTGGACACAAATTTAATTCATACGATCATAATTATTTACTGCACATAATCATTTCAATTGTACAACTGTTTCATGTTATTAAACATATCGTGCATGCAGATGCAAACTGTCGAATAATCCGTAGTCGACAAGTTTTAATTTCTGTTTATACTTCTATCCCATGCAGAAGATGACCTTCTAATATGCAGGGATGCCTGCTTGCCAACAGTGGTGGGAGAACCGACGCAGTGTCGGGGGATCCTCACATTTCATAGAAGCGGTTGCCGAGATTACTTGGCAGCCTAGCTATATGTTTATCTTTACCTTATTTCGCCGTGCTCTTTTCCTCTTTCTACTTTCGTATCAGAAATTAAAATTTGTCGACTACGGATTATGAGTCTAGCTGTCCATGTTAAGGAAGTACAGTCGATTTCGCTTAATGGGCATCAACAGGCGTTTGGCTTATACCGCCTAGTGCGAATGAATACAACTTTTTGTCGAGTTTATAAATGAAATCTTATAACCATCATGAAGATGTCAAGAAATGACAACATTTTCAAATAAGTTTGGTTTACTGACTAAACATAAAATAGAGCTATAGTCATTTTGCTCAGATAAGTTATCTAGGAAAATCTACCAAACCACGTATGTTCCAGCAAGTAAATAAAGTGTGTGGAGAATGAGCTTTACAAAAAGAAAGAACAGAAAATCTACAAAAAAATGTAATGGGAAAAACAGAGGCGTTTAAAAAGCTCTAAATCAATGGTTTTTTGTAAATAATTAAATGAAGTGATGGAAATCTCTTGGTGAAACATGTCGAAATATAAGCAAGTAATAACAAATAACACACTTGGTATTGTTTCACATATATATATAATTAAATACTCGATGTACATTTCGTCTTGCGGCATCGTCAGGAGTTCTCGAGACACTAAAGTAAAATTTAATATACTGTAACTACCTCAGCTCAAAGAAGCTGGATTTTAAAATAGCCTTCTATAATAATAACACTTTAAAAAGTCAATTAATGAATAATAAAACAGCGAATCCTAAACAAAACAAATCAGGAATTTATAGAATTAATTGTAGTGATTGTAGTAAATTTTATATAGGTCAAACGGGGCGAAATTTCAAATTAAGATTCTCAGAACATATGCGAGCAGTTAAATTAAATTATGAAAATTCAAGTGTAGCTAACCATTTTTAGACACGGAACATCATTTTTCAATAGACAATTTGGAAGTACTGTATAGTTTAAATAAAAGTAAAAAAAATGAATGTTCTAGAAGGTTATTTTATAAAAGAAAGTTTACTTTTACAACCACGCAATGTTGTTAATGAACAAACCGAACTCATAAATTCACCGCTAATAAACCCTAGCATTGTAAAAACGGTCTTTCCAGATAAGTCATGACTCATGACCTTTTCATAATTTTCTATTTTTGTATATTTTTTCTATTTACATTTTTGTTTGAAGTCGGTAGTTACAGTATATTAAATTTTACTTTAGTTTCTCGAGAACTCCTGACGATGCAGCAAGGCAAAATGTACATCGAGTATTTAATTATATTTATTTGTGAAACAATACCAAGTGTGGTTTTTTGCAGTTAGCGGGTGAGGTGATGAAGACGAAGTCAGAAAACTTTAATAAAAAACCTGGGCTACAATGACTCAAAGCAACCACTGCGGATAGCATAAGCTCTGAATAATTTAAAAAAACTCCTTTCTTTTTGAATAATTTTCCGTGCAGTTGACATTTAAAATGTTGATGAAACTGGTTTTTATTATCATCCGGTCTTATTAGCGGCCTGGGTATAAAAGGGCGATGAAATGAACTGTATTACAGTCTTATGCTGAGCAAATATGTCAGGTATTGATAACAAAACTTATTAATCGTAAGGAAAATTATCGTTGCTTTCATCGGATAAAAAAGACGACTTTACGAGTGGAGTGTAATACCAATAACGATGAATGGATGATTTCTGAAATTTTATTTATCTTTGGAGTTGTGATGTAGAATTTCAAGTTTCAAAGAAGAATGTTGTTCCTTTTTGACAATTGGGCAACACACTAGCCTTATCATAATAATCTAAAAAGTATTAAGCTGAAATTGCTTCCTTCCTTTACTAGCGCTACCAAGAGGCATGGTGGTAATAAATAATTTAAAAGCTTTGTATCGATGAAAATTTGTTAATTACATTGATGAAACGTGATTAATGAATTCCTCAGCAGCTAGAAAAATTAGTGCCAAAATTCCCTTTTATGCAAGTAATACCATTTCTCACTGACAGTTCCCCTATTAAATTCGAATGTCTCTGATCTTAGTTCGTTTATTTGTATTCTAATATACCTATGCTATTTTGTTAAACTTAAACGTTTGTTATAGACTTCTAGTGATTTCAGTGCTTCCAATATTACTTCTCTATCTTGTCAAATACTACGCTTTAATCAATGTATACCAGGTATAATTTTTCCCCTCTTCCCTGATCTCTTTCTCTATTAAATTTTTCACTATGCTTATGTTGATTTTTGCAGATCTATGTACACACTATACCGCCTGTTCATCTTCCAATTTGCTTATTATTAATTGATGGCTCAATATTTTTCTGTAATTCTTATGTTTTGAATCCTATATAATATAAACAAATACCACGATAGCTATCACAATCAAGTGTGTTTTCTTTTTTTATATACTGGAAGGATAATTTTTTTTACTAATCCTTGAGTAAACTGATTTTTCATCCCACGCTTGTTGGCATATTTTGAGCATCCAGCTTTTTATTTCATCTCCTATCTATTTTAGCATGTCTAGCTCGACCTTGTCCTCACCTCCTGCTTGGACATTAGTTTAGAAAAACTTTATATAAAAAGTTAGGTTCGCGAATATCTCATTTTTAATTATGGAAGAGCTTTTTAAATGCAATCTGGTGATAGTTGACCAATAAGCAGTTTAATTCTAGCCTAATTTAGTAATGTTTAATGTTCAAGTTTTACCCAATAGTAGCCCTTATTTTTTCTTTACCTTAAGTATGGTAATTGTTAACGTGTGCACTACAGCACAGTCTCTGCTTTTAAACTAACACTTAACTCAAAGGTTTTCGTACTTCTGAGTCGTCTCAATAAATTTGTGGTGTGTTGAGTCTTCTCACTAAATATGTGGGTTTTAAAATATATTCCAATTATTAGTATTATCGACTCTACGTCGGAAAACAAAAGAGGACAGATTATACTAAATGGCGCAAAAAGTATCATCCTATTTGAAAACGCTAAAACTTTTTCATTAGGCGTTTAATGTAATTGTTTTTTTTTTTTAATTTGACTGATGACAGTCCCGAAATTTATTGCGTTGCAAAATGGAGAGGTATACGCTCGACTACTTAGAAAAGGAGAAATTACAACATTTTGGCTCCCAGCGATTATCATCTCTTTCCAAACCTGAAAAAATGGCTCGGCAGTATGAGATTGTCGTCTAATTCCGAAGTAATCGCTACTGTAAATAGCTATTTCGAGGACTTGGATTTATCATCCTACAATGAAGGCATTACTAATTTGGAATAGCGTGTTCCGCGAAAGGAGGACTATATTGAAAAATAAAATGCATTTCTCAAAGAAAAATGCGTTTTCTTTATTAAGCCACGTAGTTTCCAAACCACCCTCGTACTAAATTGTGGAAAAAAAAGTGTTGAATTTGAATTGAAAATGATTAGGTACATAAAAATTGCAAGTCATAAATATGTGTGTGATTGAGCAAATCTACTGAAGTGAATAATTATCACGTGCCTACATATGCATTATTTATAACACGAGGGGTTAAAAGTTTAACACTGCACGCAGTCTTCCGAAGTAATTATTGTATGTAGATGTTCATGTGAATCTCAGTGAAAAGAAACTTTGAAGTATGTAGAGTTGAACGAAAAATGCATATATGTATGTACGTATGTATGTACATACATACATACTTATCAAAGTTCCTTTCAATTATTTAATAATGTGATTTCTCTCACGTGCCTCTTTCATTAGCATAGTGTTGAACGCTACCGGACCTAGCCTATATATTATTATAAATAATATTAGAATATTGTTATTAATATATAGAATGACGCAATATCACGTAAGTACATCCACAAAGGATTATCCTTTTATACAGAGTGGGGCACCTCATTTCCGTCGGTTTATATACGAAAAGCGGTAATATTTTTTATTTTTATTTTTATTAAAGGTTGTGTAGGTTCATTAGGGGCACGTTTTAAAATTGTTTTGAAATATACAGAGTGATCCAAAAAAATTTGGCACACCAAAGTTATGAAAATGTAAATGGAACACCCTGTATATTATGGGATATTTTGATGCTATAGGCTAAATTAAGGCCACTTACTGTTATATCCCCTATTCCTAACTCAACCTCTTTTCGAGATATTTCACTATTTTTGAAAATGTAGATCAAAATTTCAGAGACATTGCTGTCTTCCATATTTGAGCGAATTATTTTAAATTGTATTTATAGTTTACTCAAAGCATTAGACTATAAGATAAGCTAAAGTTGATATCTAAAAATTATACAGGGTGTTTAAAAACTACATTTGTGTTTCGACTAACATTAAATGCAAATAAATTTCATATTTTAAATGAAACACCCTGTATTTATTGCCATATTTAGATTCTAATTTCAATTGTTTTTAAAACTGCCTGCAACGTGCAATCCAATGAAGTTGAAAAAATGTAGGTTGCTATTTAAAAATAACAAGATATTGATATTTTCTGGATGAAATGTTTAACTTGGTTTTCTGATCACCCTGTATTATTTTGATAAGTTTGTAATACCGCATTTGAAGCAGTATACTTTCCAAAATGATTACCTAAAATTTTAAATATGCGCATGCATTCAATTATTGGGAATGTTGTTATGAGTAATAATCTGCAGATACTTCAAAAATGGCTAACTTTAGAGGCAAAGCTTATTAGACAAACTATCCTTAAAATTAAGTTGGAAATACGAATCAATCATAAAAAATGGGGTATTCCATTTAAAATAAGGAAGTCGATATCCATTTTCGAAAATTCGAAACTATTTTAGATCGAAAGAGCGTAACGTCAAACTAATATTTGCAAAATTTCAAAACTCAACTGTTACTAGTTTTCTATATTGTTCTAACGAAATCTCATCCTGATATACCCTGTATGTATGTACTTTTTAAAGTAACATAATCCCATGTAAAGATATTTATAGCAACGTGTTTTCTTCATACACCCGGCAAAGTTTGATCTATTTTTATATCCTAAACTACTCGATTATCGAATGTTGATTTAGTGTCTTTAATCTCTGTTTTGAAAAAAAAAAATTAAATGAGTTTTTTAAACGAATAAACTACAACTCCGTATTATTTGTTTTACTACTTTTACTTTCTTATATGTAGCATGAGGAAGTTACCTATTGTGATGAAAATTTTCGACCTCGAAATTTTTGCAGATGTCCACGTTTAAATTTCTAAAGAATTCAAAAGCACTAAAAAATGAATTTTAGAAAGAGTTTATAAAAAAATTCCTACCGGCAGTACGTCTTTTCGTCTTAGTCAAAAACAGTTTTCTGCAAATAACTAGCAAATTATGCGTTCTATACAGATTTATTTGTTACACAAAAGTATTTAGATTCCAGATTGGAACAATTTTTGTTTATTAAAAATACAAAATTCGTGAATATATCGATTGGCCCCCACGATTCCCTGATTTGACACCTCCCGATTACTTCCTATGGGGGTACTTCAGGGAAATGGTGCACACCAACAAACCAACCACAACCGAGATGCTATAGGATAACATTACATTAACAGCACGAAGTTGCTGAAATAACACCAGATGTCTGGGAAATTGTTATGGAAAATGTGCTTAAAAGAGCTCGCCTTTGCGATTCCGCTAGAGGCGGCCACTTGACCGACATTATATTCCATACATAAAGTTATAGACCATATAATCAATCAGAAAATATAAATTATAAAATTGTGTTTGATTTAAAAGTTATTAAAAACAAAACAACCTGGGACATTAAGTACACCTGTATAACACGCGTTAGCTTATCAATAGTAATATTCTGCTGTATTTATAATAATTAGAGTTGGTATCCAATTAACAGTATGCAATAAGACCTGTACATTTAGTAGTATATAAAAAAATATTACAAGGAATGGCAGAAAACTATTGGTACTAAACAAGGAAGTGCATAAAGTCCTGACTCTAGGGATTTGTAATAAACCGCAATAGATAAAATTGTATGTAACGATTCTCTCGAAAAATGTCAACCTATGTTTAGGAGATCTCTTCAAGTTTGTGTTGCGAAGATTAATTTTATGCACATCAGAACGGCAATGTATTTTTGTTATTCACTACGATGCAGTTTTAGTTGTAAGGATTTTATGGTACAGGTATAACTTTCTCCTGTTAGGCATGTTTAGCCACCGTAACTTGAAAAGTTTATGCATAATACGATTGAACTTAATAATAATAATAATAATAATGTATTTATTCAAAAGTTACACTGCAAGAATGAACCTAATTCCTGGAATGTAAACCTGATTACGCGGAATTACAAGTATTGAATAACCATAATTCATTCTCAATTATCTCGACGTAAGTGTGCATTGGATTTTGTTAAGTTTCAATAACATACGCATACATTTTTAGTTATCATTTATTTAAATCTAGAACATTGTTTATGTTACTATGGTATGGAAGTACGTCGAGAATGGCATCGTAAAACAGTGGCAAGTTGGATTAAGGGTCATACTGATTGTATGTACTCCATTGTCAGTGATTCCGAAATTTATTGCATAGTCTGTAAAATATCCTTACAGAATGCCCAAAAAGGCCACGTACAACATCACTTCGCATCGCTAAAACATACACAGAAATTGGACCCGTTGAAAGCTGACAATTTTAACGAAGAACTCTCTGAAGCTTTAATGGCCGCTAATATCCCATTAAAGAAACTTGAAAATTCCACTTTCAAAACATTTCTTCATAAATATACTGGTCGAAATGTTCCTGATGAATCCACATTACGTAAATATTATATTTCTAAGTGCTTCACGAAAACAGTAGCATGCATTAGAAGACATCTTTCAAATCAGTACCTATGGATAAGTGCCGATGAAACTGTCAATATATTATGACGCTATATGGTAAATGTTGTAGCTGGTGTACTACATCCAACTATTCTATATCGTATGTGTCAATTTTCATTAGGTATAGGGATTCAATGTTTACGTGCGATTTATACGTATACAAGTAACGTGGCACTCCTACTGTCCGTCACCAATCCCGGCAACAATCGACATCACAACGATTTTCTCCGATCTTCCCACTTATCTCCACCAGATTTTACATTCAATGTTTAGTTGAGAACACGTTGCGATCTAGTCTGCAATAAAAGCCGTCTTATTACTGGAACGTGAAACATCAAATGGCCGCCGCGATCTCCTGATCTAGTAGTTTATTATTATTTTCAGAATCCTTTTTTATTTACCTTATTTTTAATTTTATTAGAATTACGCTTTTGTTTGTGTCATACAGCGTGAACGCAGCTTAATAATTCTCTGCATTTACTGAAAGGAAAAAGAAAAACAAATCCTTGCAACTTGTAAATATTATTTCTAAACGCATTACAAACATCCAAGCCGGTGGTCGAATAGTTACTGCTAACCACGCTAACTTGTATTTACGAGCATGCATCGGTCGTGCTGGCATTGGAAAGGAAAGAAGGGGTACTATGTTGCCACGTACTGTATGGATTAATCGCCTATGGCTAATGAAATTTGACACATGCTGTATAACGCATATATAATAACATCTAAAGTTATAAATACAGTATATGCGGAAACAGTTGCAAAAACCATTGACAAGAATTTGCACAAAATGCTTCATTCGGATGACAGATGCAGGGCAAAAATACTTTTATTTGTTAGTAAGAGTGCTGCATATATGTTAAAAACAGACAGACTATTAAAGGAAACATATCAGAATCTGTGAATATATCAGAGGCACCTATCCGGAAATTGACAGACTTGTATCCGCTTTTAAAGTTTTCAGAAAAGCACCATCGAGAGTAGCTCTTTACAGGGAAAAACTTCCATCTTTGTCACTGCCTCCCTCGCCAGCAATAACTAGATGGGGAACATGGTTGGAAGCTACTAGTTTTTATGCAGAGAATTTCGATAGTTTACAAAATTTCGTTACATGTTTAAATAACGATGCTCAAAGTATTTCTGAGTGCAAGAAACTAACACAAATCCCAAATTTAAAATATCAGTTGTTATTCCTTCAGGAACACTTTGGAAATTTGCCTAAACTAATGACATATTTTGAAAATCGAAATCTCAAATTAAAAGATGGAATAACCATATTAGATGTGGCTATTAATAATTTCAAAAGTATTCCAAGTGTCTTCGGGTGTGGCTTTCGGCAAAAGTTAGACGCAGTTTTTAATATAAATCCAGATTTAATAACATTGCGGCAATTGTGTATGGGGACGACAATGACACAAAATCGAACTGCTAAATACGCTGAAATAAAAGAATATATAATATAGAAATATAATATAATATAATATAATATAGAAACGACGTTTTCTATTTACAAGGATGTACTTCACTCAAAGAGAACAAATCTTACAGAAGAGAAAATGAACAAATAATAAGGTATTTCGTATTTTATAGATCACCAGCCACCTGTTATCCAATTATGGAAATAAAATTAAAACCACTTTAAAAATACAACATTTCAATAGTGCGCCCATGGGCGATGAGTCATCAACCTTTCGTGTCCGCTATCTGATTATAGGTATGTTTCTTACCAAATTAAAATGTGCTAAATTACAAATAAATAAAATCTCTAATGCCATGTTGAAAACAGTTACAACGCCCTGGAATTTGGACCCGCCGGTATACATATAATCAACATCACAAGAGCAGGTAAATATTAGTACTTATTTAGTAACCTGTAATATATATAGACAATGCTGCGAGATCAGGAACACTGCGAAATAAAACTTATAATAATAAGTAGTAATAAATAAAATAAAACTTAGCTGGTAGGTCATAAAAAAATATTTCAAAGAAAAACCGGTTCTGATGTTTGTTTATCAGTAGTTAAGTATGTTGCTTTTGTATGAAAACAAAAAATTAATGGACACGTCCTTGACATTATGTAAATAATTATTTTTTCCATAGTATTTTACGCATTCATTCATTATTTATTTTACAGAGTAAAGATAACGGTTCGACTTTCTCTTGCGCGGGGAATTTGATGACACATCGCGTAGAAAATGAAATTTCATCCGTAATTTTGAAGAATGGGAAATTGTATCTAATTAAGAGGAGTTCATACCAACAAAAAAAATATATAATGTGCCCCAGTTCTAAAGCTCTTTGTTTGAATGAACAAGTGCAACTGTTAGGTAATTCACTGTTACCGCCATTAGCCAAATTAATTTTGGGAAGTCACAACAGTTTCATCGATATGCGTTCTCGAAATTTAATTAATCTTTGAAAGTACGAAAATTACAGCTGTGGCACTTACTTCTCATGCTCATGCAAGTAAAATAGATTCTTACAAGGTTAATTATATTATACGGATTTCAAATAAACATAAATAAATTTTAATTTCGCAGATTAGTTTTCGCACTTTAAGGTATTACATGTTCAAACCACCCCTGTATTTGACAGTTTATTATACTTAAAAGATATTATTAAAATAATGATAAAGCGATAAATAAATTTAAGAAAAAATCAATAGCATCAAAATTGTTTTTGCTTTTTCAAGTTTATATCTAGTGGTATTTTATGAACTGACACGATCCTAGCCAGGAAAAACAATTAATATTGAAAATGATACTCAACAATATAATGACAGAATTCTACTTCAATGCTTTTCATATTTAATATGTAGTCCTAATTCAAAATTTGGTTCGAAACAGATTCAAAGTGATTCCAGGAAATCAAGTAATGATTCTTACGTATACAGTTTTTTAAATTAACGTAATATAAGGCGTAAAATGAAATTGTGTTATTGTGAAAGAAGAACACCTGTGCCTTCCAGTGAATAAACAATTGCTCACCACGGAAATCGAATCATTTATTAACGAATAATTACAAAACTATCTATACGCGTGTGATCTCAATGCAAAAAAATCCAGCCAAGAGATGCAACCACCATAATCGACATTACAAACATCCTTTACAACAATTTCACAAACTATCTCTCAATAATTACAGAAGCAAACTTATGCATTGTCTTCTCAGCAGTGTTGCGAACCTTAGCATACAGAAAATCCCAAAAAATCGAGTTCATGTCATGTTCATGTCATAAATTTCAACGTGTCAAATACAGTCAAATACCTATGGATAGATTCTTTATTTCCAACGGGAAATACAAAAAAAACATTACAAAAACAAAATAAACAATTAAACATCTTAAAAGAAAACAAAAGGTTGAATATCAAAATATAAATCAATTTTTAAATGAGTACATGCTAACATTGTGTAATTTAAAGTGTTCCTGAGTTACTTCGTAATTAACAGAAGTTAAACGAGCAGAGTCACAACTGCTTTTGGTAACGCACACTGCGTTTAATGCTTCTGATCCAATCTTATTTCTTCTTTTTTGTTCGTGTGTCTGTAACGATCCTGAAAATTCTTTCAGCATACACATTAGAATGAGGCAAAACCAATATATGTTTTATTAGTTTACCAAGATTTTGAAAAACTAAAGTATCATATCTTTATTTTTATCTTTTCCATTTAGAAATATCTGATTGTAAAAAATAGGTTGGTAATTCATTCCATTCCTTAGCTAACTCAGTTTTATCTATATTAAAGCAATTCTTAAATTGCTCACAGATGACATTAAAATCGACTATACCCTGGTTAAAATTTTCATTCAAAGCAGTGTATATCCAAAAATTGGCAATTTTTAAAAACAGCATTAGGCATGCGTTTTTGCAATTCTACTGCTGCTGAAATACAAAACTTCAAAACATTTCTTAAGAAGCTGTCTCGCCTGTCTCTATTCAATTTCAGAATAATTTCTTTGCATTCTGGCCCAATAATTATTTGCTCTAAAGGTAAAATGTAAGAGGGTTTCCATACTTTGTAACTCATGCAATATACATTCAGCAGACTGTAAGTGATCCTCGGCATATGCAATTGTGAAGTAATTGAGTAAAACATTCCTACTACTATGCCATCTAGTAGTAGCAAGTTTCAAAATCTTATGTTCTGCTGCTTTAAAGAATTCTTGCATCTCCTGTAACTGTGTAGACCTTTTGCGCTACCAAACACATAGCTGTATATGGTTCGGAGAAACTCCTCAGGTTGTTTAGGCAGTTTTATACAAGCAGCTGATGCAACTAGTGTGGAAGAATGGCATATACATTTTGGAAGAGTTACACGAGGAACTTCATCGTGAAGTAACTTAAAAAATGAATGTTTCACCCCCCACCATGACAGAAGCCCCATCACAAGTTCCCCTGGAAATAAATATTGCATCTGAGTATTAAATTCAATTTTGATAAAAATTATATTACCCACAGCATTATTTAGAGGTATATTATATTTCGCCATATAGATTGAGGTTGCACCAAGGTCAAGGGCATTTATTTCCATCAATTCCAACAGTCGTGTTTTTACTTTCAACCCATTTTCTATGTACCTGGTCAAGATGCACAATCTCTTCTTATCACTGAGATCGGTTGATTCATCAAGAAGAATTGAAAAGTAGTAATTTTGAAAAATTTTAACCAAGTCGGTAGCTTCTTTTTTACACAAAATATTCTTTATTATTTCCGTTGATTTAGTGCGTTTAATGCTTATATCTTTACATATTTTACTATGGCAAAAAAGTATTTTAAAAGTGGTTCCAATTCATCCATTAAATGAAAAGAAACATTCTTAGTCGCAAAAAATAAACTTAGCTTTATTTCAGCCCCTTTGACTGCTAAATTATGGTCATTTTCCTCCATCATAAAAGACATTACCCACGAGGCAAAATCACTATATGCTCACTTCTTCTACATTCGCAAATACGTATTTTCATCCTTCTCTAAAATTGTGATTTTGCCAAGTGGGTATGTTCTTACTATGTTGTATAGCTCGTATTGCCTTTAAATGTTTCTCAGTCTTTGAATCTCTCTCTAACTTACTCTTCCCGCTTTTTAATCCAATATTACATACTTTACACCTAGAATATACAAATAAATAGTAATAAAAAGAAGAAACCTCCAACTAAATGGCTACTTTGCTCTTAATACGTCACTCTCATCCACGAGCAACCACTGTCTGAATTTAGGATTTTCAGTTCAGTCTTGTCTAATTTTTTGCTTGTACTGCTTGCATTTCTTTTTAGGTATGATTTCGCAATTACCACTTTCACCATCACTATCACACATGGTTTAATTTGTCTATCATACAGAAAATGTTGCCGACATTACTAATTCAACACCAACTGTCAACATAAAATGTGACCGTAGTGATCATAGATTGGTGTCACCTTCCCAAGCAGCAAAATCACAATTTTAGAGAAGGATGAAAATATATATTTGCTAATGTACGACAAGTGTGCATATAGTGATTTTGCTACTAGGGTTGTGAAAGTTGATACAGTGATCGACTTGAACCAATAAAATTCTTCCTCATAAACATGCAAAAAATCCCTCAAATTAGAAGATTTAACGGGGAAAAAATCTTGATCTCTTTTATAGCTAAAAATCACTAGAAATGGGATAAATCCCTAGTGTTGGCAACACTGCTTCTCAGGAGCGTATTTTAGACTGACAATAAAAATAGTGCGCTCCTTCGACACACTGTTCCTTCGTAATGTTTTACATAATTTAGGTTTTTCATTAACCTATCTTTCTCCCTCTTCAGTGCCTAATGTCTGTGTAAAATAGAGTTCAAGAAGAATTCTAAATAAAATATCCGCTTGGAAGCATGAAATATACGGATATATACGAGTACGACAAAAGCTTAGGACATCGGGCATTATAAAAGGCATCATGGCAGTGCTTACGTTTTATAAGAAATTATAAAAAACATGTAAGCGGATGCAAAGAAGCGATACAAGCTCAAAGAGACTGTTGGACAGCTAATGTTATATTATAAAGCAATTAAAACAAAACACTATTCCCATATCTGGACATTAAAGCTGGTGTACCACAGGGTTCTAGTTTAAGTACTCCTATTTTACGTTTTCACTTTCTTAGGAAGTAATGGCTGTGTCACACAATAAAAGTGGAGGTTCAAACTACAAACTTTTCAGTGCCGTGCTGTTTAAATATATTTTTTAGGTTACCGAATATACGAAATAATTACGTGCGATTTGTCAAATGTATCAGCCGCTAACGCCTAATGTGATATGTGTATGAATAAAAAATAACGCTAAAACAACTGTTTAAAGAGATGTGAAAAAATTACAATTTACTTTTTTAATTCAACTTATTTCAGAAAAATTGCAGTTATTATTTTTAAGCATCGTCTTACTGTACAATACCTGAAGCAGGACTACATTAGGACAATGTTTGAAGATTCTGAAAATTGTCTTGATTTTGCTATTAATTGAAATCAAATGAAAAGTTCATGACGGCCTAATCACCAAATACAGAATGTATTGGAATTTTTCTTTCATACTTCTCTCATACAAATGTAGAATGATATCATACAACTAAAGTTTCTCTAATTCAGTATAATATACACCGTGTTTCATGTAACTAGCACATTAGAAGTTTTTGTGCTTACAACGCGAATTTTTTCCAGAAGTTTTGCCTTCCCACATAATTGACCGCAATCTTTCGAGTTAAAATATTTTTAAACTCGTGCAACTTCCGGTTGCACCGGAAGTAGGCGCCATCTTTGTTATTTTAAATGTGACACCCTGTATTTTATTCGAGATTTGAATTGCTTATTTAAATAGAACAGAGATACCGGGTTGGATTATGTCAAAGTCAACCGTTTCGGAGTTATTCAACTGTTTTCCATTTTTAGGGCACTTGAACGTAAATTTTAAAAGTTCTTTATCTGAGACACGAAAAAAGATAAACAATTGAAATTTGTTCCTGAGATAGTCAAAGTATTGTGCTATTCGAATATCACCAGGTTTTGCAATAATATTACACAGGGTGTTCTCTAATTAATTTACAATTATACACATTTCAAATGCAAGAAACTCAATTTTTTCAAATGTATATTTTCGCATTTTCTGAAGCAGAAAAAAATCATCTTTCGATCCACTATTACATTCCCTATACCTATCTCTAGAGGTTTTTGAGTTATTGGGGAGATCAGCCTGAAGGCCCGATATTTTGCCATTTATCACACACAATTTCAAGAATGCCTTGGAAGTAACAAAATGTTTAGTTGTCAAAATTTCGTTCGCTGTCAGTGTTATTAATTTGATGCTTGGATATTTTTTGTACTTTACTGAATGATTTGATTAGTGCATAATGGAAGGCTATAATAATAATTATCCAAATGAAAGTATCCTTAATTTATTTTACATACACGGAGAATGTAATCGCATAATAAGTAGAACTTGCCGTGTGTTCAATCAGAGATACCCTAATTTGCCTCCGATGAATCGATTCAAATTTGCAAAAATTGAAACACATTTTTTGCGACATTGGAATATGAACACAAAAAGAAATTGTACTAAGCCAGTAACAGGTGAAGAAAACAACGAAATTAATATTCTGGGATATTTCCCAGCTCATCCCCATGCTTCGATACGTAAAGCAAAGGTGGATTTAGATATTAGTATGACGTCAATTCAACGCGTGCTAGCAAAGAACAAATGGCACCCATATGCACAAAGGAAAGTCCACGAACTGAGAAATGGAGACGCTCAGAGAAGAATTGATTTTTGTGAGTGGCTAACTATTCGTAAACAGGAAGATCCGGACATGTTACGAAAGATTTTATGGTCGGATGAATACAAGTTTACCAGGCAAGGCGTTGTAAATAATAAAAATTGTCATTTTTGGGCAGATGAAAATCCCCACTTTTCACGAGTAAGCCATTTTCAATATCAATTTAGTTTTAATGTATTCGCCATAATAGGGTGGGGAAGGGTATTTTATCATATTTATGATGAAAGGCTAACGTCCGAAAGATATTTGCGAATCATTAGGGAAGTGGTGGCAAACATAGTCAATGACATGCTACACCAACACTATTATTGGTTTCAACTGGATGGAGCTCCAGCTCACTCTACTCATGCTGTATATCAAGAGTTGACCCAGCTATTTGAGGATAGGTGGATTGGTCCAAATGGACCATGTCTTTGGCCTGCTAGATCTCCGGATTTAACTCCAGTTGACTTTTTTTTATGGAGTTACATAAAAAAAAAGAGGTCTATGCAACACCAGTTAACTCCAGGCAAGAACTAGAGGATAGGGTGCGAAGAGCATTTGACCAAATTGAAGTTCAAATGATTGAACGTGCAACGACTGACCAGCTCCAAACAAGGTTAAATAAATGCATTGAAGTAGGCGGTGGACATATTGAGCACTTTGACTTATACCGTGAGATCAAAAATGTTTTCGCAATTAATAAATTTTTGGTTTTGAACTAGAAGACTTTTTTTCCATGCCCATAACATGCTTACAAATGACTATTAATCCACTCCTCCTATACTTAATCTATTATTTTTTCAGTTTTATTTGGCAAAATATCGGGCCTTCAGGCTGATCTCCCCAATAACTCAAAAACCTCTAGAGACAGGTATAGGGAATGTAATAGTGGATCGAAAGACAATTTTTTTCTGCTTTAGAAAAGGCGAAAATATACAGGGTGTTTCATTTGAAAAAATTGAGTTTCTTGCATTTGAAATGTGTATAATTGTAAATTAATTAGAGAACACCCTGTGTAATATTATTGCAAAACCTGGTGATATTCGAATAGGACAATACTTTGACTATCTCAGGAACAAATTTCAATTGTTTATCTTTTTTCATGTCTCAGATAAAGAACTTTTAAAATTTACGTTCAAGTGCCCTAAAAATGGAAAACAGTTGAATAACTCCGAAACGGTTGACTTTGACATAATCCAACCCGGTATCTCTGTTCTTCTATTTAAATAAGCAATTCAAATCTCGAATAAAATACAGAGTGTCACATTTAAAATAACAAAGATGGCGCCTACTTCCGGTGCAACCGGAAGTTGCACGAGTTTAAAAATATTTTTACTTGAAAGATTGCGGTCAATTATGTGAGAAGGCAAAACTTCTGGAAAAAATTCGCGTTGTAAGCACAAAAACTTCTAATATGCTAGTTACATGAAACACGGTGTATATATTAGGCGTTTTCGGAAAATGTATAGCATTAATCTGACCCGGTTAGAAAGTACCTAACAGGTTCAGTAACTTTACCCGGTTAAATGAAATATTTCCGAACGCAATTGCGGTCACGTTGAGTAACGTAACGTAAACGTCTGCATATAACCTTATAAATACCTATCTTCATAACATAGGTAGTTTAGGTGTACTGGTAATACGACAGAAAAAATGGACCGGGGAGGGGGTAAAACAACCCGCATTACCCTACTCACTTACCAGGGTTATGAAAATCGAACCGGGTTGTTGAACCCGGTTACTTTTTCGATTTTACGAACACGGTTGTTTTTACCAGACTGAATTAACGAACGCATTCGTGCTAACCGTGTTGTAACCCCAATGACCGGGTTTAATTTCCGGAAACACCTATTGTGTGACATTACTTCATTCGGGGCATACGTAAACTCTTAAAAATGCAACAAGGACTATCTCCTTCTTTTAAAGACATACGAAGTTCTCAGGTAATATATGAATTTCTTTATTTTAATTCTTTATTATACTACCAATTGTTCAAAAAAAAGTTTAATAACTATACTTTTTATTTTGTATTGCAATTACCTGTTAGGTATTTATAGTTCTATCAATCTACGATAAAAAGCGAAGTATTAATAAAAGTTCTTATATTGAAATGATAATATTGACTGTTGAGAGGTCCAGTGGAATTACTCTATATAGATGTCTACGTATATGTGGTTAAGATAAATGTTGTGTTACTTCAGATATAGTTCAAAATACATGCAATGCCAATGGCTACATACATACTTATTTAAATAAATGTACCTTGTATATTGTTTATTTCGGAGTTGCCAAGTAGCTTTCCACAGTTTAGTAAAAAGTCGATTTTAAAAGTCTAATGGGAAAACTGTAAATAAGTTTCAAAATTATACGAATTTTCAATATATAAATACATTTTAAAATATGTAGTAGTAGAGAATTTTACTGGACTTTGCACAGCCCACATCTCCAAGTGTACCAGAGGCAGTTTGAAATGTGTTGAGCCTCAACATTAAGATGACGTTACTCGTCCGAAACATTCTGGTAATGTAATTGCGCATGCACGGAAAGATGCCTGTAAAAATTTCAGCCATTTTAGACACGATTGACAGTCGTTTGTGTCTGTCGATGTCAGTGTTTTTTGTAAAAATGGAATGCATTTGAAAGGCAATACACCTTCACAAATTTAAACTGAGTTAGACGCTGTTTAGGGGAACTCAGCCCCATCATTTGCCACAGTGAAAAGATGGGTAAGGCAGCTGAATTTAATTAAACGTGGTCGTACCAGCTTGACTGATGGTAAGCGTTCGGGACAACCAAAAACGCGACCATCACCAATAACATCGAAAATCTTCACCAAATTGTACTGGATGACCGGTCGAATCAAGGTTAGAGAAATAGCAGAGAGCGTTTGTCATATATTGAATAAAGAATTGGCATAAACTATCCGCACTTGCTCACTTTAGACCATAAACGTATTCGATTAGACGTTTCCAAGACTCTATTGGAGCGGTTAAGCAAAACAAGTCAGACTTTTTGCATCGATTCATAACTGTAGATGTAACCACAATCCTCCACTATACTCCGGAGACGAAAGAACAGTCAAGACAGTGGATTGCTGAAGGTGAACCTGCTGCGAAAAGGCGAAGAAGGTTCCATCGGCCGTGAAGGTGATGGCAACTGTTTTTTGGGATTGTGTTGATCGACTGTCTCAAAAAAGGTAAAACAATAACGGAAAAGTACAACGCATCATTACTTGATAAGCTGAGGACAAAAATTGCAAAAAAGGCCGCATTAGAAGAAGAAGCTATATATATTCCACCAAAAGAACGCACCTGCTCACACATCGGCGGTCGCCATATCCAGAATTTACGAATTGCACTTTGAATTGCTTGAACATCCAACGTATTCACCAGACTTGGCCCCCAGTAGACCTTTTCCTATTTTCTAACATTAAAATTCCGTTTCAAGGACAGAGATTTTTATCATAGAGGTTAGAGCATTGCTGGGAAAAGTGTATAGACTTAAAATGAGATTATGTTGAAAAATAAGACTACATTTGATTGAAAAAATCTTGTTTCTATATTAGGCCCAAAACATTTCAGACTACCCTCGTATATGACAACTTTTGTTGAATGTTAAGTCGTATGAATTAAGTTACATTTAACCTGTATTTTCTCCATATAATTTAAACTAATATTCTTCTTCATCCCCAAGCAGATATCTTTTTAGTTTCTACGAATTGCTTTCCAGGAAGTATTCGGATGGGATCGATTTAAATTTTAACAACGTTTTGCACTTCGAACTTTATCAGTTTAACGCTAACACAGAAAAGTTTTCAATAACTGCGCAAAGAAATTACTGTTAGCAGTAAAACGTTATCAATGTTAGAAATTGTCCTCCGCGCCAGACTGTGTATGGGATTTGCTGGAACGTAAAGTTTATTAAAAAATCTAAAAATATGTTTAAATTCAGTTTTCTTTTTTATTGGTTTGATTCATGTACTAATTGGAGTGTAATTTAACATTAATGTTCAGAGGCCACAATGACAATTGAAAAAATTCAACATATAATTTTTCAAAAGAATGTTCATATAAACATTCTTAATAAAGACATTGTACGTACATGCGCAGTGTTAAAGTGTGCGTCGAAATAAGTACAAATAATCATGCATACTTTTCGCGTCGCAAAAAAATCCATTTTATGACAAATTCTTCTATATTGAAACAAAATGCTGACTATTTACGCTTCTATAATTAGCCACGCGCATTTTAAAATCGCAGAAGCCGTACCTGAATTATAATGCTATATGAAAGCTGAAACTTCCAGGTAAACTTGTAATTATAGCATGAGAATTGCACCAGTATAATAAATGCATGAATAGTTTCGCATTAAAAATATTTTAAAATCTGTATCTACACCGTCGGATAGTTTTGTACGAAAAGCTTCCAGTTATGCGAGAGACACAAAATTTCGAAGAGTATGAGTTTCGCACTCTATCTTATATATAATTTTTATTTTGATAACTTGTACTTTATAAGATTGAATTTCTTATTATTTTTTAATGTTAATGTAATAAGCTTCATAATTATTTCTCTCTCTGGTAATTATAAGTGTATTTCGAACTACTTTTTAAAATACTTAATACATAGTTTATAACATTATTTTTTTCAATAAACATACCTATAGCCACACATACGAGGTGTGTCAATTAAATAACGAAAATTCATGCGAAGACGCCATGGGCAAACGCTGCTAACTTCGTTATGACTGACTATTAGTGAAATCAGGAGAAAAACCGACAAAAATTGTGGGCAGCGCGATTTAACGCCGTTCGTGAATCTGTGAAAGACGACGAAAAACAAGAGACAACAGTCACAGTGCATACAAATCTAAACATCAAACGTTTGCAAGTGCTAGTGCGCTCCGATCGTCAACTAACCATTGTGATGTTGTCAGCAGAACTAGACATAAACAAGAAAACGGTGCGCCAGATGTTACAGAATGATTTGAAGATGCGGAAGTGGTGTTCTAAACTCGTTCCGAAGACACTCACAGCGGAGCATAAAGAGTTGCGTTTTTCGATCTGTTAGGATTTTGTTGAACGCATCCAAAACGAAGGGCGAGCTTGGATGGAAACCATTGTCAAGGGGGGCAAAAGTTTGGTGTTTCAGTATGACCCCCAAACTCGGAGACAGAGTAAGCAGTGGGTAGAAAAGAAAAGGGAAAGCGTCCCACAGAAGCCATAATGTCACAGTCGCAAAACAAGGCAGTAGTATTTTATTTTCTTGACATTAGGGGCGTAATCCAAAGAGTAAGTTAATAACAGTGCCATCTACAGCTTCCAGAGCGAGAGTGGCCGGTGGGAGACATATTCGCTACGCAATGTATGGGTCAGTGTCAGACAGAGAAAGTATTAGGGAAAAAGAAATGATAACATTTGTTCATCATCGCATACATTGTAATATACCGAAAAGAGATACATATATAGGAAACACACTGTACTTCGATGAGTAACACTTGATAGTCAAACACTTGAGAATTTTTTCGAGATTGCTAGTGCTTATCGTAATATTATAAGAATCCACTACGCACTTTGTTGGAGGGGCATCTCACAGGCCAACTCTCGCTCTGTGAGCTGTACCTTGATGTCCTACAGCAAATGTGTGCTAGAGTTGCTCCGGTGAGACCAGAATTGGCCAAAAATGCTGGATTCTGCATCATGATAACGCCCCTTAGTCTGCACTGCGTTCGTTGTGCAGCAATTGTTGGCGAAAAAAATATTCCGGTCCCCCTCGCCTCCCCCCATAACCCGGATCTGGCTCCTGCATACTTTTTCATGTATAAACTCCGCTCAAATCAACCGCTTTTATTGTTAAAATAGTTTGTCCCCATGTGAGATGTCATTAAAATCCTATTCAATATATTTTACATATCTTGGCATGCTATACACAGTTAGTCATCTATGGCAAAATACGGACTAAATGTGTAGCAGAATTTATTTGTTAAATTATATCGTCACTTTGATTTTGTACTATTTCTTTTTTTTTGTCATCAAATTTTGTTGGAAGTTAAATTCTAAATAAATACTTGTATGCTTTTAATAAATCTGTATAGATTGCATAATTTGCGAGATATTTGCAAAAAAAAACTGCTTTTCATAAATGTGAAGTGATACTTCCGGTCAGAATACGAAAATTTTCCTCTGCAAAAGTTGTTTTAAATGAAGTTATAAATACATATAGTACATACTTCTGGAAAATTTGGGGTAAATATATATTTTGCAAGAAGCTGTTTGTCCATCAAATAAAAGTCCTACTTTCGACAGTAAATTTTAGTAAAGTTTCTCCAGAAAGATATTCTCAAATGCATTTTTGAGTAATTTTATGTTTTCTAGAAATTTTTCCTAAACTAGGCAGTTGAAGAGATATTAGAAAAATTTTATTTTTTCACGGAAGTAAACTACTACCTCCAGTTTACTGATGTCTTATTCGTGTGGTCGCTATCCGTACACAGACAAAGACAGGCATACCTGCAAACACCACTTTTATGTTATTAGGGGACTTTAAAACGTGGACACTTGTGAGCTCAAGTTGAAAATATTCATCATCACAGTACTTTCTTATACTAAGTATAATGTAAAAAACCTGAAAAAATATTCTATAAGATGGTAATTTAAGTGAACAATTTGTAACAGAAAGAAAATGTTTTTATTGTTAAGTCATCACTGAACATTGTAGCTTCATATATCGGGAAGCTTTTCAATATAACAAGATTTCAAAGATAGTCCAAACAGTTAGTCAAACACAAACTATTTAGATTACAACTTTTAATACTTGGAAAATTACATTAAAAAATTATGTGGCATTGTTCGCGATTACGGAACAGCTTAGAAAACATTGTTGTTAGAGAGCCTGTAAATATAATGTACATATTATAATCTTATGAGCAAATAAATTTAGAAATGTACACAATATGATAGTATCAACAATGTAATATAAAGCTTAATATGAGGATTTAGCTGGATTAAGTTTTATTTCCTTCTGTTCCACTACAACAAATTGAATGAAATTTTGATACGTCCTACTGAAAGCTCATATTTTGCAAAAAAGCAGTGCTTGTACCAAAAAAGGTAGTTATGTTCTTCCAGGAGTAAAAAACATTGTCATGTTTTTTCAAATTGAAATTTCATTTTCTGAATAAATATAACAATTGAACAAGCACACAAAAATAATGGTATGGTATACAAGAATACCATATTAATAATATTAGTCTTCGTTAATAACTAATTTCTTCTCTGTCATTCATTTATTAATTTGAATAACTTCTGCTGGAATAGATAAACTTAAAATACCTAAAGTAATAATATTGTCAGCATGCAAGATTATGCGGAGTAAGTTATTAAAATCTATTGGTAAATCACTAATAAAGATTCAAAATGAAGTAGGTCCCAAAATCGTGTCTTGAGGCATACCAATTTCAGCTTATAGTAGGATTGATAACTATCAATATGAAAGCACTATTTTCAGCTGAACACAGAAAAGATATAAACCATTTAATGAAAACACCGACAATTCCATATCTACGAGCAAAGAATAGAACAGGAGAGATAATAAACTGGTGGGGAAATGGGTATTATTTAGACGGAAATTACCACTTTAAGGCAGGTCAGTTATGGCAATATTGACCAATCATAATTTATAAAATGAATATTTTGAATAACTTGTCATATATCCGGTATGTTTGATTATGTGTTCAGTGGCGTAACATATACCATGTGCTTGCAGGCGACCTGCGTATAGGGCTTACTGTAAGATAAAACGACGACACCGAGAGTTTGTATGAGTTAGTACGAGAAAGCAATATACAAACTGCAGTACAGCTGCGCTATCTACCCTCGTTGCCCTGCTTAAACGGAGAGTCAGCCTAGCCCGTTCTAGCCTCAGCGTAAATCTACTCGAATCCCCTCTTTTCCAACACTACACTCGACCAAGGAGCAGTTTGTATATTGCTTTTTCGTACTAACTCATACAAACTCTCGGTGTCGTCGTTTTATCTCACAGTAAGCCCTATACGCAGGTCGTCGGTAAGCACACTCTATATTCTAGGCATGTTTTCTTTTTATGTTTTCTTTAATAGAGTTAGAATAAATGTTACTATATTAAAAAGAATAAAAGGATTAAAAAAATAATGCACTCACGATATTTCCTTAATTATTATTGGACTAAGAACCTATTTTGAATGATTATCGAGAACATACGAAGTATATATACACGAAAATGAAAAGTGTGAACACATGGATGTTAAAACTAACATCAAGCAGTAAATAATTACTGTGACTTACATATATATCTATACGTAAAACGTATATGCATATATGCATGTGTTTGAGATACACACATACATTAAGTGCGTATATATACACTATACAAAATATTTATGCACGCTTATGCATTGCGGTGGCCATATTGAGTTACCACTTTGGACAAATATTATTATTAAGGGGACTCTCCCGTTCTATTCTTTCCTATATATATATTTTTCTAATAATTTTTGAGCTTATAAAACGGCAGAAAGAAACAATAGAAATACCCAAAACAGTAGCGATTTTCATCGAAGTTAATGTAAATTAATTTAATTAACGTAAATTTTAAAAAGTTAAATAAAGACTCATCCCCCCCCCCCCCCATGATGATCATAGCGGACAAAGGGCTGAAGATATCAATACCAAACCTTATATTTACAAGTATAATCCTCCTCTTAAGATCTGATTAGATTTTGAGTGAAATCGGTACAATTAGAAGTAGTAGTTCTCTCTCTCCCTCTCCCACTCTCTCCCACATTTTTAGGGGTTTATTGAACTTTCATTCCAGAACGGGCAAGTGCATTTTGCATCCATTATGAGATTTCTCTTAGTTTAAAGTCGAGAGTGAATAAATTATGAATGTCCAGAAACACATGCACCAGTTAAAAGGTTTAAGCTTGGTATTATCGCAAATGTGCATAACTGAAGACTCACTGAAGCTAATTGTTTCTAAGAAAGTTTATGTTTCTTCAATTATACAGTGTTTTTTTCAACTTTCAAATAGCATTTAAGTGGAACCGAATGAAATTTATAATACATGTGTGATGCCACTGCAATATGAATTCCTATACATATGATACGTTAAGTCCCTATATCATGACCTCGCTTTAAATGATCGTCGATTGAAGATGCGTGTGATAGCCGACACTCTTGGCATATCAAAAGAACGTATCGGTTATATCTTACATGAGCAGTTGCAATTGAGAAAACTGTCAGCAAGATGGGTGCCGCGTTTACTGACTGAGGACCAGAAACGAATTCGTGTAACCACTTCAGAGTACTGTTTAAGCCTTTTTAAGCGCAATCGCAATTTTTGCGTCGATTTATTACCGATGATAAAACGTGGGTCCACCACTACACCCCCGAAACAAAAATTCAATCAAAACAATGTGGTTCCATCAGCTAATAAGGTAATGACCACTGGGTTTTGGGATGTTCGTGGTATTATCTTTATATATTATCTCCAAAAGGACATAACAATCACATGAGTTAACACCTTTAAGAATATCAACATCAACTGAATGATTTCAACTTATACCTCCTGATGAGCATAGATATTTTGAATTACCTACACTAAATATGGCAGAATGGTACAACGGAGTTAAGCCCCCAAATATAAAAACCCATCCTTTTTTTTAGAAGTTGCGGCGTGAAGTTCCTCTTTACTACGCCTCGCTTTTGGACCAGCTGAATGAAAAATTAAAGGAAAAACGACCGCATTTGGCAAGAAAAAAGTTTTGTTGCAGCAGGATAATTCACCCGCTCTCTCATCGTCAATTGCAACGGCAAAATTAGTTGAATTAGGATTTGAAATTCTTCCTCATATACCTTACAATCCAGATGTAGTTCCGTCCGCCTTTTCCTTTTTCTGAATATGAATAAATGGCTTGATGGAAAAAGATTTTCTACAAATGAAGAAATGATTGCAGAAATAAACGATTATTTTGTTGCATTTGATTCGTCTTTATTACAGTGATGGGATTAAGCCACTTGAGAGGGTGTGAAGTTAGTCTCCCTTTTTTCGAATATCGTAAATCTGACGGTTGTTCCAGGTTGTTCTAGGTTTGTTCTAAATTGTTCCAAAGTATTTCAAAAAAAAAGTCAAAATTGGCCGAGATAATCGAAAAAACGCTTTTTCACCAAGCCCGCCTTTTTTCGAAAATTGAAATTCTGAAGGTTGTTCCAGGTTGTTCTAAACATTGTTCCAAATAATCTCGAAAAAAATTCAAAATTGGCCGAGATATCGGAAAAAACGAGTTTTTCCCAGGCCCCCCTTTTCTTGAAAATTGTAATTCTGACGATTGTTTTAGGTTGCTCTAAGGTTGTTTTAAATTGTTCCAAAGTATTTCAAAGCAAAAACCAAAATCAGACGAGAAAATGAGAAAACACAAAAGCCAACATCATGAAGTCAGACCCAATTTTAGCAAAACTTAAAATGTTGACGGTTGTTCTAGCTTGTTCTAGATTTGTTCTAAACATTGTTCGAATACGTCATTCGTTCTTCGAACAATGTTTAGAACAAATCTAGAACAACTTGGAACAACCCTCAAAATTTTAATTTTTGCAAAAACTGAGTATGACTTCATGACGTTGGCTTTCGTTTTCTCTCATTTTCTCGTCAGATTTTGATTTTTTCTTTTAAATACTTTGGAACAATTTAGAAAAAACCGAGAGCAACCTAGAACAATCGTCAGAATTACAATTTTCAAGAAAAGGGGGACTGGGAAAAACTCGGTTTTTCCGATTATCTCGGCCAATTTTGAATTTTTTTTTCGAGATTCTTTGGAACAATGTTTAGAACAACTAGAACAACTGGAACAACCTTCAGAATTTCAATTCTCGAAAAAAGGGGGGCTAGGTGAAAAAGTCCTTTTTTCAATTATCTCGGCCAGTTTTGACTTTTTTTTTGAAATACTTTGGAACAATTTAGAACAAACCTAGAACAACCTGGAACAACCGTTAGATTTCCGATATTCGGAAAAAGGGGGGCTAATTTCACACACTCGCCACTTGAATACCGTTGGAACAAGTGTATAGTACTGAAAGGAGACTATGTTGAAAAGGAAAGTAAAAAAACTCGAAAAAACCAGTCTTCCTCTATGTTAGTTACCACACTTGTTAGACCACCCCCGTACATATTTATCTTCTCGTCTTCCCCTATGTTAGTTACCACACTTTTCAGACGACCCTCGTACATATTTATCTTCTCATTTTCCTCGATTTACAACAATTTTAAAAATTAAAAAAGTTGAAAATTTTGACAGGAAGTAAAACTTCTATTCTTATTGAATGGCAGCATTTGGCAAATATATCACAATTGTGCATACTGTGCAGATTTATTGAAAGTATACCGGGTGGTGCAATAGTGTGTTGGCGGAGCTTAGTATGAAAACTAATAATGCTGTAGCAATGAGACTTTACGTACGTATGTAGTATGCGAATTTTCGCAACCACCTTCAACTCTTTTATTTTAAATACACTGCTATACTTTCTAGACATTATAATGATAGCCATTCAAGTTATCTTTGCAATGATATATGGATATGTGCACTTCAGATTGTTAATTTTGATTTTATTGATAATTTTGTTAAAATCTTGACAGTTGCAACATTTTAAGCTTTAGTCTGAAAATGGGTAGAATGCCTCACGTAACTCTTGTGTTACTAATTTATGGTCTAACACGTTATTTGTTTTGAGGTTGAACAAAGTGAATAAATATACAGGGTGTTAAATATGTCGTGTCTAAGTTATCAATCTTTATTGGTTATTTTCTCGTTTTTTTTTAAATCTAACCTATAATATTTTTATAAGTCAGCATATTCCTTGTAAAATTGCCTTTAAAATGGTACCAATAACATAGTACTTATTTCTAGTATTTTCAAAGTTATAACCCTTTAATGGGATATACTCATGTTTATAACATGCAAAATGCTAGGCATCTAATAGTTGGTTGGCCATGAAAATAAAACAAAGTAATTTTAACAAACACCTGTTTTTTAAATACTTTATAATTAGTTTTAGAATTACATTTTGAAAATTTTCCATAAGAAAACAATCTTAATTTAGAATGTGTTCAGATATATTACCATTCTGCTCTACACATGCTCTCAACCGTCTCTGTATCGACAGACTTACATTCTGAGCTAAGTTATTGTCACTGAATTGAAGAAAAGTGTTTCACATTCGTTGCTGCATGTTCTCTGCCGTTGTAGGAGGTGTTGCGTAAACAATGTTTTTTACAGTTGGCCACAGAAAAAAATCACAAGGTGTGAGATCTGATGATCGTATTGGCCAGCCTAATACCCTATCTAAATGTGCTCTTGCAGCAGTACCATAATGTGCTGGTGCACCAACATGTTGGTACCACAATCTCCTGATGACGTTATTTGGGAGACCTTCTAATAGCAATGGTAAATGCTTTTGTAGGAAATTTGTGTAGATTGCACAATTTAAAGTATTATTAAAAAAGAATGGACCAATAATAGTGTTTCCTATGATGCCTCCCCATGTATTAACACTCCATTTTTGTTGATATAAAAAGGGCTGAGCAAAATGTGGGTTTGTAGTGTCATAATAATGGGTAATTTTTGTGTTTATTGTTCCACAATTAGCAAATGTTGCTTCATCTGTGAAAAGCAGATGAGCTAGAAAAGTTATATCGTGTCGTAATTTTAAAAGTAGCCATTCACAGTAAACTAGTCTCCTTTCAAAGTCCGTTTGTAATAAGCCTTGATGATTTTGAATTTTGTAAGGGTGTAACTCATGTTTTTTTAAATCCTTTTTACAGCAGTAACTTCTATCCCGTGTTGTTACGAAATTATGCTTGTAGATACGTGCGGATTTTCCACAATGGACTGGACGACTGTCACTTCATTATCTTCTGTAAACATAGTCTTACTTCTTTCATGTTCGACGTAATTCACTGAACCCGTTCGAAGAAACCTAATCAACAAATTTTCAAACGTTTTACTATCCGGTGCTCTTCGGTCGGGATATTCCATCGCATATATTCTTGATACTAAAAATGAATTTCTGTTGCTAGCGCCAAGAGCAAATACCATGTCTATGAGCTCCTCATTCGAAAAGTTCATTTTAAAGCAAAAACAACAATAAACTATTATGGTACCATAATAAAAAATAATGTCATTAAAACTGATAACAAGGTAAATACTACATGTAACAGCTACTAACAAACAAACAGAAATTAATAATTCACTAGCCGAACTTAATTTATAACAATAAAACGCAATTACAGCAAAGAAAAAATACAGAAAACGACTTTTTATGGACTTCTGAAATAGAGATTTGACGTTTGGTTGCGCAGCCATTTTTTTTTTAAACCAAGGCAACTATTAGATGCCCCACATATTGCATATTATAAACATGAGTATATCACATTAAAGGGTTATAACTTTGAAAATACTAAAAATAAGTACCATGTTGTTGGTACCATTTTAAAGGCGATTTTACAAGGAATATGTTGACTTATAAAAATATTATAGGTTAGATTTAAAAAAAAAACGAGAAAATAACCAATAAAGATCGATAACTTAGGCACGACATATTTAACACCCTGTATATTTATTTTCTTTGTTCAACCTCAAACAAATAATGTGTTAGTCCATAAATTAGTAACACAAGAGTTACGTGAGGCATTACATACACATATCCATATATTATTGCAAAGATAATATGAATGGCTATCATTATAATATCTAGAGAGTACAGCAAAGTATTTAAAATAAAGACGTTGAAGGTGGTTGTGAAAATTTGAAACATCCTGTATATTTGTAAATAAAATTAGGAAATGCACAGTCGCATACTACATATTAACGTAAAGTCTCATTGCTACAGCGTTATTAGTTTTCATACTAAGCTCCGCCGACACACTATTGCACCACCCGGTATAGAAGTGGATTTGGAATAATTCTTGTGAAAAAAAAAATTCCAAAATTCGGATTGGAAAGGTTTGTTGAGATGATAAAAACATTTAAAACCTAATTTGAAACAACTTTTGTATACAAATTTGGAACGCACATACTTATAAGAAAGTGTAGGAGCACCTCATTTTTGTTCCTTCTAAAGGATGGCAAAAACAAACAAATGAACCAAGACGTGTCATTATAGATGGAACGACTGTCACAGTCACTTCGTTGCGTATGACCATTTTTATAACCACACTTGAACACTGACCACCAGGAGTGCGTTCAGAAAAGGAAAGAATGTTATCCAAGCGTCATTCCAATTTCACACTTGCCGTTCAGAAACAAAAAGATGTCCCAAAATTATGACGTCATTGCCGTTCAGAAATAATTGGTGCGACGCTCGGAGTGTTCCTTATATCACCCACCTATTTGTGATGGTTTTAAGGTTATAATTATAATTTCATGTTATTATCATTATTTCATTTCTTGAAGTTTGAACAGTTTGTTTTTGGACAATTTTAATTTGATCCAAATTTTTTTTTTCGATTATGATCCATTGTTCTAATTAGTTTACTTATTTCTTTGATGACTTTATTTTTTCATACATAACCTCTAACTCTGCAATGCTTAGCTTTGACTTTTGCCACAAACTAACTCGACTCACTCTACGGCGTTCAGAATTGCAAAGCGCTCCAAGTTTACCCAGTGGATGACGTCATAAAATATGACCTGACCATGCCAGTAGCCTATCCATCATTTCTGAACGCACCCCGGCTATATACATTGACAAATACAATTTCTAAGTATATATAAGTCAAGGAAGTAAAATCTCATATTGAATTAAAAATAGCCGCAAATTTGCTGATAAATAGGTTAAAAAAACTATTATTATTCAGTTATATTAACTAATTCCTAATGACTTTAAATATTTACTTACCAAGAATCAGTCCGTTATGAAGAATTACACAAGAGGTAATGTGTTATCATTTGGAAAGAAAGTTTACATTCATCTCTTAAGAAATGCAGAAATACCCTTTGGGTATTGCATATCTCTACAGTTCTGTGCTCTAAAAAATCCATTACATTTTCAAACTAACACAAACAAGACTTCACTTACATAGATTTGATTTAAGAAAATACTTTTATGTTCTATTTTATATGCATGAACGGATAAACAATAATTGATATACTGAATCAGGAGATAATTTTAATCGAGCATCTCTAGCGTTGTACTGCGGTAGTACGTTCTACAGTAATCATTTATATAGAATGATTTCGCAGCATATATGTGTATATATATTATTGTAAATAATGTGGGTGAACAAATTTCGAAATATCTGTTTTTCGAAATGTCAATTTTAATAAGTTACGTACTTATAATAAATAACTTATAATTATTAACGATAATTTTAAAAAATATTTATATATAAAACATCACAATTCGATATCTATCTGATTTCATCATCGTAAAACAGCAGATAATTTCACTTGGAATATACTGTGGACTTCACTGATAATAATCTTGAACGGAAATGTCATTTTAAGAGAGAATTGTAATTTAGATTTTAAAATACGATTCAGTTTATTGTGAAAACGTAATGCATTTTTCTGAAATCATCCACATTTCGTCACTTTACTGAACATTTTTGGATCGGAGACAAAATGCAAAAGGAAAAGTCCCTTACCACAAAAATATATAAAAAAATTATATATACACGTATTTCGGCAACTAAGTTGCCATCTTCAGTAGAAACCTGTAGAAAAACAGAAAAGAGTGTTAAACGTAGTGTTTTGGCTAAGGCGAAACCATAGAAGATATGCTCATCACCAAATCACCAGTGGGATAACACTGATTTCTTAACGAAAACATCACTTTATATACAGGGTGGGTCATTAGTAGCCGCTTCTTCGATTGCTCTTTTGTGTTTTAAATAAAAGCAAAAACAATTAGTGGAGCATCCATGGTTGCTTGTAGCACATATTGTAAAAATACTTTAAGCTCTGACGCACTTCACCGGAAATGCACGGAATTTAATTTTTTTAAATGACTGACCCTATATATTTTTCGATTTTCTTGTACTGCTTTAAATTGTCTGTTCAACTGTTTTTTCTTTTTCAAAATTGAGCCAATAGTTTTTGAGTTATTAATTTTTTTTGAAAATATTTTACCAAAATACGTGTTCAGAAAAAAATGATTTTCACATTGTCTTTAAAAGTAAAAATATTAACTTTGGTGGTGCTTGTAGCCAAGAAAATTCTGCATAATTTGGTAAAGTTTCACTCGACAATATCTCAAAAAACTTTGTTTTTTCAAAGCCTACTTCCTGAAATTTCACATACCAAAAACTTATTTTTTTTAAATGAAACACCCAGTATTTTATTGAGGCATTTTGTTCCTTTTTTTATTCTCTTTCATTTTTGTTAACAATGTCCTATACCTATATTTTGTAATTTTTGAGATAATCACTATAGGAGCAATTACCGGTCAATTACAGAACTACAGGCGTTGTTCTATGCACCCAAATATTCGTCCAGTAAAGGCTGGAATGCGGCTGACTGCCTGAGTCAACTGTTAAAGAAACTCGGTATACATTTTAAATTTCTTATTAAATTTCACATCAGAAACATGTAAGACGTTAATACTTTAAAAGTGACTATTACTGAGCTACTGTCGTTTTTTGATATAATTTTGTTATTTTTTGTATAAAAGTCAATTTTTTCAAATGGAACATCCTGTACATCAGTTCATTTTTGAATTCGTAATTAAATTTCACATCAAAACCATGTAAGACGTTAATACTTTAATAGTGATTATTACTGAGCCATTGTCGGTTCTTCATATAATTTTGTCAGTACTATACTATATTAATTAAAACCATAAAACTGACAAAATTATATGAAAAACCGACAATGGCTCAATAATAGTCACTTTTAAAGTATTAACGTCTTACATGTTTTTGATGTGAAAGTTAATAAGAAAATCAAATATGAACTGATATATAGGCTGTTCCATTTAAAAAAAATGACTTTTATACAAAAACGTATCATGTAATTTTAATCCAATTTTCTGCACATGCAGTTAGTAACTGTAAAAAAATAAAACATGCTTCTATTAGGACCTCTTATTGTAAACAATAAGCAAAAAATTGTGTCCATCTAATACGTCGTTTTCGAGAAATATAATTTTATACAAACATTGAATTTTTCAGATACAAAAATGAATAATATGGGTATTCCATTTAAAAAACTATAACTATGGTTAGCCACCAAGTTATGGAACACTCTGTAGAATACAAAATATTTTTTAAATATGCTCCTAATGAACAGCTATCACAAGAAAAAAACCGCTTCAAAATATCTTTACTCATAAAGGCATAATCAGCCTTACCCGCGGAGATGACTCACCCTGTATATGTAGAGAATAATTCCGGATGTTGAATAAAAAAAAGTTTAAAGTTATGTATACAAGCGAAATTCCAAAAATAATAGATGAAATTTGCCAGCACACGGTCCGATTACATCGAAGGACACTGGCTCCTCAATACAATCGATTCATTGAAAAACTAAGTCCATCTAATTTTCCATAATAATATATTGAATGGCCCACGCATTATCTCGAATGGGGCATTAATAGAGGTCGGGCACGCGGAATTTATCAACCGTAGAGATATGCAGACCTTGACTATCCGCAGTCTATTAACTTACGGTATGCGTATTTTTCGACCGTTCATAAATAACCAGGTCGGAACATATTGTACAACGTAAAGTGTGCCTGTAAATATTAACATGCGTAGTAATTATGAATCACAATTACAGGAAGTGCATTTCAATAATATTTTCCTGGTAAATCAATTTCTCCATTATATAGACTTTTACTCCCACCGATAAGCATTCTTTTTAATTTAATAAAAAGACTAATAGTAGTACATTATGTATTCAGTTTTATAAACCTCATTTTATTCACGAGTTTTATTAATCATGAGCGAAACGTAGTGGAGCGAGTGTTTAATAAAACGAATAACTAACGAGTTTATAAAACGAGTTCATACTATACTTTTTATACGACAGCAAATAATCAAAATAATACAAAATTACTTGTCTGTTATCACAGCACGCCGGGTTATGTTGCCCGATCGATGACAAGTGTAAACCAGCTCGATAGTTCAATTGATTTTTGCAATTAAAAGCCCTAAATATAAGAAAAGCGCACAAAGTCAATGTGTAAATGACATTTTAAAGATGGGTATAGAAAACATTATATTAAAAAAGGTTTCATGATTTTTTAAACACGCGTTAAAGTTTAGAAAACAACAAATGTGCAAAATGTCTTATGAAATGTGTGTTTTATACTAGTTTTTCTATTTCGGATATTCAAAACGACTTAAAATAAACGACATGTTTTGCACGAAAATTTTAGAAATTCAGTTTCTTTGAAGTTAGTTACACTGATTTTTAACTACAACATTTTAAATATTTGAATATCGGCGATGTCGAGAAGTAAATTTCAATAAGAGTATCGGAAATTTTACCATCCAACTCTGTTTAACGAATTATATCGTTCATTAGTCAAAATAAAATATTGATATGTGTCTTCTTTATTCCTCGTACAACTTCTACGACACAGGTTTGTTCCATTAAGACGTTTACATCTGACATTTAAATATACTTTAGTTCCATGTTTTTTTTTTTTTGCTACCAACCACCAAAGAAATAAAATTAGCGTGCAATAAAGGAGTGTCGTAAAGTGCTGTGCCTTCGAATACTTTGCTCATTAGAGTAGGCTGTTTTTTAAGTAATTAAGTAATTAATGTTGGTGCACATGCGAAGCTTTTGAAAACTTCAAATTCTGACAGTTGTCATAATTAAATTCAAATTCTGATGCGTACTTTGACGCTTATTATTATTTATGTGACATAACCAAACTATCAAAATTATGCGTTTGTGTCTTGATTACGTGCACTGTCACCAACCATAAAAAAAAAGCATGCCCGTCTCTAATGAGGAAAGTTTTTGAAGGCACGGTATAGCGCCGAAATAGAAAATACGAGGATGAAATTTGGGGCACGAGCGAAGCGAGTGCTGTATTTGTCCGAGTGTAATAAAATATCCATGCAGTGAGTTGAATATACAACACCTTACCTACTAATGTCGAAATAAGATATCAGATTTTGTTCAATGATATTTAGTCAAAAAATTGCAATTAATCAGGATATAATGTACATATTTACAATTAAATATTGACGAAGTATATCTATTACAATATATAATTCTCCGGAGTACACAAATATTATACATGTATAGCTCGGTTAATATCTGATGGCACTCAGGATGCGCAAGGCGTAGCTAATATATGTATTATGTCCCTTCAAAACATCGGTATCGAAAGCAATACACTACGATAGACAAAATGCATTTAAATTAAACACGGACTAATGTTTTCGAGTCGATCTTTAACCCTTCATATGTAGCGAAATCTATATCTATCTCTCACGTTTCATGCTGCGTTCTCCTTATTTGTCTTAAAATTGTCATCCACGCAAGTGCCATTAGAGGTCTTAACCGAGCTATACGTACCTATTACTCACATTTCCATGAAATTAAGTTATTATATTCTTACACATGACGTACTTATTCTAATATTTATCGTGAATTCATCGCTTGTTTTGATTACAATTAACTGTCAATATGAATGTTACTTGAGAAATCGTCAAATAGATGGCGCCAACAAATTTGTTGGAAGAATTTTTAGCAATTACTCCTATTTCCCTAACATAGTAATAACTAAATGTTATTACTATGAAGTTCGATTTTTGTTAAATGTCTCAAAGAGCCAGTGTTTTTTGCAATTTTTACAGTCTTGTCGAGCGGAAAGTATTACTTGCTGGTCGAGCGATGCATGCGCGAAATGTCACTTTATAGGCGCCGAGTACAAAAAATACTTTACCTGTCGCAAATATCTGTCAACGTAGTCCATGACTGATGACTAAGTATAAATCGTTTGTCGCTGTCATAAAATGTAATAAGTAATTATATTTCTATTTTTTAAATTGCAAATTTTTGCAGTTCACGATAAAATTTTGTATGCACCACGTCAGTAAAGTGCCTTTATCGAACTCGCCTGTTACTCGCCTCGCTCGCTTCGCTCATAAATCAGACTCGTAATACATAAATAATTTTTGTGTAACAAGGTAGTAAAGATACATTCTTCATCACGAATGTGGATATTAATAGCCGAGGCGAATGCCGAGACAAATAACCACTATGAGTGATGAAAAATAACTTTACTGCCTAGTTACACATTACATTTTATCTGCAATAGTTCGTAATAAGGCAAAATAAATCTTTATTTTACTTTTGAATGTTAATTGTGTATTATTACGTTACGCTGTCAGCTGTCAACTACTCTTCTTTGGTTCTTTTTATTTTATACGAGGCATGTTTTTTAAGTAAGTACCGTTTTTCCACACCGCGACCGCAGCGCTGCGGTCGACGTTCTGCGTATGTGCACTGGGGACCTACATCTCTTGCCTACGCACTGACGCAATTACAGTCTGATTCTACCTTGTTTACGTTGTTTACTGAGTGTTTAAGATGCCACCGATAATCGTGAGTCCCGCCGACTGTGAAGTACGGGCTGTTATAAGATTTCTTAGTGCTAAGGACCTAAAAGCGATCGATATTCATCGTGAAATTTGTGCAGTTTACGGACAAAACATAATGAGTGATGGAATGGTAAGAAAGTGGGTGAGAGCATTTAAAGATGGCCGCACAAATGTGTATGATGAACAACGGAGTGGGCGTCCTTCGGTCGTTAATGAAAGTTTGGTGCAGGAAGTGGACAATAAGGTGAGAGAAAACAGACGCTTTACGATGTCCTCTTTGTGTGATGGCTTTCCTAATGTTTCGCGTAGTGTTTTGTATGGCATTGTGAGCGAGCGCTTGAATTACCGAAAATTGTGCTCACGTTGGGCACAGAAAATGTTGACGGATGTGCACAAAACCAAACGTTTAGGCAGTGCATTGACTTTCCTTGAGCGGTACCGCAACGACGGTGATGATTTCTTAAGCCAAATTGTTACGGGCGATGAAACATGGGTGGCCTACGCCACACCAGAATCAAAGCAACAGTCCATGGAATGGCGGCATTCAGATTCACCCGGAAAAGTGAAGTTTAAGCAAACAATTTCTGCCCGGAAAATCATGTGCACAGTTTTTTGGGACAGAAAAGGAGTATTGCTTGTGGAATTTCTGCCTCGTAATGAGACAATCAATGCAGCAGCTTATTCTGAGACCTTGAAAAATCTGCGCCGTTCAATCCAGAACAAAAGACGAGGCAAGTTGAGCAAGGGCATCGTTTTGCTGCATGACAATGCCCGTCCGCATGTGGCTAATCAGACCAAAGATCTCATCACATCTTTTAAATGGGAAACTCTAGATCATCCTCCGTACAGCCCTGACCTGGCACCCAGTGACTACCATCTGTTCCTGCACTTGAAGAGACACCTGGGCGGTCAGCGTCATCAAGACGATGACGAAGTCAAAACAGTTGTGATGCAGTGGTTAACAAGTCAGGCGGCAGACTTCTATGAGGAGGGTATTCATAAACTGGTACAACGTTATGACAAGTGCCTCAATATTGAAGGAAATTACGTTGAAAAGTATATTAAGGTACAGGCTTTCATGTAAAAATAAAATTATTGATATATCTTTGCACGTCTTTTTTTAATTTCAAAACGGTACTTACTTAAAAAACATGCCTCGTATATTCTGTTTTGAGTTTATTCCAAATTGTCAATGTTATTTTGCCTCTTAATTGTTAAAAATTATTCATCAATAATTTAGTGGATTTAGGTAACTACAACTTTAAGATTTGAATATGTGTCCAACTATATCCAGTAAAGATTTAAGTCATAAATAATAAATAAATGTCAAAATAATCTTTAATATTTCCCCCTCTTGCTCTCTTATAACACCTTTTCTCCCTTCATTAATTTTATCTAATATAGTTCGAATATAATGCTTTTGCATCCCACATTGGGCCAATCCATTACATTCAATAACTTCTGGAAAATAATTCCTAACAATTATCGTTACATATGGTCAAGCGTTATCGCACATTAAAAGAAAGTAAGAACCTACAACATGGCACATGTTCAGAACAAACAAAGACAAACTCTATCCACAGTGTAGAAGAAATGCCATCCTAAACTATTAAAGACAGCCCTTGGAAACATTTTAAATACATTTTCTAATTCAGAGTACCTCCTTTTACTTTATTATACGTAGTATAAAGAAGTATTGTGATGATGAAAATTTTCGACCTCGAGATTTCTGCAGATATCCACGTTTTGAAGTCCCCTGATACCGAAAAGGTGGTTTTTAAAAAATGTCTCTCCCTCTCCCTCTCTCCCTCCCTCTCTCTCTCTCTCTCTCTCTCTCTCTCTCTCTCTCTCTCTGTGTGTGTGTGTGTGTGTGTGTAGCCACGATAGCGACCAAACCGCTATAGCTATCAATTCCAAATTTTGTACAAATTTATAAAGAATTCATATGTAGTCAAAATTAAATTTGAAAAGAATTTTATTAAAAAAGTTTTTCGAAATTCCTACCGGAAGTAGGTCTTTTACTTTTATCGAAAATCAGTCATTCCTTTTAGACAGGTACGTTACGAGTTAAAAATATTTAGAATTTAATTTTCAATACTTTTTGTGTAGAAAAAGTTTCAAAATTCGGACCGGACGTAAAACTTTTACTCGAATAGCGATTTTTTTGCAAATGTGTCGTAAATTATGCGTTCTATATATTATTTATCAAGAGTACAAAAGCAGTTTCTTTCGAATATCTCGCAAAGTATGCATTCTATAGATTTATTAAGAGAATAGAAGTACAAGGTTTTGAGTAGTTTTTATAGAAAATTCTTAAAATTTGGCTTATTTTTCTAAAGAGATAGAACTATTTAAAACACTTTTGTATAATTTGAAATGCTCATGCGTAAGAAAGTCGTGTGGTGGCCACACCTCATTTTTTACGTATATAGGTGTAATAAGTTGTACCAATTTAACACATAAAAATATGCAAATATTTGTGTCTACCTACGTTTTGTATACAGGTATGATACTCATGTTTGTATTACATTTGTTTGGCTATTCTATTAAATTTCTCGGGATATATTTTCCAGCAAATGTGTAAATATCGTTATCAAAGGTTGTATATGATACCATAACGCCAATATGTGTGCACAGGCATTGAAAGGGATATATTGTATGATAAATATGTGACGCTTTAGCGATAATACCAGCGATGAAATTAATAAGGGTTCCCAATTAAATAAATACCCAAAATTTCATAATGTTATGACATGAATCATCAACACGCGAGATCCTTCTCGCCTTAATGAGAGGCGCCCTGCCACGCTATCGCTCATGCTAAAGGTACAATCTAATTCGCTATTAAAAAATCACGTCCTTCCTTGATGTATATGACAAATTTATAAATACATGACAGAAAGTGATTATTTTAAAGTTGAAATTACCGTTATGGCTGAAACGGCAAGAAACGGTGGCTTGATGCCTGACAAGTCGAAATATATTTAGGAAAAAACTTTATTAAACGGACAAAATAAAAGTGTATAAATGCTACATCAAAAAAGTTTTTGGGCGCCGATCAGCGCCATTATTGGCAAATGCAGGGGAAATTATGCTGGGAATAAAACACATTGGAGGCTGGAAGTCGACATCGTTTGCTGAGCTGTACATTAAAGACTCGGTTTCGAATACAGAAAAGATTTTTGCGTGGAAAGACACTTGTAAGTAGCGAAACATGAACTGCCGCCATCTGAGATAGTGTTTGAATGTACAGCTAATGTAAAAATTTCAAAATTGTCATCGTTTAATTTAAATTACTATTGTAATGTACCTCTTCCAAATGTAAAATTGCTCCAGCTGTGTTAAAAATATAAGTGTTCCAAAATATTTAGTCATCCGCTTCTTTTCATTATCGATAGGTTTACAAATTATACACATCGAGTTTTACAAGAAACATCTCTGATGTTTAATTGACGTTTCTTTATGACCCGTGGGCCATAAAAAGATGTTTATGCTCAGACATGTCTGGCAATAATAGTTTAATTATTATATATCAGTGCATAAACAATTATTACTATCTTACACTTACAAATCAAAGACATTGAAATACATTCACTAAAAAAGTCAGAAAATAATTTATTAAAAAATGCTGAGACAGGTCGACTTTTTTTTGCCTAAAAGCAATAAATAGAGTAACACATGTAAAAAAAATAAAACTCCAGACTTCTAGTTAAACAGAGTCCCCCATTTTTTACTCAATATCTAAAAAAAAAATTCTAAATACCACTAATACCACTAAACAATGAATGGTCACATTCAGCAAACACAACACTTGCGCAACTGCCTAGCGATCGGATTCAGATGATGTACGCACACTCTAAATATGTTGTGGTGCGGTCGCCAGTTTTGTAAGCGGAAAAATTCTACGTTCACTAGCGAGCTTATTCTGTTCGGCATGCACATTAGCGCATTCCAACACCAACGCAACACACAATTCTGAGGAAAGTTACTAGAAAAGTAAGATAAACAATTTAAAATTATTGCGCAGAAATAAATTTATTATAATACTGGAATTAACCGAGTATTTTAATCGGAGTTGAAAAAACCAGCCCTTTCACTAAAAACTAGGCTGAAACATAATGCAGAAAAACAATTTATTATTATTGTTTATTCGGTTTAATCTGTACAATTCGTATAATTTTAACATATGGCAGCAGTGAAAAGTACCAAATGGAAGGTGATCACATAAACGAGAACAGTGTTGTCAGCCAACAATCAACTGTTAGTGTTATCAAGCGAACAGTTCGAGCGGGAGAGGTTCCCGACCCGTCTGCTGAATGTCACCAATTCTCCACTAATTAAATTCCATACTTTTTTGAAATACACTATTTAATTTAAGAAGTGCAAATGGCCCATAAGTCAGTTTGCCGTTTCGTATTTAAAATAACTAAACAAATAGGTATATGGAAAATCAGGCTTTATTTTAAATGTATATAAATCAAAATCCAGCCATTATTCTAAAAATGATTTGTTCAATACAAGAGCTTCTTGGGGCCTGTAGTTCTGAATAGTTAGTATCTCTGATTTTATCAGTAGTCAAAAAAAACTTTTTACCACTGATGAAATCAGAGATACTAATAAATTACAAAACAATTATCGACAAAAAATCAAAAAAAGATTCCATCCGACAATAATAATTAGGGAGCGGAATCGAGCGAGTCATGACTCATCGCCCATGGGCGCGCTATTGAAATGTTGTATTTTTAAAGAGGTTTTAATTTTATTTATATAATTGAATAACAAGTGGCTGGTGATTATAAAATACAAAATACCCTACTATTTGTTCATTTTCTCTTCTGTAAGACTTGTTCTCTTTGAATTAAGTACATCCTTGTAGATAGAAAACGTCCCTTCTACATTAGCATACACAATTGCCGCGAGTCATGACTCATCGCCCATGGGCGCGCTATTGAAATGTTGTATTTTTAAAGAGGTTTTAATTTTATTTATATAATTGAATAACAAGTGGCTGGTGATTATAAAATACAAAATACCCTACTATTTGTTCATTTTCTCTTCTGTAAGACTTGTTCTCTTTGAATTAAGTACATCCTTGTAGGTAGAAAACGTCCCTTCTACATTAGCATACACAATTGCCGCAATGTTATTAAACCTGGATTTCTATTAAAAACTGCATCTAAGTCACTTGGAATTATTAATAGCCACATCTAATGTGGTTAATCCATTTTTACTTTCTTATACGTAGTATAAGGAAGAATTGTGAAATTTTCGATCTCGAGACTTTTGCAGATGTCCATGTTTTGAAGTCCCCTGATACCGAAAAAGATGTTTTTAAAAAATTTCTGTGTGTCTCTATGTGACCACGATAACCGCTGTAGATATCAATTCCAAATTTTGTATTTACGTGTCTAATCTCCCTCTTGAGATCTGGGTAGTTTTTCAGTAAAATCGGTAGACCGGAAGTAGCAGTTTACTTCAGTGAAAAAATTAAATTTTGTCAATATTTCGTCGACTACTAAATTTAAACAAATTTATAAAGAATTCATATGTACTTGAAATTAAACTTGAGAACAATTTTATTTAAAAAGTTTTTCGAAGCTGCTACCGGAAGTAGGTCTTTTACTCCTATCGAAAATCAGTTTTTTGCGAATATTTCGCATGTCATGCTTTTTAGACAGGTACGTTACGGGTATAAAAGTATTTAAAACGTAATTTTCAATATCTTTTGTATAAAAACAATTTCAAAATTCAGACCGGAATTACCACTTTTACTCTTATCGAATAGCGATTTTTTGCGAATATGTCGTAAATTATGCATTCTATATGTATTTATCAAGAATACAAAAGTATTTAGTGCTAGATTTGCAATATTTTTTGAATATATGAAATTTCAAAATTCGGACCGGAAGTAACACTTTTACTCTTAGGGAGTAGTCCTTTTTTTGAATATCTTGCTAAGTATGCATTCTATAGCGATTTATTAAGAGAACAGAAGTACTTAGAATAGGATTTTGAATAATTTTTGTGTAAAAAAAATATAGTATAGTTTGAAACGCTCATACGTATAAGAAAGTCGTGTGGTGGTCACACCTCATTTTTTAATTTGAGATTCGATTTTCAAAATATGTCATTAGTTTAGGCAAATTTCCAAACTGTTCCTGAAGGAATAACAACTGATTTTTTAAATTTGGGATTTGTTTTAGTTCCTTGCACTCAGAAATACTTCGAGCATCGTCATTTAAACATGTAACGAAATTTTGTAAACTATCGAAATTCTCTGCATGAAAACTATTTCTGTGTATGTTTTAGCAAAGCTAAGTGACGATATTTTACAGACTTTGCAATAAATTTCGGAATCACTGACAATTAATTTTTATCTCAGAAAAAGTAACATAAACAACGTTCTAGATCTAAATAAATGATAACTAAAAATGTACGCGTATATTATTGAAACATACATATTATATTGCGAAATATAAGGTAAATATAATAAATTTTAAAAACTCGTCACCCTTGTACCTACGCCGATGAAGAAAGGATTTTATTCATAAAATTCCTTATTTTATGGCAGTTTTACTTTATAAAACGATTATCAAAAAAAAAGTATACAAATTAAAAAAGTACCTGCTACAATCGTTCAATTTCAATAAATGACTGACAAAAGACATGAAGTGGAACGATTTACATATCCGTGAAAAATACAATAAACCTATTAACAATAGCATGTGTAAATTAACCAAACAATTTCAATTACATACAATCCAACAGCTAATATAAAAGCAATTTATACAGTCAATCTAAAACGTCTGCATCCGTAAATCACTGGAATGCATAAATTATAAAATATTTTAAACAAAACCGTATGTACAATTACCTAGATATATAGAGATATGTATGTATAGACTGAAGATAGTATACAGCGTCTGTCTAAAGCCCCCCCCCCCCCGTTATATTTTAAACAAAATCAAATAAGACGTTGGAACAAAATAAAAGAAAACTACTATAAAAATCCAATTGTGGGTTCATGCAGCGTTCCTTAACTTCGTATTAGTATTAGTCCTAAGAATTAGTCTTTTAGTCTTAACCTTAAGGGTGTTGTATAGGTACATTTTCAAATATTTACAGATTAAAGGCTACCTTTAAACTTTATGCAAAAATGATTTAGATGAAATATTCTTATAATGTTAATCTACACGTCCTTAGGCATTTTGTTTTTTCAATTTTTTATTAATTGTTATAAAAAATTAAATATAAATAGACCATCGAAAAGTAAAATGCGTACCGACGTATAACATATTATTGTGAACATCAATTTCTAGCAAAATTTTTTCGTATTTATTAAGATAAATGTGTAATTTGATAAGAAAGAAATGCATTTTTGGCAGTGCTTTAGTACGCCACCTGCAGTCAAATATTTGATACATCCTTGCAATCCAAGACAGGGCGGAGTTACTTTGTTTAGGTGGGGATTCACTTTACGAGCGATATTCGGAATACAGAAATCGTTGTTACGGTTTTGAGTAGGTATTTGATTAAACATTTTTTATATTATTTTACATATCATAAAATTGAAAACATTATCTAGTAACCTTGATTTAACTTTATAAAATTAATATATATTTTCTTTTTGTAAAATTTACTTATATTATTTTGTATTACATTTCATAAAATTGTACACATTGGCTGGCAGGCTTTGATAACTTTTACATAAATACAAACTTAAACAAAAACATTACATATGATTCATAAATAATACTAGCTTTTTTAGTTCTTCCACTATTTTACATTTATCAAGATAAAATACTACTGACATTTATAAGTGAGTTAAAAATAATGTAAAACTAATATAGAAAATGAGATGGATATAGATGGTGCCTACTTCCTCTGTACAGATATTGTACCAGACTGGTAGACGTTCAAAAGATTAATTTACAACCTAGCAAAAAATTACTCTCAAACGATTCAGTGTTCGGACAGTTATAAAAAGATTTGAAGTAAACCAGAAATTGCTCGGAAAGGATATCTTTTATTTTAAAAATTTAGCTAGATTACTTTTCCTGTTATGGCAAATAAAGAACAGACAGAAACAGGACTTATTATTTTACAGATGTAGTTACATAATAATAATGAATAAACATTAAACTTTAAATAATTTATATATAATAATAAAATAATGAAACTCCATTCAATACATGATATTATAGTACAGTCATTCTGTATTTTTTTAGAAAAAAATATGCGAGACTATTTTATTTGATTAATCGTTAGTGGGGTATGCGACGACTCTAAAACCAAACAGTTGGAACCCCCCTTCCCTCCTTGTGGGTTTTTGGTAATCTCAAAAAGTTTTTGAATGGAGTTTCCGAGTAAATGGTTGGTCGAACAACAATTTTTTTTTAACAAAAAAAAATATCTACAAATTATCTAATGTACTCGCTGCGATAATGAAGATGGCAGTAAAGTTAAAGAGATACCACGTGACTTGGATCCGGCGCATTCAACAATTTCAACAATCTTGAAGGACAGGACTAAAGTAAAAGATGCATTAAAATCATCGACAGGTTTTAGAGCCGTAATAACTAGGCAGCGGAAAGGTCTGATTGTTGAGATGGAAAAGCTCCTCGCGATTTGGTTGATGACCAGATACAAAATAGAATGCCGATGAGCCTACTAATTATTCAGGCAAAGGCGCGAATGATCTCTGAAGTTTAATAGAAGTATTAGCGGTGAAGCAGCAAGCGTTGACGTCGAAGCAGTGGAATAATTTATTGAGCAATTTGATAAAATTATGGATGAAAAAATGTAAAATTTCAGAAAGTGTTCACGAATAATTTAGATTTTGACAAAGACGAGTACACTAATGCCATACATAAAGTAGTGGAACTTACTAACATACTTAATTTAGAAGCTGAAGTGGAGGATATTGAAGCATTAGTTGAGTATATTGAGGGAGAATTAACAAACGAAGATTTAATAGAGTTGGAAGTACAACGGCTCCCGGAAGAGGAACCAGTAGAGGAAAGTGAATGAAACTACTAAAACTAGAAGATATGGATTCAAATATTGAACGGTTCACGAAAGTTGAACGGCCAATAAGTGAAGTTTTACAAGTTACAAAGTATACTACATTAACGACATTCTTTTCAAAAGCTATAACCAGAACTCCTGCCCTTGTAAATACTTCTATTTCTTCGCCTCCATCTCCCTTACCAGGCCCCTCTACAGCTTTTGATAGCTCTGGTGATAAATACAATGACGACGTTGATGAACCACATTTTGCACTACATATCATGAATAGTTATTCTTCGTTTTTCACACAATGAATTTAAATTTTTTAATACGTCACTTTTTAATTTTTGTATGTATTCTTATGTTCTGTAATATATAAGGGATGCAATTAAAAAGTTTCCTTAATGATTCACTATGGAATGCACACTTTGCAAGATATTCGAAAATAATAAAGTGTGGTCACCACACAACTTTCTTATACGTATGAGCGCTTCAAACTATAAATTTTAAGAATCTTTTTATACAAAAATTATTCAAATTCCAATTTTGTATAATTTGAAACGCTCATATGTACAAGAAAGTCGTGTGGTGGCTACACTTCATTATTTATAATGGTCCTCCGGCCCATTGTGGAAGAGGTGTCACTAATTTTCTCAATGAACAGTCTCCAAATCGATGGATAGGTCGTGGTGGTTCCATAGCTTAGCCACCCCGATTTCCGGATCTCTACCCACTAGATTTTCTCATATGGGACATGAAAAAATCTAGACACTTACAAGGGGAAAGCCTAAAAATACCGGCTCATCCATAAGATTCATGATATTTTATGAGGCGAAAAACAATATGGAGAACTACAACTGGGAACGAGGACTCTGACGGAAGATTTAGTTATGCATTGTACAATGCGGTGGCCACATTGAGCTGCTTTAATAATGCTCCGTAGGCTTTCCATAAAATAAATCACATTTTCTTCTAAACCCTCTAGTAATTAATTACAGCTTCGAACACCGATATTTCAAGAACCGTTAGGAATTCGGAAAAAGTGAATAAGAACATTTTTGCTTAAAATTAGTCATTGAATTCATGTATGAGGTTTCTCGGATACCTTGCCGACCACCTTGTATAATAATAGTACCTATAGATATAAATAATTATCCTGTGATTTTCAATACGGCCAATGGAAAAGATAATCAAGACGATGACATTAGTGCCTTTCAACAAAATATTATTATTATTATATAGTATTCATAGGCACTAAGTAATATTTCTTTTAATCAGAATTCCCTCTTACAAATTAACTTATTGAACACATGTCAGACTAAAAAAATTTACGATCTACATTCCTGTAGCGCCAAGACACGAGACTAAATAAATCATACAAAATATTACTAGCACCTACGTTACGTAGAGTATGTGCAGCCTGAACAGAGACAATTAGCACTTAACGCATCAGACGTATGTCATTTCGAATGCATCGCTCCATAAGGGCGGTACTTATAAACTGGGAACTGTACAATTTAGATTTTTACTATAACATTTAGCAAAACAGTAAATGGTAGTGGGGTATTGGCAAGTCCCACCCATGAGCACTACCCCCCGATACCCGCGCCGAAGACGTCGAAATTTTTAGTTTGCTATACAACACCCTTAAAAGTAAGTACACGTTATACAGAAATTTAATTTTCAAGTTATTCTGTGTAAATGGTACGTAATTGTGTACGTATTACCCCACAAGGTCTTAACTTAGTCCTAAGAGTTAAAAATTACGAAATTGCAAGGTCGTGTTCTAACGCGGTCCTAAGAAACTTACGACCTTAAGACCAGCTGATTGAACGCTACACGTATACACAGCGAACGAACTTTCTTAAGACTAATACTAATACTAAGTTAGGACTAATTCATGCTGCATAAACCCACCATAACTTTGTGACCATGTCTTATTTTAAAATTTTGACATATGGCGCTGTGGGCTATACCAACTTAAAAATTTTAAATGTCAAAGGGGGTCGAGTGACCTCTCATTTGAGAGGAGTTTGGAAGATCTATTAAGAATTTACGTTTTTTTTAAATTTCCTTCATTTGTTAAAAAAAGATAATTACATCATTGTCTTGCAATGGGTTGTTCTATTGCTAAAAGGTTGAGAGTGTTCATTTTAAACATTTAATTTAAAATCACAGTAGTGTGTTAAAGATTATTTGTTTTTTTTAATCATACCCATGATATTCGGCGATTTTTTTAACAAATGAAGGGAATTTAAAAAACAAAAATTTTGAATAGATCTTCCAAATACCTTTCAAATAAGGAGTCACTCGACCCCATTTGGCATTTAAAATTTTTAAGTTGATATATCCTACAGCGCAATCTGTCAAAATTTTAAGATGAGACATGGTCATCAAGTTAGTATTTTTATAATAATTACTCTTCTTTTATTTTTGTTTCAACGTTTTATTTCACTTCGTTTAAAAGATAACAGCAACATACAGGTGTCCCAGAAATAAAAACACGGAGTAGCAGATATGTAAAGTCCGAACAGAAACAGGCCCAAATATACCGCCATAACTAAGAAATTAAAAATGAAATTTTCTATGTTGTTTTTTAGATAAAAAAAATTACATTACGAACCTGGCACAGAATGTATGTGTATAAATACACGTAAGAATGCTCATTTGTAAATAGAAACGAACACGCATTCCTAGAAAAACACGCTTTTATTTGTATAAAACGGGGAAAAAACGTTAAATCGTACTCAGTCATATAAAACATTTTTTTGCCCGGTGCGTATAAATAACGCAGCTATGATGTAGTCGGTTGTTGACCCAGATGGGCGACGCACTTTATTGTAGACAATAAAAGATTATTGTAGACAATAAAAGATTGTTTTTATTTTTAAAATGGGAAGGTTGTTGCTCTTTAATGTGTTTGTAGTCGGAAACAGCTGATTATTATTATTTTAGAATATTCAATAAATCGCAGTAAATATCAAGAATGTAATTTTTTTTTTCTAGCAGGCGTAAAATTAAAGTAATTAATGGTTTAATATTTATTATGAAGTATCTATTCCTCCTCCTTTTTTTTAACACAAGTAATATGGTGGTTCTGAAAAGGACCGATTGTGAAAGTGAAGCAGGTGGATATTTAGTCCAGGGTCGGCGTAAGGCCAATTAAATTCTTTATTATTTTTTTCTGCCGTCTGCGTACGAATAAAGACTTGATATTTTGAGGGTACGTTTTTACTCCGTCTTTTTATTTCTGGGTCACCCTGTATACAGCACTTGGCGCAATTATTACGGCCATGTGAATTAATATGTAAAGACTTATTAGAAAAGGTAAAAAACTAAAAAGTACATTTAATTTGATGATTTCACTGTCTTTGTTTTCAGCAGAGCTATGACTCTTGATGCACTCTTTAATATCTTAATAACCGTTACTTTATCTAATCATCTCTCATATAAACGATACTATACCAAACATTTTCGATCGTGTTCAGATCATAATTTCTTGACCACGATCAAGTCTTAATAGACTTTGCCGTATGGCCAAATGTATTGGGATCGAAATCATTTCCATGCGGTATTAAGCATTCTAAAATGTGGGTAGACTTTTTAAAACTACCTCATTATGAATGCTAGTATAATTTAAATAAAAGTAAGTCAAATTAACGCAATACATTTTGCGCTTCATAAAGTTTCTTATTTTGGAGAATTACTTCGAACTCAGCGTCGCAATTAAAGTTTATTTTACATTTATTAAATCAGAATAATTATTATAATTTGAAATAGGTACTGGCTTCTTATTTAATGTTGTCTAAAGAGTATATTATTTTAACAGTAAGATGGAATGTTTATTGGTCGAATATACTACTTTTGGTAGCTTATGCTATTGTTCGTTAATTTATTTTTGTACCGGCAATTTAACTAAAACATAGGTGTTAGATGTTAGTTATAATTTTGTTGAATATCGCGTTTATGTTGACACACTTGCCAATTATCTCGTTTAAATGTTTAAACGCAAGACTATCGTCTTGCGTTTAAACATTCTTTGCGTGGATAAAATGCTATCTAAAATACTTATGCAATGAATAACTATTATTGTGACGACCGTTTAGATTAGTTGCGTTTTAAGTTCGACTTTAATAATTATAAATGTAGTAATCATAAATCTACTTTGTACCTTTTCTACGTGTCAGTATTAAAGTGTAATTATTTAAGCCATTTTACTTTCTTATACGTAGTATAAGGAAGTATTGTGATGATGAAAATTTTCGACCTCGAGATTTTTGCAGATGTCCACGTTTTGAAGTCCCCTGATACCGAAAAAGTGATTTTTAAAAAATGTCTGTGTGTCTGTGTCTGTCTGTGTGTGTGACCACGATAGCGGCCAAACCGCTGTAGATATCAATTCCAAATTTTGTATTTACGTGTATAATCTCCCTCTTGAGATCTGATTAGTTTTTCAGTAAAATCGGTAGACCGGAAGTAGCAGTTTACTTCAGCGAATTTTGACAATATTTCGTCAACTACTAAGTTTAAACAAATTTATAAAGAATTCATATATGCTTATAATTGAAATTGAAAATAATTTTATTTAAAAAGTTTTTCGAAATTCCTACCGGAAGTAGGTCTTTTACTCTTATCGAAAATCAGTTTTTTGCGAATATTTCGCAAGTCATGCTTTTTAGACAAGTACGTTACGGGTATAAAAGTATTTAAAACATAATTCTCAATATCTTTTGTATAAAAGAAATTTCAAACTTCAGACCGGAAGTATTACTTTTTCTCTTATCGAATAACGATTTTTTGCAAATATGTCGTAAGTTATGCATTCTATATATATTTATCAAGAGTACAAAAGTATTTAGAACTGGATTTGCAATATTTTTTGTATATATGAAATTTCAAAATTCGGACCGGAAGTAGCACTTTTACTCTTAGCGAGTAGCACTTTTTTGATAATATCTTGCAAAGTATGCATTCTATAGAGATTTATTAAGAGAATAGAAGTACTTAGAATAGGATTTTGAATAATTTTTGTATAAAAAAATTCTTAAAATTCTATAATTTGAAACGCTCATACGTATAAGAAAGTCGTGTGGTGGCCACACCTCATTTTTTTCCTTTAAAACGTTGTGTTGTTACAGAATTGTAATTAAATATCGTACTGTATAATGTTTTCCATAGCAATGATCCCTCATTACTACGGAAACTAGTAAATGGTACGCAATTTGATTACAGAGATTGTCATCATGTATTAAACCATTATTTGTAATAAAATTTATTTTTAATTTCCCGCTACCAAATACATTTTGAATCGCCCGCTATTTCCTTACTATTACTGAAAACTGTAATTATTTGATGTCAGCGGCAACTATATTTGGCTTTTTACCGATCTAGAAGGCGGATAAAAATATTGCGTTGATTGCGGGATCTTATCTGAGCTGTGCATCTGAATCAGTCTTCCAAGTGGTGTCACCCCATAATAACGACTGTGGTTTCTCTGACAGGTCTGTTTTTGTGTCTATAGTATACTCGTGACACGAAAAATAGCTGATTTTCGTTTTTTTCTCGGCATGAATGAAGCGGACACTGTTTTGATGATGCAAACAGCTTACGAAGAACATTCTCTGAATACAACAACTGTACGAATGGTTTTCTCGGTTTTAAAAAAGGAAAATGGCCATTGAAGATCAGCCCTGTTTCGGTCGTTCTTCAACTATTCGAACTGAGGACAACCTCGGCAAAATTCGTAATGTCAACAGTGATAATCGACGCGGGCCAATCGACCAATTGAAATACTTGTCCTAGAGCTCAACTCATCGCATTTTGAAGGTTGATTAGGGAATGTAAGGAGTGGCATCAAAGTTTGTGCCCATACTTCTCACCGGAGATTAAGAGAATCGTCGCATTCAAGCCTGTCGTGATATGAAGGACGCATTCAAAGATAATCCAAGTTTTTTCAACAATTTCATCTCTTAAAATCATAACAAGCCATGAGTCGTGGTGCTTTGGGAACGATCCAGGCCAACAGTAAAATCAATGGAAGTCACCTGGATCGCCTCAACATGTGAAATCGAATGTGAAGACAATAAGGATCCATTTTTTTCACATCATAGGGATCGTATACTCAAAATTCGTCCCTAAAAAAAAAAACAGTAAACCAACAATTCAATTTGGAAGTTCTGAAAAGGTTGCGCGAAAACGTCCGGCTTTGTGGGTTTCCGACGAACGATTCATGCATAATGACGACGCTCCCACGCACAAAGCTCTCAGTGTTCGTAAGTGTTTGGCATCAATGGAGACTACTACCTTGACCTTCGCGCCGTATTTGCCAAATTTCGGTCCCCCGGACTTCTTCCTCTTCCCTAGAGGGACTTGAAAAAAAAGCGTTTTGCATATGCCGACGATGGTCATTTCGTTTGTCATCAGGGGCACCAAAATTTTGGCCAGGAATTTGAAATGCCGGTGTTATGATATTTCTATATTTCCCATTTAAGAAAATATTTAATTAAATTAATATATTTTTAGTGTAAACTTTTTTCTGTCTTTATTGCAATTATTATTATTACTATTATTGCATATTTATGTTTACGCTTAATCAACATTATTATTAGATCTGTATATATGTCCAGCTTTTCGTGACTGATTGTATACCTATCGGTAGAGTAGAGATAAGGTAAGCGCATACTATTTGCAATGAACGGAACGGACGCAACGGACGGATTGCATTTTTGTTTGCTCACATATGTAATTCAATTGTATATCGCATAGTATTCGCTACGGACTCATCGCATGTACGGAATTGCGAAACAACATCGTCAAGGCACCAACAAATCCGTCTGATGCGATGCGTACTGATGAGATCACCTGCATTTCCGCACAGTATGCGACCTGTTTCAACTTGATTGCATTGTAGTGATCACGTTGTGATCACACTTTAATAAAAAAAAATTACAAAAATGGATGATGCTGCTCTAATTCCCGTCGTTCAGCATTACGAAGAACTGTATAACTTAAAACAGCCCCAATATTCTAATGTGCAAAGAAGGCAGAATATATGGGAAGAAATTGGCAAAATTATGAAGCAGTCAGGTGGGTAAATGTTTAGTAAAATGTTAAGGGCCGGTTTATTCACCTCTAAGTAACTTTATTTTCCTGTTAGTTACTAGTTACTTAGGCATCTGCCAATGAAGAAGTTGGAATCATGGTAAACACATAAAGTTACTTGGAGGTGAATAAATCAGTCCTAAACTTTATTTTTTTTAATTAAATACCTATCATAAAAGTTATTGCGAGAGTGCTGCATTTAATTTTACGTAATTTTTTAGACAACGTTTGTTTATATTTTTTAATTGTTTAAAACAAAATACATTTTTTAATTATACATTTCCAATAGGTAATTGCATTCCTTCTCTTATTCGTCTTTGTTGCCAACCTACAGCACCTTCTGGCGAAACGAAGTAATCTTTAAAACGATTCCTTATTTCTATTCCAGTAGCAGCTTGTGCACCTCCAATTTTTCTCAATGCTCTCATACCTCTAGCGTCATTAATACCGTAGTTCAAATCTACTTCTGTCCAGTAACAAGCATCATTTCTGAGATAATTATGTAAACAACACACGGCAAGTACAACCGTCGTTACATGTTCTGGTGAAAGCGATAATCTGCGTTCGAAAATTCGGAATTTTCTAACTAATATTCCAAAAGAATTTTCTACAGGATTACGAGCTCTACTAAGTCTATAATTAAATATTTTTTTTGTTTCGTCGCCTTGTATTTGCCTACCAGAATATGGCCGCATTAGATGTTTTCCTAAAGGAAATGCTTCATCCCCAATTATGACGTAAGGTAATTTTTCGTTAGTGCCTGGTAATTCCTTTTCCATAGGAATGTCTAATGTTTGATTTCGTAAAGCTTTTCCTAATGGAGAGTTGTTAAATATTCCACTGTCTGAATTTTTCCCAAAAGAACCCACAACAATTGAGATGAATCGATAATTTGCATCTACCAAAGCAAGAAGTACTGTACAGAAATGTTTTTTGTAGCAAAAATAATTACTTCCATTGTGAGGCGGAGCTTGAATCAATATATGTTTTCCATCAATCGCAACAAGTGCGTTAGGAAAGTTCCATTTATTGTAAAATTCATCAGAAATGCGCTTCCAAATCTCAATCTTAGGAACAGGCATTACTTTTGGTTGTAGTAATGTCCAAATAGCCTCACATGTTGAATAAACTATCTCACGAATTGTAGATTCTCCAAGTCGGTAACTGAACGATAGGGATTTGAAAGAGTTTCCTGTAGCCAAGAATCTAGAACAAAACAATAATAATTATTTTTCTTTTTAGCTAATGTATGTAAACAGCGATGGACAAGAATCCGCGATAACCATCGTAGGGCACTGAAACTTAGAAAAACTAAAAGTGGCCAAGCAGCAATAAAAACAAAGGCACCCAAATTTGAAAAAGAATTAACTTTTTTGACACCTTACTTAATAGATGATGAACAGCGAGTGTGCAACATTCCTTCTCCACCCTCTGTAATGAGCGAGGAAGAAAATACATAAAATGAAGAATTGCAGATTGCTGAGCAAGAGCAAAATTTGACTCCTTCTTTAAATACTTTCGATATTCAAAATACAATGTCAACTGACAGCGCACGAAGTTCACGGGCATCTACACCACTTGCTGCAAGCACAGTACTACGTCGAAAACGGTCAGCAGCCAATCCGGGGCCGATATCAGTTGCGTCTGTTGTGAAAGAATACATTGATTCAAAACAAAAAGTACCTTCAGATCCCCTTACTTCTTTTTTTCTTACAATGGCTGCAACAGTTCTCACTTTTCCCTTGCCAGAACAAATTGCAATTAAAAGACAAATATTCGACATTGTCAACGATGCAGAAAACAGAATTGCAATGGGGTCTACCACCACCAGAAATACTACTAGAAATTTTTATGAACAAGCAAGTTCATCTCTGATAAGTAATGACCAGGGACATGTTTTCAATCCGCCTAGCTGTAGTAGTTACATGATAAACCATCTGAAGTCAAATGATGATGGTGGAGTTAATATTACTGATCTTTCATAATGCAGAAAGCAATTACCATAGAATGTTTGTTTTTGTTTACCATACTAGAAAAATCTTTAATTTTTATTGTTTATTGTATTTGAAGTTATACTTTTTGTTATTTTAGTTTTTATTTTCTTTAAATAAAGCACTATTTTGATGTTAATAGCATTTACACTTACCTTAAACACACCACTAATCGTTCTTTAGGTCCGATACATTCCCCAAAAGTTGTGTTTTTCTTTTGCAGAGACACAATTAAAACATTTAATAAATAACAAAACTTTTCATGACTCATTCTGAAGTACTGGAAAAACCTTCCCTTATTTATCGGATGAACTGAAAAACGCCGTCTTTTGCTTATTCTGTGTTTTTCTTCATTTTCTTCTTCCAGCAAAGCTGCTATGAAAAACACTTCTTCTTCGTCTGATGAACTCATTTTGTTAACTATAATAAATAATAACGATGCGAAAGCTGCGGATGCATTAACCTGAACAATGCGAACAATATGCGTTCCGACAAAATAAAATCCGTTTTGTCCCGGTTTTTTGCGAATAGTATGCGATGTAGCAACATAAAATCCGTTCCGTCCGATCCGTCCGTTGCAAATAGTATGCGCTTACCCTTAACGTTAACACACCATACTATGTATTCAGAAGAAATATATACATTTGGATTGTTATCCGTTTAAATATTGAAGGTCATATGAAAATTTGTGTGTAGTGAATGTGCTAAACATAATAAATTTACAAGTCTTACACCAAACTCTTTACTTTTACTTTAATACTAGGAAATAAAAAATGTATACCTAATACATCAGATCTTATACAACGGTAAATATTTGCAAATATGTAAATTTAGAATTTCATGTTTCCATGTTATTAAAGTACCAGGCCGTAATCAAACATTTATCTTGCCTTTGCAAACAATTTACAGTCACTATATGTTTGTCATGCACCTAATAACTTTTAATTAGGAGGAACTTATTTACATTCTTAATGAGTCTGTCCCACATTGATTATTCATTATCTCGTAACTATACTCGAGCAGTTCAATGTTAAGGTGTTAATTTAATGAAATACAGTAATGATTGATATGCTTTCATAAATGTATAAGTGTAAAGGTTTCAATCCGATATTGACTTAATAAACCAATTAATGATTGCTGTTCCAATTTCGCTATTTCAAAACCACATTAGTGGACTAAGTAAATTCGACATAATTAATACCAATTACAATTAGATTTAATATAGTGGTTCAAAATTGATAGCTCCAGCGCATCACAAAAAAAAAAATAATTAAACAGTTCTTAAGAATAATGAATATTTATGTCACGACAATAAGTCTAATGTTTACCTGCAAAGGACTAAACGACTGTACGGGATGCGACAACTTTTTGCTTATAAGAAACTTTAAAATACAGACAATAAAATGGTATACGGTTTGTCTAGTAATTTCATAATATATAATATAAAATGTGAATTGGCCTACCTGTATTCTACCTGACTGTCTTCGTAGTCAACTTAAAACACCCGCGAAATTCGTAAAATGTTGGATTATGGGGATATGAACAAAGGACCATCCACACCTTAATAAATATTTTTGTTTTCATTAAATAAAATTAGAAAAATAAACCTACTTATTTTTTAAAGATTGAGATTATAAGTAAAATTAAAATCTTGAAGTGTATTATCTATAACTTATGGTATTATCTTGACCTCAGTTTACTAAATTTTAGAGTGAACACTTAAGATTACGTTACTGAATATAAAGTTTTTGTACTATCTATTTCCGCACTTCAGATATCGCTTTTATAATCTAACATAATCGATTAGTATGTAATGGCACGAAATGATATTGTTTACACTTTCAAGCATTGGTTTCGCGTTTCACTTTACCGGATGTCTTCAAACTATTTTGGAAATGACATGTCCGGATCCTCTCCTATAAATTCTTATTACCTATTTTTTTAATAATTTTATGCACGTTGGAAAAATCATTTAGATTTGTAATTATGAATAATTTATGTCGAGTTATTACATAATTTAGGAAATAATTATGTGTATAAAACACATGTACCTATTTGTAATATATATGATCCCCATATAAAGTATTTACATTTGTTGAATAAGTGGCATACGCAGAAATATATATATCATATGTTTCTTAATAACATGCTAATATTTAAGGGGGTTATTCTTGGGTCCATTTTGTGAAAAAAACCTCTTATGAACATATTGCCGTGATCTTTATAGTTTAAGAATTAGAAAAATTGTTAAATAGTTAAGCTTTAGAATAAGAACATAAAATTTTAATTTTAAAAATATGGTTTAAGGTAAAATAATCACAAGCCACATATTTAGTAGGTGAATAATGAGTTGCATAACCTTTAAGGGGCAATGTCATTATGAAAAATGTATATAGTAATTTAAGTTTCAAAAATATTAAGAAAGGAATAAAAATAAACACAAAATAAATCTATGCATTCTGTGTTTTGTAAAATTGTACGAGCAAGGTCATATTCGGCATGCTTGTTATGAAAACGTCTATTCAAATGAATAAAAAAAAATAGATTTTAAATTTGTACAAAGATTTTAATTTCTAAAAGAATTTTATGATCATATTTAAGAGTATAATAAATACCTGATACTTATATCTAAAAACATTTTAAAGGATACAAAAAGTGTTCTTTATCCCAGACAATACATTAATAAGTTTATGCATATACTAGATGCATGGGTAGGAACACATCTTTGAATGTTATTTGCATAAATGTAAGGGCGTCAAAGATAGCAGGAGAAATCTTGTGTTGTTCTAATAAACTGCAAGAAGAAATAACATCAATATTGTTGACAGTTGTATGCAAATCAATTTACAAGAAGTCGAAAGGAACTGAGTAGAAAGTAGAGGAGATGCTGTAGAAGTCGGTATTCCTTGTGATGCAGTCCTAATGAAGAGGATTCCAGTGGTGTACAATATATTTCCGATCATAACCAACATAGATATCTACAAGAAGAAAATACGAATAACTTTAATTATGTTAATGGGAAAAGGAAGTATATAATTAATAATGAGAGAGGCAATAGGTTGATTTACAAGCATAATGAGGGATGGCATTAAGAAAGAAGAATATACCTACCGAAGATAAAGAATCTCAAGTGTGCATAAACTTTTAATAAACAATTTGTAAGTGGTGACATTTTGTGTATTCATTGACTGT